>CM063178.1:48451808-49029308 GCA_031835075.1 Saguinus oedipus
AAGGATCTCAGACTAGTACATCCATGCATGACCGATTCATCCTTCAGGAGGCCTAGGGAAGGAGTGCTGTGGGCACAGGGTGAATGAACACGCTGACTGCCACCCATTTAGCCTCAGAAGCTTGTTCTACATGGCGTGGGTACTAAGAGCAGTCAACATTTATTGAAACATGTTCTTTCTGCTGAATGCTCTCCTAGGAGTTTTCCGTGTCTTTGCTGATTTAATCAGCTCTGCAGCCCTCGGAGATGGGTACTTGCATTATGGACATTTTACAGATGGGAAACTGAGGCGAGCGGGGTGAGGAGACTTGCCCGAGGTTATGGTGAGAAAATAGTGGTGCTGTGATGCATGTAAAAATCAATGAGAAAAATTACATTATGCTACAAGTCCCAAACAGCACTGTAAATAACCACCTAATAACGATACACGCCGGCTGCGGTGGCGCACGCCTGTAACCAGCACTTTGGGAGGCCAAGGCAGGCAGATCACCTGAGGTCAGGAGTTCGAGACCAGCCTGGCCAACATGGCAAAGCCCTGCCTCTACTACAAACAAAAATTAGCTGGCTGTGGTGGCAGGTGCCTGTAATCCCAGCTACTCGGAAGGCTGAGACGGGAGAATGCTTGAACCTAGGAGGCAGAGGTTGCAGATCATGCCACTGCACTCCAGCCTGGGTGACAGAGAGAGAATCTGTCTCCAAAAAAAAAAAAAAAAAAATGATGCTAGCAATAACTGCCAAGAGGCACTCAGCCCTTGCTGTACCCAGGCACCAGCTGCACCACCCTCCTCACTGACTTAACTCAGTGCACAGAGGCTTTAAGTAAGGTGGGAAACTAAAGCCCCATAGAGAGGAGGGGTGGAGGCCTCAGAGCAGACGGGCCTGGAATGGAGTCTTGGCTCCTACGTTTGTGGCCCTGTCGCCTGAGAATTAGAATGCCACTGTGAAGTGCCCGGCACAGGGAGGTGAGCCCGCAGGTGTTTACCAAGTCCACAGCCGGGATCGTCGTGACTCTGCTCTGCCCCCCGGTAGCAGCCACCCTCACTGTGCTCAGAGGCGTCCAGCTGCCATGCTTTGGGTATGGGTCCTGTGTCTCCTCCAAATCCCATGTTGGAATCTGCCCCCCAAGCTTGGAGGTGGGGCCTGCTGGGAGGCGTTTGGGTGATAGAGGCAGATCCCTCGTGAATGTCTTGGTGTGTCCTCCTGGTAATGAGTGAGTTCTCCCTATCAGTTTATGTGAGAACCGGTGGTTGAAGGGTCTGGGCCCTCTAGGCACAGGCTTGGATCTTTTCACATTTTGAATAAGGCTGGAACTGATTTCTCTCTTTCTTTTTTTAATTTTGAGATGGAGTCTTGTTCTGTTGCCCAGGCTGGAGTGCAGTGAGTGATCTCTGCTCTCTCTTCCTTCCTCTCTCACCAGCTCCCCTTTGTCTTTCTGGGGCAAGCTCTGATGGGAAACCTGGGGAAAGAGTTGAGTCACAGCAGAAAATAGGTTTTTACTAGAACAGTCTCAGGGTGAATAGATGTTTCTGTTTGCAGTTGGTCCTGGCTATGGAACATTTATTTTGGCTCTTGACCCTCCTGGAGATGCTGTACATCACTTAGTACTGTCTAATAAATGCCTTTCTGATTAAAAAAAAAAAGGCGAGTGGAAGCTTCCTGAGGCCTCACCAGAAGCAGATGCCGGCACCGTGATTCCTGTATAGCCTGCAGAACTAGGAGCCAAATGAACCTCATTTCTTATCAATTACCCAGCCTCAGGTATTCCTTTATAGCAACAGAAATGAATGAAGACCTCAGGCCCAAGGCAGAGGGGATTTCCGGGCTCCAGAATTCAAGAAGTGGGCAGGCCTAGCCCCCTCTAGGCACAGGTTTGGATCTTTTCACATTTTGAATAAGGCTGGACCTGATTTCTCCTTTTTGAGATGGAGTCTTGTTCTGTCACCCAGGCTGGAGTGCAGTGATCGTGGCTCATTGCAACCACCGCCTCCTGGGTTCAAGCGATTCTTCTGCCTCAGCCTCCTGAGTAGCTGGGACTACAGGCGTGTGCCACTATGCCCAACTATTGTTTGTACTTTTAGTAGAGACGGGGTTTTGCCATGGTGGCCAGGTGGGTCTCGAATTCCTGGCCTCAGGTGATCCACCTGCCTCGACCTCCCAAAGTGCAGGGATTGCAGGTGTGAGCCACCGCGCCCGGCCCTGGTTTCTGTTTGCAGTGTTGTACGACCACTGCTCCACAGCAGTGAGACAGGTGGCGTTACAGCCCCACTTTCAGGTAGTAGAAACTGAGGCTCAGAGATACTGAGTGCTGGATCCAAGGTGGCTGCGCTGGTGAGGAGCAGAGCTGGGGTGTTTGGGTTTGCGCTCAGGACTGTGTCTGCTAGGGCCCTTCTGGGCTGCTCAGGGAGCAGGGCCAGCTGCACAGGTGAGCCAAACCTGCCCAGAGGGGCCGCACCTGCTGCAATGCTCCGCCGTCACCGTCTTGACAGTCTTACTAGGGTTTGAACAAGGGGTCTTGCATTTTCATTTTGCACTTGCCCAGCAAATGATGTAGGAACAGGGGAGGAACTGAGAGACAGCTACCTGGGGGCCAGGGCCCTTGACCTTGCTCTCTGTGTGGCCTTAATCGGCTGTCAACCTCTACCTCTTGCCTCAGTCTCCCTGTCTGCAAGATGAAGGAGCAGGGCTAGGTTGGGATTTCCTCATGTGTATTTCATGGAACACTGGTCCCTCACGGTTCACTGAGACCAGGTCTCTCCAAAAAGTGAGTTTGGGAAATGGTGCAAATTCTTCCTTTCGAAAAATCCAGGGCAGTTTTGTATATTCAGGGATCTGTGTAGGCTTGCAACAATAACAAAAAAGCCCTTAAAAAAAAAAAAAAAAAAAAGGCCAGAAAATGGCATTAGTGTTTTCCAAACATATTAGATCACACAAGCCTTAGGACGTCGGCTGGGCGTGGTGGCTCACACCTGCAATCCCAATGCTCTGAGGGGGTGGGTCACTTGAGGTCAAGGAGTTTGAGACCAGCCTGGCCAACATGGTGAAACCCCGTCTCTGCTAAAATACAAACATTAGCTGGGCGTGGTGGCCTATGCCTGTAATCCCTTTACTCAGGAGGCCGAGGCAGGAGAATTGCTTGGACCAGGGAGGCGGAGGTTGCAGTGAGCCGAGATGGTGCCATTTCACTGCAGCCTGGGCGAAGGAGTGTGACTCTGTCTCAAAAAAAAAGGGGGAAGGGGAGGGGAGGGAAGAGAAGGGGAGGGGAGGGAAGAGGAGGGGAGCGGAGGGGGGAAGGAAAAGAAAGGAAAGAAGAAGAGAAAAAAGAGAAGAGAGGAGAGGAGAGAGAAAAATCTACAAAGCATCCCTGGGGAAATGGTAGACTAACAAATTTTTGAACTCTTTTCCAGTATTCAGGGTAAACCTTCTGCCTTCCTATGCCAACCCCCAGAGTGACTGGGACATGCAGGAAAATTCGGAGACAGATCCCGCAGGTATGGATGGAACACAGAACAAGTGGCGGCTCTGTTGGAGGCTCTGGGGACAAGGATGGGGCTCGAATGGTCCTCTGCTCCAGGTTTTCAGCCCTTCCTCTGACCCAGAAGAGCAGACCATTTCACCCACGGCTGGGGGCTGGCCCTCCAGGGATCCGTCCCTCTTGCTTTGGGTGGTCCGTAGGTCCCTCCGCCACATTTAGGGTCACTCCTCAGAGCGCATGACCCCTCCGGAATCCTGAAGCTGCTCAGGGAAGGGCGGCAGTGAGGCGGAAGCAGCGTGACCTCCCCACCCCCCACGCCCCGGGTCCCTGGGCCTTTGACAGCTGATGCTTCACGAGATACCTATTCCTGCAAGGCTCAGCTGCCCCGGGGCGCCCCACCACTTCCCTGAGCTAATGTTGCCAGCGTGAAATTCCGGATTTGACTCTGAACTTCCTAGCTGGGTTTCAAAAAGGCTTGTTTGCAGAATGCAAGGAGCACTGTTGGGCACCTTTTCATGGGCTTGTTGGCCATTTATGTCACTCCTCTGAAGAAACGTCTGTTCAGGTCCCCCTGCCAATTTCAAAATTAGGTCGTCTTTTTATTGTGTCTTCTCTGGGGTCACCACCGTTGTTAAGCCTCATGAGACACACAAAGCGTCTCCCCCGCAGCCTGTGTGTTTGTGCCGTGGTGCGGTGGTGGACTCTGGCCAGGCAGGAGCCTCGGGGATGAGGGGCCTGCACAAATCTTGCTTTCCCAAGTGGGAATGGGGCCCGCGACCGCTGGGGGCACGGGAGGGAGGGGAGTCAGGGGCCAGTGGATGGACACACAAGCAGGACAGTGTGGCCCCTGGCACCAACTCAGCCTGGCAACATTCTTCTGATTCTCATCATCCATTCTTAGTGTTGACACAAAGGGTCTGGCCTCACTCCTCTGGCTCCTGCAGGGACGTGGTAGACGTGTATCAGTTACGCCCCTGGGAGGGCCCTGGGCGGGGAGACGGGAGCCCGGGTTCTGGGTCCTGCTCCTCTCCTGATGGTCCCATCACCTTGGGCTCCTCATCTAGAACTACAGGGTGACCCTCGCTTTCCTGCTCCCTGACTGTGGAGACGCACAGGTGAGAACACCCATGACAGCACGGGGCCCACCTCAGTTACTGCTGTGTGCGCGTGCGGAGAAACATGCTGCTGTGTTCCGAACCCAACACAGGCTCCCCTGCTACACGTCCATCATCAGGCCCTAGGACTTAATCACCGTGTTGCCTGCACCCTTTTTGCCAACACGGGACTTCACCGCAGGGGACCGTCAAGGCCTCAAATTAAGACCCATGAGGTCAGGGGGTGGACCCTGGGAGGACGGGGCCTGGCAGTGGGGCGGGGCCTGGTGGCAGATGGACCCTGGGAGGGCAGGGCCTAGTGGTGAGGCTGGGCCTGGTGACAGATGGACCCTGGGGGCGGGACCTGGTGGTGGGGCGGGGCCTGGTGGCAGATGGACCCTGGGAGGGCGGGGCCTACTGGTGAGGCTGGGCCTGGTGGCAGAGGGAACCCTGGGAGGGCGGGGCCTGGTGGTGGGGCGGGGCCTGGTGGCAGATGGACCCTGGGAGGGCAGGGCCTAGTGGTGAGGCGGGGCCTGGTAACAGATGGACCCTGGGGCGGGGCCTGGTGGCAGATGGACCCTGGGAGGGTGGGGCCTGGCGGTGAGGCGGAGACTGGTGGCTGAACCCCAGCGAGTTTCTCTGGTCACCTGCTCTGACCTGGAGTACAGTGGCTGATCTCGGCTCACTGCAGCCTCTGCCTCCGGGTTCAAGTGATTCTCCTTCCTCAGCCTCCCAATTTCCTCTGGAGCTTCAACAGGGGAAGAGCTGTCTGGGAAAAGTCTACGTGGGGCTGGCCTGGCCAAGGGCTGGAGCCAGGCAGGCTGCAACCAGGTAAAGGAAGGACTGACTTTGCCTTCACATACTTGGACCTAAGCAGAGGGCCTGGGCCCAGCATACAGAGGACTAGTCCAAGGTCAGGGCTGGCGACATGGCTGGGACCTGGCTGGCTTCTTCCTGACATTGGAAGCTGCAGCCCAGGGCATGTGACATTGACACCCAAGAACATGAGAGGGTGAACTTCGGGCTTTCTAGGGCCAGCACCGTCAGAACTTTCTACCAAAACCCTGACCTTTGCTCCCTCCCAGTGCTTCTCATTCCTTCAGTCATTCAGCAAACATCTGTGGACAGGAATTCTGGGACGCAGTTCTGAACAGGACAAACTCAGCCCTGGCCTTGGGCACTTGCCTTCTAGGGTGAGACGACAATAAGTAAACAACCACGACACAGGAAGAGACTCATTGGGAAGCGAAAGTGCTTCCAGGAGCGTCAACTTTTCCTGAGGCCTGTGGGCTGGGAAAGTGTGCACTGTCCCAGACAGACAGACAGACAGACAGACAGACGGGGATCTGATGACGTTCCCAGGAGCCAGGCATGAAGGGGAGGCACCCTCGGGCTCCCAGACACACGCACCTTGCTAGGAAGCAAATCCTAGGAATGAAACACCCGATACCCCAAATCCTAGGCCTGAAATGCCTGGTGCCCCAGTCCTCACGCAAGGAAGCAAATAAGGGCTTCCTGCTAGAGGACGGTGTACAAAGCAGAAGCATTTGCTGATGCTCTTTCTCCTCATTCATCATTGTTGTGCTTCTCAACCAGATCAAACCGTGAAACTTGAGAGTTTGGGCGGCCGTGCCTCCTGGATCTTGTCTTTGCCTTTAGCGTTGTAATTATAGGACGTGTGCGATTTTTTTTCCCACTTAACATGTCGTGAATATTTTCCGTGTCTATGTAATCCTTTAAAAGCTATTTACAATGATTACATAATGTTTGGGACGTGTCATGATTTGCTTTCTATTTCACCTCCTGTTAGATGCCAAGGTTGTAGGGTGGAGTCTTAGACCCACCCCAGTCTGGTTTATCATTTCGTTGCCCTCAGCAGGAGCCACACCGAAGTGTCAGCTGTATCTTACCTGCCTCTTCTTCCGGAAGGATCTTGGGCTTTCAGCACAGGAGGGGGTGTTAGGGATCATCCGTTCCCTTCCTTTTATTTTCTCAGCTGAGAAAACTCAAGACCTCATCCAAGATCACAGGGCAAGTGAGTAATAATCCCTCTATGGTGAAAATGATTGAACTTCACTGAAATACATTCAAGAGTGGAAGCATTTCTTTTTGTATTGGAACTGTGCTGAATCTACATACAGTCTGGGGAAGAACCAGTACCTTTATGATATTGAGTCTGTTATTTAAAACACATGCTCCGTTGGGACACGTCTTTGTCAGGTTTACTCCCAGGTTATCTGTGTTTCTGTATGCATCTTATCCCTTTGTTCCTTGATGTTATAAACAGCATCTTTTTTTTTGTTTGTTTTGAGTTGGAGTTTCGCTCTTGTTACCCAGGCTGGAGTGCAATGGCGCGATCTCGGCTCACCGCAACCTCCGCCTCCTGGGTTCAGGCAATTCTCCTGCCTCAGCCTCCTGAGCAGCTGGGATTACAGGCACGCGCCACCATGCCCAGCTAATTTTTTGTATTTTTAGTAGAGACGGGGTTTCACCATGTTGACCAGATGGTCTTGATCTCTTGACCCTGTGATCCACCGGCCTCGGCCTCCCAAAGTGCTGGGATTACAGGCGTGAGCCACCGTGCCCAGCCAACAGCATCTTTTTAAAACTTGTGTTTTCTAGTTGTTGCTACTTTATAGAAATGCAATTGAGGTTTATATGCTGGTTTTGTACTCACCTACCTTACTTAAATGTCTTATTAATAATTTTCCATAGGTTCTTTTCAGGTTTCTATGTAGACAGTATTTTCATTTGCATCCAAGAAGAGTTTTCTCTGTGTCTTTCTTCCTTTATATTTTCTTTTCATGTCTTATTGCACAGGTTAGCAACTCCAGTTTGGTGTTACACGAAAGTGTCTGGAATGTGGTCTGAACAGGAATACTTTTAGCTTTTCTCCAAGTGTGATGGTTATTGTAGGTGTTTTTGGGAGAGGATCGGATTAAGGAAATTCCTTTCTATTCCTATTTTGCTAAATTTTTTTTTTTTTTTTTTGAGATGGAGTTTTGCTCTTGTTACCCAGGCTGGAGAGCAGTGGCATGATCTCGGCTCACCACAACCTCCGCCTCCTGGGTTCAGGCAATTCTCCTGCCTCAGCCTCCTGAGTAGCCGGGATTACAGGCACGCGCCACCATGTCCAGCTAATTTTTTTTGTATTTTTAGTAGAGACGGGGTTTCACCATGTTGACCAGGATGGTCTTGATCTCTTGACCTCATGATCCACCCACCTCGGCTTCCCAAAGTGCTGGGATTACAGGCTTGAGCCACCATGCCTGGCCTAAAATATTTAAACCATAATTAGATATAAACTTTCATCAAATGCTTTCTTCTGCCTTTACTAAGACATCATTTGGTTTTTCTTTTTTAATCTGCTATTGTGACAAATTACGTTAATAGATTTTTATGAATCAGGCTTGTATTCCTGGGATAAACCTGACTTGGATGTAATTTATTATTCATCATTTAGAACTCTAAATTTCTTTTTAAGTATTGTGTGTGTTGCATCTGATAATTTGCGATGTGGAAACTTTTTTGAAAAATCACTCAATTTGGCCGGGTGCAGTGGCTCACACCTGTAATCCCAGCACTTTGAGAGGCCAAGGCAGGTGGATCACTTGAGGTCAGGAGTTCAGGACCAGCCTGACTAAAATGGTAAAACCCTGTCTCTACTGAAAATACAAAAATTAGCTGGGCATGGTGGTGCTCACCTGTAATCCTGGCTACTCAGGAGGCTGAGGCAGGAGAATCACTTAGAACTGGGAAGCGGAGGTTGCATTGAGCCGAGATCGTGTCACTGCACTCCAGCCTGGGCCACAGTCTGAGACTCTGTCTCAAAAAACAAAAAAAATCACTCCAGATGTGCATTGCTAGTATATAGAAATATGATTAATTTTTGTGTCCATTTTAGGACCTTGCAAACCTGCTTATTAGTTTTAGGAGTCTTTTTTTTAAAAAAATATAGATTTATTGGGATTTTCAGTGTAGTTATGTTGTCTGAGGACAGGGACAGTTTCATTTCTTTCCAATCTGCAAGCCTTTCATTTTGTTTTTTTCTTGCCTTATTTTATTGGCTAAGATTTCTACTCTGATGTTAAATGGAATGATGAGAGTGGCTATCCCTGCCTTGCTTCCAATCTTTGGGGGAGTCTTTCCTTATTAAGCATGATGCTAGCCGTAGGATTTTTGTAGATGTCCTTTATCAGAATGAAGAAGTTCCTTCTGTCGGTATTTTGCTGAGAACTTTATCATGAATGGATGCTTCATTTTGTTAAAGGATTTTTCTGTGTCTTTTGAAATGATCGTGTGGTTTTTCTTTAGGGCATTGGTAAGGTGGATTCCACTGATGGATATTTGAGTACTGAACAAGTCTTGCATTCTGAGAACAAACCGCACTGCGTGGTGGTGTATTTCATATAATGCTGGATTTTATTTACTGACATTTTGTTAAGGACTTTAGTGCTTACGTTTATGTAGGAATCAGGTCTGTACTTTTCCTTTTTTGGTACAGTCTTTTTCTAGTTTTGAGGCAATGCTCATGAAATGCATTAGGAAGTAGTCTTTCCTCTTCTATTTTCTGGGCAACAATCAATGTTACTTCTTCTTTCAGTGTTTGGTAGAATTAGCCAGTGAAACCATGTGGGATTGAAGATTCGTTGTTTGGAAACAAATAGAAAACTATGCATGAAATGTGTTTAATAGTTATGAGAGTATTCAAGTTATTTATTTAATCTTGGATGAATTTTGGTAGTTTGTGTCCAAGGAATTCGTTAGTTTTATCTAAGATGTAAAACTTATGTGCATAGAATTGTTCATTGTATTCCTTTAAATTATTATTGATAACATATGAAAAAATGCTCATCATCACTGGTCATCAGAGAAATGCAGATCAAAACCACATTGAGATACCATCTCATGCCAGTTAGAATGGCGATCATTAAAAAATCTGGAGACAACAGAGCTGGAGAGGATACGGAGAAATAGAAACACTCTTACACTGTTGGTGGGAGTGTAATTAGTTCAACCATTGTGGAAGACAGTGTGGTCATTCCTCAAGGATCTAGAAATAGAAATTCCATTTGACCCAGCAATCCCATTACTGGGCATATATCCAAAGGACTATAAATTGTTCTACTATAAGGACACATGCACACGAATGTTCATTGCAGCGCAGTTTACAATAGCAAAGACCTGGAACCAACCCAAATGCCCATCGATGATAGACTGGGCAGGGAAAATGTGGCACATATACACCATGGAATATTATGCAGCCACCAAAAACGATGAGTTTTTGTCCTTTGTAGGGACATGGATGAACCTGGAGACCATCATTCTCAGCAAACTGACACAAGAACAGAAAATCAAACATCCCATGTTCTCACTCATAGGTGGGTGTTGAACAATGAGAACACATGGACACAGGGAGGGGAGCATCACACACTGGGGTCTGTCGGGGGGGAATAGGGGAGGGACAGCAGGGCGTGGGGAGTTGGGGAGAGATAGCATGGGGAGAAATGCCAGATATAGGTGAAGGGGAGGAAGGCAGCAAATCACACTGCCACGTGTGTACCTATGCAACTATCTTGCATGTTCTTCACATGTACCCCAAAACCTAAAATGCAATAAAAAAATTATTATTGATGTCTGTGAGGTCTTCTGTTTTCTTTGTTAGTTTACTAAAGCTTAATCAATTTTATCGATCTATTTATAGAGCCATCTTTTATTGATTTTATTGAATTTTCTCTTGTTTTTCTGATTTCCATGTCATTAATTTCTGTTCTTTATTGTTTCCTTCCGTTTATTTTTGATTTATTTTGCTCCTCCTTTTCTAGTCTCTTAAGAATAAAAGCTTAGATTATTGATTTAAGATGTTTCTTCTTTTCTTACCTATAGCATTTAACACTGTAAATGTCTCTCTGAGCACTGCTGTAACTGCTTTTCATACCTTTTGACATGTTGTATTTTTATTTATGTTTAGTTCAAAATATTTTTGAGTTTCTCTTGGACTTCCACTATGAGTCATACATTGTTTCAAAGTGTGGTGTTTAACTTCCAAGTGCTTGAATATTTTTCTCTTATTAATTTGTAGTTTAATTGCATTATAGGATATATTTTGTATAATTTTAATTCCCTTAACTTTGTTAATGTTTGTTTTATGACATTATATAGTCTGCCCTGGTGAACACTCCATGACCACTTGAAAAATACATTTTATGCTTTTTTGAGGTAGAATAGTCTCCTTTTTTTTTTTTTTTAAGCAGGATCTCACTCCGTTGAAGTGATAACATCATAGCTCACTGCAGCCTCAAACTTTTGGACTCAAGTGATCCTTCCTCCTCAGCAGCCCAAAGTCCTGGGATTACAGGCAAGAGCCATCACACCTGGCTGACAGAATGTTCTAAATGTCTGGTAGATACAGATGATAATAATATTGTTCAATTCTTCTCTATCCTTGACAATTTTCTATCAGTTCTGTTATTGAGGGACGAGTGTTGAAGTTTCCAACTGCTAACTATGGATTTATCTGTTTCTTTTTTCATTTCTGTCAGTCTGCAAGCTTTATGTCTTTGGAAGCTCCGCTCTTAGGTGATACACATTGGGGGTTTTGTGTCAGTAGTAAACTGATCCTTTTTATCAGAATGTAATGTCCCTTTTTATTCTGGAGTTTTTAATTTTAGTAATTATATTTTTCATTTCTAGAACTTCTTTCTTCAAAACTTGTTGGTCATTATTTATAAATCTCCCCCAGTCATGTTTTCAGTTTCACTTTTATTTCTTGAAATGTATTTGTACTATATTTTCTGTTCGATAATTTCAGTTTTTAAGTCTTTGTGGGTTTGATTCTGCTAGCTTTTATTCTGATGTTTTGCAGTTTTGGGCTGTGAGCTATGACTTTTCCATAAAGCTTTCTCTATAGGAATTTTTGGGGGCTAGGTTTGAAGTTACATCTACTTTCATTGCCCCCAACAGTTCTGCGTAGGTGGATCTCACTTCCATTTTACGGATAAGAAAACTGAAACTCAGAAAGGCTGAGTGGCCTGCCCTAGCTTCCCTTTGACTTCAGGTGGTGTGGCTCACGCCTGAGCTGCCATCCTGTGACACACAAGTCCCCTGGCGTTGAGTGATCAGTGCGATCAATACCCTCTGGTGCTCCTGGAAGCACCGCTGTGTGCAGCACGGTTCTCTCAGTTGCACAGTTCTTTTCTTCCGTGCTTCTTTCTCGGGGGGTGGGGGTGCTCCCTTCTTGGCTGTAGGCTGGTGAGGACACTCCTGGGCGCCTGAGCCTTGCCAGATGCACTATGAAACTGGCTGAACTTTTGGAGAGGATGGTGACTATAATGAGAAAGTAGGCACCAAACACGCCTCTGCCATTGTCGTCTTGCGCTCCGCCTCTCCCTCCTCGATGGTAGCCAGACACCACTGCTGCAGGACCTGGAGTTCTGAGAAGTGCCTGGAACTGCAGGAGAGGTTAGTATCTCACAGATAAACTAGGAAAACTGAGGTGAGCTTCATTTAACATCAGTTACTCAAGTGAACAACTCAGTTTTTTTTTGGGTTTTTTTTTGTTTTTTTTTTTTTTAGACAAGAGTCTCACTGTCACCCAGGCTGGAGTGCAGTGGCATGATCTTGGTTCACCACAACCTTTGCCTCCTGGGTTCATGCAATTCTCCTGCCTCAGCCTCCCGAGTAGCTGGGATTACAGGTGCGCACCCCCATGCCCAGCTAATTTTTCTATTTGTTTTAGTAGAGACAGGGTTTCACCATGTTGGTCAGGCTGGTCTCGGATTCGTGACCTCATGATTCGCCTGCCTCGGCCTCCCAAAGTGCTGGAATTCCAGGCATGAGCCACCGCGCCCGCCCCTCAGTGGTATTTAGCACATTAATGAGTTGTACAATCACCACCTCCCCCAAGATCTAAAACACTGTCATCACCCCAAAAACCCTGGACCCACTGAGGAGTTGTGCCTCATCCTCTCCCACCCTCTACCATGGGAGAGAAGTGACGGGCAGCCAGGCTGACAAACACCCTTCTCCCTCCTCTCTGGGGACCACCTGGGGGTGCGGCTCCTGCTGGGACACCTGGCCTGCTTCCTCCGCCCACAACCCCTCTGGTTCCCTTTTGTCACCATCCCCGTGCCTTCTCTGTGGCCCTCTTCCTCTCTCCGCCACCTTGGCTGGCCCCTCCCTCAGCCAGGGTCAGCACCGACATCCCGGCTCTGCGTAGGTGGATGTCACTTCCATAGGCTCTGCGTCCTACAGCAGAGCTTCTCCAGATGTGCAGTGCAGGGGAGATCCAGGGGCCTTATTGCAATGTACCTTCTGGTTCACTGGGTCCAAGTGGGCTAACCTAATGAGCTTCCAGGTGATGGCAGGTGTGGCTGGTTGCTTGACCACGTTTTGAGTGCCCGGCTCCAGAGGCTCCCGACTAAGACAGGTGCCAGCTCTGGTGGTGGAGCACAGGACAATGCCCCGTGGAGCAGTGCCTGAGGATGAGTGGCAGGCACTGTGCCTGTCTTCTAGAGGATGGCATTGGGGTGCGTGTGTGTGTCCTGGGCTGCTGAAACAAGGTCCCACATGCTGGGGGCTGAAAGCAGCAGACCTTCATTCTCTCACAGTTGTGGAAGCTGCAAGTCCAAGATCAAGGTGTCGGCTGGGTTGGTTCCTCCTGTAGGCTCTGAGGGGCCACGGGGGCTGCGGGCAGTCTTCAGTGTTCATGCCCCCAGTCCCCACTCTTCCTTTGCATGGCCTTCTTCCCTCTGTGTGTCCAAGTGCCTCCGAATCTCCCCGTCCTTAGAACAAAGCCAGGTCTTCCACCTGGCGCCCACACTAACTCAGAAGGACCTCAGCTTCACTCGATGACATCTGCCAAGACCTTATTTCCAAAGAAGGCTATATTCATAGGCACGGGGCTTAGGGCATGGACATACCATTTTAGGGGGACCGAATTCAACCCATATGGGGCCCAAGGGAATGCTGCCAGCTAAGAGTGAGACTGGGCTGCAGACATCACAGTTGCCCCCTTCTTCCTGCCCACTGCTGCTCCGGCTGATGCAGGACCTGCCTCAAGGGCTGGAGGCTCAGAAGAGGAGACAGAAACTGCCCTCATCAGATGTACTGACCCCTCCCCCGAAGGACCTGCTCACTTTGGGCATAGTAGGGTACTCCTACACATCCTCCAAAACCCAGCTCAGAAATCCCCTTCCCTCAATGTTGACTCCAGGCAGGTTTCCTCTCAGTTTCCTCTGTGACCACAGAGCATTTTATCTGCAGCTTGATTACTCTCCCATCAGCCCACAGCACGGGCGTCTGGTGGGTGCTCAGGCCCCAAACCTCATAGTTGCTCTTGATGTTTCTCTCTTGGTCCCATCCTGCAGCTCAGCAAGGTCCGTCAGCATGACAGAGACCTGCGTCCAGAGCCCCGCCTCGCCCCTGCTTCGGCCTGGCCCCGTGGTGCTGCCGGCCTCTCCATAGCTGCCCTTCCTCCTCTCCGCTTGGCTGGTTCTCCCCATCTTGGCCAGGGCAGGCCTGGCACAGACTCTGTCCAGGCCACTTCCCTTTTAAGGCTCCCTCAAGGCTCCCCCAAGCCCACAGATGAACTCCCACGTCCTTAGCACCATGGTTGGGAAAGACGCCTCGCTCTGGGCCTTGGCAGTGGCCGCCCTGCCCGCCTCTCCCACTCCTTCAGTCCCTCCAGGCCACCACTCGGCCTCCTTGCTGGGTCTTGAGGAATGGGCACACTCCTCATTCTAGCCTGTGGCACTGACTGCTTTCTGCTCCTGGAGCAGTCCTCCCCTGGCAGGGCTGGGGGGCGGGTCCCACTTCCCCCTCTGTGGTTATAAGCTCCTCACAGAGGCCTTCCTGGGCTGCCCTGCAGACAGGGTGTCCCCATCACCCTGGAGCTTTGCCACAGCTTCATTCTCTCCATACAGCTGAGCTCCACTGGGCATTCTGTTACTTGTGGATTATTGTGCTTTTTTTTCTGAGACAGAGTCTCTCTCTGTCACCCAGGCTGGAGTGCAGTGGTGCGATCTCAGCTCACTGCAACCTCCACCTCCCAGGTTCAAGCAATTCTCCTGCCTCAGCCTCCTGAGTAGCTGGGACTACAGGTGTGCACTCCTGTGCCCGGCTGATTTTTTGTATTTTCAGTAGAGATGGGGTTTCACCATGTGGCCAGGCTGGTCTTGATTGCCTGACCTCATGAACTGCCCACCTTGGCCTCCCAAAGTGCTGGGATTGCAGGTGTGAGCCACTGCACCTGGCCGGATCATTGTTTTCAAATCCAGCTCCCTTAATGGAAATGCAGGTTCCATGTTGGCCAGGGCTAGAAGAGGACCTGCTCCTGGAACACGCTTGTGCTGGGCTGGAAGGTGACCCCACAGAGTCCGTGGCCTTTCAAGGACCCCAGGGGTCTCCCATGGGAATAAGGTGGGTGCAGATAGAAGACGAGGTAATCAGCTAGCATGGGGTCGTAGTCGGGGGGGGGCTAACTCCAAAGGGTCCTTTGAAGAGGAAGGACATTTGATGACAGAGAAGCAGACAGGAGGAGGCCAGGTGACTGTTGGAGCTGAGACTTCGTGGCCACAAGCCAAGGATGCCACCAAGCACCAGACACCAGACGAGGCAAGGCAGGATCCTTCCCGGAGCCTTCAGAGACAGTGTGGCCATCCTAGTCCATTCGCTGTTGCTATGGCTAATTACCTGGGTGATTTATAAAGAAAAGGTATTTATTTCTCACAGTTCTTGAGGGTGGGAAGTCCCAGGTTGAGGGGTGCCTCTGATGTGGGGGCTTCTTGCTGGCAGGAACTCTCTGCAGAGTCCCAAGGGGGCACAGGGTGACACATGGCCGGTGGCTCATGAGAGACAGCTGAGCTGACTTTTATCACGGACCCACTCTGATGATAACTACCCGGCTTCTGCCATAAGCTGTGAATCCATTATCCCCTGAGTGGATTAACTCATTCACGAGGGCAGGATCCTCAGGACCCCGCAACTTCCGAAAGGTCCCACTTCTCAAGGCAGCTGCACTGGGGATCACGTTTCAAACACATGATCTTTCGGGGGACACAGTTAAACCATAGAGCATTGTCCCTACTGATGTTTTGATTCTGGATCACTGGCCTCTGAAACTTCGAGGGAGTAAATGTCTGTTGTTTGAAGACACCCAGTTTGTGGGACTTTGTCACAGCAGCCACAGGGAAGGAAAGCATGTCTTACATGTCCCAACACTTGTTAATGGAATGAATGGATGGACGGATGGATGGTGGAGGGTGGGCAGGGCAGCGCATGCTGCTGCTCTCAAGGGTTTGCCATGACCAGGTGGGTGGGCCCCTCACCTGGAAGTCACTCAAGGCCATGGGCTGGGTTTGCTTTTTCTAGGCGTCTCTGCCACCCTGTAGACCCTTAGTGCACATCTGCAGAGTGGAAGCCTATGGAAATCTCGCCGTGTAGCACCGGTGACCATGTGGCACAGAACATGGCAGTGATAGTGCCGTGAGCCCAGAGGTATAGTGCACATGGAAAGCTGTTTAGATCTTCTGAGGCCACCCAGTCAGCCAGGACAGCTGGGGCTTCAAGTTGGGAAAGTATGACCAAAAACACGCAGGGCCCTGCCAGTGGAAGGCGGAGTGCAGGCTGTGCAGTGAGGAGTGAGGACTGTGCAGTGTGGACTGTGGAGTGGAGTGTGGAGTGAGGACTGTGGAGAGGAGTGTGGAATGTGGAGTGTGGAGTGTGGAGTGTGGAGAATGGACTGTGGAGTGTAGAGTGTGGAGTATGGAGCGTGGATTGTGGAGTGTAGAATGTGAAGTGTGGAGTCTGGAATGTGGAGTGTGGAGTGTGAACTGTGGAGTGTGGAGTGTGGAATGTGGAGTGTGGAGTGTGGAGAATGGACTGTGGAGTGTAGAGTGTGGAGTATGGAGCGTGGATTGTGGAGTGTAGAATGTGGAGTGTGGAGTGTGAACTGTGGAGTGTGGAGTGTGGAATGTGGAGTGTGGAGTGTGGAGAATGGACTGTGGAGTGTAGAGTGTGGAGTATGGAGCATGGACTGTGGAGTGCAGAATGTGAAGTGTGGAGTCTGGAATGTGGAGTGTGGAGTGTGAACTGTGGAGTGTGGAGTGTGGAATGTGGAGTGTGGAGTGTGGAGAATGGACTGTGGAGTGTAGAGTGTGGAGTATGGAGCGTGGATTGTGGAGTGTAGAATGTGGAGTGTGGAGTCTGGAATGTGGAGTGTGGAGTGTGAACTGTGGAGTGTGGAGTGTGGAATGTGGAGTGTGGAGTGTGGAGAATGGACTGTGGAGTGTAGAGTGTGGAGTATGGAGCGTGGATTGTGGAGTGTAGAATGTGGAGTGTGGAGTCTGGAATGTGGAGTGTGGAGTGTGAACTGTGGAGTGTGGAGTGTGGAATGTGGAGTGTGGAGTGTGGAGAATGGACTGTGGAGTGTAGAGTGTGGAGTATGGAGCGTGGATTGTGGAGTGTAGAATGTGGAGTGTGGAGTCTGGAATGTGGAGTGTGGAGTGTGAACTGTGGAGTGTGGAGTGTGAGGTCTGGAATGTGGAAAGTGGAGTGTCAAGTGTAAAGTCTGGAGTGTGGAGTGTGAAGCGTGGAGTGTGGAATGTGAGTGTGGAGTGTGAAGTGTGGAGGGTGCAGTGTGGAGTGTGGAGTCTGGAGTGTGGAGTGTGGAGTGTGGAAGGTGGAGTGTGGACTATGGAATGTGGAGTGTGGAGTATGGAATATGGAGTGTAGAGAGTGGAGTGTAGGGTGTGGAGTGTGGAGTGTGGAGTGTGGGGTGTAGAGTATGGAGTGTGGAGTGTGTGGTGTGGAGTCTCGAATTTGGGGTGTGGAGTGTGGAGTCTGGAGTGTGGAGTGTGGAGTGTGGAAGGTGGAGTGTGGACTATGGAATGTGGAGTGTGGAGTATGGAATATGGAGTGTAGAGAGTGGAGTGTAGGGTGTGGAGTGTGGAGTGTGGAGTGTGGGGTGTAGAGTATGGAGTGTGGAGTGTGTGGTGTGGAGTCTCGAATTTGGGGTGTGGAGTGTGGAGTCTGGAATGTGGAGTGTGGAGTGTGAAGTGTTGAGTATGGAGTGTGGAGTCTGGAATACGGAATGTGGAGTCTGGAATGTGGAGTGTGGAGTGTGGAATCTGAAATGTGGACTGTGGAGTCTGGAATGTGGAGTATGGAGTGTGGAGTGTAAAGTGTGGAGTCTGGAATGTGGATTGTATAAAGTGTGGAGTGTGAAGTGTGGAGTGTGGAGCGTGGAGTGTGAAGTGTGGAGTCTGGAATGTGGAATGTAAAGTCTGGAATGTGGAGTGTGGAAACTGGAGTGTGGAGTGTGGAATGTGGAGTGTGGAAAGTGGAGTCTGGAATGTGGAGTGTGGAACATGGAGTGTGGAATGTGGAGTGTGGAGTGTAAAGTCTAGAATGTGGAATGTGGAGTCTGGAATGTGGAGTGTGGAATGTGGAGTGTGGAGTGTGGAGCGTGGAATCTGGAATGTGGAATGTGGAGTCTGGAATGTGGAGTGTGTAGTCTGGAATGTGGAATGTGGAGTCTGGAATGTGGAATGTGGAGTCTAGAATGTGGAGTGTGGAATGTAGAGTATGGATTGTGAGGTGTGGAGTGCGGAGTGTGGAGTGTGGACTGTGGAGTGTGGAGTCTGGAACATGGAGTGCGGAATGTGGAGTGTGGAGTGTGGAGTCTGGGATGTGGAATGTGGAGTCTGGAATGTGGAGTGTGGAATGTAGATTGCGGAGTGTGGAGTCTCGAATGTGGAGTGTAGAGTGTGGAGTGTGGAGTCTGGCATGTGGAATGTGCAGTGTGGATTATGGACTCTGGAATGTGAAATGTGAAGTGTAAAGTTTGGAATGTGGAATGTGGAGTGTGGAGTGTGGAGTCTGGAATGTGGTATGTGGAGTATGGAATATGGTGTGTTGAGTGTGGAGTGTGGAGTCTCTAATGTGTAATGTGGAGTCTGGAATTTGGAGTGTGGAATGTGGAGTGTGGAGTCTGGAATGTAGAATGTGGAGTCTGAAATGTGGAGTGTGGAATGTGGAGTGTAGAGTGTGGAGTGTGGACTCTGGAATATGGAGTGTGGAATGTGGAGTGTGGAGTATAAAGTGTGGAGTGTGGAGTCTGGAATATGGAATATGGAGTCTGGAATGTGGAGTGTGGAGTGTGAAGTATGGAGTGTGAAGTATGGAGTCTGGAATGTGGAGTGTGAAATGTAGAGTGTGGAGTGTGAAGTGTGGAGTCTGGAATGTGGAGTGTGGAGTGTGAAGTATGGAGTCTGGAATGTGGAGTGTGGAATGTAGAGTGTGGAGTGTGAAGTGTGGAGTCTGGAATGTGGAGTGTGGAATGTGGAGTCTGGAATGTGGAGAGTGGAATGTGGAGTGTGTAGTGTAAAGTGTAAAATGTGGAGTGTGGAGTGTGAAATGTGAAGTGTGGAGTGTGGAGTCTAAAATGAGGAGTGTGGAATGTGGAGTGTGGCATGTGGAGTGTAGAGTGTGGAGTCTGGAATGTGGAGGCTGAAATGTGGAGTGTGGAGTGTGAAATATGAAATGTGGAGTCTGGAGTGTGGAGTGTGGAGTCTGGAATGTGAAATGTGGAGTCTGGAATGTAAAGTGCAGAATGTGGAGTGTGGAGTGTGCAGTCTGGAATGTGGAAAGTGGAGTATAGAATGTGGAGTGTAGAGTGTGGAATGTGGAGTGTGGAATGTAGAATGTGGAGCGTAAAGTCTGGAATGTGGAATGTGGAGTCTGGAATATGGAGTGTGGAATGTGGAATGTGGAGTGTGGAGTCTGGAATGTGGAGTGTGGAATGTGGAGTGTGAAGTGCGGAGTGTGGAGTGTGGAGTCTGGAATGTGGAGTGTGGAATGTGGAGTGTGAAGTGCGGAGTGTGGAGTGTGGAGTCTGGAATGTGGAATGTGGTGTCTGGAATGTGGAGTGTGGAATTTAGAGTGTGGAGTGTGGAATGTGGAATATGGAGTCTGGAATGTGGAATGTGAAATTTAGAGTGTGGAGTGTGGAATGTGGAATATGGAGTCTGGAATGTGGAATGTGAAATGTGGAGTGTGGAGTCTGGAATGTAAAATGTGGAGACTGGAATGTGGAGTGTGTAGTGTGGCGTGCGTAGTGTGTAGTGTGGAGTCTGGAATGTGGGATGTGGAGTCTGGAATGTGGAGTGTGGAATGTCGAGTGTGGAGTCTGCAATGTGGAGTGTGGAGTCTGCAATGTGGAGTGTGGAATGTGGGGTGTGGAGTGTGGCGTGTGGAGTCTGGAATATGGAGTGTGGAGTCTGGAATATGAAGTGAAAAATGTGGAGTGTGGAGTCTGGAATGTGGAATGTTGGGTCTGGAATGTGGAGTGTGGCATG
Source organism: Saguinus oedipus (assembly GCA_031835075.1). Taxonomy (NCBI): domain Eukaryota; kingdom Metazoa; phylum Chordata; class Mammalia; order Primates; family Cebidae; genus Saguinus; species Saguinus oedipus. Next base: position 48,471,730 of record CM063178.1, read on the forward strand.
TGGAATGTAAAGTGTGGAGTCTGAAATGTGGAGTGTGGAGTGTGGAGTCTGGAATGTGGAATGTGGAGTCTGAAATGTGGAGTCAGGAATGCGGAGTGTGGAATGTTGAGTATAGAGTGTGGAGTGTGGATTGTGGAGTGTGGAGTCTGGAGTGTGGAATGTGGAGTATGGAATGTGGAGTGTGGAATGTGGAGTGTAGAGTTTGGATTGTGGAGTCTGGATTGTGGAATGTGGAGTCTGGAATGTGGAGTGTGAAGTGTGGAATGTGGAATGTGGAGTGTGGAATGTGGAATGTGGAGTGTGGAGTCTGGAGTCTGGAGTGTGGATTGTGCAGTGTGGACTGTCGAATATGGAGTCTGGAATGTGGAGTGTGGAATGTTGAGTATAGAGTGTGGAGTGTGGATTGTGGAGTGTGAAGTGTGGAGTCTGGATTGTGGAATGTGGAGTCTGGAATGTGGATCGTGGAATGTGGTGTGTGGAGTGTGGAGTCTGGAATTGAAAATGTGGAGTCGGAATATGGAGTGTGGGATGTTGAGTGTGGAGTGTTGAGTGTGGAGTCTGGAATTTGGATTCTGGAATGTGGAATGTGGAGTGTGGAGTGTGGAATCTGGAATGGGGAATGTGGAGTCTGGAATGTGGAGTGTGGGATTTGGAGTGTGGAGTGTGGAATGTGGAGTGTCAAGTATGGAATGTGGAATGCGGAGTGTGGAATGTGGAATGTGGAGTGTAAAGTCTGAAATGTAGAATGTGGAGTCTGGAATGTCAAGTATGGAATGTGAAGAGTGGAGTGTAGAGTGTGGAGTGTTAAGTCTGGAAAGTGGAATGTAAAGTCTGGAATGTGGAGTGTGGAGTGTGGAAGGTGGAGTGTGAATTATGGAATGTGGAATGTGGAGTGTGGAATGTGGAATGTGGAGTGTAAAGTCTGAAATGTGGAATGTGGAGCCTGGAATGTCGAGTATGGAATGTGAAGAGTGGAGTGTAGAGTGGGGAGTGTGGAGTGTGGAGTCTGGAATGTGGAGTCTGTAATGTGGAGTGTGGAATTTGGAGTGTGGAGTGTGGAGTCTGGAATGTGGAGCGTGAAATGTTGAGTGTGGAGTCTGAAAGGTGGAATGTGGAGTCTGGAATGTGGAGTGTGGACTGTGGAGTCTGGAATGTAGAATGTGGAGTGCAGAATGTGGAGTGTGGAGTCTGGAATGTGGAGTGTGGAGTGTGGAATGTGGAGTGTGGAGTGTGGGGTCTGGAATGTGGAATGTGGAGTGTGGAATGTGGAGTGTGGAATGTGGAGTGTGGAGTGTGGAATGTGGAGTGTGGAGTATGGGGTCTGGAATGTGGAATGTGGCGTGTGGAATGTGGAGTGTGAAGTGTGGAGTCTGGAATGTGAATGTGGAGTCTGGAATGTAGAGTGTGGAATGTGGAGTGTGGAGTGTGGAGTCTGGATTGTGGAATGTGGAGTCTGGAATGTGGATCATGGAATGTGGTGTGTGGAGTGTGGAGTGTGGAGTCTGAAATTTAAAATGTGGAGTCCGGAATGTAGAGTGTGGAATGTTGAGTGTGGAGTGTGGAGTCTGAAAGGTGGAATGTGGAGTCTGGAATGTGGAGTGTGGACTGTGGAGTCTGGAATGTAGAATGTGGAGTCTGGAATGTGGAGTGTGGAGTCTGGAACGTGGAGTGTGGAATGTGGAGTGTGGAGTGTGGAGTGTGGAATGTGGAGTGTGGAGTGTGGGGTCTGGAATGTGGAATGTGAAGTGTGGAATGTGGAGTGTGGAATGTGGAGTGTGGAGTCTGGATTGTGGAATGTGGAGTCTGGAATGTGGATCATGGAATGTGGTGTGTGGAGTGTGGAGTGTGGAGTCTGAAATTTAAAATGTGGAGTCTGGAATGTGGAGTGTGGAGTGTGGAGTCTGAAAGGTGGAATGTGGAGTCTGGAATGTGGAGTGTGGACTGTGGAGTCTGGAATGTAGAATGTGGAGTCTGGAATGTGGAGTGTGGAGTCTGGAACGTGGAGTGTGGAATGTGGAGTGTGGAGTGTGGGGTCTGGAATGTGGAATGTGGAGTGTGGAATGTGGAGTGTGGAGTCTGGATTGTGGAATGTGGAGTCTGGAATGTGGATCATGGAATGTGGTGTGTGGAGTGTGGAGTGTGGAGTCTGAAATTTAAAATGTGGAGTCCAGAATGTGGAGTGTGGAATGTTGAGTGTGGAGTGTTGAGTGTGGAGTCTGGAATTTAGATTCTGGAATGTGGAGTGTGGAGTGTGGAATGTGGAATGTGGAATGTGGAGTCTGGAATGTGGAGTGTGGGATTTGGAGTGTGGCATGTGGAATGTGGAGTGTGAAGTCTGGAATGTGGAATGCGGAGTGTGGAATGTGGCGTGCGGAGTCTGGAATATGGAGTGTGGAGTCTGGAATAGGAAGTGGAAAATGTGGAGTGTGGAGTCTGGAATGTGGAATGTTGGGTCTGGAATGTGGAGTGTGGCATGTGGAATGTAAAGTGTGGAGTCTGAAATGTGGAGTGTGGAGTGTGGAGTCTGGAATGTGAAATGTGGAGTCTGGAATGTGGAGTCAGGAATGCAGAGTGTGGAATGTTGAGTATAGAGTGTGGAGTGTGGATTGTGGAGTGTGGAGTCTGGAGTGTGGAATGTGGAATGTGGAGTATGGAATGTGGAGTGTGGAATGTGGAGTGTAGAGTTTGGAGTGTGGAGTCTGTATTGTGGAATGTGGAGTGTGGAGTGTGGAATGTGGAGTGTGGAATGTGGAATGTGGAGTGTGGAGTCTGGAGTCTGGAGTGTGGATTGTGCAGTGTGGAATGTCGAATGTGGAGTCTGGAATGTGGAATGTGGAGTCAGGAATGTGGAGTGTGGAATGTTGAGTATAGAGTGTGGAGTGTGGATTGTGGAGTGTGGAGTCTGGAGTGTGGAATGTGGAATGTGGAGTATGGAATGTGGAGTGTGGAATGTAGAGTGTGGAGTGTAGAGTTTGGAGTGTGAAGTGTGGAGTCTGGATTGTGGAATGTGGAGTCTGGAATGTGGATTGTGGAATGTGGTGTGTGGAGTGTGGAGTGTGGAGTCTGGAATTTAAAATGTGGAGTCGGAATATGGAGTGTGGAATGTTGAGTGTGGAGTGTTGAGTGTGGAGTCTGGAATTTGGATTCTGGAATGTGGAATGTGGAGTGTGGAGTGTGGGATTTGGAGTGTGGAGTGTGGAATGTGGAGTGTCAAGTATGGAATGTGGAATGCGGAGTGTGGAATGTGGAATGTGGAGTGTAAAGTCTGAAATGTAGAATGTGGAGTCTGGAATGTCAAGTATGGAATGTGAAGAGTGGAGTGTAGAGTGTGGAGTGTTGAGTCTGGAAAGTGGAATGTGGAGTCTGGAATGTGGAGTGTGGAATTTGGAGTGTGGAGTGTGGAGTCTGGAATGTGGAGTGTGGAGTCTGGAATGTGGAGTGTGGAATGTTGAGTGTGGAATGTGGAGTCTGAAATGTGGAATGTGGAGTCTGGAATGTGGAGTGTGGACTGTGGAGTCTGGAATGTAGAATGTGGAGTCTGGAATGTGGAGTGCAGAATGTGGAGTGTGGAGTGTGGAGTCTGGAATGTGGAGTGTGGAATGTGGAGTGTGGAGTGTGGAATGTGGAGTGTGGAGTGTGGAGTCTGGAATGTGAATGTGGAGTCTGGAATGTAGAGTGTGGAATGTGGAGTGTGGAGTGTGGAGTCTGGATTGTGGAATGTGGAGTTTGGAATGTGGATCATGGAATGTGGTGTGTGGAGTGTGGAGTCTGGAATTTAGATTCTGGAATGTGGAGTGTGGAGTGTGGGATTTGGAGTGTGGAGTGTGGAATGTGGAGTGTGAAGTCTGGAATGTGGAATGCGGAGTGTGGAGTGTGTAGTGTGGAGTCTGGGAAGTGGAATGTGGAGTCTGGAATGTGGAGTGTGGAGTCTGGAATGTCGAGTGTGGAATGTTCAGTGTGGAGTGTGGAGTGTGGAGTCTGGAATGTGGAATGTGGAGTCTGGAATGTGGAGTGTGGAATTTGGAGTGTGGAGTCTGGAATGTGGAGTATGGAATGTTGAGTGTGGAGTGTGGAGTCTGAAATGTGGAATGTGGAGTCTGGAATGTGGAGTGTGGAGTCTGGAATGTGGAATGTGGAGTCTGGAATGTGGAGTGTGGAATGTTGAGTGTGGAGTGTGGAGTCTGGAATGTGGAATGTTGGATCTGGAATGTAAAGTGTGGCATGTCAAATGTAGAGTGTGGGGTCTGGAATGTGGAGTGTGGAGTGTGGAGTCTGGAATGTAAAATGTGGAGTCTGTAATGTGGAGTGTGGAATGTTGAGTGTGGGGTGTGGAGTCTGGAATGTGGAGTGTGGAATGTGGAGTGTGGTGTCTGGAACGTGGAGTGTGGAGAGTGGAGTGTGGTATGTGGAGTCTGGAGTGTGGATTGTGGAGTGTGGAATGTGAGGTGTGGAGTGTGGGGTGTGGAATGTGGAATGTGGAGTCTAAATTATGGAGTGTGAAATGTGGAGTGTGGAGTGTGGAGTCTGGAATGTGAAGTGTAGAGTGCGGAGTGTGGAGTGTGGAGTGCGGAGTGTGGAATGTGGTGTCTGGAATGTGGAGTGTGGAATTTAGAGTGTGGAGTCTGGAGTCTGGAATGTGGAATGTGGAGTCTAAAATATGGAGTGTGAAATGTGGAGTGTGAAGTGTGGTGTCTGGAATGTGGAATGTGGAGTCTGGAATATGGAGTGTGGAATGTCGAGTGTGGAGTCTGGAGTCTGGAATGTGGACTGTGGAATGTGGAGTGTGGTGTCTGGAATATGGAGTGCGGAGTGTGGAGTGTGGTGTGTGGAGTCTGGAGTGTGGAATGTGGAGTGTGGTGTCTGGAATATGGAGTGTAGAGAGTGGAGTGTGGTGTGTGGAGTCTGGAGTGTGGATTGTGGAGTGTGGAATGTGGGGTGTAGAGTGTGGAGTGTGGGGTGTGTAATGTGGAATGTGGAGTCTGAAATGTAGAGTGTGGAATGTGGAGTGTGGAGTGTGGAATCTGGATTATGGAATGTGGAGTCTGGAATGTGGATCGTGGAATGTAATGTGTGGAGTGTAAAGTGTGGAGTCTGGAATTTAAAATGTGGAGTCCGGAATGTGGAGTGTGGAGTGTTGAGTGTGAAGTGTGGGGTGTGTAATGTGGAATGTGGAGTCTGAAATGTAGAGTGTGGAATGTGGAGTGTGGAGTGTGGAATCTGGATTATGGAATGTGGAGTCTGGAATGTGGGTCGTGGAATGTAATGTGTGGAGTGTAAAGTGTGGAGTCTGGAATTTAAAATGTGGAGTCCGGAATGTGGAGTGTGGAGTGTTGAGTGTGAAGTCTGGAATTTGGATTCTGAAATGTGGAGTGTGGAATTTAGAGTGTGGAGTGTGGAGTCTGGAATGTGGAATGTGGTGTCTGGAATGTTGAGTGTGGAATGTGGAGTGTAGAGTGTGGAGTGTGAAATATGGAATGTCGAGTCTGGAATGTGGAGTGTGGAGTGTGGAGTGGGAGTGTGGAGTGTGGAGTGTGGAATGTGGAATGTGGAATGTAACATGTGAGTGTGCATTGTGCAGTCTGGAGTTTGGAGTGTGGAATGTGGAGTGTGGAGTGTGGAATGTGGATTGTGGAGTGTGGTGTGTGGAGTGTGAAGTGTGGTTTGTGGAGTGTGGAGTCTGGAATGAGGAATGTGGAATCTGGAATGTGGAATGTGGAGTGTGGAGTATGGAGTGTGGAGTGTGGTGTGTGGATTGTGGAGTGTGGTTTGTGGAGTGTGGAGTGTGGTGTGTGGATTGTGGAGTGTGGTTTGTGGAGTGTGGAGTCTAGAATGTGGAGTCTGGAAAGTGGAGTGTGGAATGTGGAGTGTGGAGTCTGGAATGTGGAATGTGGAGTCTGGAATGTGGAGTGTGGAGTGTAGAGTCTGGAATGTGGAATGTGGAGTGTGGAGTGTGAAATGTGGATTGTGGAGTGTGGAGTGTGGTTTGTGGAGTGTGAAGTGTGGAGTCTGGAGTTTGGTGTGTGGAGTGTGGAGTGTGGAATGTGGAATGTGGAGTCTGGAATGTGGAGTGTGGAGTGTGGCGTGTAGCGTTTGTTGTGTGGAGTGTGGCATGTGGCGTATGGAGTGTGGAGTGTGGAATATAGAGTGTGGTGTGTGGAGTGTGGAGTGTGATATGTGGCGTGTGGAGTGTGGAGTCTGTAATCTGGAATGTGCAGTGTGGAATGTGGAGTGTGGAGTGTGGACTGTGCAGTGTGGAGTCTGGGGTGTAGAGTGTTGGGTCTGGAGTGTGGAGTGTGGAATTTGGAGTGTGCAGTGTGGAGTGTTGAGTGTGGAATATGGAGTGTGGAGTGTGGAATGTGGAATCTGGAGTGTGGAGTGTGGATTGTGGAGTGTAGCGTGTGGAGTGTGCAGTGTGGAGTGTGGAATGTGGAGTCTGAAATGTGGAGTGTGGAGTATGGAGTGTAGATTGTGGGATATGGAGTGTGGAGTGGGCAGTGTGGTGTGTGGACTGTGGAGTGTGGAATGTGGAGTCTGGAATGTGGTGTCTGGAATGTGGAGTGTGGCGTGTGGACCGTGGGATGTGGAGTGTGGAGTGTGGATTGTGGAGTATCGAGTGTGGACTGTGGAGTGTGGAGTGTAGGATGTGGAGTGTGGACTGCAGACAGTGGAGTGTGGATTGTGGGTTGTGGGTTGTGGAATGTGGAGTGTGGGCTGTGTAATGTGTACGGTGGAATGTGGGCTGTGGAATGTTGACTGTGGAGTGTGGACTGTGGAGTGTGTGCTGTGCAATGTGGACAGTCTAGTGTGGAATGTGGACTGTGTACTGTGCAGTGTGGAATGTGTAGTGTGGATGGTGGATGGTGGAGTGTGGATTGTGGAATGTGTACTGTGCAGTGTAGAGTGTGGTCTGTGGACCGTGGAGTGTGGAGTTTGGGCTGTGGATTATTGACCATGGAGCGTGGACTATGAACTGTGGAGTGTGTATTGTGGACTGTGGACTGTGGTCTGTGGACTGTGGCGTGTGGACTTTTGAATGTGGAGTGTAAACGGTAGAGTGTGGACTGTGGACTGTGCAGTGTGGAGCGTTGTCTGGACTGTGGAGTGCAGAGTGCATATTGGGGAGTGCAGAGTTGGAGCTCAGAGCACCAAGTGCGGAGTGCAGATGGTCATGGCCTTTGCCCCATAAATAGGGGGCAGCCCTTGTGGGCTGCAAACATGTGGCCCATATTGTTTAACAGGCCCCGGGTAGCACTTTGCCTCTGACCTGTAGATGCTGGCAGAGAATTCCCTGGGAGCCGCTGTGGTATTCTGGAGTGCCCTCGTGTCCTTCACGAAACCCTCCTGACAACACAAAACAGCCCCACTCACACGATGACCTCACTGGTGCTGGCAGAGTTTTGTTGGTGGTTAATCAAAATCAAAAGTCTTCTAGTCCGGAGAGTCATTGAATCATCCAAAATATTTCTTAACAAGTCTCCCAGGAGCCACTGTCACCCCCTCCCCACTCCTCTCATCCACACCCCCGACCTTCTCAGTGGATGCTGTTGAAGCTTTAAAACCAGAGATTCAAGACATCAATTCCTGTGGAGTCACCTGGGAAAAACCCCCTCTCCCAGGTAGACTTGATTCCTAGGTGTGTCCAGGGGCAGGCCTTGTGGGCTGCAAGCATGTGGCCCATATTGTTTAACAGCATCCCCTGCCCTTTTGAAGAGGATGGGCCACGCCCAGGGATGGGATTCGTCAAACATCTTCTCAGATGTTTTGGGTCCACCAAAACCCCACATGGATTTGCCAAGGGATTTCCCGTTTAACTATTAGGTCCGAGCGTATTCCAGGGGAAATGTAATCCTCGTGCTGATTCATCAGACTTCGTTCAGCGACACGTGTCCCAAACACTTGCCGGTGTCTGAGATGCCCTTGGAACCTCCTAGAGGCTCTCTGTGATCTCCCCACCCACCACTGCAAGCAGGAGGCGGATTCGTGCCAACCTCCAGTGAACCTGAATACGACGGGGACCCAGCTCAGCTTGAAATTCCAAACCCTGGAAGTTCCACAGGGTTCTCCTGATGCCCAAGCATCCTCGGCCCTGCAGTTGAGACCAATCTCCACCTCAGAGCAGTAACTGGGAGCAAGAGCCCAGAGCACCAGGTCCTCAGGCCTCCAGAGGCCAGCCCGGCTTCCAGGCAGGTGTGAGTACCGATCTGGTAGCCTGGCCTCATTTAGGCTCCAGTTCCTCAAGCATGGGTCTGAGGCTGAGATGGAAGAAAACCAGTCATGATCCCAACTGTCCGCTGCTCTCAGGTCTGAGCCGACGCTCGGGGTCCACCCCCAGCTCCCTCTTCAGGCTGGACTGGCCCCATACCCCCCTGGGGGGCTGGAGACGCAGCCTCCCTTCCTACAGCTGCTGGTACTTCTGATGCCATGAGTCAGCCAGAGCACCTTACCTCTGGAGATGCAGGATCCTCACTCACCTTGTCCCTGCCCCCCAAATACTCCACCGAGAGCCACAGTTGCCTTTCTGGGCCTCAGTTTGCTCACTTGCCTCAGGTCCAGTGAGATGTGATTGTTCCATGAATCTAAAAGTAGAATGTTCTGGTCCAAATCAAGGCCCCGGCAAAGCTGCTTTTCCTATCTCAGTTATGTGCCTCTGTGACTCGCTCGTCATTAACCCAAGTCCTCGAGGAGTGTCTTAAGGAGGTGGAGGGTTCTCAAGATGAGCCCCCAACCTGCACCCCCCGCCCATTGCTGCAATCGCCGTGCCAGGCACCTTATTCCCACCCGTCGTGGGAGCAAGCTCGATGCCAAGAATAAGATCAAGAGCGAAGTCTTCCCCCTGGGGTTTCAGTGGGGGCTGGGGTGTGGAACCGAGGCAGGGCTCAGCTTGGCAGACTGTGCTCCTCCGGTGTGCGTCATCCTGGGAAACACTTCTCCCCTCCCACGGAGGCCCCGGGATGGCTGCCACAGTCTGCGATGGGTGGGGTGGCCCAGAAAAGGTTTTCAGGACCCTGACCCTTCACCAAGTCCAGTGACCGGCCATTGTCCCCTTAGGAGCGAAGAAGGTTGTCCTGTGTGTGGTGGCACCAGCATTGCCAGCTCAGAGAAAGCAGCCATGACCCTGTGGAGTGTGGGTGAGTGGGGGTAAGAAAGGAGAAAGTGGAGGGTCGGCCGGGGTGGGTGGGGCAGGTAAGGAGCGGGGCTGGGGGTGGGGCCCCAGGGACTTTTCTCCAGCAGAACTCGGCACCTAGGAGTGATATTTCCTCCTTGCATGGCAAATGGGCTTGCATGGGAAGCCTGCTCCAGTTCATGAGGAGGGGACGGTCCATGGGAACTGGAGAAGTCCGTCCTGCACCTAGCCGCAGCTTCCTGCGATGCGCTGTGCCCCGAGGGAATTCCCACGGAGCTGCCCAGGAGGAGCCGGGCCAGCAGGCAGCTGGGCCTTCCTGCCAGGCCAGCGCCGGGAGAGAGTTCCCTCGCCTCTGTCGTTCTGCTGGGCAGTGCCAGGCACTTCCCTCTCCTAGGGTCTTTGTCCTTTCCCTGCATTCCCAGGAGGGGCCAGACTTGGAAAGGGGGAGGAAGACGAGGGAGAAAGGAGAGAAACTGCCTCCAGCACTCAAAATAGGCATTTCCTTCTGTGTGTTGATTTTCTGCTTTAAGCGGGTCTGGGGTGGAGACCAGGAGTAGGGTGTGTGACCGTGATTTTCAATTCCTCCTGTGAGAGTCCAGTCAGGTGGCTCTCACGCAGGCTTCCTCCCTTCTGAGACAGGGAAGTGCCTCCGAGGAGGGGAGGAGCCCCAGATCTGCAGAGGAGCCTGGGTGCTGCAGGGTGTGGGTGCTGAGGGGTGTGGGTGCCGAGGGATGTGGGTGCCGCAGGGTGTGGGTGCTGAGGGATGTGGGTGCTGAGGTATGTGGGTGCCACGGGGCATGGGTGCTGAGGGGTGTGGGTGCTGAGGGATGTGGGTGCCACAGGATGTGGGTGCCACGGGGTGTGGGTGCTGAGGGGTGTGGGTGCCGAGGGATGTGGGTGCCGCGGGGTGTGGGTGCTGAGGGATGTGGGTGCTGTGGGGTGTGGGTGCTGAGGGGTGTGGGTGCTGAGGGGTGTGGGTGCTGAGGGGTGTGGGTGCTACGGGATGTGGGTGTTGAGGTATGTGGGTGCTGAGGTATGTGGGTGCCACGGGGTGTGGGTGCTGAGGAGTGTGGGTTCTGAGGGATGTGGGTGCTGTGGGGTGTGAGTGCCGCAGGGTGTGAGGGGCCGGGGAAGGGGGGCCTTCAGTCTCTTGGGGGCAAATTCTGGCAAGTTTGTAAGTTTAACTTTTCTGAGTGGATGAAGCATTCTCGTGGCTACAAAAGCTGAAAGTAGGCCATGAAGGGAAGCCACGGCTCCCTCGGGCCACTGTGGCTGAGAGGCTTCGGGCACCAGCACAGGCCGTCTGACTCTCCCTCCTTTATCCCGCTGTGGCAAATGCTGCCTCGCTGCTGGGCATGTTGCTTCTTCGTGCCATGGTCTAACCAGGTCTGGGGCCTTTCAGACCTTGCTTGCTGCCTTTGCTCTGGGTGGCGTCACCCATCCGGGGAGGAGAGACCACTCACAAGGACCCCCTCTCTGGTGTTGCTTCTCATAAGGGCACTAATTCCGTCCTGGGGCCCCACCCTCAGACCTTCCCTAACCTTAATCGGTTCCCAAAGGGCTTGTCTCCAAATACCGACACTCTGGGGATGAGGACGTCTGCATCGGATCATGGGGAAGACACGGTTCAGTCTATCCCAGGAGATAGTTCAGTCCATCTCAGTTCAAAGAGAGACAGGGCAGGGCCTGAGGAGCTTCTCACAAGACCGGCACTGCTGGTGGCGAATGAGCTGTGAGCAGCCGGGCTGAAGCTGTGGCACAGCCTGCAGACAGGGGCTTCTGGAAAGAGGACTGGGGTGTGGGGATGGATGGGGCATGAGAGGCATGAGGGGAGGGAGGGGCCTGGGCTGAGGAGGGGAATGCTAGCCAGAAGCAGGCGAGAATCAGTCTGGGCAGCCTGGAACCCTGGGGCGAGTGTGGGGGACTCTGTAGAGCAGCGGGCCTGGCAGCAGGAGGGATGGGCGCTATGGAAGGGCGTGGATGTTTCTTATGGGTGACGAGGACTGTGGGATGCCACAAGCAGCTCCTTCACACTCTGGAGCATTCTTGCATTGTTTTAGAGGGTGAAACAGAACAGGTGATTTTCACACTCTTATGCCAGGCATGGTGGCTCCTGTCTGTAATCCCAGCACTTTGGGAGGCTGATACAGGAGAATCACCTAGCCCCGGAGAAGTTCAAGAACAGCCTGGGCATCTCAGTGAGACTCGTTCTCTACAGAAAATACAAAAAACTTAGCAGGGTATGGTGGCGCATGCCCGTAGTCACAGCTACATGGGAGGCTGTGGTGGGAGGGTCACAACCTGGATTGGAACCCAGGACCCGCAGGCTGCAGTGAGCTATGATCCCACTGCTGCTCCAGCCTGGGTGACAGAGTGAGACCCTGTCCCTTAAAACAATAATAATAGTTTATTAGTAGAGTCATTTTTTTGTTTTTCATTTTTTTAGACTTAATGTTTTGTTAGCATGAGGTTTCACTATTTTGCCCAGGCTGGTCTTGAACTCCTGGCCTCAAGCGATCCTCCCGCCTCAGCCTCCAAAGCACTGGGATCACAGGCGAGAACCATCGCACCCGGCCCAGGCATTTTCATGTTTTACTTTTCAAGTATGTGGATGAATTCTTGTGCAAGCTTCTTGTGCAAAGCTTAGAAGAATAGGTCTTACAGAATTCTTGACAGCACCTCTCGTCTGCATTTCAAAGGAAAAAGATATTATTTCCTATTCTAGAGTTTAGGGCGAGCAGCATTTGTACTTTATTTTGTTTGTAGTAAAAGTTTGCCATTTTAAACATACATTCACATGGTTAGACAATCGTTACCACCATCATCTCTAGAACGTTCTTGTCTTCCCAGACCTAAACTCAGCCCTCATCCACACTCAGTCCCCTCCTGTCCCCCGGCTCCTGACCCCGCCCCTCTCCCGTCACCTGTCTGTGGATGTGACTGCTCGAGGCGCTCCTGGAAGTGGGATCCTAGAGCACTTGCTCTTTTCTGCTGGGTTCATTTTGCTCAGCATCCTGTCCTCAGGATCTATCCGTGTTGTAGCCAGCATCATATGTCAGAAAAGCCCTATGGGGTGTCCAGAGATAACAGTTATAAAGAGGCTTGGGGTCCTGAGTCCCTCCCACGCAGCGACCCCACTCCTGCGGGTGGTTGCCGGTTACCCGCACAGAACCCCATGCCTCCAGGAAGCAGCCCACGGTCTGGCTGGATTAGAGGCTGAGCATGGCCAGTGCACTGATGGGGCCAGCTGGGGCCAAGGCGGCGTTCCCCGGGGGTAGCTCGAGAGCTCTGATAAGCCTCCCCGATGCCGGCTGCTGGCTTCTCTCAGACTGGCGTGTCCCTTGGGTCAGGACATCAGTGACTTGCATTTCAACACAGAGCCCAGGCCATAGCCACAGGTCTCATGGGGATGTGACCAAGTCTCAGAAAGACCCCATGAAAGGCGAGGCTTGGTTTCCACTCAGGGTAGCGGGGCGGGGACACTGTGTGTGAGGATGTCCTGATCTTATTCTCCCACCAGAGGAAATGGAGGTTTAGGGCTCGGAGGCAGAACACATCTGTCCAGGTGTGGCTAAGACATAGACTATGGGACGGGGTCCTCCTCCAGGGGGTGCAGCCCAGGAAGCTTGGCGGGGCCACAGCCTCATCTTTGGGGTTGGCCATGGACTCCTGGACCAGAAATCAGCTGGTGGCTGCGCCCTGACTACTGTCTGACCCTGGCAAGGCTGTGAGGATGAGGGTGAGGGGTTGCAGCTCTCCCTGCTTTGGTCTCCGAGCCTCTGGGGCTGAGTCAGGGGTGGGCAGGGCGAGGGCGGGGTTCTGATCAAGGAAAGGGACGGCAGCCTCAGTGAAGCAGGATTCCACAGCCGCTGTGGTCGCCGGGAAACGTGGGTCCTCTGTAACCCAGTTTTAGAGCTTTTCTTGTTTTTGTTTCGATAATCTTTATTTCTTAGAGCAGTTTTAAGTTTACAAAAACATTGAGCAGAAAGTCCAGAGAGTTCCCATATACCCCTCTGCACTAGTTCATTCTCACACGGCAATGAAGAAATACCTGTCTGGCAGCTGCAGCTCACACCTGTAGTCCCTGCATTTGGGGAGGCCGAGGTGGGTGGATCATCTGAGCCCAGGAGTTCAAGACCAACCTGGGGGCGACATAGTCAAACCCTATCTCTACCAAAAATACAAAAAAATTAGCTGGGCATGGTGGTGCATGCCTGTGGTCCCACCTACTCGGGAGACTGGGGTGGGAGGATTTCTTGAGCCTGGGAGGGGGAGGCTGTGGTGAGCGGTGATGACACCAGCCTGGGCAAGAGAGTGAGACTCTGTCTAAAAAATAAACCCAAATATTGGGAATTACAGTTCAATATGAGATTTGGTGGGGACACAGCCACGTCACCCTCTCCCCCAACACCGCTTCCCCTGGTGTTAACAGCATGCACTGACATGGCTCATTTTTACAATTGATGAGCAGTGCGGGTACATTATTATTACCTAAAGGCCACAGTTTACATCAGGGTTTGCTTTAATTTTCTATTGTAAATTCTATGAGTTTTGCCAAATGTCTAATGCCCTGCATTCTCATTATAGCATCATGCAAAGAGTTTCACTGCCCTAAAAATTCTGGGTCTGACACAGTGGCTCACACCTGTAATCCCAGCTCTTTGGGATCACGAGGTCAGGAGTTCGAGACTAGCCTGATCAACATGGTGAAACCCCATCTCTACAAAAATATAAAAATTAGGTGGGCATGGTAGTGTGTGCCTGTAATCCCAGCTACTCGAGAGGCTGAGGCAGGAGAATCGCTTGAACCCAGAAGGCAGAGGTTGCAGTGAGCCAAGATCACACCATTGCACTCCAGAGTAGGAGAAAGAACGAGACTCTGTCTCAAAAAAAAAAAAAAAATTCTGTCTCTAGCTGTTTAGCCCCTCTCCAAATCCCTAGCCACCACTGATTATTTTACTTTCTCCATCGTTTTGCCCTTTCCAGAATGTCACAGACTTGGACTCATATAGTATGTAGCCTTTTCAGATTGGCTTCTTTCTCAGGCTAGTATCATGTAAGTTTCCTCCATGTTTTTTTTTGTTTTGTTTTTTTTTTTTTTAGATGGAGTCTTGCTCTGTCGCCCAGGCTGGAGTACACTGGCGTGATCTTGGCTCGCTGCAATCTCCACCTCCTGGTTCAAGTGATTCTCCTGCCTCAGCCTCCCGAGTAGCTGAGATTACAGGCATACGCCACCATACCTGGCTAATTTTTTTGTATTTTTAGTAGAGACAGGGTTTCACCATGTTGGGTAAGGCTGGTCTCAAACTCCTGACCTTGTGATCCAACCGCTTCAGCCTCCCAAAGTGCTAGGGTTACAGGCGTGAGCCACTGCGCCCGGTTCCATGTCTTTGCATGGTTTCATAGCTCATTTCTTTTTAGCGCTGAATAATATTGCATTGTCTGGATGCACCGTAGTTCATCCCTTCACTACTGAAGGACATGGAGGTTGCTTCCAGGTTTTGGTGATTATGAATCAGGCTGCCGTACACATTGGTGTGCAGGTTGCTGTGTGGATGTCTCAATTCCTTCGGATAAATGCAAGGAGCATAACTGCTGAATTGCAAGTTCGGTGAGACTGTGTTTAGTTTTGTGAGAAAATGGTTTTGTTAGATGTAAAAAAATGAATACGACCTTCTAAAATAGAAAAGAATGACTTACTCTTTATCTGAGTGGGATGAGATTAAAGTATGTCTTCGTAGTTTGAATGCAAGAGCTCCCTGAATACCTGGCGCTGCCATTGGCATGAATGAGGGGCAGCCCCTCCCGGCAGCTGGACGGCAGGACAGAGCCCTCTAAGCCCTGTCTCCCTGTCACCTCCCCCGACCCTGCCCACAAGGGAGTCTGGGCCCTGGGTGTTCACCTGCTTCCCACTGGCTGAGATCTTGCCTTTCTGGATCCTCTGTCCTAATCCTCATCCACTCACCTGTAACCCCAGCACTTTGGGAGGCCAAGGCGGGTGGATCACAAGGTCAGGAGTTTGAGACCAGACCAACATGGTGAAACCCTGTCTCTACTAAAAATACAAAAATTAGCTGTGCATGGTAGCATGCACCTGTAGTCCCAGCTACTCAGGAGGCTGAAGCAGGAGAATCGCTTGAACCCAGGAGGCGGAGGTTGCAGTGGCCTTTGCAGCTAATATCTGGCATCCAGCAAGTCCCTGGGCTTGGTTCGGGTTCTTCCCAAGGCTGACCCTGAGAAACACCGCATATTCTCACTCATAGGCGGGTGATGAACAATGAGAACACATGGACACAGGGAAGGGAGCACTACACACTGGGGTCTATTGGGGGGGAATAGGGGAGGGACAGCGGTGGGGGGAGCTGGGGAGGGATAGCATGGGGAGAAATGCCAAATGTGGGTGAAGGGGCGGAAGGCAGCAAAACACACTGCCATGTGTGTACCTGTGCAACTATCTTGCATGTTCCGCACATGTACCCCAAAACCTAAAATGCAATTAAAAAAAATAAAAAAGAATAATAGCTGGAAAAATAAAAAGATGTAGGGGCAGGGGAGGTGGTCCCAGGAAGCTCAGGTGAGACAGAGAGAAAAGCCCAAGGTATGTGCTTTGATGAGCAGGTGACCTGAATGGGAACCCAGGGCTTCATGCCACTGGAGATTCTTGGTCCCCCAGAAGATAGGGAGGCTGGGACGTGGGGTCTTCCCCGACCGATTCCTCTCCTTACTGCTGAGGGTTGCCTCTGAGGTGCTGAATGGGGCAACTCTAGGGGTCTGAGCTGGAGAGGAGCAGGCAGAGGAGCAGAGAAGGCAGCTGCTGCAGACAGGCAGAGGGGACACTGTGGTGCTGGTGCCACCTTCTCATCTCCTGCACAGGTCCCGTCACCTGCTTGCTCTGCCTGAAGCTTCCTACACTGCAACTCACGCAGAGGTTCTGTCTCCCCTGCTGGGGAGTGGGGAGGTGTCATCTCACTCCTCACTTTCTTTTCCTTTCCTTTCCTTTCCTTTCCTTTCCTTTCCTTTTCCTTTCTTTTCTTTTCTTTTCTTTTCTTTTCTTTTCTCTTCTCTTCTCTTCTCTTCTCTTTTCTTTTCTTTCTTTTTTGGAGACAGAGTCTTGCTCTGTCACCCAGGCTGGAGTGCAGTGGCACAATCTTAGCTCACTGCAACCTCCGCCTCCCAGGTTCAAGTGATTCTCCTGCCTCAGCCTCGTGGGTAGTTGGGACTACAGGTGCCCGCCACCACGCCCGGCTAATTTTTGTATTTTCAGTAGAGATGAGGTTTCACCATGTTGGCCATTCTGGTCTTGAACTCCTGACCTCGTGATTCAGCCACCTTGGCCTCCCAACATGCTGGGATTACAGGTGTGAACCACTGCATCCTCACTTTCTTTCCAGAAGGTTCTACCTCCCTTCTACCCAGGCTCTGAGCTGGAACCATCGGACTCTGCCTTTTGCTCTGGAGTCATCTACAAATCCCAGGTCGTCCCTCACTCCCAGAAGATTTAAAGCCCGATCTTCCCCCCATCACTCCTGCCCAGTTCTTGAACATCCCTGCGGGTGGTCCCGGCCTCCCAGAACCTTCACCTTCTCCTCTTCCTTCCTCCCTTCCCCTCCCTCCTTGCTGCCATCTCTCCATCTCAACTTCCAGCACCTCACCCCCAACGTCCCACCTCGCCTGTACCTCTCGTCCACACGGTCACTGCCCTGTGGATTCACCTCTGCATTGGGATTTCCCTTCTCCCGTCCCTCCGTGGCCTCCGTGGATTCACCTCTGCATTGGGATTTCCCTTCTCCCGTCCCTCCGTGGCCTCCGTCTTCACCCTGCTGCACCCGAGCACGGGCCTCTCACCTGAAATTCCCACCACCGACCAACCAGCCAGCTGACCTCAGCGTCCGATGTCCCCTCTCCCCGACTTGGATTTCCCACCTTCTCTGCCCTCTGCCAGCCACCAGGACCTCACGTGCTACTCATAGGCACTGTGCCCCTTCTCCTGAATCGGGAGCCCCTCTCCGTGCTGGGCCCAGAACCTCACCAGCCCCCCTCTCAGCTGGGTGATTCCATCAGCTTATAAACACACCTCCACCTTAATAACAAGTCCAGCCTCACTAGGCGCTGCTTCTCCTTCCGGCCACTGCCCACTCTGTTCTTCTTTCCAACAGCATGTCTGACCACGTGGGCACCCGTGGCTGCCCTCTCTCCAGCATCTTGGGAGAAGCTGCACCCCCCACCTCCCCAATGGCCCTCAGGTCATGGGACCTAAGGGTCAGTCTTCAGGGCTGATTTGGCCTGGCTGGTGGGTCACTGTGGCCTCCTCACTCCTTCAGAGGCTCCAGACCCGTGAGCCGCAGGGGGCCCCCAGCCTTCGCCCTTCCTTCCCTCCTTCCCAGGCCAGTGCCTCTGCTCCGTTTCCATCACCTGCTGTACCCTGAAGGCTCCGCTCTGTATTTCCAGCCCAATCTGCCTAGTGGACTCTGGACTCAGAGACTCAACCATCTGGACCTCCTGGCAGCGTCCTGAGTCCAAAGCCACACAGGATGGCTCATCTCTCCATCTCCGCAGCTGACCCCGTGGCAGCCCTGTCCCCATTGACTTGGGCTCCAGCCCGGGGCACCCTGGGCTCTTCTTTCTCCCTGTCGGGCTCCACCCTCGGGTCTCCAGCGAGCTCTGTGCAGCCCTCCTGCAGTGTGTCCTCAATAACACAAGCAATTCCTTCAGGTTCTTGAGAAGGTTGACTGGGTCACGAACCTCTTGCCGTGGCTTCTGTCTCACCACAGTCGGTGCTGAGCTCCGAACACACTGCCAGGCTCTGCGTCTCTGGCTCCTGGGCCCGTGTAACCTGGTCTCTTTCCACCCAGCTGGCCCCTTGCTCCCTGCCAACCCCCAACCCCTGGCCACTGGGCCCCTCCTCCTTCGTGGACCCTTCCGGGCATACTCACGGCCTCTGTCCGAGGTGGGTTCCCTTCAGGTGGTCCCGTGGCTTATTCTCCGTTTCCTTCTGATCTCGGTTCCGATGTTCTCTTGGGCCGCAGGACCTGCCTTCCTGACCGCCTTCTCCCAAGGTAACGCCTCCTCGTCCCTGCAAACACTTCCTAGCCCCTCCTTTAGGCAGGGGAGCGGCTGCACCAAAGACCTCTGAAACTTATGCTAGCATGACACGATACACACTGGTTCCTCAGCCCTGTAAAGTCCACACAGATGGCCTTGACCAGGGAGCAGCTGGCTTCTCAGCAGTGACTCAGGGACACAGGCGCCTCCCATCTGTGGCTTCCTCACCCCAAGGTCTTGGAGTCCTCAGGGACTCAGGCATCTCCCATCTGTGGCTCCGTCACCCCAAGATCTCAGAGTCCTCAGGGACCCAGGCACCTCCCATCTGTGGCTCCATCACCCCAAGGTCTGAGTCCTCAGGGACTCAGGCATCTCCCATCTGTGGCTCCATCACCCCAAGATCTCAGAGTCCTCAGGGACCCAGGAACCTCCCATCTGTGGCTCCATCACCCCAAGGTCTGAGTCCTCAGGGACCCAGGCATCTCCCATCTGTGGCTCCATCCCCCCAAGATCTCAGAGTCCTCAGGGACCCAGGCATCTCCCATCTGTGGCTCCATCACCCCAAGGTCTGAGTCCTCAGGGACCCAGGCATCTCCCATCTGTGGCTCCATCACCCCAAGGTCTGAGTCCTCAGGGACCCAGGCACCTCCCATCTGTGGCTCCATCACCCCAAGATCTCAGAGTCCTCAGGGACCCAGGCACCTCCCATCTGTGGCTCCATCACCCCAAGGTCTGAGTCCTCAGGGACCCAGGCACCTCCCATCTGTGGCTCCATCACCCCAAGGTCTGAGTCCTCAGGGACCCAGGCATCTCCCACCTGTGGCTCCATCACCCCAAGGCTTCAGAGTCCTCTCCTGGTTCCCCTACACTGGCCAGCAGTCAGTGGGAGAGAGAAAGACTTGCTCACGGGAGGTTTCTATGAGCCAGGCCTGGGCAGGAGTGTGTCACTGCACTTCTCCTCTGTTAGCTACCGGCAACTGCAGAAAGCAGGGAGATGGGGGCGGGCGGCACCCCAGGACCAGCATGGCCCCCGCTGGCTCAGCTTCCCCCAGTGCCTCTGCCTTGGGACTGGTTCCGTATTTATGGAGCGTCTGTCAAGCCTCCTGAGCCCTGAAGAAGGTAAACTCCAGGAAAGCCCAGCCCACCTGTCCTGCTCACTGCTGTCTTCTCCGCCTGCGGCGCCAGGGGTGCAGCACATGCGTTGGACACACATCACAGGATCGTTGGGTGCTCTGGGAGTGGATCCTGGTCCACGCTCTCCTGTGCTGGCGTAGCGTGGGTGTCAGGGGCCACCTACACCTTCCGCTATATTCACTTCACCCTTAACACAAAATAAATGAATATGCATTTACATTTACAGATTAATTTATGTATCAATACGTTTATTGATATATATTATTTTATAGATTTATATAGAAATATATTTTACAACGATATTTATATTTTATATCTATATAAATGTATTTTGTATTTCATATATATGTACATATATAAATGAAATGGATTCTCGCTCTGTTACCCAGGCTGGAGTGCAGTGGCACAATCTCGGCTCACTGCAACCTCCGCCTCTCGGGTTCAAGTGGTTCTCCTGCCTCAGCCTCCTGAGTAGCTAGGATTGCAAGCATGCACCACCATGCCTGGCTAATTTTTGTACTTTTAGTAGAGAAGGGGTTTTACCATGTTGGCCAGGCTGGTCTCGAACTCCTGACCTCAGATGATCTGCCCTTCTTGGCCTCCCAAAGTGCTGGGATTACAGGTGTGAGCCACTGCGTCCAGCCAATACAAAATATCTTTTGTTTCGAGATCTCACCGTGCTTTGTGATGTCCAAATTTGTAGCTGTCTCCCGAATGCCCCCTGACTTCTCCAAAGCCGTCATCTCTCCAAACGGTACGTGGCTGGTACTGGGTGAGATTCGCTTCCCGCCCCACCACTTCATCAGCAGCTCTGCGATCCACACATTAGCAGGTTGTACAGGTGTTATTTCCGTAGACTTGCTTCCTT
This sequence comes from Saguinus oedipus, assembly GCA_031835075.1. Taxonomy (NCBI): domain Eukaryota; kingdom Metazoa; phylum Chordata; class Mammalia; order Primates; family Cebidae; genus Saguinus; species Saguinus oedipus. Next base: position 48,491,898 of record CM063178.1, read on the forward strand.
AGGGCCTCCTAGGCATGGGATTATTAGGCCAAACAGTGTGGCGGGTACCTGCGTGTTCAAGGGCTGTCCTGTTGGTTGGACACGAGAGGTGAGCTCTTTCCTCTCTGGTGTCTATGCTTCAACCCTTATTTGAAATAAAAATGCTTTCTGATTATAACATTCAGTTAATTAATTATTTTTGAGACAGCGTCTCCCTCTGTCACTCAGGCTGGAGTGCGGGGACGCAATCATGGCTCACTGCAATCTCCACCTTTCGGGTTCGAGTGATCCTCCCACCTCAGCCTCCTGAGTAGCAGGAACCACAGGTGTGCACCACCACGCTTGGTGAATTCTTTAATTTTTTGTAAAGACAGGGCCTCGCTATGCTGCCCAGGCTTGATGATAAAATTTAAAACAGCGAAGTGAAATGTGGAAAGTAGAGAAAATGACTAAAAAGGAAAATAAACACGTAATGCCATCACCTGACATCACCACTCCTTGTTGGGATTTCCCCTTCCAGATGTTGGTTTGGGTGTGCAAGTCCGCATGTGTGTGCATGTGTATGCATGTGTATATACATGCGTGTATGTGTATATACATGCCTGCACATGTATGCATGTGTGTACATGTGTGTATACGTGCCTGTATGTGCACATTCTGTACGTGTACGTATATATGTGTACACACACACTCCCATGCATGTAAATATATGTACACATGCTTTTCTTTCTTCTGAGGTGGAGTCTCTGGACTCCCAGGCTGGAGTACAGTGGCTCAGTCTCTGCTCACTGCAACCTCCACCTAATGGGTTCAAGCAATTCTCATGCTTCAGCCGAATAGGTGGGATTACAGGTAACACCATCATGCCTGGCTCATTTTTGTACTTTTGTAGAGATGGAGTTTTGCCATGTTGGCCAGGCTGGTCTTGAAGCCTTGGCCTCCCGAAGTGCTGGGATTACAGGCGTGAGCCGCCGCACCCGGCCTACTAAATACACGCACTTTTCTGCTACTCACAGCCAACAATTCAGTGTCTAGACTTCTCATTTATGTATTTTCCATTGCACTAAAATTAACTCATAAATATAATTTTAAGGATTCTGTGAAATTCGGTCATATGAATTTATTAACACAAGTGATTGTTCCTTCCTGTGGTGTTTTATTTTAAAAACATTTAACAGCAATTATTGCCTCTTCTTTTCTGGTTCCAATTTTCTGGACAACTTGGAAAATACCAAAAACTACCAAAAAGAAATAAACATCACCCACAACGGCACTATCTGGGGACGTTTTCATTTTCTTTTGATTTTTTGTTGAGATTGGGTTTTCCTGTCGCCCACACTGGAGTGCGGTGGCACGATCATGGCTCGCTGCAGCCCCGAACTTCCGAGCTCAGGCATCCTCTCACCTCAGCCGGGACTACGGGTGTGCGCCACCACGCCTGGCTACATGTTGTGTTTTTTGTAGAGGTGGGATTTCGCCAGGTTGCCCAGGCCCAGGTGCAGCAATCTGCCCACCGTGGCCTTCCGAAGTGCCAGGATTACAGGTGCGAGCCCCCGCACACTGCCAAGGGAGTGTTTCTAAATGAAGAAAGGGGCACAGTGGCAGGCTGAGTCTGCTCGTCAAGAGAATCTGGGCTCCAGAGAGCACACACATGTGCAGGGCCTCGTTTCTAAGGAATAATGCCCAGGGGGCCTGGGCACTGGGAGTCTCCCTCCTTTGCCGGAGGGCCTGACACAGAGGCCTGACTCGCTCCAACGCTGGGGCCCTTCCCAGGTTCTCTGGTCTCAGCATGTGCTCTGGGCCTCTCCCCTCCCATAGGGCATGTGCTCAGGACACTGTCCTCCTCCACTCCCTGGGGCTCAAGCTGACCTCTTAGCTCTTCCCCTCTGCCCCTCCCGCCTCAACCCCACTCATTCTCAGGAGTTCTGGAAATCTGTCCCTACTGTGTGCACAGCTCGGCACCCCCACCTGGCTGCTCCATGGCCTAGAGTAGAGTTGTGCACACAGTAGGGCTCAGGAAAGGTGGGTGGAAACATCATTTATTTGTTCATCATTCAGCTCAGCACCCAGTGTGCCTTGCCTGTGCCAGGTGCCGTTCCAGGCACGGGTGTGGCAGAGGGCAAGGTGAGGCCTGCATGGGCTCACCTAGTTGGCGAGAGGATTTGACAAAGGTAACTCAATCCGTAGACGATGTGAGTCTGAGCACAGAGAGGCTGGGAAGAGATAAATGGGGTGAGGAGTGGGGAGTGGGGGGTTGCTGGTGCTGCTCTTTGATACAGGGCAGTGGGGACCCCCCAGTAAGGCGATGCAGCGCAGAGGCTGATGGGAGGAGGGCAGCGATTCCCGAAGCAGGATCTGCAGCTGCCTGGGGTCCTGAGAAGCAGCTGCAAGGCCCTGTCTGGAGTGGGGCTGGGGAGGCCTAGGAGGCTGCTCTGAGGATGTGGTGGGCTCCAGCAGGGACCCTGAGTTCTGTTCTAGAGGGTGAGTTCCAAATGTTTACCAGGTGGGGCACCACAACCAGACCCCCAGCAGGTTCTGGAGTCCCCACTTCCCGTGCCAGGTGCCAACCCTTTAGTTGCCAGATGATGGGAACGTCTGGGGGCCCCTCGGGAGCAGTACATGCTGACCGCTGTGGATGTAGGAACACATTCTAACAGCCTGCACAGCCACCCCTGAGCACGACGAACCAACAGCCATGATGCTGAGTGAGAGAGCGGCCCCTGGAGATGAGGGACAGGAACAGCCCCTCCTCCTGTGCAGGAGAGGACCATGGAGGCAATCGTGGGGGCGGGGCAGCCAGGCATGAGGGCAAAGAGGGCAAGCGTGGGGATGGGGCAGGCAGGCACAAGGGCAGAGGGGGCAAGTGTGGGGACAGAATGTCCAGGCACGAAGTTGGGGAGGAAGGGGACAAGCATGGGGAATGGAGAGGCCAGGAATGAGGGCAGAGGGGGCAAGTATGGGGATGGGGCAGTCAGCACAGGGCAGAGGGGGCAAGTGTGGGGACAGGTTAGCTAGGCAAGAGGGCGGGGGTACAAGCATGGGGATGGAGCAGCCAGGCAAGAGGGCAAGGGTAGGCCCAGGGAATGGATCCCGCTGTGGCCCCCCAGGGCACCTCTCTACCTGTGCGGCCTCTTCCTTCCAGGCCCCCCGGCAACTCCAGCCCCAGCTCCCCGCAGCCCCTCATCACCCATTTATCTCTTCCCAGCTTCTCCATGCTCAGACACGTCATCTACGGATTGAGTTGCCGCTGTCAAATCCTCGCCAACTAGGTGAGCCCACGCCTCGCAGGGTGAGGACAATTCTCCATCTCGGGTATTTTTCTGTCCTTTCCTGAGGGAGCCGTTTGTCCCTGAGGGGACCGTGAGCTCCTTGGAGCTTCCACGACAGCAGCGATGTTCGTCTTTGGACACAGACAGTGACCTGAAATCTCTGCCCTGTCACTTGCAAGCCGAGACCCGGTTCCTGCCACTTTCCTTTCTGGGTCTCAGTTGTTTTGTCTGAACCTGGGGGGTGACGCCTGCCTATTTCATGAGTCACTGCAGAGACTAAAGGAGAGATGGCAAGCAAAGCAGAGGCCGGCATCTAGTAGGTGTGCAGGGAGCAGGGGCCGATGGCCGTGTCCTCAAGCCCCACTCCCCAGTGCCTCAGCGCGGGCAGCTGTCAGGCAGCGCTTACGCCTCTTCCAGCCCCCGGGAGGGAGAGCACGGCATTCCTGGAAGAAGCCCAGGCTTTATTTATCTATTTATCTGTGTACACAGCCACTCATCTCTTTACTTCCAAATCTAACATCATCTCATTAGGGAGGCACCAATAAGAAAAAAAACAGTGAAATTGATACCGCCGGGCCCTTTTTAAGTGGGGAGCCGGCTGCCTGTGGCCTCGGGAGAGAGGCTGCTTTCTGATCTCTTTCCAGCAAGTGGGTGCCGCGGGGCTTCTGCGGAGAGTCTCCTAAGATCCGTCTCCATACCAGGCCAGCCACCTCCGTCCTTCACCACATCAGGGGAAGGCTGCACGCTGCTTCAAAGTCACAGCGATTGGAAACATGCATGTTTTGCAAGGTATCAATTTAGCAACTAGCTCAATTGGCCAGGCAGGGCAGGCCGGCTGGTTGAATTTCTATTCAGGAGTGGCACGTGGTCTGGAGTTCAGAAGGCCTGGGTTCGAGTCCTGGTCTTGGCATTAAAGAGCTGGGTGACATCAGACACGTTTGAGGCTCTTTCTGGCCCTGGTGTCCCGGTTTTTAGGTGGGAAACCATCCAGGAGCCGTTGATTGACCGGTTCAGATCATGTGGAAGACACAGAAGACAGAAGTCTTCCCAGACCAAAGCTTGGGATGTTAGGAGAGGAACCTCATTCCATATCGTCAGGCTCAGCTCTTGAGTTGGTAGTGGAACTGGTTAAACCTATCCTGGGCTTCTCGGTCAGTTTGGGCTGTTATGTGGTAGGAGGCAGAAAAGCCGCCCCAAGGCGGCCCACCTGGGAAGGGGGTGGCAGGTGGGCGTCCGGCGCAGTGTAACCAGAGTTCTGGTTCACAGTTCATCAGTTCTCTCGCTGTGCCTGCTGCTTGCTGTTGGTGCTGTCATCACGCTGGGTTGCCTCACGGCAACAAAGTAGCTGCCGTAGGGCCAAGCTTTGCATCTTCACCCCTCACTTGTCAGAGCAAGACAGAGGTCTTAATCTAATGGAAGTCTTGAAGCTTGTTCTGGTTAGACCAACCTGAGCTCATCACTGTGGCCAGGGAAGTGCTGTGTGCCTGCCAATCAGCTGAGTTATTTTTGATCCCTAAAGGGGTCACTCTGGCAAGGGAGTGTAGGTGACCATGACTGTCTTAGACCAAACAGAGGCTGCTTCTGCAATTTGGAGTGAGGCGGACCCTGCAGAAACCACACAGCTGTCACACACGGGCAGTCTAAGGAGCTCTAGACCTGCTATGGGGTCAGCCCCTGCCATCAGATTCTAAGCCATCCGGTCTCTGGGCTGGGGCCATCCATTCAGCCTTCTGGGATGACCTGAAATCTGGACTCTGAATGTGGCTCCAAAGTGGCAGTGCCCTCCCATAAGCACAGCTTTGAGAAAAACAGAGCAGGGACGTGCACGTGTATTCTCTGCCAACCTCCTGCACCTGTGCTGTCTCACCTGTGCTCACAATGGCCATGACGCCTTTTCGTAGGTCAGGATATGGACACGGTGAAGTCAGGTAGTCTGCTCACTGTCCTCAGCAAGCGAGCTGCCGAGAGGGTTCTTCCACATTCTGGGCGGCCTGTGGGCAGAGCTGATTAGCCTCTGACTCCAAGGAGGCTGTGGGTTGTGGAGGGAGGGATTGGAATAGAAATGTTCTAGAATTGGGGATGCTGTGTTATGCTGATAATGGAGTCCTTAGAGATTGAGAGCACCCCAGATAAGCTGAGGTTTTAGAAACAGAACCCTGGGATTAGGGGCCTGCAGCTACCACTCATAACCTGGCAACTTACCTGAACTTCCTGAGTTCTGTGGTGATATAGTTCAGATATTTCTCCTTGACCAAATCTCTGTTGAATGGTAATCCTCAAGGCTGGAGGTGGGGCCTGCGGGAAGGTGTCTTGGTCATGGGGCAGATCCCTCACGGCTGGGTGCTGTCTTTGTGATGGAGAGATCTGGTTGTGTATCTGGCACCCCCTCACTCTCTCTCACTCACTCCTCCTTCACCTTCTGCTATGATTGTAAGCTTCCTGAGGTCTCCCCGGAAGCCAAGAAGATACCAGTTCCATAATTTGTGTGAAGCCTGCAGAATGGTGAGCGAATTAGATCTTTTTCTTTATAGATTACTCAGTCTCAGGTATTTCTTTATAGTAATGCAAGGATGGCCTGATGTAGAAAATTGGTACCAAGAGTGGGGTATGGAGGTATCGATATACAGATACCTGAAAATGTGGAAGCAGCTTTGGAACTGGGTAGGAAGCAGAGGGCAGGAGAGCTTGGAGGTCCCAGAAGAAGACACAAGGATGAGAGTTTGAAACGTCTTAGAGACTGGTTAAATGGTTGTGACCAAAACGCCGATAGTGATATGGACAGTGGCAGCCAAAGTCTCATAGAAATGAGAAACGTATTGGGAGTTGGAACAAAGGTTACATGTGTCACACCTTAGAAAAGAACTTGGTTGCGTGGTGTTCATGCCCTAGGGGTCAGTGGACATTTGAGTTTGAGAGTGATGACCTCGAACATCTGGCAGGAAAAAAATTCTAAGCAGAAAAGTGTTTCAGATGTGGCCTGGCTGCTTCTAGCAGCCTATGTCAGATGTGGGGGAAATAAATGACTTGAAGTTGGAATTTAGATTTAAATAGGAAGCAGAGCGTCAACGTTTGGAAAAATTTGCACCCTGGCTCTGTGACAAAAAAGAAAAAAGAAAATGCTTTTTACAGGAGAGAAATTCAAGCAGGCTATGGAGCAACCACTTGCTAGAGATATTTACATAACTAAAATAAAGCCAGGTGCTACTATCCAAGACAATGGGAAAATGCCTTAAAGGCATTTCAGAGACCTTCACGGCAGCCCCTCCCATCACAGACCCAGAGCCCTAGAAGGGAAGACTGGCTTCAGGGGCCAGGCCCAGGGCCTTCCTGCCCTGTGCAGCCTCAGAACGCTGCTTCCTGCATCCAGGCTGCTCCAGCTCCAGCTGGGGCTCAAAGGGACCCAGGTACGGCTCAAGCTGCTACTTTGGAGAATCCAAGCTGTAAACCTTGGTGGCTTCCACATGGTGGTAAGCCTGCAGGCGTACAGAATGCAACAGTGAGAGAGGTTTGGCAGTCTCTGCCTAGATTTCAGAGGATGCATGGAAAAGCCTGGGTATCCAGTCAGGAGCCTGCTGCAGGGCTGGAGACTTCACAGAGAACCTCGACTAGGGCAGTGTGGAGAGGAAGTGTGGGGTTGGAGCTCCCACACAGAATATCTACTGGGGAACTGACTAGTGGAGCTGTGAGAAGGGGGCCACCATCGTCCAGGCTCAAGAATGGTAGATCCTTTGGCAGCTTGCACCCTGCATCTGAAAGAGCTGTAGGCACTTAATACCAGCCCAGGACAGCAGCTGTGGGGGCCAAACCCTGTGAATCCACAGAGGCAGAGCTCTCCAAGGCCTTGGAAGGCCCTTGCACCAATGTGCCCTCGATGCAGAATATGAAGTCAAAGGAGTTTGTTTTGGAATTTTAGAATTTAATGACTACCCTGATGGGTTTTGAACTTGCATGGGGCCTTTAGCCCCTTTCTTTTGGTCAATTTCTCCCTTTTAGAATGGGTATGTCTATCCAATGCCTATACCACCATTGTACCTTGGGGGTAACTTGTTTTTGACTTTACAGGCTCGTAAGTGAAAGGGATTTGCCTTGTCTCAGATGAGACTTTGGACTTTTGAGTTAATGTTGGAATGAGTCAGGACTTTAAGGGACTGTTGGGAAGGCATGATTGTATTGTTTTGCAATGTAAGAAAGACATCTCTGCCCCTCATGATGTTCCTGTTTACACAGCAGGATCGGGAGGAAGAGATAGAGCAGGAAGAGATTTGGGAAGGGCCATGGGTAGAATAATATAGTTTGCATCTTTGTCCCCACTCAAATCTTGTGTTGAATAGTAATCCTCAATGCTGGAAGTGGGGCCTGGAGGAAGGTGTTTGGATCATGGGGGTGGATCCCTCATGGCTTAGTGCTTTCTCGGGAGAGTGAATTCTCATGAGATCTGGTGTGTGGCAACCCCCTGCCCCAGTTCTGCTTTTGTCATGTGAGATGCCTGCCCCCGCTTAGCCTTCTGCCATGATTGAAAGCATCTTTAATCTTCACCGGAAGCTGAGCAGATGCCAGCACCATGCTTCCTGTACAGCCTGCAGAACCATGAGCCAATTAAACCTCTTTTCTTTATAAATTACACAGCCTCACATATTCCTTTTTTTCTTTTCTCTTCTCTCCTCTCCTCTCATTTTCTTTTCTTTTCTTTGACAGCGTCTTTCTCTGTCATCCAGGCTGGAGTCAAGTGGTGCAATCATGGTTCACTGGAGTATCAACCTCCCAGGCTCAGGTGATCCACCTCAGCCTCCCAAGTAGCTGGGACCACTGGCAGCACATGCCCAGCTATTTATTTACTTGTATTTTTTATACAGATGAGCTTTCACCATGTTGCCCAGGCTGGTCTCCAACTCCTGGACTGAAGTGATCCTCCCATCTTGGCCTCCCAAAGTGCGGGGATTACAATCCTCAGCCACTGTGCCTAGCTGGTATGTCTTTGGATCCAGAACAGCCTGATTTATGTGGAAATGGGAATGCTGAGCATTATTAATTCCTGCTGTAAAGAGTAGGCAAGTCAGCTGTGCCCCTCACACCTTTCCATGGACGGGACCCACCAGCCGAGGGAGAACTTTCTGTCCCTGGCCACCATCAAGTAGCCTGAAGTGCCCTCTGTGGGGTGGGGATTGTGTCTCGTGGGTTCTCACTAATTCTGTTGGAAAGATCTCATCTAGGTGGCAGTCAGTACACAAAGGGCTACCCCCTCGAATGATCACATGAGATGTCCAAAGAAATGCTGTGAAGGTGTCACAAGAAACATCATCTTTAGTGACTTAAAAACACCTGGGATTCTTAGAAGGTGGGGAGTAGACATGGACAGCTACAAAAAAACAGCCACAGCCCTGAAGCATTTGTGGAAGGCTTCCTAGAGAGCAGGGGAGCCAAGTTCAGAGCCAGGCAGCTGAGAAGTGGCAGGTAGGGCACAGGTGGGAGTCCCTGACCTCAGCATGGTGGTTTTCCACAACAGAGACATTTGCTCCCTCACCATCTGTGAGAGTGAGTGCTGCACCCAGAGAGGCAGACCCCTGGAAGAACCAGAGCCTGACCCCCTCCTGAGCCCCACATCATTGTTGGGGGCAGCTTCAGACAGGGGGCAGAGGAATGAGCAGTTCCAGCTACAACACTGATCTGGCAACCAGGGATCCCCAGGCCTTTGAGTAACAAGAAGACCAGACCCAACAATGGAAAAACACATGCTGCAGAAATAAAATAAAACAGCAAATGGAAGAGATGTAAAATATACACACGAATAAACATTACTATCTTCAGGAAATGCTGAGCATGTCCAAAAGAGAAGCAGCTGCAGAACTTGGGAATCACACATTTGATTGTCAAAAAGAAAATAAAAATCAATTGATGGGAAAAAAGAACATAACGGACACAGCTGTAGAACAAATTCATGAGCTGGAATTCCAAGCTGAAGAATTCTCCCAGTACCCAGAAGGAAAGAACCGATAGGAAGACCCAGATGTTCACACATCTGCTGGTGGAACAAAGATGAGGTGATGATGGAAGAGATCATGTGTATTAGTTTGTTCTCACACTGCTATAAAGAAATATCTGGACCAACTTAATGAAATGGAACGAGAAGACAAGGATAGAGAAAAAAGGATAAAAAGGAATGAGCAAAGTCTCCAAGAATTATGGGACTATGTGAAAAGACCTAATCTACGTTTGGTAGGTGTACCTGAATGTGATGGAGAGAATGAATCCCAGCTGGAAAATACTCTTCAGGATATTATCCAGGAGAATTTTCCCAGTCTAGCAAAGCAGGATACCATTCAACATCAGGTAATACAGAGAACACCACAAAGATATTCCTTAAGAAGAGCAACCCCAAGACACATAATCATTAGATTCACCAGGGTTGAAACAAAGGAGAAAATACTAAGGGCAGCCAGAGAGAAAGGTCAGGTTACCCACAAAGGGAAGCCTATTAGACTTACAGCAGATCTCTCAGTAGAAACCCTACAAGCCAGAAGAGAGTGGGGGCTGATATTTAACATCCTCAAAGAACAGAACTTTCAGCCCAGAATTTCATATCCTGCCAAACTAAGCTTCACAATTGAAGGAAAAATAAAATATTTTATGAACAAGCAAGTACTCAGAGATTTTATTACCACCAGGCCTGCTTTACAAAAACTTCTGAAAGAAGCATTACACACAGAAAGGAACAACCAGTTTTAGCCTTTCTAAAAATATACCAAAAAGTAAAGAGCATCAACATAAAGAAGAATTTACATCAACAAATGGATAAAATAGCCAGTTAACATCAAATGGCAGTAATCTTAAATTGAAATCGACTAAACTTTCTAATTAAAAGATACAGCCAAAACCTAACAGTATACTATATCCAGACCCATTTCATATCCAAAGATACACAAAGACTAAAAACAAAGGGTTGGAGAAAGATTTACCAACCAAATGGAGAACAAAAACAAATAAATAAACAAAAAGGAGTTGCAATTCATGCATTTGATAAAACAGATTTCAAACCAACAAAAATAGAGTGGTATAAGGATCAATGCATCCTAACACCCAGATACATAAGACCCATAAAGAGATTCAGACTCAACGAGACAGAAAATTAATAAGGATATCCAGAATCTGAACTCAGATCAGTAACAAGTAAACTTAATAAGCACTTGTAGAGCTCTCCACTTTAGATAAATAAAATATACATTCTCCACTTTAAATACACAAAATAATGATCGGCCATTATTAATACCCATTCATAGAATAAAGCAATATTCCTGTTCTCTCTCCCTCGTTTTCTTCCTCTTTTCCTTTCCAAAAAAAAAAAAAAAAAAAAAAAAGAAAGAAATATCTGAGCCTGGGTAGTTTATGAAGAAAAGAGGTTTATTTTGGCTCATGGTTCTGCAGGCTGAACAGGAAAGCATAGCAGCATCTGCTTCTGGGGAGGCCTCAGGAAACTTACAATCATGGGAGAGGCCAAAGGAGGAGCAGGCATCTTACAGGCAGGAGCACGAGGAAGAGAGAGAGAGTGGGCGGTGCCACACACTTTTACACAAACCAGATCTTATGAAAACTCACTCACTATATAGTACCGAGAAGGGCCGGTGCTAAAACTTATTCATGAGAACTCCGCCCCCATGATCCGGCCACCTCCTACCAGGCCCCAACCTTCAACACTGGGAATTGGGTGAAACCCAAACCTTATCGTCATAGCAGACGTTTTCCCCAGTGTGGGGCAGGCTATGAATCTTAGATTGCTGGGATCTACTTTGTATCAGGCAGGACAGTTGTGAAAGGGGGAAAGATTCTAAAAGAAATCTGAAAGATGATTCACATGAAAGATTAAATTTTACGGCCTAAATCTAAAGTGTACAATGTGAAGTTTTGATGTGCAGATGCACAGTGAAATGATTACTACAGGTGGGCAATTCAGCATATCCTTCATGTAACATAGTGACCTTTTCATGTGGGGTAAGAGCACCTAAAATCCAGTCTTAGAAAACTTTCATTATACGATGCAATTTTATTAGCTAGAGTCCTCATGCTGTACCGTAGGTCTCTGGATCTCTGGATTTATTCATGTTATATGATTACAACTTTGTATCTTTGATTCTACATCTCCCATACAACCTGCCCTGCCCCCACCCACACCATATTTGGTTGGGTGAAATTTCAGGATAGTTTGGATAGAAACTTCTAAAAGCTTCCAAGGATAAAAACAGGTCACATTCAAGGAAATGAGAATCTGATGACATGAACTTCTCAGCCATACCAGGCAAAAGAAGACATTAGGGAAATGGCTGCAGAATTTTAGATCGGGCAGGGGTCTTAGAGGCTGTCTGGTAGAAATGCTGCATTTCACCAAGGGGAAGATGAACCCGCATTGGGAAGCAGCCCATTGCCCCTCCAAGCTAACCAGGCGGTGCATGACTAGGGGAGCATTGGGGTTGAGGGTTGAGGTGCAAACAAAGTTTCTTCCTAAAATTCAGCGAGTATCGTCTCTATGCTAGGTGGCCTAGGGTGCAGTGGGAAAAAAAAAATGCAATTTCTGTGCTCATGGAATTTCTGTCCTCATGGAAGAGAGGGGAAAATGTAAAATTCCAATGGTTCTGAATTCTGCAAAGGAGGCACACAGGGGCTTTGGGAGTTGACCGTCCAGGGAGGTCAGGGTCTCAGGCTTCCCAGAGAAACTGATGGTTTTGCTGAGCTCTGGGGATGGATGGGGGAAGGGACTAGGTATGTAAGGCCCTGCTTCGGGAGGAAGCACAGGGCAGCCAAAGCCCAGGAGTGGAGAGCAGCTGACAGGCCCGAGGCTGGTGGGCAAGGCTGGAGGGAAAATGGGGCAACTCCTGCAAGGCTTGGCAGGACCAGAGAACGGGCTGGAGGGCCCCAAATGGAGGCCAGGGAAGGCCGATGGAGCCGTCCGGGGAAGGGATGCTTGGGCTTAGGCAGTGGCAATGCAGGTGGCAGGAGGGGGCAGCTCAGAGGAGGTGCAGAAGGTGAAGTGGGCAGTGCCTGTGGACAGAGGGAGTGTGGAAGGGAGGACAGGAGTTGCTGGGTGGACTGCAGGTTTCTGGTGAAGATTTCCCTGCTCTAGACCTTCATGGAAGTGGAATCACATGACACATGGTCCTTCCCGACCCTTCTTTGTCTCAGCATCATGTTTGGTCACCTTCAGCTGCTGAAGAGTTCTAAGCAGGTGAACGAGTCAGGCAGGAGGCCTTCCAGAAAGACAGCCTCAACGCTGCCATGTTTCCATGGACCTGAGTCAAGCTCCTCCCAGCACCGGGGCAGCTCACTCCTGCCCTCAGGACCTGGCACCACTGCTGCAGCTTGGAGGGAGCTTCTGGCACCCTCTCCTCCTCCTCACCTGGTTAGAAGCCGGGATCTCTCATCTGCATCTCTGATTGTCAGCTGTGACTAGACTAAGAGGACCTAGTTGTCTCTGCCCATTTTCTGTTGCTTATAACAGAATACCTGAGACTGGGTGATTTGTGAAGAAAAGAAACCTGTTTCTTACAGTTCCAGAGGTTGAGAAGTCCAGGTTGAGGGGCTGCATCTGTCAAAGCCCTTCTTGCTGCTGGGAGCTCTCTGCCACATCCCAAGGCAGTGCAAGGAATCACATGGGGATACGGTTTGGATGTTTGTCCCCTCCAAGTCTCACATTGAAACGTAGTCCCCAGTGTTGGAGGTGGCGCCTGGTGGGAAGTGTTTGGATCACAGGGCAGACTCCTCATGAATGGCTTGGTGCTGTCCTTGAGAGAGTGAGTAAGTTCTCTTGAGATCTGGTTGCTTAAAAGTGTGTGGCCCTCCCCCTTCTCTCTCTTGCTTCCACCTTTACCCTGTGATGCCTGCTCCTGCTTGCCCTTTCACCATGAGTAAAAGCTCCCTGAGGCCTCACCAAAGGCCAAGCAGATGTGGACACCATGCTTCCTTCGCAGCCTGCGGAACTGTGAGCCAATGAAACCTCCTTCCCTTACAGATTTCCCAGCCTTAGGAATTTCCTTATATTGATGTGAAATTGCTGAATACACATGCTCGGGCTAAGCGTGCTGGCTCAGGTCTCTCTTCCCGTTTTTATAAAGCCTTCAGTTCTACTCCCATGACAACCTCATTAACCCATTGACCCATTCATTCACTCGTTTATGAACGGCTTAATCCATTCATGAGAGCAGAGGTCTCATGACCCAATCACCTCTTAAAGTCCCTACCCCTCCATCCTGCTACATCGAGGATGACATTTCAGCACGAGTTTTGGAGGTGGGAAACATGCCAAACACGGCACCAGGTGTCCAGCCAGGAAGAGCAATCCCAGCCACAGCCACAGGGCCATCTGCTAGAGGATGGCTCCTGGGGTGGGGACACCTGAAGCTCAGGGGTGCCTCTTGTTTCCCGTAAATTAAGCAGCTGGTTTATTTGACCTTATTGGCGGAGGAGAATCTGCAGGCTCCAGGTTAAGATGCCTGAGACCCCTGGTTACTGTGGGTTTTACAGGATCTCAGAAGGCATGGGCGGAGTCATGGTGGCTCAGGGCGCCTGTGCGGGTTTGTTACATGGGCATACACGTGCCATGGTGGTTTGCTACCATGTGGGGGGTGGGAGATACACATGCTTCTAAAAAAACAGATCTGGTGAGAATTTGCTCACTATACAATACCAAGGGGGGATGGTGCCAAATCATTCGCAAGAATTCCACCCCCATGATCCAATCGCCTCCCACCAGCCCCCACCTCCAACACTGGGAATTGCAGTTCAACAGGAGACCTGGGTAAGATCCAAAGGTCTTCATGGGCTAGATAAAGAAAACGTGGCACATATACACCATGGAATACTATGCAGCCATAACAAAGGATGAGTTCATGTTCTTTGCAGGGACATGGATAAAGCTGGAAACCATCATTTTCAGCAAACTGACACAAGAATGGAGAACCAAACACTGCATGTTCTCACTCACAAGTGGGTGTTGAACAATGAGAACACATGGACACAGGGAGGGAGCATCACACACCTGGGCTTGTGGGGGGTGGGGAGCTAGGGGAGGGTTAGCAGGGGGAGGGGGGATGGGGTGGGATAGCATTAGGAGAATACCCAATGTAGATGATGGGGTGAGGGGTGTAGCAAACCACCATGGCACGTGTATGCCCATGTAACAAACCTGCACATTCTGCACGTGCACCCCAGAACTTAAAGTATAATAATAAAAAAAGAAAATAATTTGACCCTAAAAAAGAGCAGTGGTTCAACTACTTTCTTAAAGGGTTGTTTCTAAGTTGTAAATGAAAAATGCGGAAAAGTGCTTTTGAATTCTGTGTCGAAGAATTGGTAAGAAATGGTTCAGTCTCAAAAAGAGAAAAAGAAAAGAAAAGAAAGACATTTTTCCGTGAGGACGTTTTCCCGTCTCCATGTGGGAGCACAGCAGGATCAGCTCTCTTGGGCAGATTCAGTGCTGGAGCCACGCTGCGGGGTTGTGAGACCCCGTGTCTAGGCCTGGCTCTTCTACGGCTGGGCTGTGTTTTCCTAGGTACGTAGCAGAACCTCTCTGAGCCCCGGTTTGCTCCTCGGTGAAGCAAGAAGCATCAGGGCCTCTGCCTTCTGCCTTCAGGCTCCCAGAGGTGATCTGTGCAGTGGTGATGACCCTCCTTTGACTCTCATAGCCACCAAAATCCCAGTCACACAGCACTTTCCACGCCAGCTGTGAGCACCTGAATCCTCCTACCCAGATGTGAGGACAGGACCAGGTGTGACAGACGGTTGTGCTCTTCTCATTTTTTATTTTTATTTTTTCTGCCTGAGATCCTTTCTGTTAGGACATTCCTCAATGCATCGTCTTTCGTTTTACGGCTGCATAGTATTCCATGGTGTTTTTCAGTTTTTGTTTTTTTTTTTTTGAGATGGAGTGTCATTGTCACCCAGGTTGGAGTGCAGTGGTACGTTCTCAGCTCACTGTGACCTCCGCCTCCTGGGTTCAAGATATTCTCCTGCCTCAGCCTCCCAAGTAGCTGGGATTACAGGTGCATGTGACCATGCCCGGCTAATTTTTGTATTTTTAGTACAGATGGGGTTTCGTCATGTTGGCCAGGTTGGTCTCGAACTCCTGACCTCAGGTGATCTGCCTGCCTTGGCCTCCCAAACTGCTGAGATTACAGGCGTGAGCCACTGCGCCTCACCCAATGCATGAGCCTTAGTGGGACTTTGACCCAGGAGCTTGTGACACATGGAGGCAGAACCTGGGTGCCTGGGGAAGAGTGGGGCAGAGGTGGAGGGAGTTATCCCCTCCTTCTGAGCCCCTGTGGCTCTGTCCATTGTCCGGCATCTATGGAAAGCCACTCAGCAGCCCATCTGCCAGCGGTTCCTTCCACACAGCACTTCCAGGCCTAGAATATTCTAGAACATCCGGGGCCTCTCATGGTGTCGGCAAACATCAGAGGTTTGCCGGACTTCTTGGGGCCTGGGTGGTGGTTTTGGGCCTAAAAAGATGCAATGGGAGTTGCAGAGAAACCAAGGGGTGGGGCTGGAGGAAAGCTGAGGAAGAGGCTCGGGCCTGCACACCTCTCCAGGTTCCTGTGGACAGGAAGAGGACCAGGGCAAGGGGGACGCCAGCACGAGCTTTCAGCTTGAGGCAACGTTTCCAGATGGGGTGAGCACCGTCTACAGAGGGAGCGAGCTCCCCTTCCCCAAGGCTATTCAAGCAGAGGCTCGTTCCCTGGTTTCACGTCTCCTCCTTACGCCTGGCTCAGCCCCTTCTATGTAAGGAAGGAGTCATCACAGCTCTCCCCATGGGGAAAGAGGGAGGAGGATGAGAGGGAGTGAAGGAGACAAGGACACGGAGCGGGAGAGGAAGGTGGGAAGGAAGGAAGCAAGGAGAGGTAGGAAGCAGGGAGGGAGGAGAGAAGGCCGGGAGTGAAGGGGAATTTGGCCCCAGAAACAAGACCTGAACATCATCCCTTCATAGAGGCTGATGGAAGCTGACTTCTGCGCAGCAGGAAGCGCTGTATGATGGCCGTCACCAGGTTGGGGGGTCTTGCAGAGACCACCTCAATGGTCCACCCACTACCCCTGTTCAGCCAGGTCAGGTAAGAGGTGACAGAGGTGAGCCCCTCTTCCCGGCCCTGGATGCCATCCATGCGCAGGGCACTGACAGACACCCCGCAGCAAGGCCTGGACCCATGGAGGAGAGCGTGTGGAGACCGGGGACGGGCGTCCTGCAGGCCAGGAGCCCTCAGGAGCTGAGGGGTCAGGGAGGAGGGGGAGGCTTCCCATGTGAACTGCCCGTGGCGTGGGGAGAGCAGCAGTGAGAGGGCAGCCTCTCCGCTGACCCCAGAGAGGTCGGCGGGTGAAAGCCGAGGCCATCTCTGACCTGCTTGCCCTCTCGGGAGGACATGTGGGTGTGGGGGGGCCTCCTGCTGCGTCCCGTGAGCAGGTCAGTATCTTGGGTTCAGTTTCTGGTTCTGAGCGTTGCGGTGTTCAGAACTACTTGGCAGCTGAAAGATGAGTCCCATCTTGAGTTGTGTCTGACAGAAGAGTTCCATCCCCAGGGCAGAGGGCCCTGGCCCGAGGGCAGGACACTGTCACGGGCAGCTTGCCAGCCCAGATGCTGGAGAAAGTGTCCCACTTGGGAGCAAGTGACTGCAACGTCTCCACCTGTATCTACTTCCAGGTGCCTGAATCTGTCCCCGCATTTCAGGGTGGTCTCAGGGGCTCTCCCAGCCCTGCCCACGTGGTGGGAAGCACCAGCTGCTGGAACCCTCGAGGTACTTGGGAGACTGTCAGGCAGATTAAGGACACCCCAGTTTTGACCATCCGGTCAAAGCAGAAGCCTCAGCCCTTCGAGGGTGCACCCATCGGCGCCGACCGCAGCCCTGGGGTCTCCCGCCCTTCAGCAGCCGGCTAGGTGTGTGCACTGTGCACCTAGAGCTCCACCAGGAAACATGCTTCAAAACCCCAGCTGAAGTCATGCCAAGAGGAACCTCGGAGGGCACCCCATCTCCGCTCCTGGATCTGCCCGGACCTCAAACACTCCCACTCATGAGAGCAGGTCCTGGGCTGAGAAGGCAAGATCCGCCTGCGCCACCATGGCTAAATGAATGTCACCCTCCAGATGCTGAGTGGCCTTGCAGTGGCAGCCAAGCTGACCGCATCCCTCCTGCTGGCCCCGACACCCCTGCCTCTGGTCCTTGGCCTCCACCTCTCCACTATGCATTGACAGCTGAGGGCCAAGAGTCAACCCCGGATGGGTGGGCAGGCATCCTCACTTGACACTTGCCAATGGAAAGGGCAAGGGAGTTGTAAATTCTAATCATCGCCTTCCTCTGCATGGGGGAAAACGACCCTTGGGAAATTCGTAACGGGATGGCAATCACAGCACGGGCGTCTGGTGGGGCTGCAGGAAGGATTAGAGGAGAGCAGATGCTTCCTCCTGCGTCCACCGGTGGCTGGGACCACGCTGAGAACTCCGGGTGTGACTGCCAGGCTCACGGCACGCCCCCGACAAAGGGGCGGCAAAGATGCGGTTTCCAAACACACGCACCCCCCACCTTCATTCGGCTTTCTGGTTCCAGCACTGAGCAGGGACAAGCAGCCCCGTGGCAATCGGGAGACGCCCCCGTCATCGGCAAGAAGCAGACAGAGGCCCTCACGGGATGATTCCCTGGCCACATGTGACGCGAGCAAGTCCGACCTCAGGAGTTTGGCTGAGAATCCGGAATAACAATGTCACGTTGCAGTCACGTCCACTGTTGGATACCATAAAACGTTCAGGATGATGGGCGTCTCCCATGAAGGACTGAAATGTTTCCATCCGACTCGGACTGGAGGGATTTGATTTCTTTCCCATGTGAAAGGAGACAGGCCCCACACTCTGTGCAGCGTCCTGCCCTGTCTGTGCACTGTCTTGCTGAACAGCCGGAAAACCAGGCTGGAGCCCGGGTCTGTGGGCGTGAGCCGCTGCCCTGCGAAGCTGCCTCCAGGCCTGCGCCTCCGAAAGCTTTGCCAAGTGCTGCCCCGTCCAGGCCCAGAGCTGATGAGTTTCAGATCTTCTGCCTCGGCCACCCCTCCGTGTGGACAGAACTGCTAATTTTGAAGTCCGAGGGATCCCCGCTTTCTTTTTCTTTTTTCTTTCTTCCTTTTTTTGAGATGGAGTCTTGCTCTTGTTGCCCAGGCTGGAGTGCAGCAGCATGATCTTGGCTCACTGCAACCTCCACCTCCCAGGTTCAAGCGATTCTCCTGCATCAGCCTCCTGAGTAGTTGGGATTACAGGCTCCCGCCACCATGCCCAGATAATTTCTGTATTTTTTTTTTAGTAGAGACGGGCTTTCGCCATGTTGGCCAGGCTGGTTTCGAACTCCTGACCTCACGATTCACCCACCTCAGCCTCCCAAAGTGCTGGGATTACAGATGTGAGCCATGGCGCCCAGCAGGGATCCCCACTTTCTTGTGAACTGAGCCCAGTCACCGTTTGGCCCCCAAGGCTTCCTTGGACCTTACTGACCTTCTGTGGCCATTTCCAAGTGGCCAAACTATGTCACCGAGAGGCACGGTCCTGTTAGAAGACACCAGAAGCACCCCCAGAAGATGCCAGGCCACCAACAGAGATGCATCTTCAGAGAAGAGAGGTTGTCATGCTCAGACCTTCTAGGAAGCCAGGCTGGACAGGGGTGTCAGATGGAGCCTCCGGTCACCCCGTCTGGCCTGATCTGACCCACACAGTGGCCACAGGCAGGCTTCAGTCCTCCAGATGATCCGGTCTTAAGGAACTCAGCGACCCAGACAGTGCTGAGCTTGGGTTCAGGATCCTTGGATTCACCTGCAGTCTGTCTAGTGGGGTGCCGACCAGGTCTAGCGGCTCTCACCTCCCTCTGGGGCTGGTTGGTGTACAGACGTGCAGGTCAAGGTGATCACAGGTTGCTGGAAGCACCTGCTTCCCTGCAGGTAGATGCTCCACCCCCTGAAAGAGCCCCAGGCCTGGGTTTCTGGATTCTGCCTCACACCCCAGAGGCAGGGCCGTGGGAGCCCCTACTGCCTGGGTGGGAGCAGGAAGCTGGTCTAGCAAGGCCTTGTTGGGGCCTGAGTCAGAAGTGGGTGTGATCTACAGGGAGGGGCTGGAGCCCTGGACACGGGCTGGCCGGACCCAGCAGGGGCTGTGGAAGCAGCTCTACGCTCAGTCCACAGACCTGGCCTCTGGACTACCCTTCTCCTCGTCCAGCCTTGGTCTTGCCATCTGCAAAATGAGATCGTTGGCTCTCCCCTGAGGGGCCTGCCAAATAGGTGAGGTTGGTCCTCGACCCCACAGCAAATACAAAAATTAACCCAAAATAGATGAAAGACCTAAGTGGAAGAAGACTGTAAGACTTGTAAAGGAAATGTAAGTTCGAGTCTTTACGACCTTAACTCTTAGATACGACACTAAAAATACAAGTAACCAAAAAACAGAAGATCTAGAATAGATGGATTGGATTTATTCATCCAACTCATGAATAGGTGAAAATAGATCAATTAGATGTCATCAGAATTAGATAAACTGCATTTCACCCAATTCAAAAAATAATAGATTGATTTCATCAAAATTAACAACTTGGCTGGGTGTGGTGGCTCACGCCTGTGATTCTAGCACTTTGGGAGGCCGAGGTGGGCAGATCACCTGCTGTCAGGAGTTCAATACCAGCCTGGCCAACATGGTGAAATGCTATTTCTACTAAAATTACAAAAATGAGCCGGGAACGATGACAGGTGCCAGTAATACCAGCTTCTCAGGAGTCAGGAAAACTGCTTGAACCCCGGAGGCAGAGGTTGCAGTGAGCTGATGTTGAGCCACTGCACTCCAGCCTGGAGGACGGTGAAGTCCTTTAAGACTGTCTCAAACAAAAAACAAAAACACGACAACAAAAACTTGTGTGTTTTAAGGGAGACAATCGTGAGAGTGACAAGACAACCCACAGAATGAGAGAAATATTTGCAAATGTCATGTGTGTTAAAGGTCTAGTATCCAGAATATATAGACTTTCACAATTCAACGACAAAAAGACAACCCAAATAAACAGGGGCAAAGGGCTTAAATAGACATTTCTTCGAAGAAAACCTGCAAATAGCCAATAAGTACATGAAAAGATGCTCGATATGGTTCGTCAGTAGAGAATCGCAGATCCAGAGCAGACTAGGATGGCACTCCGAAGCCTCTAGGACAGCCGAAATAGAAAAGGCAGATGGCGATGGGCGTTGGTGAGGAGGTGGAGAAACGGGAGGCTCCATCGTTGTGGTGGGAATGTAAAATGGGACAACCTGGCAGTTCCTCAAAATCTTAAACATAGAGTCACTCTGTGACCCGGCAACTCCACTCCTAGATATCTGCCCGAGAGAGACGGTAACACACATCCACACAAACCTTGTACATGAACATTCCCACCAGCAATAATAGCCAACAAGCAGAAACAACCCCAAAGGGTGGATGAGCAGGCTCTACTGTGGCCAAACAACGGGGTCTGATTCAGCCACAAGAGAAGGTTTGCATCCACACACACCACAACGACAACGTGGATGAGCCCGGAAAGCAGCCGGCCACACACGGCCACACAGACTGTATGTTCCATTTACACGAAACGCCCAGAGGAGCTTGATCCACAGAGACAAAGTGCATTCGTGACTGCCGGGGCTCACATGGGAGGCAGATGTGGGGTGGCTGCTAATGGCGTGGGGTTTCTCAGGGGTGATAAAAAGGATCTAAAATTAGGCAGTGGATGGTTGCACAATTCTGTGAATACACTCAGTACCACTGAATTTACACTTGAAATGGATGAATTGTGTGGTGTTCACAGTCAATAGCGCTGTTATTTTTAAGAAGGTCTCAGAAAATAAGGATACATGTCTGCCCTTTCTTCCATCTGCCACCAGTGGCTCGCCTCGTCACTCCTGGGCATGTGGTCTGCCAACTAATCCCAAACTCAGTGGCCACTGGAGGCCCTTGGTGATGTGGGCAGCCCTCTGTGTCCCCTGGTGTGTACCCCACAGGGGAGGGTGTGTAGATGCTCCAGAACCTTCCCACCCTGTGTCCCGCCTTTATTTACCTAAAGTCTCACCCATCCACCTTCATCAGTGGCCTCCCCTGGGTTCACATGACTGACCCTGATGGCAGAGGCTTCCTGGGTAGCTGCTCTGGATGGCAGCATATGGCAAGAGGGGCTGATTGGTGGAGAAAGCAACAGATATGGTCTGGACCTGTGTCCCCACCCAAATCTCAGGTGGAATTACACTCTGCAATGTTGGAAGTGGGTCCTTGTGGGAGTTGATTGGATCCTGGACACAGATGTCCCCCTTTGGTGCTGTTCTCGTGATAAGGATTGAGTTCTCACGAGATCTGGTTGCTTTTAAAAGTGTGTGGCTCCTTCCTGCCCTCTCTCTGTTGCTCCTGCTTGGGATGTATAAGACATGTTGCTTCTCCTTCACCTTCCACCAGATCATAAGCTTCCTGAGGCCTCCACAGAAGCCACT
Source organism: Saguinus oedipus (assembly GCA_031835075.1). Taxonomy (NCBI): domain Eukaryota; kingdom Metazoa; phylum Chordata; class Mammalia; order Primates; family Cebidae; genus Saguinus; species Saguinus oedipus. The sequence continues at coordinate 48,513,638 of CM063178.1, forward strand.
GTACTTCCTGTACAGCCTGTGGAACCATGAGCCAATTAAACATTTTTTCTGTTTTCTTTCTTTTTTTTTTTTTTTGAGATGGAGTCTCGCTCTGTCACCAGGCTGGAGTGCAATGGCTCAATCTTGGCTCACTGCAACCTCCACCCCTCCCAGGGTTCAAGCGATTCTCCTGCTTCAGCCTCCCAAGTAGCTGGGATCACAGGCACGATCCACCATGCCCAGCGAATTTTTGCATTTTTAGTAGAGACGGAGTTTCACCATGTTGGCCAGGATGGTCTCCATCTCTTGACCTTGTGATCCACCCGCCTCGGCCTCCCAAAGTGCTGGGATTACAGGTGTGAGCCACCGAATCTTTTTTCTTTATAAATTACCCATACCTATTTCTTTATAGCAGTGTGAAAAGGAACTAACGCACCAACCAGGCTGCCTGAGACCAACAGCTAACACTTTATGGGAAGCAGAGGGGTCAGAGTCCCTGTGAAGGCCTCACCCAGGGCACGTGGCTGGAGGTGCATGGGCACAGGGCATGCCTGCAGCATCTACTCCACCCCAACTCCCCATCCAGTCTGGGGAGCCCCTGCTCAGCCTTCTGGCCTCTGCTGGACACTTTGAGGGCTCCCACAGGCTCAGAGAAAGCCAGCGTCTTTTTGGGAACCAAGAAACCCGAAAGAACGCTTGGGAAGAGAGCTGCCTTCAAGGAGCAGACTGCCTGCTGGTTTCTTGGTGCCTCATAGGGGAAGGGGACCTGCCCAGGGCTCCACCCACTTTGGGAGTAGCCTTCTCGGAGTGACAGAGCTGGGCCCTTGCCCTACGGAAGCGGTGATGAGCATCCAAAGACGGAGTGTGGATGCACCCTGTTTTCCAGCGGTGCAGGGTTTGGCTCTGTGGTGCTCCCTGTTTTCCAGTGGTGCAGGGTTTGGTTCTGTGGTGCTCCCTGTTTTCCAGCGGTGCAGGGTTTGGTTCTGTGGTGCTCCCTGTTTTCCAGTGGTGCAGGGTTTGGTTCTGTGGTGCTCCCTGTTTTCCAGTGGTACAGGGTTTGGTTCTGTGGTGCTCCCTGTCTTCCAGTGGTGCAGGGTTTGGTTCTGTGGTGCTCCCTGTTTTCCAGTGGTGCAGGGTTTGGTTCTGTGGTGCTCCCTGTCTTCCAGCGGTACAGGGTTTGGTTCTGTGGTGCTCCCTGTCTTCCAGTGGTGCGGGATTTGGTTCTGTGATGCTCCCTGTCTTCCAGTGGTACAGGGTTTGGTTCTGTGGTGCTCCTGTCTTCCAGTGGTGCGGGATTTGGTTCTGTGGTGCTCCCTGTCTTCCAGTGGTACAGGGTTTGGTTCTGTGGTGCTCCCTGTCTTCCAGTGGTGCAGGGTTTGGTTCTGTGGTGCTCCCTGTCTTCCAGCGGTACAGGGTTTGGTTCTGTGGTGCTCCCTGTTTTCCAGCGGTGCAGGGTTTGGTTCTGTGGTGCTCCCTGTCTTCCAGCGGTACAGGGTTTGGTTCTGTGGTGCTCCCTGTCTTCCAGTGGTGCGGGATTTGGTTCTGTGGTGCTCCCTGTTTTCCAGCAGTACAGGGTTTGGTTCTGTGGTGCTCCTGTCTTCCAGTGGTGCGGGATTTGGTTCTGTGGTGCTCCCTGTCTTCCAGTGGTACAGGGTTTGGTTCTGTGGTGCTCCCTGTCTTCCAGTGGTGCAGGGTTTGGTTCTGTGGTGCTCCCTGTTTTCCAGCGGTGCAGGGTTTGGTTCTGTGGTGCTCCCTGTTTTCCAGCGGTGCAGGGTTTGGTTCTGTGGTGCTCCCTGTTTTCCGGCGGTACAGGGTTTGGTTCTGTGGTGCTCCCTGTTTTCCAGCGGTGCAGGGTTTGGTTCTGTGAAGCGGCACAGACAGATGGTTGAGAGCATTTTAAGTTTCACCCATCTGAACATGTTCAGTGTGACATGTTCAGAGGACATGGCAGAAGCAGGGAGGAGGCCAGGTCCCCAGGTGGGGTTTTTAAAATCTGTACCAGTGGTTCTCAGCCTGCAGTGATTCTGCACCCCCGGGCATTTGGCGGGATCTGGGGACACTCCCTTGTCACAGCTGGAGGGGACACCTCTGGCCTGTTGGTGGAGGCAGGGGAGGAGGAACACAGAACAGCCTCTGCTCCTCCCCTCAACAAAGGATGACTCAGCCCAACAGGCCAACCACACTGTGGCCGAGAAACCCCAATCCCATCCCAGGGGGAACCAGGCACAGGCCATGACAGAAGACGTGTGAGCGCGGCAGTTGTCCCAGCGCGGTGACACCGGCTAGAGACATAGCCACTGTTCCTTCAGGTGATACAAGTGAGGCGTGCTTGTTGGAAAGAAATGTGAAGAACACAGAAAAGTGCAAAGAAGAACGTAAAAATCATTTAAAGCAGGGATGGAGTGGGGAGAGCAGCACCGTGATACATGCCCACTGTTACGTCGTATTTTAATGTCAAATAGCATAAATGTGCAGTTAACCCTTAAACAACACGGGGAGTGGGGGACTGAGCCCTGCAGTTGAAAAATCCACGTCCAACTTTTGACTCCCTCAAAACTTAACTACGAATCCCCTACTGCTGACCGGAAGCCTTGTCTATAACAGACAAAGTCAATTCACACGTATTTTGTATGCTATCCACTATCACACCATAGAGTAAGCCAGAGAAAATCATAAGGAATGGAAAGATATTTACTATTTATTAAGTGGAAGGGGATCATCGTGAAGGTCTCCGTCTTTGTCGTCTTCATGTTGTGTAGGCTGAGGAAGAGGAGGAGGAAGAGGAGGGGTGGGCATTGGCCTTGCCAACTCCTGGGTAACAGAGGCAGAAGAAACCCGAGTAGGAGTGGACAGACCCTCCAGATCGAACCCGTGCTGTTTGAGGATCAGCTGTCCATTGATTTGACGAAGTTGCCACCTGGAGTTCCACGTCTTCTTCCAAGCGCAGACCGTGCTCTTTTTCAGTTTGAGTTTCTTTAAGGTGAAGTGGAAGCTCACAGACACCTGACACAGTCTGAATTCAGGATTTTTCTAGAAGGATATGAACGGGCATCACACTTGTTTACAGCTGCCTCACCCTTTACTAGGCTGGAGCTGTTTTTTTTTTAAAGCAACTCATCAGTATCGTTTTCTAAAGCGCATAGCTTCATTGTCATAGAATTAATAGCTGTCTTTTTGCACTTGGATTTCATGGGATTATGTACCAGTTAACACAACGAATTAAGTGATATATGGCCAGCCTCCTGTATCCCTGGGCTCTGACTCAATGTATTCACCCAACCTCGGATCAAAAAGATTTAAGGGAAAAATTCAATTAAAAATGCAACAATAAAAAAACACAAAATGAAACATAAAAAGTACAGCTTAACAGCTGTTTGCAGAGTATTATAATTACTGTATAATTACCTTAAATCCAGGTGACTTACAATGCCTAATAAAATGTGGCATATTACGTCTTACTCCGAGGGTCCACTTTCGCGTGGGTTTGCTTCCACCTCTGCCAAGCCTGACGCCACAAGACCACCTCCCCTGTAATGTCACACCACACTTCACTAGGTACGGTAAGTCATCTAGATCTAAAGCACACAGGAGGATATGGCTGGGCTCTGTGCAGCTGCAGCATTGCATACAAGGGACTCGGACGTTGGCAGAATTTGGTCTCCTCGGTGGTCCTGGAACCAATCCTCCTTGGGTTCCAAGGGGCAGATGCAGCTGGGAGCAGGTGGGCAGGGTGCCAGGAAGCAGGTGCCAGCTGGAGCGGCCAGCTGCATGTGAGCATCAGTGGAGTTCTGCAGCCAGAGTGGGGTGTGTGGGTTAATGGAGCCGGTTGGCTATGTAGAGGCAGCTTGGTGGAGGCCAGCTAGGTGGGGCAGGTTAGGAGGCCTGTGTGGGTTAATGGAGCTAGTTGGCTTAGAGGCAGCTTGGTGGGGGCCAGTGAGGTGGGTCAGGTTAGGAGGCCCGTTTGGGTTAATGGGGCCGCTTGGCTTAGAGGCAGCTTGGTGGGGGCCAGCGAGGTGGGTCAGGTTAGGAGGCCCGTGTGGGTTAATGGGGCCGGTTGGCTTAGAGGCAGCTTGGTGGAGGCCAGCGAGGTGGGGCAGGTTAGGAGGCCCGTGTGGGTTAATGGGGCCGGTTGGCTTAGAGGCAGCTTGGTGGAGGCCAGCGAGGTGGGGCAGGTTAGGAGGCCTGTGTGGGTTAATGGGGCCGGTTGGCTTAGAGGCAGCTTGGTGGAGGCCAGCGAGGTGGGGCAGGTTAGGAGGCCTGCTGTCTGCGGTCTTTCAGTCCCTGTTTCTCTGCATGTGGATGAAGATTTGCAAAATCCTCATTCTACTATACACTTGATCTAGCAGCCCTTCTGTCCACTTAACAGCAGATACATACATACTTCCTGATCGTCTTGTTTCTATGTGGTGGAGAAGGAGCACGAAGCTCACATCTCTCACCCCAGACTCTTTTCTGGGCCAGAGGTCTGTGGACAGGCTGGCCATGGTGGGATGCTGAAGCCTCCTGGTGAGGGCTGTTCCGGTGCCGAGTGTGGCCCTGGGTGGCAAAGCTGGCCTCATGTTGGGGGTGGGGCCTCTGCTGGGCAGTGAGGCTGGATGGCCAAGGTGGGCGGTCACATGCATGGCCGGCCCAAGGGGTTGGAAGGCGCTCTCTATCCAGCAGGTCACCTCGGTGCTGGGCATCCGCCTCTGACCACTTGTATGTGATTGTGATTATTTTTTGTTGGCAAAATAAAATCCACGCTAGAAAATTCCCCAGGATTCTGGTGCTTTCCACACTGGCAGGGGATTTTGGCATGAATGGGCACACGCCTGTCTTGTTTTGGTGACCCCAGGTACCCGTGCTGCCAACATCACTTGGGGGTCTTTGCCGCCCCCACTCTGCCCATTTACCAGTTCAGGAAAACACATGCCCTGGGCTTGGTAGGTCACCGGAGATCCCCTTCCATCAAAGGGAGGACACAGCCTGAGTAGAGTGTGCAGCGCTTCCAGCCAACCCCACCCCGCAAACCCAACAAAGGCAACCATCTACCCATGTCCATTCCTCCATCCACCCAAAGCCCTGGAGTCAGGAGGTGACAGAACAGGGACTCACCGGCCCAGGCTCTGCAGGTCCCTGCAGTGCACTCCTGCCTCACGCTTGCACTTACTCCTCACGATGAAGTCCGAACAGTTCCAACCAGTGTGTGGGTTACAGCATGGAGGCTCCTCTGAGTAGACAGAATGAAAGGGGTGGCAGGTCCCATCGTCAGGGCTGCCCTGGCTGGGCACCTGCTATGAAAGGGGTGGCGGGTCCCATTGTCAGGACCGCTGGCGCCTGCTGCGTGTCCCATTTGACTTTCCGCACCTTGCACTTCACAACAGCTGCAGCTCCACAGAGGAGGTGCAGATGCAGCCAGAGCTCCCGTGTGCTCCACACCCAGCTTCCCCTACCGTGAACATCTAATATCCGTAGGGTGTGCTTGCCACAGCTAACAAACCCATGTCAATGCATTCTTGTTCATTAAGGTCTGGAGTTTATTTGAGTTTCCCACAATACCCTTTTCTGTCCCAGATCCCCATCCAGGGGCCCACATGACACTGGGTCGCCCCATTTCCTGAGACTCCCAGGCTGCGGCAGCTTCTCCATCTTTGTTTGCTTGTGACATCTCGGCCAGTTTTGAGGACTGGTTTTGAGGATTTCACAGGATGCCCCTTGGTTGATCTCCAGTTGGACTGGGTTACAGGGTTGGGGAGGAAGACCACAGAGAGAAAACACCCTTCTTGTCACACCTGTCATTGGCACGTGGTGTCAGCATGACTTGTCCCCGTCATCCTCTTTCTACTGAGGAAGGAGGTACAGCAGCTCACAAAGGTGACATGCCTAGAGGAGGTGGAATGGGCCTTATCCCCCAGGGGATACAGCTAGAGCTTGCTGTCCTTCACATATAACTGCATTTGTGTATGCTTATGCCTGTACCCCTCCGCCTACACCTGCACGCCTCCACCTACACCTGCAAGCCTCCGTCTCCACCTGCACCCCTTCGCCTACACCCGCACCCCTCCGCCTACACCCGCACCCCTCCGCCTACACCCGCACCCCTCCGCCTACATCTGCACCCCTCCGCCTACACCCGCACCCCTCCACCTCCACCCGCACCCCTCCGCCTACACCTGCACACCTCCACCTGCACGCCTCCACCTACACCCACACCCCTCCGCCTACACCCTCACTTGCATATACCGATGCCTTCACCCCTCCACCTGCACCCGCACCCCTCCACCTATACCTACACCTTTCCACCTATACCTGCACCCCTCCACCTGTACGTGAGCCTCTCCACCTGGACCTGCACCCCTCCACCTATGCCCACACCTCTGCACCTACACTCCCACTTGCATATACCTATACCTCTATCCCTCTGCACTTGCATATGCCCACACCTTCCCCTCCTCCCTGTACTGACACTTGCATATGCCCACACCTGCACCTCTGCACCTATACCTGAAGTGCCTATACCTGTACCAGCATTTTCATCAGGGACCCCTGGGCTGAGGTTCTGAGTCCTGATGCCAGGGTCTCAGGCACTGTGGGGTATCAGTTGGCCCCAAACAGTCAATGCAGCCGTCTTTCAGGGGCAGGCATCCACCCCAGCCCCACTCTGGCTGGCTTTCCCCAGCAAGAGGCTGTTGCTGTGGGTGGGGAAGGGTGAGCCTCCCCTGTGGTCTCCCTTCTGGGGGCCGGCCCCCGCCCCCACCCCATCCTGCCACAGAGCCTGATATCTGGGGGTGAGGTCATCGTTATTTATGGGATGGCCGTGCTGCCTGGTGGTGTTTGCACACAAAGGCCCCGCTCTGGGGCTGTGCCATGCGGCCAGCATTCCAGCACATTCCTGCGGCCGCAGCCCAGCCTGGACAATAGCGCGCCCTCTCTCCTTTGCCGGGCCGGTCTCTGTGAACAGACCGCTGTTGACAGCCGAAGCTGCTCTCACTCCTGAAGAATTCCAAAAATGGAACAATGTACGCCCAGCCCGGGACTCTCAGGCAGCTGCTCAGAGCAGGGCCCTGTAAGGCTGCGGTCTGGGGCTGCCTCTGCAGCTCTCCGTTTGGCCAGCATTTCAATGAGAACCTGGGGCGGGGCAGGGCGGGGGGGGGGCACGAGAAGACAGGAAATAGCAAACACCCAAACCAACCTGGAAGCAAGCCAGCACTTTCCCCGGCCGCACGGTCCCGGTGGTGAGAGGCTGAGATGCCAAGTTCAAGCACGCTGTGCTGGCCAGGTCTATGCAGGCACTGACCTTTGCCCAAGGCCTATGAGTGGTTCCCCAGCTCCTAGGTCAGCTCCTGCCTCAGATGAGTAAATGGGGGTGGCAAGGGGGAAGTGACTCATTTGAGCAGAGGGGGAATGAGGGGGAATGGAGCCAGGACCTCTGCTTCCTGCTCCAGGGCTCAGGCCGCTGCTGCCTCCCAAAGATCTGTCCTCAGCCCAGGTGCGGACCACCCTGCTCCTCAGGACAGTCCCCTGTACTGCAGCCTCAGGACAACCTCCAAAAGCCCCCTGTGGCTGGAGGAATGACCACCCCGGACATCCACAGCACTGTCCCAGGATTTCTCTATCCTGCACCACAGCCAAATAATCTCGCTGTGGGGACTGTCCTGGGCGCCAGAGGGTATTTAGCAGCATCTCTGGCCTCTGCCCTCCAGATGCCAGTAGAAAGCCCCTTCAGCTGTCCCCGCAACTGTCTCTGTTGGGGGCAGAAAGAAAAGAGAGGAAAGAGAGAACTTGCAAACCACCCTCAAAGCAAGGTAGAGAATCTCCGGCTGCATGGTGCCGGGGAACTGAGGAAGGCACTGATAATGCTGCCGGAAGCCGCTTCTGCAGCTGGTGAGGTGGTCACTCAGGACCAGGGTGGCTCTAGCCCCATGCCCATCTTGGACTAGAAGGAAATGAGAGAGGGGTGAGTCTGCCTGTGAGTGATACCAAAACGGGAAATCAGAGCTAGAGAAGGAGGGATGGAGACGCCAAATTCCAATGATACCCCTGGAACCAGCTGTGCCTGAAGCTGTTCTACAGCAATTAACCCTCTCCTTTCGGCTGCAACCAGTTTAAGTTGGCGTTCTGTCCTTTGCGGCTGCAATGTTCTGGACCGACCCACCTTCTCCTGCTCCGACAGCATGCTGCTGTCCCTTCCCAGCCAATCTTGGTCAGGAAAAACATCCACTGATGCTACAGGGGCTTGGGGTGTCATGGCCTCCTGAACCCAGCTGAGCTTGCTGCATATTGTTTAAAGCCCTGGGCATGGGGGAGAGCAAGGCATCCGTACCCGCCGAAGTCTGCCACCAGCATCGTCATCCTAGCTGCCCCTGCCTGCCCTGGGAGCTCCTGTTATGAAGCCCTGCCTCCTCTTCTCTTCCTGGAGCTCACACCATCCCCAGGAGGTACTTAGGACCAGGGATATTAGGCCTGGTTCAGTGATGAGAGCAGAAGTGCAGAAGCTGGACTCGAACCCATGCCCTTCAAGTTCCCAGTTCCTTTTGTGAACGTTTGGGCCTCGGGATCAGCAAAGCCAGCCTCCCTTCCTGGCCACGTGTTCATGCTGGACATGCATGGAGGCCAGGGAGGGTGCGGCTGGTGAAGCCCTGGGGAAGATCCTGGTGGGGCCACAACTCCAGGCCGGACGTACTTTAAACATCCAGGTGGCACCAGGACCTCAGAGGCCTCTTTCACAGGTGGGAAAGATCTGCCAAGCTTGGCTGGCCCCAGGTAGCTTCACAGATTCCACAGGGAGCAAGGACACACTCACTTCCCAGCAGCCCCTGTGTGTGTGTGTGTGTGTGTGAGTGTGAGTGTGCGAGTATCTATCAGGGGCTGGTGAGGCGAGGGCTGCTTCTTCCAAAGACAAAGATGCCCAGGCTCTGGGCAGGCGTCCTGGGTATTTTCGTCCTTGCCCTCTTCACTTAAGACCTGCTATCCTGGTGCATGGCTTCTCCCAGAGGTTGTGGCAGTTTCCCAGTGGACACAATCATACATTGAAAAATCTTCACAGTAGCAGCAGGGGCTGGGCGGCCTTTCCCTACCGGGTCTCCAGAGGTTCCAGCCCTCTGGTTCTTGTCCATGCTTTCCTGCTGGGGGTGGGGACTCCAGGAAAGCCACACTGCTCCCCAGGCAGCTCTTCCGGGAGTGTAGCCACTGCAGTGGCTAGTTGCGCCCACAAGCCTGCCAGCTTCATCATACGGGGCAGCAGTCAAAGCCTGGATCCCAGGTCTCCCCACATTTTCCTGAGTGGGCCATCCCTTGCCAGGACCCCCTGCCACGCGACAGGCACTGGAACCCGGGACTTGGGCCTCTCTGGCAGGGCTGGCCCCTGTTTCTGCAAGTCTGAGGCATTTTGAGGGTCGTTTCCATGCCCCCCGCATAGTCACAAAAGGCCCCCTGGGTTTGCCCTGAAAGCGCAGGTTGTGGTCGAGGTCTTTCTGTGCATCTGGCAACCACACAGCGCTGTGCCTGGGCTGGGCCCTGAGCTCCGCAGAGAGGCCGGCTTCTCCATCCCCTTGTCTCCTCTGTCGGGGGTGGGCCTGGCCCGGCCACACCAGAGGGGAATATCAGTGAGGCTGCCGGATGGCGTCACCACGGGAAGAACAATCGGATGACAATCGGAGGAAGGTGAAAGATCTTGTCCCAGTCCTTCCTGTTTTTGTGCGCCGTTGGCTCAGATGGGCACTGATCATGCCGCCGAGGAGTGGTCCTGCAGCAGGGCTGGGTGGCTCCGGCTCCACGCCCATCTGTGCCATCTCCTGCCTCTCCCTAAAGAGCAGGGTCAGATGGCAAAGCCAGTGGGTTCAGGTGTGGCTGGGGACACCTGGAGGTCCTGAGATGGGGAGCAGGGATGGGGACCAAAGGTTCTCACACCCTGCCCTCGGGGAGCTACCCCTGGGGTGAGGGCATGCAGGTGACAGTGGCAGCGGGAGAGCAGTGCCCTCTGCCAAGGGAAGAGCAGCCCAGGCCCAGAGTCCCGGGACATAGTGGTGTCGAGTCCTCTCACAGAGCAGAACACATCCCTGTCAGGTCTTCCTGGGCTCTGCTTAGACCTGGTGGGGGAGGCAAGATGTCAGGGAAGGGCTTCTCCAGGTGTCCTGGCTGCCTCAGTCCCCCCATTGCCGGACAGCTCACCTTCCAGAAAGCTCTCCCAGCCCCTGGACTCCTGCTGCCCCAGGGGCCCCAAAGCCACCAAACTCCACCTCTTTCCAAACTTCCTTTGATGGTTGAAGCGCCCCCTCCACGCTCCACGGACACAGGACGTGAGCCATGTTTTCAGCATGCTTGAATCCACCTTCTTCGTAACTGCCCAAACTTGGAAGCAACCCAGATGCCCATCACGAAGCAGGTGATAAACTGTGGTACCTCCAGATAGCAGAGTATTATTATCCAGTGCTAAACAGAATGAGCTGGTAAACCTCGGAAAGACACGAGGAGCAATTAGCTGCACGTTACTCAGCGAAGGGCGCAGACCTGAAAAGGCCACACGCTGTACAGTTCCAACCCTCTGACGTACTGAAAAGGCAAAGCTGCGGAGACAGGAAAGGATCGGAGGTTGCCAGCGGCTGGGGGAGGCAAGGGACGAGGGGATGGAGCACGGAGGACTTTGTGGGCAGTGAAGCTTTTCTGCGTGTTACCGTAATGGTGTCGTTATACGTTTATAATCATGGGTCAGTGTTGCTTCCTCAGTTGTAACAAATATACCACAAGATGCAAGATGTCAGTCACAGAGGAAGCTGTGCGTGTGTCTGGGAAGGTGGGATGTGGGAACTCTGCACTTTCTGTTCAGTTTTGCAGTGAGCCTAAAACGGCTCTAAGAACTTGTCTAATCATTGATTAAAAAAGAAGAGAACGAAATTTGCACACACACATGCCTGCTTCACGTCCTCAGCAGATTTCATCACCGACAGCAGGTTCCTCATGCTGATCCAGTGCAGATTCTTAGAAAAGATTCCCATGGTTCCCAGTATTGGTAAAAATGCTCTCCACCTTTTTTTTTTTTTTTTTTTTTTTTTTTGAGCCAGAGTTTCCCTTCTGTTGCCCCGGCTGGAGTGCAATGGCACAATCTTGGCTCACTGCCACCTCCACCTCCAGAGTTCAAGAGATTCTCCTGCCTCAGCCTCCCGAGTAGCTGTGATTACAGGCACACACCACCACACCCAGCTAATTTTGTATTTTTAGTAGAGACAGGGTTTCTCCATGTCGGTCAGACTGGGCTCAAACTCCCAACCTCAGGTGATCCACCCGCTTTGGCCTCCCAAAGTGCTGGGAGCCACGGCCCCCAGCCAAAATTCCTTTTATTCCAATAAAATTCCTTTTATTCCAAAACTAGGGTGGGCTCCTAGGCTGGCAGCTCTAATCCAGCCCCAGAACAAATTTCATGCAGAACAAATTTCACACAGAGCTGCGAAAAGGAAGGCGATGCCTGTGGGCAGCCTCCGTGACAAGGGACATCTTGCTGTCTGCAAGGTGGGCGAGGGGCTGACTGATAGCTTGGGTGCCAATTCTTTGACATTGGGCATTCTGGGCCACACCAGCCACTTTCTCTCTTTTCAGCTGGGGAGTCTCCCCTGAGATGGCAATGGCACTGGACCTTGCCGGGTAGACGCATCTTTCATCTCCATGTCACCGTCTCACCTCGGCTCACAACCTGCAGCATTCCAGGAGGCTTCAGTGCGAGCTCGGAGGCCAGCAGGCCATCGCTGACCCCTGCACAGCTTCCTATGCCTGCTGTGACAAATATCACAGTTGCAGTGGCTTAAACAACACATTTATGATCTCACAGTTCTGGAGGTTGGACATCGGCCCCAGTCTCACCAGGCTACAGTCGAGGTGGCAGTGGGGTTGGGTTCTGCTGGACGCTCCAGGAAGAACCCTCACCCTTTCTGGCTGCCAGAGGCTGCCTGTGCGCCTCAGCTCGTGGCTCCTCCTCCGTCTCATGCCAACAACACATCCCTCTGACCTCTGCTTCTGTTCTCACATCTGCTCTGCGCCCCATGCCTCCTCCTCCACTTACAAGCATCCTGGTGATGATGCTGGGGCCACGGGACAGTCCAGGGCCATCTCCCCGTCTCAGAGTCCTTAACCTTCACGCCTGCAATGTTCCCTTCGCAGCGGAGGTTACACTGTCACGGGTGGCAGGGTTAGGATGGGCATTGTTGGGGGAGGCATGATTCTGCCTCTGACCACAAAGTCCCTCTTTCCCTCATCTCACATCCAGTCAGTCGGGAACCCTGCTAGTTCCACCCTGCCATCTCCACTGGGGCTCAAGCCACATCCTGTCTCCCGGGAGGACCACCCCGGCTCCCTGTTGCTTCCCTGGCTTCTGTTGTGGCCTCTCTGCAGTCTCTTCTCACCCCAGCAGCCAGGCTGATCCTGTGAAGATGTGAGACCAAACTTCCCACTAGTTCCTGTCTTAGAGGAAAGTCAAAATCCTTCCAACGGCCGATGAGGTCCAACCCCGTCTGCCCATCCTCCGGGTTCCCGCTGCTTTAGCCCCACAGGCCTCCATGCCCTCCTGCCTTGGGGCTTTCGCACTGACCACTCCCCCGTCCTGGGCTGCCTTGCCCTGTATCTCCTGAATCACTGTCCCCCATGTTCCAGATGCCCCCGCTCCACTCTGCTCCATCCCGCATCACTTGTGACTTCTAGCAGAGCCCGCTGTCCTCTTGCTCCCAATCTCCATGCCTGTCTCACCAGGCTGAAGCAGTGCCACAGTGCAGGGGGTTTGCCCGCTATGTTTGCTGATAGAGCAGGGCCGGCCGGAGTGGGCGCTCTGCACAGATTGGTGGGGCACGTGCAGGAATGGGTGAGAGGAGGCTGGCAGAGGCCTCAAGGGAGGCGGATAGTGTAGAACACTGGGCTGGCACATCCCCAGGGTCTTCATGCCAAGGGCCCAGGGCTAGCTCCAGGCAGAGTGGCAGACCACAGCCCAGCTCCTTGGGAGGTCAGAATCCACCACCCCCCCCCCCCACCCCACAGCTTCCCATGGGCTAGCTCCACTATCAAGGAGCCTTTTGGAGCAAACTCTTCATTCATTCACTTACTACACAAATGTTTCCAGCTCTGGTCAAGGATGTGTGGATGCTGGGATAAGCAGGGAGCTTCCAGAAGGTCCAGGCTCGTGGTGGGAGTGGGGATGGGACGGTCCTGGCTGCACTGACCGAGAACCTGCTCTTCATCCTCCCCCTGGAGCCTGCAAAGCTCAGCCTGGGGATCCCCTCCTCCTTGCTGCGCCCCTGGCCCCACCTTCACCCTCACCACTGAGCCCTGCAGCTCTGCTCTCCCACTGGTAGCCTCGCCCCTCCGCAGGGTGTGTTTTGCAGTCTCCTCATTTGCTTCGTCCACCAAACTGGGGGATCTTGGAGGTCAAGGCCTGGGGTCTTCCATGTCTTCTCGTCTCCAGCAGCCGACGCACAGCAGGCCCTCAGAAAAATGAGGATGAAAAAGAAACGATGGCTGGCCGGCTGCATAAAGAGTTGACAAATGAATGAATTGCAGGGGGAGGTCTTGCTTGGGCAGAGTCATAGGGGTAAGTGAGGAGAGGCAGGGTGGAGCGGCGGGGGAGGCCCTTGCTCTAAGCGGGAGGAGGGGTGTCTGGGAAGGGAGGTGGGGCTGGGCAATAGCACTGCTGCACTGCTGAGCACCTGCTGTGCCGCGGTCCACCGCTGGCCTGTCCCAGTGACACCATCACCTGGGGACCAGGGGCTCCCCCAGGGCCGAAGGTGTACCCCCAGGAAGTGGGAGAACTGGGCTTTGCATGAAGTCTTCAAAGGCCTGCCCAGACATCTGGACTCTGTCTGCAGGCCGTGCTCTCAGAGGGCACACAGGGCTCCCTGCCCTGGGAAGGAGCTTCTGAGCCCGCCTCAGGGAACCCAGCTCACCTGAGCTCAGGATCTCTCTGCTTCCATCTGCTGCCATTGTTTTAGTGCTTCCAGGTGAGTTTTTATCTGGAAGGAAACAAGGGTTCCTCAGTGAGTTGAATTCTAGCTGCTGCGGGTACTGGGGAGCTGGGGAGGTCTGAGGGTCAAGAAGAGCGGGATGAAAGGCTGGCATATCCCTGTCGCTCTCGGAAGCCCCTGACTTTCCAGGTTCTTTGACTTCACAGCACTGACTGTTGGCTGTGCGTGCCCTGGATCCCACGCCTTGGCCTTACCCACATGCCAGCCTTACCCCTCCGCCCCACAGACACTGCAGCTTTGGACAACAGCCCATTCGGCAGAACAGAGCTGACTAGGGATGGGCCTCTTGCCCCAGATGTGCCTGGATGAAGATGAGCACCGTCACTCCATCCCTGGGCCTGGACCGAATCCCCAAGGAGTATGTCTAAGGGGTTGGGGTGCCCCAGGGCTCCCCCTGCAAAATTCCAGGCCCCTTTCTGAGCAATTCGGTGGCAGAGCATCTCCCTGGGGAATAACTATCAGACTCTCCAGGTGCAGGAGCTGACCCAGGTGCATCAGGCCCTGGCCGGGTGACGTGGGAACAGCACCCCAACCCCTGGGGCTACAACCACTCACCCAACCTGACCCTGGAAGCTCACCCTCATCACCCACTGAGAGTGTCAGGCTGGGGCTGCAGAGGCCCAAGGTGGAAGGCCGAGTCCAGCCTGTCAGCCACGCAGAGGCCCAGCCACTGGGGTTGTCTGTGAGGATGGCCATCCTCTTTCCTGACTGCCATCATGGAAGCCTGATGCATTGGATGGCACCTTTTTGATTTTGCAAGTGAGACCTACCCTTGTCCCTGCGGGGGCAGCCATGGCCTGTGGACGCCTCTCCGCCCTTGGAGCACCCACTGACTGGTGCATGGGAGTCTGAAGCCTGCCTTCAGCTGGGGCACGTTCCCACTGTCCCAGGCTATTCTTAACAAGCCAAGCCTCTGGTTCCAGGGCTAAAAATACCGCGAGGGAGGCCTGTGGGAAAGCTGCTACGGGCTATTTTAGAGATTTCGTGCCGGAGGTTTGGGGTCCCCGCATGCTGCCAGGGCAGGGAGGGTACTGCGGCCTGCACTGCCCAGGCCCCCTCTTGGTTCACGTTGGGGCCCTTCTGTCTGTGTCAGGGGTCCTCAGCACCCAACGGCAGCCACCTCTGGTGTCCAGGGAAGTAGAAGGAAGGGCCTGGGAGTCTTGAATTCCCTCATTTCAGTTTCAGATAAATCAGCTCCAAGCAGAGAGCAGATGCCCAGGGTTACAGTGTGGTCTGAGGCAGAGAGACCAGCAGAAACGTGGGGTTGCGGTGCGGTCTGCCGTGGAGAGACCAGTGGGCACCCGGGGTTGCGGTGTGGTCTGCAGCAGGGAGACCCCTGGACTGCTCCCCACCTGAGCTCCAGATGAAATTTATCGGGAAGGAAACAAGGATGCATCATATTTCTAGCTGCCGCAGGTACTGGGGAGCCATTGGAGGTTTTAGAGTCAAAAAGAACCGGATGAAAGGCCGTCCCTGTCACTTCCCAGTTTCTTTGTCTTCACAGCACTGACTGTTGGCTGTGTCTGCCCCGGATCCCACGCCTTGGCAATCCTGCCAACCTCACTGTTCTGCCCCAGCTGTCCGCCATCCAAAGGGCACTTGGGGCCTCAGCTGTGGTGCGCGTGTTCCGATCGGGCTTCTCAGACTGAGGCTTAGCTCCCCCGCTTGCTGCAGCCTCATCTGCACACTCGCTTGCCCATGAGCCTTCTCTTCCCTTATTCCCATCATTTCGCCTACAGCTTGGCAGGGTGGCAGAGGGGGCTTTGGCCCCACTGTGGGAACACAAAACCCAGGCTCACGAAGGTGAGGCATGTGTCAGGGCCACGGCTGTGCAGGGCTGGGCCGGGCTGGCCTCGCCCTCCCAAGTCTGGGCATCTTGGTGGTGCCTCTGCTGCTCACGTCGGCCCTCTCATGCCGGTTCCCCGTGCCATCCGGTGACTGATGGTCATTGTGTTCTCAGACTGGAGGGCCTGGCTGCTGGGTGGCCACTGTGGGCCTGCGCCCATGACTGTGTGTCCCCGCGATGGGGCCCTGATAGGCGAGCACAGTGATTGCCCCCGACAGGCGGCACAACATGCCATTGTGTGGGGCCCACCCCGGACCCGTCCATTAACTGCCCCTGCCTAGCAGGACCTTCTCCAGGGCTGGACAAAGGCGCCTTCTCTATGCCCTCCTGTTGCTCTGGGAGAGGCCTGGTGCCCAACTCGGGGGCTCAGAGGAGCAGCCGGGGTGGTTGGAGGGGCCCAAGCCTGCTTCCCAACACTGCCTGCCGCAGACCACAGAGGCCAGACCTGGGGTCAAGACGGTTCCCCTGCCCGTTGGCCAGACACCTGGGCACGTGGTTAACCTCTCTAGGCCTTGCTGTGTCTTCCTCTTACCCTGGTCCAGGGGCCTAGGCCGGTCCTTGCGTGGGATCCAGACCTGGCGGTGTGGTAAGTGGCTGTGCTCAGGAAGCCCCCATGGCCGGAAGGACAGAGGCCCGGGATGCCTCACAATGTTCTTCCGTGGTAGTGACAGAGGCAGGATGGAAGCCCCCATGGCCATTCTGGGCGGGCCCACTAGGGCGGGACCAGGCCAGGGGAGAGGAGGGCCGAGGCCTGTGCCATGCATGCAGGATTATCGGGGACAGGGGGCATCACGAGACCCTCTTCCTGCCACGGGGCTGGGGCTAGAGTCCTGGCCTGGGAGGCCGAAGGGCCCTGGGCAAATTCCCTCCATCCATGTCTGTGCCTCAGTTCCCTCCTCTGCAGAATGGAGATCTCTAAGGCAGCTCCCATCTTGACCCGTGTCGGGACCTGGGAGGACAAGGGATGCAGAGGCACAGCTGGTCACCAGGCTGTCACTGTGTGGGAGGGGACTGGGGGTGTTGGGGTGGGAGGCATCTGACAAGATTCCCTTTGGACAAGATTTCTGCCTGAGCCAGGGTCTCTCTCCAGAACCTTAGATGACACTGCCCTGAGTCTGGAGTATCTGGGGGCCCTTGATAAGAGATGCCCGCCCACACCTGCCGGGGAGCATCCCCGACTCTGGAGTATCTGGGAGGCCCCGATAAGAGACGCCCACCCACACCTGCTGGGGAGCGCCCTGCTGAGCCACACTGGTCCCCTTAAAACTGGAAATTCCAGGATCCATGAGAAATCAGCTCCAGGGAGGCCCAGTGCCATGACTGATGGGGAACAGGACCCCAGGGAGACCACCAGGGCCAGCACACGTGGACACCACGTGGCCCTTGCTGAGGACAGGGCGGAGGCCAAGCCTAGCTCCCAGGCAGCCCTTACGTGGGCCCTGCCCTGTGTGGACCTCAAAACATCATCTCCCAATTCACAGATGAGAAAACGGGCCACAGAGAGGGTGAGCATCCTGGAAGGCAGGATTTCCACCCTGGTTCCCAAGAGTGATTTTCTGGTGGCCTGTGGCCCTCCCTGGGCTCCCTCTCCTTCCCAAGCCGACCCACCCTGTCCCACTAGCTCTCCTGGGCTCTCCAGGCCCCTCTCTCCCCCCATCCTCCGCTCTCCTCTTCCCTCCCCCTTCCCTCTTCTGTGCCAGCTCCAAGCACCGCACCCAAGCCTTGGGGACACGGTGTGGCCTTCAGCATTCCTGCCCTGTTTTCATTTAGGGGACGCCCCCAAAATACCCCGCCTGCGGGAGGCGGCAGCCACCCCAGGCCCCCTGGGAATGCGCTTGCAAGCCTTGGCTAGGCCATGCTGGCAGGAGCTGGGGAATGCAGAGGCGGCAGAGTGGGGCAGGGGCGGGACCCCCCAGCATGGATTTTCGGGTTAACTCGAAAGAGGAGGTCGTGCAAATCCAGGCCCAGAAGGGACCTCAGGAATGTGGTGGTTCAGAGCTGACATCCACATTTCCCTGCCTTCCTGGATCCCGTTCGGGGACAGTGGGGCAGGGCCAGGAGGAGGGCCAGCAACACAGCCAGGCAGCCATCTTGGAGCTGGCTGGAAGTTCAAAGCCTCGCCCCAGAGCCCCAGGCCTGCCACCCACCACGGGGGCTTACGGAGCTCCTCAGATGGGCTGGGCCTTCCTGGAAAATGACCCCTGGGACTGGGAGAGGTTCTTCCCCTGTCCCCATAGGTTGTCCCCTCCCTCCTCATCCTCAGTCTCTGAAAAGATGGCACCTCCCTCAGGAAGACGCCCCAAGGACAGCGGCGGGAGGGTGACTGCTCCTCCAGCTTCCCTGGCCTCGCCTGTCTTCTCTGGAACACGCTCATCTCTAAGCATTCAAGGACCCACAGTCCCCTCGAGGCGGAGGTATGGCTTTTGCACCAGCACCTGGTTTTGGAACCACGAGCCAAGCTCAGGCAGCACCTGGAGAGATGAGCATGGAGGCCCCAGTGGGCAGGTGGACTTCCTGGTGCTGGCCAAACTCCAGCCGAGCTTTGAGGCCCAGCTCCCAGATGCTCGGTGGCCCACAGCTAGCCTCATGTCTAGTGCTCAGCTGGTCTAAGTTGGGCAGGGCACAGACCCCACCACAGGTAGGATTTCATCCCAAAGCCATGTCATCCCTCGAGTCCCTGGGGATGCTGGTGACAGTGCCGACCCCATGCCCGGCAGGGGGCTACAGTGACCCAAGGTTATCACGAAAACGCCACACCTGGGGTAAGAGCATGGACCTTGGCCTGGGAGGTCCTGGGCTGCATCACTCTGGGTCTCAGTTTCCCCTTCTGTTACACCACTGGTCAGCCATAGCAGATAAGACCCGGACACAACTCACTGTAAATCAAACACACAGGAAGACATCGCAGTCCAGCTTGTCTGTGTGGCTGAGAAAGTCTCCAGTTGAGATGCCTCCAGGACCTCAGACAACACCAACCTGATGCAAGAGTGCCTAGGGGGACTTGGCACGAAAGCCCACCCCGCGCCTGCCTGGCAGGCCCCCTGCTGCAGCAAAGAATGCAACAGAGGCTAAAGAAGGAGGTCCTGCTGCCTCACTCCTGCAGCTAGGACCATGAGAGCGCTGGCGGAGCGCCTGAGCTGGGCCTCCTGGCTTTAGGAAGCAGAGTGGCAGCAGAAGGCCCGGAGGGGAACCCCGTTGGCCCTGTGGCCCGCTCACAGGTGCTGCTCTTGCCTCCTGACCTCAAATATTGGCTAGAGCTGGCAGAGGGGTCAATGGTACTGGCCGGGCGTCAGGCGCCAGTCAGTCTGCTGCTGAGTGACACAGGCGATGTCCTGGCTGGGGCCAACCCCATCCCCCACCCCGTCCTCACCTCACCAAACAAGGGGCACCTCTGCAGCAAGCCATAGCTGATGGCCAATGCCTGCCCTTCTAGCCCACGCCCCCGCAAGAGGGTCCCACCTCGTCAGCAGTGTTGCCTGTGTCTGGGCAGGCCCCTGGGGCTGGGGGTGGGGGTGGGGCTTCCCCGGTTCTTCTGGTGCCTGGAGCAACTATTTGTTGAATGAAGGGTAAGTCCAGCGAGGTCAGCGGCATCATCAACCCTGACTCCAAAAACCCCTGAGCCCCCAGCGTATTTATTCTCCCCTCTGGCTGACCTTGACTGAGAGGGGATGAGAAGACCTTGGAACCCTAAGAGTCTGGGGCCAACTCTTGGCTCCATCGTGTTCCTGGGGGAGACCCCTGGCCTCTCCGACCCTCTGTGTCCTCATCTGTGGCCTCGGTACTGCATCACCCACTTGCTTGGAGGTCGAGTAAGATTTGCTGTGCGAAGCGCCGGACTTGGAGGATCTGGCTGTGAACTCCCCCGACCCCCACCCACACTCAGTGACATGCTAAGCTCCTGACAAGGTGTGGGGCGGGCGACGGTGTGTGTGTCGGGGGTGATTCAGAGATTTGAGCACAACCCACCTGCGTCAAAGCTACTGGTCAGCCGTAGCAGATAAGACCGGGACACAACTCATTGTAATTAACACACACTAGAAGATTCTCTGCCTTCTGCGAAAACAAAGGGGCCAGCGAAATCTCTGATTCTGTGGACGGGCTTCAGGGAGGAGGTGACCTGCACATGGTCTGACCTAGTGCAGGGTTTGACCCAGCAGGAGGAGAATAGTGCAAAGTACAGACGGAAGACGAGGCCCCAAGAGCCCAGGGAACCTGCCCGTGGCCACCCATAGCTGAGTGCTGCGCACCGGCCGGGCTCAGCAGCTGCATGGGCAAACGAGACACAGCGCCGGCCCCCTTGGCGGAGGCAGAGGGGTTTCTCCTTACAGAAACTGCCAGGCCTTTTCTAGTGCCTGAAAAACACCCACTTCACATTAGAGGTTCTTAAAAACGGTGCCTTGGTGAGGCGTCCTTTGTGAAAATGCCTTCAGTAACTATCCTTGGGAGGCAGGAGAGTCACCCGAAGTCGCAGCATCTCAGGCTGCCCTGGGGACATCATTCAGCCAGGATGTGCAGACACACCCTTCTGGAGGGAGATAAGAAGCAGGTGCATGGGCTTATGAGCCCAAGGGAGGGGTGCAGGCCCAGTGGCCATCAGAAGTCCGACCGTCCTGCCAGGCCTCACCAAATGTGTGCACCCATGCCAGAACTGCCCCTCCCTTCTCCCACAGAACCTCTGTGTTCTCTCACCAGACGGCCCTGCCTCTCCTCCTCCCATGACCTCCTGTCTGGAGGCCATGCCCTGGCCTGCCTGCTGCTCGGCTGAGTGTTCTGAGAGTCTCCATCTCGAAGCTGCAGAATGAAGGCTCTGAGGAGTTAGCAGCACCCCGAGAGCACCCTCCCTTCCCAGGGGCCAAGGTGGAGCTCACAGCAGGCACACGGGCTCCTGGCTCCCCTTTACTTCACAGTTGGGAACCTGAGACCCCGGGAACGGGGGCTGCCCGTGTGGGGTCGCCGAGTGAGTGGGGCATCACCCAGAGCCCCAGCTTGCCTGCCCCCGCGGAGCCCTTGGCTCGGCTGCCCCAGACAAAGGCTCTTCTTTGAAGCGCCTGAGACAGAGCCCCTGGTTTCCGGCCCCAGCCCACCGGGAGGCACCCGCCTCGGCAGCTGTCTTCATTTGCTGCCCGCCAGCCGGGCCGGCCCGGGCCTTGGCTTATTGTCAGCTTCCTTGCCAGAAATATGCTCCAACAAATGCCGTAAACAAACGGGACAATCGCAGACCCTCACGCTTGGATTTCTCTCTAATATGCATAAAATGGGGTGCGGCTGGGGCTGCCTGGCCAGCAGCCCCTGCTAAGCAAAAGCCCCCTCCGGACACGGGTCTGACCACAGCAGGCCCTTCCCCTCCTCTGAGCCCACAGCCCTCTGAGCTCCAAGTTCACAGGCAAGTCTCAGTGCTCTTCTATCTCCAGCCTGCCCATGGAGTTGGTTTCTTCATTTATTTAGCAAAGACTAACCTAGTGCTTGCTGGGGGTTGGCACTGTTGCGATACTCCAGGAATGTCCCTCATTTTATCTTCATAAAAACCTGTGAGGTAGGGCATATTATGATCCCACTTTATAGAGAAGGAAATTGAAGCACAGACAGGTTAAGCAACAGGCCCAAAGACACACAGCTAATAAGTGGAGGAAGTGGAATTCCACTCCAGACTGTGGCCTCCAGCGTGTAAGTCCTGGCCAGAGAGGAGTTTGGGACAGAGGACCCGGAGTCCTGACTAAGGAAAGAAGGGGACCCCCGATCGTGGCGAAGCAGATGGCCGTCCTCCCTTGCACAGACCTGCGCTGAGCAGCGTTGCTGGGACTCTGGGGAGCAATGAGTATCCACAGTCTTTCCTTCCATGGACCTCAGAAGTGTCTGTGATAGCTATGTGCTATGGGCTGAGTCACGTCCCCTCAACAATTCATATCTTGAATCTTAACCCCCAGGACCTCGGGATGTGACATTACTTGGAGGTAGAATCTTTGCAGACGTAATCAAGTTAAAAGGAGGTCACTAGGCTGGGCCTTAATTCAGAATGACTGGCATCCTCATAGGAGATTAGGACACAGACCCACACAGAGGAATAACCCTGCACAGATTCGAGGAGAAGATGCTGTCTACGAGCCAAGGAAAGAGACTGCGGAAGAACCAGCCCTGCCACACCTTGATCTCAGACGTCCAGCCTGAGGGAAGAAACACCTGTTTGTAAGCAACACAGTCTGCAGAACTTTCTGGTAAGACTGAAACTATATAAATCAATCAGTGTAACTTCCTTCTCTCTCTTCCCTTCTTCCATTCATCCATCCATCCACCCACTTATCTATCCACTCATTCATTCATCCATACATCCATTTATCTACTCATCCATTCATCCACCTACTAATCCATCCATCCACTCATTCATCCATCCACTCATTTATTCAGCCAGCCATCCACCCATCCATTCATGCATCCATCCATCCATCCTTCCATCCATCCATCCATTCATATACTCATCCATCCATTCAATTATCCATCCATCCATCCATCCATTTATCCACCCATCTATCTACTCATCCATCCATTCACTCATCCATCCATCTATTCATCTACTCATTCATCCACTCATCCAACCATCCACTCATCCAACCATCCACTGATTCATTCAGCCAGCCATCCACCCACCCATCCACTCATGCATCCATCCATCCATCCACTCATCCATCCATTTATCCATCCATTGATTTACTTATCTATCCATTTATTCATCCATCCACACATCCATTTATCCACTCATCCATTCATCCATCTACTCATTCATCCATCCACTCATCCATCCATCCACTCATTCATCCATCCACTCATCCCTTCAACCAGCTATCCACCCATCCACCTATTCATCCATCCACTCATGCATCCATTCCTCCATTTATCCATCCATCCACTCATTCATCCATCCATCTATCCACTCATTCATCCATCCAATCATCCATTCATCTATTCACTCATCTATCCATCCTTCCATCCATCCATCCACTCATTCATCCATCCATCCACTCATCCATTCAACCAGCCATCCATCCATCCATCCATCCATCCATCCATCCATCCATCCATCCATCCATTCATCCATTCATCCTTCCACTCATCCATCCATCCACTCATCCATCCACTCATCCATCCATCCATCCATCCACTCATCCATCCATCCATCCATCCACCCACTCATCCATCCCTCCATTTATCCATCCATCCATCCATCCATTCATCCATCCAGCTACTTGATATGGTTTGGCTGTGTCCCCACTCACATCTCACCTTGAATTGCAATAATCCCCACGTGTCCAGGGCAGGGCCAGGTGGAGATAACTGAATCATGGGGGCCGTTTTCCCCATACTGTTCTCACGGTAGTGAATGAATCTCACAAGGTCTGATGGTTTTGTAAATGGGAGCTCCCTGCACATGCTCTCTTACCTGCCGCCATGTAAGACGTGCCTTTGCTTCTCTTTTGCCTTCTGCCGTGATTGTGAGGCCTCCCGAGCCATGTGGAACTGTGAGTCCATTAAATCTTTTCCTTTATAAATCACACAGTCTCAGGTATGTCTTTATTAGCAGCATGAGAATAGACTAATCACCACTCATCCATCCATACACTCATTTATTCATCCACCCTTCCACTCATCCACTCATTCATCCATCCATCCACCCACTCACCTTCCATCCAACCTTCCATCCACACAGCCTTCCATCCATGTGCCCACCTTCTCCCTCCTATCTAAAGGGCTTACAATCTCCAAGTTGGTAGAGACCTTACTTGCTGGATGGAGCCTGATCTAGCCCTTCCTCTGTAGGGACCTCCTCCAGGTGTCTCCAGGGCCTCCAAGTGAGCCCCTCTGTTAGCAGATGCTCAGGCTGCCCTCTGCCCCACAGAGCTCTTCCCTCTTACCTTGGGGTGTTCTTCGGGCCTGGCTCCTCCCCGTGGATGGCACTTGTTACAGGGCAGGAGCTCCAGTGTCCATGGCTGCCCCCAGCCTCAGCATTCCCAGAGGGCTGCATGGTCCTCTATGTGCAGACCTGGTCCAGGGAAGGTCTTTTGCCATGGTGAGCTGCATCAGCCTAGACTGTCAGAGAATCCTTGGGTGACTGCTGGGTTTGAGGGTATGTGTGAGAGGTCTGGCTCCTCTTGCCTAGGAGACCCGAAGCTGGCTGGACTCTGGACCTCTCAGGGCCCCCTGCCACTTGCCGATAGTGTATCTGAAGTCCCAGGGTGTGGCCTAAGAGCTTCTGGTGGGGGCTCCAGAACTGAGTGGGGCAGCCATCGCAAGCCCCATTCTAATGGTGGCAGATGGTGGACTCCGATGTGTGGACTGCTAGATTGGCCGAGTGACACAGCCTCCTGACACCTCCTCACCCGTCAAATGGGAATCTAGTGACACTGGCTGCCCCAGGGGTTGCTGTGAGGACAGAAGAAGGGAAGCTGGTCCCAGGTTTGGTGCAGACATGCTGCCTACAGTGTTGCCAGCACAGCCCCACCTCAGCCCCATGCCCAGCACACTGCAGCTGCCTGGCACCTGGCACACAGTTGCTAGTGGGCTGTGCACTTAGCATGGCTCTGTCCCCTCTGTCCCCTCTTTCCCCGGGCTGGGTAGCACCGGGGTGATTTGAAGTTTCCCTTGGGAATCGGAGAGGCCCGTGCCACTTCACATCCCCTCGTCACACCAAATTGTCCACAGGCCCTCGGCAGCCCCTGACCTCTTCGAACCTCTTCTGTGCCATGAGGTCAGCGGGGCCCCTGCCTGTAGGGCCGTGTTGGTCAGCGTTCCATCCAAGCTGCTGATCCCGCCCAGCACCGGCTCAGCCCCAGAGTCATCACTGTGGTGACCTGAACACTTCGGTCCACGATTCATAGCAGGGAGGAGGAATGGAGTCCGGATGATGCCGTCTGCTGACCCTTCCTAACTGTTTCACGGAGAAGCAGGTTTAGGGGTGCAGACTCCACCTCAGCTCCATCCTGAGGGTGGGACTGTCAGGTGAAGGGAAGCTCCTAGAGGACTTCCCAATTTCCCCAAGACTCAGACTCAGAGAGGAAGATACAAAGTCTGAGAGCCCTGCAGCCCTGACTGAGCGACTTTTTGCCGGCATGCCAAGGGGACGACTAGGGTCAGGGTTCTGTGTGCCCGCGACGTCAGCAGCTGTACAACCAGCGCCCCCGGCTCTTCTCCACAGCAGCACAGACTCCTGGGAGCTCTCCCTGGGAAGCCGGCAGGGTCCTGTGATGTGCTGGGGTCAGGCCTACAGAAGGGCCCTCGCCGGTGTTACGAGCCGACTGCTGGCTCTGGCCTGAGCTCTCGGTGTGGCCCAGGCACGCCATGTCACCCTGCCCCGGGGAGAAAGGAGGCCGAGGCAGCCAGGGCACGCATCTTTGTCCTGGTGCCCACGGCTGTCAGATAAAGCCGTTGAGGCAGCCGCAAGTGGGGCATCCAGACTGCTTTTCCAGCCAGGCCAGGCCTCGCCCCGCTGTCCCGTTTGCCCGAAGCAGGTTAATGAGTTTAGTAAAGTTTACGGAGCACTCGCCCTCTGCGCAGAGCTGACAGCCAGGGAGAGGAGTCGGTGCACAGGCAAGAAGCCAAACCTTGAACTCTGACTCAAGGAAGAGAGCCGGCAGCTCACCAGAGAGGAGGCGGCAGGGGAGCCCAGAGAAGGTGGGGTCTCTTCAGCCAGGGCACCCACAGAGGCTTCCTGAAAGAGCTGCCTTCTGAGCAGGCCCCCAGGCTAGGAAGACGTGCACCTGTACTCCCGTTAGATGTTCCTCCCAGTCTGTTTTATGTTCTTCCACGCGTATACCCCCGACTTGCTTTTTCTTTTCTCTCCTTTTTTTTTTTTTTTTTGGCTTTTTTTTGGTGGAGTCTAGCTCTGTCGTTCAGGCTGGAGTACAGTGGCACGACCTGAACTCACTGCAACCTCCGCCTCCCCAGTTCAAGTGATTTTCCTGCCTCAGCCTCCCGAGTAGCTGGGATTACAGGTGCCCACCATTATGCCAGGCTAATTTTTGTATTTTTAATAGAGACAGGGTTTTGCCACATTGGCTAGGCTGGTCTTGAACTCCGGACCTCATGTGATCCACTCTCCTTGGCCTCAGAAAGCGCTGGGATTACAGGGTGGGGGGGCCCGCGCCTGGCCCCCACTTCTTTTTCCTAAGTCACATCGCAGTGTTGTTTTGTAACTTCGTATTTTCACTTAAGAACATATTATGATATCCTGCCATCTGATTGCTGGTTGGTTGATTTGTGTGTGTGTTTGTTTTTGAGACAGAGTCTCACTCTGTCGCCCAGGCTGGAGTGCATTGGCATGATTTCGGTTCACTGCAGCCTCCGCCTCCTAGGTTCAAGACGTTCTCCAACCTCAGCTTCCTGAGTAGCTGGGATTGCAGGTGTCTGCCACCACACCCGGCCAATTTTTGTAGTTTTTGGTAGGAATAGGGTTTCACCGTGTTGGCCAGGCTGGTCTCAAACTCCTGACCCCAAGTGATCTAACCCGCCTCCGCCTCCCAAAGTGCTAGGATTACAGGTGGGAACCACCGCACCTGGCCTACTTGCTGTGTTTTAGGAGCATACTCCTTTGTGAAATGTGAAAACACGTCCATCTGGGGAGGGAAGACGTCAGCCAGCCCTGAGCAGAGGCGTGAGTGAGGAAAAACAGGAGCAGGTGGTCAGGGTGCAGGAGGCAGGTCCCCAGAGACTGGCGGAGGCTTGGGCTCAGCACAGGGGTGGGAGTGGGGGTGCAGGGCCTCCCCAGGGGTGGGGACTCAGATCCCTCTCGGTGCCTGTTCAGGGAGGACCAAGAAGCGACCTTCCAGCCTCCGCTCCCTCGCGGGGCTGTTCCCTCATCCTGTCTCCCTGCCCCAAGCGGCTGGCCCTCGGCCTCTGGGAGCCTCCATTCATCTGACCATCCCATCCACTAAGGGGTCCCCCAGCAGCATCCTGCCTCACCCCCGCCATCTACTTCTATGGCGCAGTGGCATGATCTGCAGCCATCTTGTTATTCATTTGTTAGCAGTCCCTCCCCGACCCATGGAGAAAGGACTTGTATCCATCGTGTTTGTCAGACAGGTATTGAATGAACTCTCCCCACGGCAGGGGCCACGTGCTCAGAAGGGCACTGCACATGGCCGGATGCTCCGATTGTCCCGGAAGGAGGGTCTCGCATTTTCATTTTGCACAGGGCTCCACGAATGTCATAGCTGCCTTGCTGTTCCCACATCCTGCCAGTTAAAGTCCTGGGCAGGGACCCTCCCATCCCGGGCTGTGGCGGCTCAGGGCCCATTCCTTTTCTGAGCCCAGTTTCACCCCTGTGGGGTGCTGGGTGGCTGGTTACGAGTCCTTCTGTCCCACCGCATCTCAGCCAGGCGAGGGCAAGATCAGGATCTTCATCCCTTCAGCCTTGACCGCTGCTCTTCCCCACAGGCAGCCAGGTTGTGACAGCCTGTGAGGACCTCTTGGCTCCCGGAGCCTCCTCTCCCCTGGGATGGAGATAACACCATGTCGTCATTGAACTCAACCTGAACAAAATGATCTCTTGCAAAGCTCGCGGGAAATAATGGAGCCACGTTACATGATAAATTGTGAAGTGTGGTGAATGTGTGAACAAGTGTCCAGGACCCAGTGAAGCCCCGGGCTACTGGGCTAGGAGTCAGGTGAGAGGACAGGGAGGGGAACGTCCTGTGGGGTCCGAAGGCTTCCGTGTGCTCGGCTTGTGGTTGTCGTCATGGTTACACATGCATACCATGTACCTGGGCCATCCCTGTTCTTGAACGTGGGCAGTGGGTCCCATGGTGAAATGGCATGTCACAAGCTGGAGGAGGGGCGCCTGCATTCCGGCTTGTGAACCAACTAGACGGCCTTTGGACCTTCTGGAGCCTCCGTTTCCCATACTGTGAATTGGAGTAGAATTCCCAGGGTGCTGGAGGCTGAAAGGCATTGAGAATCTAAGATGCTTTGCAGACAGCAAGACCCTCTGTGTGAGTTACGAATTCTCACGCAGGCCCTGCGGGTACTCAGAGGGATGCTTTTATTTCTCCAGAACATTCTGCAGGTGAGCTGGGGAAGCCCACCAGCGCTGGCCTCACCCCCGAGCCCGAGCCTTTGGCCTGGGAATGGTCTGGCCTCTCCCTCATCGGCCACCAGCCTGGCCCCGCAGGACCCTGGGCGGGAACCCAGGAACCCTCGGCCGTGCCACCCGCTATGTGCTTCCCCAAGAAGCAATCCCTGTGGCCTAATTTGAGAAAACAATGGGCCTCAATCCATATTAATGACCCTCAAGGGACCCTTTGTAAGCGGTGCACAGGCTGTAATCAGCAGGGCTCCAGGGGCTCTGGCCTAATTTGGAGGGACAGGTTTTATCATCACCGTTGATTCGGGTGACCCAATCTGACAGGCCCACAACCCCCGGTGTGCAGGGTCCACGTCGGAGGTGGGTTTCTTCCCAGCGGCCCACCCTGGCAGGCTGGGAGGGGAGGGGGAGCTGGCGGTCATGGGGGAAGTCCAGGGTGAAGAAAAGGTCACAGCCAGACCCCTGCTTGGATGGGCCTGTGATCGCGGTCTCGGGAGGAGCAGGGTATTGATTAGATCAGTGGATGGTGTGGAGGCAGCTCTCCCGGGCACGCGCTCCTGACCACCCACCAGCAAGCGTCTGTTGCCTGCCGGCGCCAGGCCTGGGTGGGGACTCTGGGACAGGCTGGCTGCCCAGGAGAGGCCAGGCAGAAGCCAAGGGGCAGGCTCCAGGGACCGCCAGGCAGGGCCCCAGGGAAGGGAGGTGGGAAAGCATCCTGACTGCCTCCCACCTGAAGTCATGGAAACGTATTTGCAGGTAAAGGCCGGGGCCTCCTGGTTGCACCCGTTGTGCACCTATGGGGTGCTGGATACATGACAAGTGTCACCTCACTTAATGCTTCCCTCAACCTTCCCGGGCCTCAATCCCCACATTCTGGGTCAGGAAGTCTATTCAAGGTCAAGAGGTGGGCAAAGGACGGCAGGACAAACCCAGGGACTAGCTCCTGAGCCTGACATCTGTCCTCACCCACCCAGGAGTCCCTTGCATGCCCTCCAGGCTGTGCAGTGCACAACTGCTGGGTTTGGGAGCATTTGAGCCTAAGATGAGGGTTTGAGTCTGCACGCTTGCTACAGACCAAATGTGTGTCCTCCCCAGATCCACATGTTGAAGCCTAAACCCCCAGTGTGATGGCATTTGGAGAGGGGGCCTTTGGAATGTAGTTCAGTCCTGAGGGTGCGGCCCCGAGATGAAATTAGTGCCCTGAGAGGAAGAGGCCCAGAGAACCGGCTCTCTCTCTGCTCTCTGCCGCTCAAGGACCCCACAAGAAGACCGTGCGGCCATCTGCTGACAGCCACTGAATCCGCTGGGACTTGACCTTGGACTCCCGGCCTCCAGAACTGTGAGAAATAAACATTTGCAATTTAAATCTCTCAGTTTGTGGTGTTGTGTTGGCAGTCTGAACGGACAAGGATAGCGCCGGGAAGCAATGGGAGTGGGTGAGGCTGGTTCCAGGGGGCTGGGCTGGCCTGAAGGCTCTGGGGCTGCATGAGGCCTCCCCTCTGCCTGGGGCCGGCAGCTGCTGGGCATCTGCTCTCAGCGTTGGTTCTGCGCAGGGACCACGCAAACATCTGTTCCCATCACTGCAGCCGTGGCCCTCAGCCGGAGCCCAGCCTCTCTGGAAGTGTGCATGTCCAGGTGAGGGACAGCAAAGTCACTCAGCAGAGGGCGTGGATCCCGGAGTGGGGGCGGCCTGGGAGCCATGGCGCCATCCATCACGGCATCCTCCAGGTTTCCTCACTTGTTTTGGGGACAATCCTCAACTCCTTAAGGAGGCCAGGAAAGCCCCCTGGAACTCCCCCTCCCTGGCCAGCTCTGGTTGTGCCGTGCCGACACGCAGGTTCAGGCTCTGTCTCCTCCAGAACCACTACCCTGCTGTGTCCATCCTGCCAAATCCTGCGTGTCCTTCTGCCCAGGGTCCCCTCATCCACGAAGCCTTCCTGGACCCCACCGCTGCATGGGAGCATCCCCTGTGTCCACGGAAACCCCCTCCACCTTCTGCAGAGCTCCCTGGCCGTGTCCCCTCCACCCCCACCTCTGAGGCTTCTTTGTGTTTACGTCACCTGCCAGATCATGAGCTCTGGGGCTCAGCAAATTCTGCTGGGCCCTGGAGACAGCAAGGTAAGAAAATGAGGTGATAATACATCATAAACAAAATCACTTAAATAAGGTGATTTGACATCCCCAAGACCCAGCTAAGCTTCTGGCCCATGGGAGGAGCCCCCCACCTTCCAAAAATCATGGCATAAACGTGGATGAAGGAGATGGGTAGACAATTCCTATTCTGGAGTGTTTGGATCCAGAGGAAAGGCAATCTTTACAAATATGGTCAACCTGTGTCAGCCAAACAGCCCGGAGCCCTGGCCTCATTCCCAGGGCTTGTTCCCTCCCTCCCTGTGCTCATCTGGAGGGAGAGACCAGAGGGGGCGAACCACGGTCCCCACACCAGAGACGTCTTTGGAGATGCAACTGTGTTGCTGCCAGGCAAGGGTGTTACTGACTTCATTTGGTTCATTTCCATTCAGCTCAGTTAATTCAATTCAATGCAACCCAGTCTCATCCAGTCCAACTGAGCAAAGGCTTTCTAAGTACCTTTGAGGGCAGCACACTAGCCTGCACCCAGTGGCTTGCCTGGGTCCTGTCTGCCCTGTGAGATGTAGAGGAAGTGCCTCCTTGTCTGCCTTCCTGGCCTTCCAATCCAGTGGGGCTGGAGTCCACAGGACACAGGGAATTGTCAGAGGTGGGCCAGTGAGGTAGCTCAGGGACATGGGCTCAGTTCTGGGCACCCTGTTTCCCTGGGGCAGCTTTTGCATTCCCATGGGCTCACCTGGTTTGAGCAGAGAAGAGGCCACGTGGTCCTCATCTGTCTCCTAGCCTGTCTCTGCCATTGGACCGGAAGCTATGTGAAGGCCGGCTCCCTGTCCTGCTTTCTGAATCTCCTCTGCACAAATCTCAGGGAATGAGTGAGTGATGCTGTGAAGTAGAGCTTTCCAATGCCTTTTGCAGGGCTCTTTCTGTGGCACTTCGCTGCCTCTGCACTGCAGGCCATCATGACCAGACAGGCTCCAGGGAAGAGGGTACTTGAGCTGAGCTTCCAGGGGGTTAGGGAAAGAATTAATGCTGGAGAAAAGAGCAAAAGGCAGCAACTGTGTGAACAGTGGCCTCATTAGCTTCCTGGCACCTTAGTTGCAATTAATTTCTGCATTACAAACCATCCCAAAACACAGGGCTTAAAACAATGCCCGAATCTTTAGCTTGGCAGGTGAGGCAGGGCTCAGCTTAGCGGTTTTCTGCTTTGGGTTGGGCTGACTAGTGTGTCCAGCATCAGCTGCAGGTCAGGTAGGCAGCTTCACTGATACTGCCTGGGTTCACTCTCATCTCTGGGCTTTGGCTGGAATATCTGGATCAGCTTGGCTTGGCTCCACAAATTCGTCATTCTCTTGCAGGCTGCCAGGGCTGTGTGGAGGCACGAGAGACCACAGGGCAGCATGCAAGGCCCCTGGAGCCCTGGGCTAGAATCAGCACTCTGCCACTTTCATCATATTCTGTTGATCAGTGAGTCATACCTCAAGTCCAGGTTCAGGAGACATACCCTCCTTCTCAATGGGAGACACTGCAGAGTCCCTTCACAAAAGGCATGGCTGGGTAGGGTGTTTGTACTCAGTCTGCTCCCTCAATTCTTCCACAAGGAGGTACCAGCTTGGGGCAAGCTTCCACCTGCCACAGTGCCTCTGCTCTCTCACCCAGCATCTCAGGCTTGAAGCCCAGTGAGAATGCTATGTCCTGCTGCCAAGGCAGAGGGTCCACACTGGCCCAGAGGCCCTGGCATGGAGTCTTGGGTTCCCCAGGAAAAGGACGCCGAGGCAGGGCAGGCCCTCGGGGACAGGATCTGCTTCTTGGGTTCCTCCAGGGCCCGGCTCTCTGGAAGACTGGCCTTATTCTTCCTCCAGGTACAGTGAGTGGTGGCTGCAGAGGTCTGGGGACCATGTGCAATTCTGTGACCCAGGCTTGCTCCTGGGTCAGCTCTGCTCTGGTCCAGCTGCTGAAGGCCAGCTGGAGAAGAGATTGGGGAGTGCCTCTCATAGCCTGCCACTTCTGGGAGGGGAGGCTCACAAGGGCAGGCAAGCAGCCATGCAGGGGCTGGAGATGGACTCTGGGCCTCAGTTTCCCCATCTAATCAATAAAGCAATTGGCCAGGGTGACCTTTAAGGCCCTTACCACTGCAAACCCTCAATCACTGGTGCACGACTGCAGATCAGGGGGCCACAGCAGTCTTGGAGCGAACGTTGCATTGTGTGTGGTGAGGGTGTGGAGCTGGGCTGGAGGGCTTTGAGGTCGTCTGGTTGAACGCCTGACTTTCCAGAGCTGTCAAGTGTGTGTAGGCTCAGCCTCACTCGGCCAGCGAGAGGGAGACCAGACTCAGTCCCAGGTCGATGACTCCCCCAACCCTAGAGTCAACTTCCTTGCCTGGGCAGAGCCCCAGCACGTGGAGGGAATGGAGAGTCACCAAGCGCAGGGCAGTGTCAGCAGCCGGCTGGCTCAGTCACACAGTGCCAGCCTCGGAAGGTGTCAGTGCTTGGTTCAGTGCTATGCAGCCACCGCGGGACAACCTTCGGCACTTTTGGGAAATGCAGGGGTCGGCATCCTCACTCTGCAAGGGGCCCTGAGGCTGATGGAGCAGGTCCTGCTGGGGAATCACAGCGTCAGCCGCCACCCAAGCTGCAGGCAGAGTCCCTTTCACCCCCTCCCCCTCACCCCCCACGTCCCACTCATTCAAGCACCAGGCAGAGTAGGAATGAATGCACGAGAGTGTATGAATGAATGACAAGATGTAGATAGCCACGTTTGATTCTGATAGCCACGTACAGGGAAGTCATGGGAAGGGTGTGTGTGAGGGCTTTGTCATTCAGACGCTGGTGGAAGCTGCTGCTGCCTCTTGGTCACCGGCGGGGCAGGGGCTGGGGCCAGGTGGGACAGGGCAGAGCAGGGTGGGTTTGCCCCAGGACTGTGGCCAGGCTCATGCCCTGGTACCTACTTCCTCCCAGCTCTTGAGTGTCTTCCCCCCAGCTTCCCCTCCAGCTCCTGAGGGCTGGTTCCCTGTTGCTCCCGTGACTCCCGCTCCCCCTCTCCGAGTACCCCCTGCCCCCGTTGTAACCCCTGGACCCACGGCGGGGGGTGGGAGCAGGGAAGGGGCCGGCCACCAGCCCTGTACGCCAAAGTGGTCCCGGCCCGTGGACCAGGTGGCGCGATGGCTGCCCAGCGGCGCGGGCAGCTTTCATCCCCGGCCGGGCCTGAGAAAGGGTGGGGGCGGCTTTATCCCGGCCGAGCCAGCGGCTCCTGAGAAGCATTGAAGGCGCATTACTCAGACTGACACATTCCGTTTCCCTCGGCGGGGACAATGAGGGAGAGCCAGTGCAGGATATGGCGCTGGCCTTGTGCTCGGCTGAAGGTTTTTTGAGAAAAATGTAATAGATCACAATAGAGCACTTTGTTGTCGTGGAGGGGATGGGGATGGGGCCGGGACGCCGCGGGCTTCATCATTACGATGATGAGAGGAGATTTAGTGCCCTCTTTCTTCCCTCTGTCAGGGAGAACAATGTGTGAGGAAAGCGGAGGTTTCCCATTATAAATCACCGTAAGCCCCATGGAAATCCCTCCCCACCCTGGGGTTTGAGTGGGGCAGACACTGAGCGCGGGGCCCCGCGGCCCTTGCTGCCCGCAGCCGGCTCTGGGGCCTCCTGGACGGCTGGTGGCGCGGGGGCCGGGGGCTCGAGGCCTCCTCGGGCCTGCTCAGTGCCCACCGCGGCCTCCCCCAGGCCCCCACCCGTGGGAATCGAGGCTCCGGGAAGGCCCCTGCTCCCCACCACGAAAAGCAGGAATAGTCATGGAAAGTGAGGACGCCGGGCCTGCCCGCACAGCAGTGGGAGCACAGGGCGCAGAGCTCATCCTGGACCTGGGGGCCGGGGGCCTGGGGGGCCTGGTCTGAGAAAATGCCTTGTGTCCGGCTTAGCACGTCCCAGGAGGCCCCAGTGTGGAGCCAGCTGAACTCGGCTCCCAGTCCTCATGCTTTGCAAAGAGAAAAATGAGGCCAAGCGGGGAATCTGGTGGTGGGGCAGGCCACCACTGGGACCCAAATCTCCTTCCCATGGGGGAACGAGACCAACCCTTCCTCAAGGGCCGTCGGTCCCAGGAACAGGGTGGCCGACAGCTTCCCTTCGTGCAGGGGACCTTCTCATTCACCTGCCCCACAGCCTCACCTGGGAGCCGCTCCCATTCTGCCAGAGAGAAACCAGGAGGAGTGGCAGGATGGGAACTAGAAATGGGGGCTCCTGACCTCCCCCGAGCCGACAGCAGGGTCTTCCAAGAAGGGCCAAAGACCACCCTTCTGCTAAAAGACTGGGCCCCTCTGCGGATTTTAGAAAGGCAATTGGGTGAGAATATAGAACATCATCTATGATTGCAACCCTCCCAGCGCAGCCAGCCTGCTGCCACGTATTCAAACCCGTGAAACAGACGGATGCTCGCCCTAAGGAACACAAATGAAGATTTGTTCCAGAGAAACTTTTTCTGCTGCCAAAAATTCCAGGGCAGGTTTTGATGCCAAGTAAGTGATGAGAAAATTCTGGGATTCAGAGCTTTTTGGATTTCAGAATTTGGATAAGTGAGGTGGGTTTGTGTTACTTTCAGTATGACTATTTTTATTACCTGAAAACTTGGTCCCCAAAGAGACCTAGCCTCTGTTAATCACGTGGTCTGACTCGAGCCCCAATCATTCCATCTATGGAATGGAGGTGACCATTACTGCATCCGCTCATAGGGCTGTTAAAAGGATCAGATGTGGCCAGGCGCGGTGGCTCACACCTATAATCCCAGCACTTTGGGAGGCTGAGACAGGAGGATCGCTTGAGCCCAGGAATTTGAGACCAGCCTAGGGTACATAGCGAAACCTCATCTCTACAAAAATATAAAGCAATGAGCTGAGCATGGTGGCACACACCTGGGGTCCCAGTCACTTGGGAGGCTGAGCCTAGAAGATTGCTTGGGCTTGGGAATTTGAGGTTCAGAGAGCCATGACTGCACCACTGCACTCCAGCCTGCACGACAGAGCAAGACCTTGTCTCAAGCAAAACAAAACACAAAAGATCAAATGCAATCACTGCTTGGAATGTGTGTAGTGCCCAGCCTGGCCCACCCTGAAAATGCAATGATTATTACTGCTGTGATTACGAGTCTTAGCTGGGCCCACAGCCGCTCCACTGGGTCTGTGGCTGCTTTGAAGGACCCCCAACTTATGACCCAGCCTCGCTTCACCTCTTTCTTCCCCCTGTGATCCAGTCACCCCGAAGTCCCCTCCAGCTCAGCCCTGGTCTGCAATTTCCACCTCCGGGCTTCTGAGCCTTCCTTCATGTCTCCCCTCTGGCTTGAAATTCTTGTCCTCACCTTCCCGAGTTCTGGAACTGTCTTCCTTCCATCAGGGAGCAGCTCAACTAGGGAGGAGGGTCCTGGTGTCCACAGGGAGTTTCAGTTTCCTGGGGGCAGGAGTTCGTCCAGGGGCTCCCAAGCGGGTGTGTGTCCCTTGGAGAGCGTTTCAAAGGCTGCCCCAGGGCCCTTGCCCAGACCTGCTGAGATAGAACCTCTGGAAGCAAGCCCAGAAACCTGCGCCTTACACTGTCTCCAACCATCTTAAAATACACTGTGGCCTTGACCCTGTAACGCCTGGCTCCAGCTGCGCGGTGTCCGCTTCCACCTCAGCGAGGTGGCGTCAATAGCATCCCGTTTCAAGTAGAGTAAAATCAACCTGTTTCTCTTGTCTGTCCCTGCCAAGGCCATGTCCCTCCTTCCCTTCCCCGCTGGGCTCCAGCCACTCCGCCGTACTTGGTCCCACCTCGGGCAGGGTCAGGCCACCCAGATCGACTCAGGAGGCTGCTTCCCTGCTGGAGGCCTCAGCCCCAGTAAAGCCACCTCGCACTTGGGTTCCTGCAGGTTTTCTGCAGCTGGCCCGCCTGGCTTCAACTTCCTGAGCTACCCTTTATGAGCTGTGGGACCCCGGGTGGGTCACCGAGGCTCTCTGTGACTTAGCTTCCTCATCTGTAGAATGGGGGAACAGAACTTCCTCCTGCGGTGAGGATTAAAGTGGCATTGACACATTCAAGGTACTGAGTCTGTGCTTAGGAAACCCTCACTGCCATCACTCCCTGCCCACCCTGCCACCTCGTACCTCATTTTATCTGTCTTATTAGCAGTTTTCGAGCTTCCTGTCTGTCTCCTCTATGTGAATGGAGCCTGTGTGTACACACAATCTCTACTCAGTTCACCGTCTCATTCCAAGCACCTGCCACAGTGCCTGGCCCACAAGGGATGCTCAGGAAACACAGGAATGAATGAATGAATGAACGGACAATACCTAACTCAGCGCACGGCCCATGACCAGTGCAGGGCAATGCTTGTTGACTACGACCTACTAGCAAATCCGTAAAACTGCTCTTACTGTAAGGAATTCCGTGCCCTTTGTCCTGGCAACTCCCGGAGCCCTCTCTTGCTGGGGACCGCCAGGGGGGTCTTTTGCCCCGTTTGTACTTGGCTCTGCTGGCTTTGGCGTGAAGGCCACCACCTTCCAGAAACACCTCGTTTCCTTGGCAGCACCTTCCCCTTCCCCTTCCCACCTCCAGCCGCTCCTTCCGCGCCCTCTCCTCTCTTCTGTCTGTTTGGCTCCGTGCTCTAGTACCAGGGCAGAGTGAGAATCTGGACGGTGAGGTCGTGGCTGATGGCTTTCTCCAGGTCTAGAAGCTGAGACCAGTTCCCCAGAAAGGTGCACATCCCAGTGTCTCTCCACCTGGGTCCTGCCAATGTGCCTTCCTGGGCTCCAGAGCCCAGCCTCTGACACTCTTCAGGGCCTCCCTGAAGGGCGGCTCTGACCCTGGCCTTTTACTTGCCTTGCCTTGCTGACTCTCTAGAAAAGGGTCCTCTGATCAGAAGCTCATTTTCATAAACTACAGCCCCACTCCCTCACCCCACAGCATCGTCCACTCACACAGGTCTCCTGGCTTCCTAGATGCCTCCCGCCATGGGCTGGATAACCCTTGCAATGGCCACTTCTCTTATTCATACATTGCAGGTTTCTTACGTGGGACAGGTGGTCTTTGCTTATCAGTCTCCTGTGATTGATTATTCTCCTGTCATCCTGTCCCGGAGAACCCTCGGGGGAAGACGAGGCTATCCTGCTTTCCCTGACCTTCCCTCAGCCTTTCTCTCTGCATAAGGATTAGTTACAGACACCTGCAAGGCAAAGGCTGCTTCTAAGGCACCTGCATCCTAATCCTAAAGAGAACCGTGGTGCACGAATCACCTTGCAGCAGAGCCAGCCAGCGAGAGGTGTTCCGTCCTGCCCTTCCCTAACCGGTGCCTGACAACACTTTCCCTGGCAATGAGCTGGACTTCCCCACTCCTCCCCAGGTCCCCAGCCCTCTCCCTTCCCTTCTCTCCACCAAAAGGCTCAAAAGATCAGCACTTGCCTAAAGGCCAAGGTTCCATCACTTCTGCTTCTGTCAACTTTGGCAAACAATCACACGGTGTCTCCTGGCTGCTCCGATTTGCATTTCTTTGGCAATGAGTTGGAGCACTTTCTCTCCAGGTGGCGGGCTTTGTTCCCACTGAAGTTGGATGCTCTTCCGGGGCTCAGGTAAGCTTGCATCTCCACCTGCTCTGAGGATGGGTGCGGCCACGGGACTCTTGGCCAAGGAGGTGCGAGTGAACGCGATGTGTGTTGCTTCTGGAGGGAACTTTAAGGGCCAGTAAATGTTCACTCCTTCCACTGTCCCTGGTCCTCCTGCAGTCTGAGAGCCTGTATTGAGACTGAGCCTCCAAAAGCCTCTGGTCTAGATTGATGGGAAGAAACACCTGGGACTCTGGCTTGCCCTGGATTGTGAGCAAGAAACAGACGTTACGGTTTAAGCCACTCAAGTTCTGGGGGGATGCTTCTTACTGTGGCATAACCCAGCCTATGCACCATACCTCTGTTGAATGCCTGTATTTCTTAGTTTTTCGATTTTTTTCCTTGTCGTTTGTCCTTTTCTGTTGATTTATAGTATTTTTCCTCATATTAAAAATATTGACTCTTAATAATGGGATTATTTTGTCACCAGCTGAAAAATCTCCTTAAACAGGTGATTGGACCTGGGATCGGATCACCGTGAGAAAGAATGGCATCGATCCAATTGTTCCAAAATGTAAATTGTCACTTTTAGTAAACCGCTTTCAACATTCAGCCAACACAGCACTAACAAGTCTGATTCGGCTTGCTGGCTTGCCTGTGGGTACACGTTTCAAGTACTTTATCTCCGAGAGTTCTCCAGAAAGCCTCCGCTCAGAGCTCGGTGTTCTGCTTCTCTCAGCCCCAAGAGCTCCTTAATTAGTGATTAAAAAATAATAATCAGGTTTGACTGAAATTATTACAGCAGCATTTCTCAATGAATGGGCCGTAAAACACAGCGCCATGAGCCCAGTTCCTGAAAAACACTAGATCTGGAAACTAGGGTTTCATGGCCCAGAGTTCAGGGAACCAGGTGGGCACAGGAGCTGAGTCGCGTCTTGGGCTCCACAGCCTCTTCTGCCACGGAGTATCTTAGGGCGTGTTGCTGAGTTCCACCATGCTGACATGAGCACCGTGCAGAAGACAGACAATCTCACGGAGAAGCTTATCTAAGGAGTAAAATTAGGTGTCCTGATCACTCATTTAGTTGGCACTTAGAAAGCAGAGCCCGTCCACATTATTTTTTGGGGGACTCCCGTGGCTCATGGTGAACCCCTGCTGTGAGGTGGGTGGCCTCCCTTCAGCCCCACAGCTTTTTGGGGCCCCTGCACCCTGCTGTGGCCTTGGGGCAAAGCTCCCCGTGGAGCCATCCGAACTCCCTGCTGCTGGAAGCTTGCCAGACATCGAGTCCTGCGCCTTGCCAGGAGGACAGGTAAGCCACCTCCCCAGGAGCCAGCGCTGTCTGACTTGGCTGCACACGAGAATCACCTGGAGAGCTTGAACAACTTTTCATGCCCAGACCGCACCCTGGACAGATTAGATCAGAACTGGGGGTGGAGCCTAGCAACAACCAGTAACTTTGTAAACTCCCAGGTGATTGCAGCTTGCAGCCAAGCTTGAGCACTAGGCTCGAAGTGGGTGCTTCTTTAATTTAGTTCCAACTGGAAGGAGGGCAGGGGCAAGGGATGAGGATTTTGTAGAATCTTGTGGGTGGAGGTAGTTGTAAGGTTTGGATTTCAGTATGCTCCACTCCCAGCCAGAAGCTGTGCTCAAGCATCTTCAGGCCCAGCCACCAGACAGCTGCAAGCCACTCTGCCTCAGCTTAGCCCTTGCAGGGGGCCTGAGCCAATCTCTTGTCCCCAGGGATGCTATGATTAAGGTTGGCCAGGGGCATCCCTGTGTGTGTGTGCTGGGACACCGTCCAGCTGTTATTTATGCTGACACTGTCAACATGATATTGATAAGAAGTCCCTCTTCTTTTTCAGAAGTAGCCATAGCCCAGAGTCTCCCAGCACCCTTTTACTTTTAATCCCATGTTCCTTGGCAATGGAATGGCGGGATGTGTTTTCCTTTTCACATTGGCTGCTGGGGAACTCAGAGTCAATTTCACTACTACATCAAACAGCACGCATTGAGGACTCATATATTTTGACTTCTGCTTCATCTTATGTTTTCCTCGCCTGCTAAAGATCACATGGTATTGTGCGCATTTTTGTGATTTTGTAAGCCACCTCACATCCTCTTTTTGTGACAAAGGAGGGACATAAAGTCACAAATTTACAGATAAAAGACAGGCTTCTTTTCTCCGGTTGCTCTTTAGTTGCGGAGTTGTTGGCTCCTCTCTCGCTGCACGTGGTGCTGCTCCG
This sequence comes from Saguinus oedipus, assembly GCA_031835075.1. NCBI lineage: Eukaryota > Metazoa > Chordata > Mammalia > Primates > Cebidae > Saguinus > Saguinus oedipus. The sequence goes on from CM063178.1 coordinate 48,553,398, forward strand.
GCCCCCTCCCGCCTCCCACTCAGCAGTGGCTTCGGCAGAGCTGCGTTTCCCGCGGCCCCTGGCCAGGCCTCCCGGTGTTCTGTGGGCTCCTGGTCCCAGTGCATGGAGGACTTCACGCTGCCCTCTCCCCTGGTGAGACTGACTGCCAGGTAGAGCCACGCCTACGATGTTGCTTCATGGCTCTGGGGCAGCTGGTCCACAAAACTCTCCCTTCCACCCAATGGTGAGGTCTGGGTTGGCAGCTGTCCACTCTCCTTTCTCTCTGTGCCCCCGGGTGGGGTGCCAGGCACAGGCCCTGAGCCCTGTGGGGCACCAGGGAGTTGCCTGCAGAGGGGATCGGGAGTCTCTGAGAGGCTGCGTCCCCCAAAGGTTGGTTCTGTGTTGGGTGGGGGCCTGTGGGCAGCCTGGCAACCTCAGGCATGGTGGGATCAGAGACGCTCCCGGATGGCACAGGTTATGAACTGTCCTGGCTCCACCCAGGCCCTGCTGCTGAGGTGCTGTGTGACTCCAGGTGACTTCTTTGCCCTCTCTGTGCCTTCCTTTTCTCATTAGCAAAATGGGTAAGGAGAGTAGGTTCTTTAAGGGCAGCTAAAGCCCAAGGAACCATCGCAGCCTCTGCTGCCCTGAGGAGGCCTCCGGGGGCAGAAGACCCTCTGCTCCTTAGAGGCTGGGCAGGCAGAGGCCCTGGGGTTGTCTGTACCCAGAAGTGGGTACCCTCTCCTGGCTGAGAGGAGTGAAACAGCCACAGGCTGAGAGATTGGCAGAATGGGCTCTGGAACCAGGCTCCTGCTGTGTGCTGGGGACAGCCACCGATTCCCTCGGGGCCTCTGTTTCCCCACCTGCCCTGCTGGGGGCAGTGGGACTGGCTTTGCAGGAGGGTGAGGCTGAGGCTGGAAGGAAAGAGGTGAAACCTCGGAGCTGTGCCAGACCCCAGCAGCTGGGGTGGGGGATTGCTCTGGGGGTTTCTGGCTCCAGCCCCCTAAGCTTCCCCTCCTGGTACCCAGCCTGGCCTCTGTCATGGAGGACGCAGCTCCTAGCTTGAAATCCCAGAAGCCAGCATGGACCCATGTCTTCCGCCCAACTGGAGGCTGGCTGGCCTGGCCCTGAGCTGTTAGCTGTTGGGGCAGCTGGCTCCAGAGGTTGTTGCCATGGAAACCCAGACTGATGTTCTCCTAAACAGCTCAGTTATTTGTGGTTTCTTCTGTCGAGGATCCCAGCTGAGCAGGCCAGGACGGTGGCTGGGGGTGGGATGGGGGCTGCAGGGCCTCTCAAGGAGGGAGTTCCCTGCGAGGGCCCTCAGCCCTGCCTTGGCCTCTCCTCAGGGAAATGGTCCAAAGACACTGAGATTTTGGGAGCGGGAGGAAGGGTGTGTTTGGAAAAAATGTGCTGAGGTCATCAGGCTTGTTTCCAGAAAAGCTTCTGTGGGAGGGTGTGGGTCCAGTGTGCTCCTTAGAAGGAACTGGGGACGTTTCCCACCAGCCACGCTGCCTGCGCCGAGCCCCACCGGCTGGCATTCTGTGTGGGTGAACTCAGAGAGGTGCCCCTTGGGACCCTCAGCCTGTGTGCAGGACACGGAGCTGTGGCTGCCCCCACTCGCCCATCCCAGCTCTGCCTCTGAGTGCTCCTGCAATCAACAACTCCCCCTCACCTCTCGGAACCTCGATTTGCTCATCTGAGAATGGGAGCAGCATTCCTTGCCCAGCTTGGGGGCAGGGGAGAAGGTCTGAGCTACGGGGTTCTGCAAGCCATTCAGGGGCCCCTTCTGAGGGACTTGGGAGGTCCCATGGAGGAGCAGGCATTTGGGGATAAGAGGAATTGTGCAGTGTCCCCAGATCCAAGACACACAGCTGTTTTGCTTTTCAGAAAAGTGACCGAGACCAGGCATACAGATACCTGGGCACCCTGCTTCCGGACCCTGCAGTAGAGGCTGCGCAGAGCATGCTCTCAGGAGTGCGCACGGCAGGGAATCACATGGGCTGGGAGCCCACACTGCTGGCTTGCAAGATTCTTTGGCTCCCGAGCAACTGATGTGGCCATGGGTGTCTGGGGCCAGGTCTGGGCCGGACACCACGGGTCCCACATTAGTGCTGTACACACGGACCCAGGGAAGGGTGACGGGTGACACGGGCTCACGAACAGCGACATCTCTTGGAAAATCTTCCAGCAGAAAGGAGGGGAGGAAAGAAAGTTCAAATGCACAAAAGTAATTCTGCACATTCTAGGCAAGGAGAGCAAATAGCACCCACGAGGCGCCACTCCCCTCTCATGCACCGGCGGGCACCGCTAATTGATGACAGTTCTTTCCCACAGTGTCTAGACTGTCCCTCCCAAATCATCCTCAGCCCAGCAGCCCCAGCCAACACCCGGCAACCAGGTTTGCACGTGAGATGGACCCTTCTGCCATCCCCGAGCCAGATGCTGCCCCTCAGCCTCAGGGTCGCAGATGGTCCCCAGCCTCCCGTGGGCGTGGAGCTGCCGCTGCCGCTGCGTGGGTTGCCCACACTCTGGCCTTCCCTGCGCTGAGCGTCCCTCTGCGCTCCCAGCTCTATGCAGTCTTCTTGCCAGTGAGGCTGCAGAGAGCTGCCTTTCTTAAGCTCTGTGCCTGTGAATCCTGCAGATTCGGAGCTGGCCTCAGCTCCCCAGGCAATGCCACGGCTGCTGGTTGGAGAACCACACTGGGAACAGCGAGGGTGCAGACACCTCTGCAGTAATGAAACAGGGGTGAAGAGAATGGAAGAAGAAAAATGCCAGACACCGCAGAATGGAGCCAAGGCTTGCATTTTGATTTGATGAGATGTTTTTCCATCCCCTGCTGAAGAACCAGGATCTGTAGGAAGCCACAGGTCCATGCTCCTTCCTTCTTTCAGAAATGCGCTGGGCTTTTCCTCTTCCCTGTATTTCCAGGCTCCAGTTGCTAAAGGGAGAGGAATAGTGGGTGAGGTTTGCTCCCCTAAAACAATCACTCCCTTCCCATGGCCTGGGGAGGGCTGGGCCGGCTCAGGGAGAGGCTTCAACAGGGCAGACTTCGTTCTCCCACTCTGGGCAGGAATCAGCCTTCTCCTGTGGCTATCCAGGCTTCTTATCCTGAGGAGACATTCCCTTTTCCAATCCTGGAAGTGTGACCTGGGGAGTGTATGCACCTCTGGGACTCGGGATCTGCTACATATCCATTGTTCCAGTTACTCTTGTTGCATAACAGAAGACCCCAAACCTGGTGGCATAAGCCACCCTTTGCTGTGCTCACAGATTGCGTGGCTCAGGAATTGGGAGCACAGCAGGGGAGGCTCCCTCACATGCCTGGCAGTGGATGCTGGCTCTAGGCTAAGACCTCAGCTGGGGCTGTTGGCTAGAACACTGACATGTGGCCTCTTCCTGTGGCTTGGGCTGCCTCACAACATGGTGGCTAGATTTGAAGGGTGAGAATTAAGAGGCGGGTGTGGAGAGTGACAGTGGGAGAGGGAGACACACAGATTGAGATGGAAGCCACATCATTTTTTATGACTTGGAAATCACAGCTTCACTTCTGCCTCAATCTGTTCAAGACGGTCACAGAATCCTGCCCAGGTTCATAGAGAAAGGAAACAGACTCTGTCTCTTTTTTTTTTTAACTTCTTTGTTTTTATTGCATTTTAGGTTTTGGGGTACATGTGAAGAACATGCCAGACTCTGCCTCTTGATGGGGAGTGGCAGGGCTCTGGAAGAGCGCATGGGCCTGGATATAGTGTTCTGGCCATTTTTGGAAAATAAAACACAGGCTTCCCTCTGGACCCCACCAGTTACATTCATTCTTGCTCAGGCAAAATAGACTTTTCTTTTTAGCTACATTGCACTTCCCCAGTCTGTCATCCCATCACAGCATCAGGCCCAAAGTCCAGGACAGCATGCTCTCCATCAGCTCCAGGTGAAGGCTGCTCTTCAGAGGTGGTTTCCTGCCCATCACACCCAAATACCGTAGTGAGCCGGGCAGAGGAGAGCCACCGTAGACACTCCAGTTGGGAATGTGTAGCTATGACCAGCACGCAGAGGTAACTGGTCCGCAGCAATTCTGAAATCCAGCTGGGCATGTGTTGCCAGTTCCCCGTTTGGGGCTCAGGCCCACTACCTGAGAGTGAGTCGCTGTGGCTTTCAGCTCTGTTCTCCAGGCTCTTGCTCCACCCTCTGAATCAGCCTTCCTTTTCCCAAAAACACAGCCTGTGTTTGCAATTGAGTCATTCCTCAGCCTGCTTCCTGCTGTAGAAGTTTGGGGGATCCAAAGGTCTCTTTGTATGTTGTGCTGTCTGTGTGCCTTTTAGTCCAAGCTGATGCACTTCTTTAAAAAAAAAAAAAAAGCCTTGTGGTTTTTTTAAGGCATGGATGTATAATCCATTTTGCTAGACGAGAGCTTGAGCCACACACCTCTTTAAGACAAACTCTTCTGTACTTGGGACTTCCTGCAAGAATGCTGAGGGAAATTGCTCTTAAGATTTATGAAGAGTCTTTTATGCCATGGAGAGGACCTTGAGGCATGCGCCTAAGGTCCTTAGAGGGACTTCTGTTGGCTGGACAGTACTCCGTGGCATCCATTTGGGTCTTTCTGAGAGCTTAACGAAGGCTCTTAAAATTTCAGTGTGAATTTGACCTTTGCCGTGAAGCCTTTTCTTAATCCAGGGATTTTGAAGAAGTTGGAAATAAGAAACAGTTTGATTGTCAAACTCAGCAAGTCTCGGCTTCTTGTTATCGAGTGTCCCTTCTTTGTCTCTGTCCCTCACTTGCATCATAAGCAGCAAGATGTCTGCCAGCAGTGCCAACCCTTCGCCTAGGGTGTGGGCTTCTGGCACAACGGACCGACTCCTCTGTAGACCAACTCTCCCACTGATAACAGGTGTGAACTTTGGACAGAAATGGAAACTACCCGGGGACTCTGGAAAGTAAACAAAAGCAGGAATGTTGTTGAAAGGAGTCAGAACATGGGGTGGTGATGGGCTAGAAGTGAGTCCTTCATTGTTTGTGACTGCCTCTGGAGTGGGATGCAGTCTCAGAGCAATGTGTCAAGCAAGGGACAAGTGGCCAAGAGGCTAAGAGAAACCCCACCATCTTTCTGGCTGGAGGAATCAGGGAAATTAGTCCAGCTGCCACTGGAGAGTGAAGGGAGAGCTCACTCGGAAGGGAGACAGAGGAGGGTTCTCCTAATCCCGCACTTGCGCACCACCCACGACTCAGGCTGGCCCAGAACCATGCATAGGATGGTCTCAACAGCACTGCTGCCAAGGCTTAAATAACTGAACTAACAATTCAACACCACACACAGATGGTCAGGCGGAGCTTACAGTGTGAGTCTAACCAGGTTAACCGCTAAAACAAAATGGTCAAACGGTGTCCAGTGGAGGAGTGCTTCCGCCCAAGAGTACCAAGGCCTAGCGGTGACACAACGGAATATTCACAGCATCTAGGACGTGACTCAGAATCATCTGATGTACAAAGGACCAATCAAACGTGACCCATTAGCAACCTATGCCAACCGCTAATGACCCATATGTGGGAGTGATCAGGCAAGGAGTTTGCAGGAACTGCTATAATTTTGCTCAGTGAGGGGAAGAAAAATACACCAAAATGAATGAAAAAAATATTTCTCAGCAGAAGAATAAGAAGCATAAAAATAACCCAAAAGAAAACATTTTAGCTACACATGAAATACTAGAAAAGGGAAAAGATTCAAATAGTCAAAAGAAGACAGGAAGGGGGAAATGGAAGAATAGCAGCTCCAAGGGACAAATGGGGAACACATTGTCAATAGGGTAGACCTAAACCCAGCCGTGTCAGTAACTACACTAAATACAAACACTGCAACTGGAAACAAGTGGTTAGAACAGAAGACTCAACCAGATGCCTAAAAGAGATGCACTTTAAATGTAAAAATACAGGTTAAGAGTGACTAGATGGAAAAAGTTATATGACGTGGCTGGGCCTAGTGGCTCATGCCTGTAATCCCAGCACTTTGGGAGGCCAAGGTGGTTGGACCCTTTGAAGTCAGGAGTGTGAGACCAGTCTGGACAACATGGAGAAAACCCATCTCTACTAAAAACACAAAAATTAGCTGGGTGTATTGGATCACCTGGATTCCCAGCTACTCAGGAGGCTGAAGCAGGAGAATCACTTGAACCCGGGAGGCAGCGGTTGCAGTGAGCCAAGCCTGTGCCACTGCACTCCAGCCTGGGTGACAGCGTGAGACTCTGTCTCAAAAAAAAACAAAAAGGTATGCCATGCAAGTAACAAGCACAGCAAAGTCAATGTGGCTATATTAATATTAGATAAAATAAACTTTGAGACAAAGGGTAATCTTTGAGATAAAAAAGCAAATTTAATAGTAATGAAAAAGACATTCATCAGGAAATTATAGCAATTTTAGTAGAACCTCACAAATGCATGAGCAACGAAGAACAGTATTAAAGAGAGAAATAAAAAACTTTACAATCACAGTGGGGTACGCAACTTCCCCTCCCTCATCAACTGATAGAATAACTAGATTAAAAAGTCAGTAAATACAGCCGGACACAGTGGCTCACACCTGTAATCCCAGCACTTTGGGAGGCTGAAGCAGGCAGATCACAAGGTCAAGAGTTTGATACCAGCCTGGCCAACACAATGAAACCCCCGTCTCTATGAAAAATACAAAAATTAACTGGGCATGGTGGTGCATGCCTGTAGTCCCAGCTACTGGAGAGGCTGAGGCAGGAGAATCGCTTCAACCTGGGAGGCAGAGGTTGTGGTGAGCCAAGATCGCACCACTGCACTCCAGCCTGTGCAGCAGTGTGAGACTCTGTCTAAAAACTCAAAAATCAGTAAATATATAAAGGATCTGAAAAACAATAATAACCATCTCAACACATGACTTGATATTTATAGAAACTGCTTTTGAATATTATAAAATAAGCATTCTTTTGAAGTACATGTGGTTCACCCACCAAGATAGGTCATACGCCGGTTTTTAAAGCAAATCCCAATAAATGTAGAAGTATTGAGCTCCTGAATGATAACGGGAACATACCAAAGTATGCAGGATGGAGCTAAAGTATTGCTTAAAGGAAAACATATCTTTAAATGCTTATATTTGAAAATAAGAAAGATCTAAAATCAATAACCTAAGATCCCACTATACAAAGCTAGAAAAGGAGAACAAAATAGACCCAAGGTAAGCAAAAGGAAGGAAATAATAAAGGTAAGACACCAATGAAATACCAAGCAGGGAGGCAGCCGAGAAAATTGACAAAGCTGAAAGCTGGTTCTCTGAAAACATCGACAAAATTCATCAAGAGAAAAAGAGAGAAAAGGAAAAAGAGCACACAAGTCACACATGACAAGAGTGAAAAGAGGGGCCATTACTACAGATCCTACAGACACTAAAACGGAAAAGCAATATAGCAATATTATGAACAACATTATGTCAAAAAACATGATGATGCTGATGGAATGAAAAATTCCTAAGGAATTTAACTTAGCAAAACAGACACAAGAAGAAATAGAAAATCTGAAGAGCCCTATATCTATTTTTAAAAATTGAATTCATTGTCAGAAACCTTCTACATTGATTTATTATTGCTGCTGTAACAAATGACCACCAACAGGGTGGCTTAAAACAACACGCATTGATTCTCTTACATGTCTGGAGATCAGAAGTTTAAAATCAAGGAATTGGCAGAGCTGCATTCCTTCTGAAGACTTCAGGGAAAAATCTTTTTCAGGTTTTAGAGGCCACCTACATTCCTTAGCCTGGGGCCACTTCCTCACATCATTCTGACTTCCTGCTTCAGTTCTCATGTCTCCTCCCACTGACTGTATTCCCCCGCCTTCCTCTTATGAAGGCAATTTTGATTACATTCCGCTCACTTGGTTAATCCAGGATAAGCTTGCTGTCTCAAGACGCTTTGCTTAATCACATCTGCAAAGTCCCTTTTGCCATGTAAGGTCACATATGCACAGACATGGGCACTTTGGGGGATCATCAGTCTGCTTACCACAGATAACGGCAAAAAGCCATTATAAGTGGCATAAAGTAATCATTTTTTTCTAATGTTCATTGATTCTGTGGGTTAGAAATTCTGACAGGGCACAGTAGGGGCAGCTTAGCCTTAGACCATGATATCTGAGACCTTGGCTGGGGGCTGAGATCATCTGACTTCATCTGAGAGAGTACAGTCACTTATGTGTCTGGCAGTTGATGTGGGCTCTTGGCTGAGATTCAGCTGAGGTCATTGGCTGGAACGCCTGCACACAGCCTCCCCATGTGGCCTGGGCTTCCTTACAATATGGCAGCTGGGTGCCCCAGGTGAAGGTTCTGACAGAGAGAACTAGGAGGAAGCCAGATCAGTGTTTGTGACCTAGCCTTGGAAGTCAGGCAGCATCCCATCTGCATATTCAATTTGTCAAGGCTGTCACAAAGCCCCAGCCAGTGTCAAGGGAGGGGAAAATAGACTCTATCTCTTAATGAGGAGTGCAAGAGCATGTGGGAACAGCAATATAGTTGTGGCCACGTTTGGACAATCCAATTTGCCAGAGCTGTTTAATGATTGAGATTCAGAACTGCAGTTCTTCAATGAGTACTTCTTGTGTTCCAGGGATCGTGTTAAGTGGGAAAACACCCCATGAGACACGGCCATCCTGTAGTGAACAGCGTCAGGCATCTACCCAGCATCTGCTTCTCTCCTCTCCTCCACTGTCCTGCTTTGGGGTCCTGCCATTGACACGGGATGTGTCTGGCAGCTGTATTCTCAATAATGGCTGAGCCTCAGTGTGATGCTGTCCCTTAGCCAGCATCTGGTGTAGGAACACAGGCTTAAGTCAGTCAGTGCGGGTCCGTGGGATGCAAGAGACAGGATCTTAGAGGTGCTTCCCTCTGGACATTCCCCTGTGCAGGTGTGAGGCGTGGTGAGCTACAGCCACAGTGGAGCAGGGCAGAGGCACGGCACCCATGCTGTAGATGTGGTACTCTGAACCACACTGATCCTGATGCCTGTCTGGCCCCAGAGTGCCATTTACAGCAGTCAGCACGTTTCCTGATTGTTCAAGCTAGTTTGAAACAGGCTTGCTGTTACTTAGAGCTGTAGGGATAGTTACTGACATACAATCTTTCCTCACTTTGCAGCTGAAGAGATTAGACTCGAAGAGGTAAGCACCCTGCTCTCAAGCTTTCACAGGCATAAGGATCCCCTTCAGATCTTGCTGAAATGCGGATTCTGGGGCGGGGCCTGGGGTCCTATGTGTCTAGCAAGCTCCTGGTGATACAGATGCTGCTAGCCCCCCCCAAGGGGGGCCTTGCCTTGATCAGTAAGAGGGTCAGGATGTGCCTAAGACCACCCCAACCCAAGTCACAGAATCAGGCTGTAATCGAAGGCCTGCCTGACTCCCACACCACACAGCCTTGGAATGGCCCAGAGCTGACATGCTCTTCTCTACACGTTAGCGAGGGTGATCTGAGGACTGAGCCATAGTCTGCTGGGAATGGGGCCCAGGATGCCTTCTTCCCGTATCAGAGGAGCCCTGGCGACAACTTAAACCCACAAGAAACGACTTCCCCCCAAAACTCCTCACACCTCGATTCCTTGAATACTGGGTCCGAACTTGCTGGGAAGTCAGGCTGTACACTTCTGCGATTGTCAGGTAAGAACAGCATTTCCCAGAATTCCCTTCTCATATAAATCACTCATATAAAGTGCTGAGTCTGTAATCTCAGCACTTTGGGAAGCAGAGGCGGTTGGATCACCTGAGGTCGGGAGTTCAAGACCAGTCTGGCCAACATGGTGAAACCCCTTCTCTACTAAAAATACAAAAATTAGCTAGGTGTGGTTGTACATGCCTGTAATCCCAGCTACTTGGGAAGCTGAGGCAGGAGAACTGCTTAAACCCAGGAGGTGGAGATTGCAGTGAACAGAGATTGTGCCACTGCATTCCAGCCTGGGCAACAGAGCAAGACTCTGTCTCAAAAAAAAATCACCGTGGGAAGGGTGCTTTGTAAAAACACAGATTTCCATGCGGAAGTGGCGGGGTGAGACAACCTCTGTGTATCACAAGCATCTTGGGAGATCAGATAAGTCTGGGGATCAGACAAGTTTGGGGAACTCCAAACTTCGGGATGTAGAGACATTTATTCTGGCCTAGGATGGCTTTGTGTTATAGTCTGGGTGGTGGGTGGCACTACTGCTCCCATACTACAGAATAAGACACTGAGTCACAGAGTGAGTTTTTCCCCCCGATGCGTGCTAGGTCCAAGGCTGGTAAGGGGGCTGGAACTGGAACGCAGATCTCTCTGCTGACCTGGCCTCATCACAAGTCTGCCAGAGAAACGCAGGAGAATGAGCAGCGTTCCCGAGTGTCTGGCACAACCATCCCGTTGACGTAACGCAGGCCCGAGGTCGGCAGTGAAGGACCAGTATCGGCTTTGGCCCCCGCCTCCGCGTGGATGTATTAAACGCCTGCATCCCTGCTTTGTTCTCAACTTTGCTGTCGCAAAGGAAAGGTGGCGGTGGGCCTGAGGGATTCTCTCCCTGCGTGGAACCTACGGGCTGAGCATCGAGGATGTGGGAATAGGTGTCCTGAACCTCAGCTCTGGGAAGTCTCCTTTCTCACCCGGGAGGGGTCACAGGGATTCCTGCCTGCATGTCTAGCTCTGTTCATAATAAAGAAGAAATCATAAGATGGCGAGACCCATCAGCTCACGAGGTCTGTGTAGGCTGACCGCCTCGCCTGAGAGAATGTATGGATGGGTCTGTCTTGTCCCCTGCACTGCTCAGGGAGGAACCTCAGGGCCAGCAGCCTCCTCTCCAAAGTTCAGGAATGGCAGCTTGGTCGGCTTATAAGTAATGTCCCTGGGGCAGAGGCGGCTTCATTGCGCAGATCAGCCCTGGCTTCATCCTGGTTGCAGAGACCTTTGTCCCAGATGGGACTGAGTTGTCTGAGAGGTGCGTGCATGTCATGTGTATGCGTTCCTGTGTGCTTATGTGCTCGTGTGCATATGTGAAGGTGTATGTGCATGTACGCCTGTGTGCATTCATGTGTGTGCATGTGTGTGCATGTGTATTCTCTGTGTGTGTGTCTGTGTGTGTGTCTGTGTGTATGTCGGTATGTGTGTCTGTATGTGTGTCTGTGTGTATGTGTGTCTGTGTGTGTGTCTGTGTGTGTCTGTGTGTGCATGTCTGTGTGTGTGTGTGTGTGTGGCTGTGCATGTGTCTGTGTGTGTCTGTATGTGTGTCTGTGTGTATGTCTGTGTGTCTGTGTGTCTGTGTGTCTGTGTCTGTGTGTGTCTGTGTGTGCGTGTCTGTGTGTGTGTGTGGCTATGTGTGTGTCTGTGTGTCTGTGTGTATGTGTGTCTGTATGTGTGTCTGTGTGTATGTGTGTCTGTGTGTGTGTCTGTGTGTGTCTGTGTGTGCATGTCTGTGTGTGTGTGTGTGTGTGGCTGTGCATGTGTCTGTGTGTGTCTGTATGTGTGTCTGTGTGTATGTCTGTGTGTCTGTGTGTCTGTGTGTCTGTGTCTGTGTGTGTCTGTGTGTGCGTGTCTGTGTGTGTGTGGCTGTGTGTGTGTCTGTGTGTATGTCTGTATGTGTGTCTGTATGTGTGTCTGTGTGTATGTGTGTCTGTGTGTGTGTCTGTGTGTGTCTGTGTCTGTGTGTGTGTGTCTGTGTGTGTCTGTGTGTGTGTGTCTGTGCGTGTGTCTGTGTGTGTCTGTGTGTGCATGTCTGTGTGTGTGTGTGTGGCTGTGCGTGTGTCTGTGTGTGTGTCTGTGTGTCTGTGTCTGTGTGTGTCTGTGTGTGCGTGTCTGTGTGTGTGTGTGTGGCTGTGTGTGTGTCTGTGTGTATGTCTGTATGTGTGTCTGTATGTGTCTGTGTGTATGTGTGTCTGTGTGTGTGTCTGTGTGTGTCTGTGTCTGTGTGTGTGTCTGTGTGTGTCTGTGTGTGCATGTCTCTGTGTGTGTGTGTGTGTGTGGCTGTGCGTGTGTCTGTGTGTCTGTGTGTGTGTACATCTGTGAGTGTAGCTTCGGAAGGATTGTGAGGAAAGTCAGGAAGGGGAGCTGAGAGGGTCCCCACATCTGGTTAGGAGATTCCGGGAAGGGGACATTTGTGCATCAAGCAGGCAGCTGCACCAGAGGCCCTCCTGGGTCATATGAGACTGAGACTCATTCTGTGACTGTGGGTGGCGCAGGCGGGCTCTGGGGCACAGACACAGCCTGGGGCTTGTGCTGGTTACTTGTAGGTGCTAAATTGCTTCGTCCTCTGCAGCCAGTGTTTGGTCAAACGTTATTCTGCAGGCCACCACGAAGGCCTTTTTCAGATGAGACCAACATGTAAATCAGTGGATTTTGAGCAAAGAAGATGGCCCTCTATAGCATAAGAGGCCTCATCTAATCAGTGGAAGAAGGTCCTACGAGAAATAGACTGAGATGCCTCAACTAGGAAGGAATTCTGCCAGAGACAGCCTTCAGCCTCGAGCCGCCACACCAGCTCTTCCCTGGGCCTTCCTTGGCCTTCCCCGGCCATCTTGGATCTCTCTCTCTCTCTCTCTCTCTCTCTCTCTCTCTCTCTCTCTCTGCACGCACACACACACACACACCCTCTTGGTTCTGTTTCTCTGGAGAAACTTGACTAACACAGTCCCCTGCAGGGTCTCCCAGGGGCAGCCAGCCCCACTGGCATTGCTGAGGTCATCCTTGTGTGGACTCAACCAAGGGCTAACTGTGGAGCTGGCTCCTGGAACCCAGGCTGACAGGGACAGAGGACCCCGTGGGCACATGGACCAGAGGGTGGGTACAAACCTGGCCCAAGGCCAACCAAAGAGGCATTCGTGCCAAGTCCAGTGGCAAGTGAAGTCTGGTGCAGAGAGGAAGGATTGTCAGGAAAGTCAGTCATTCCCAAACCATGCGAATGCAAAGGGATTTGGTCTGTGGAGTCCCAGCGGCATCCCTGCCTCTGGCCTCACCTGTAGAGCCTTCAGTCAGGGCAGCTGCTGGTGGGAAGGACCCCCCCACGGCCTCTGTGACTTTGTAGTGGCCTTACCCTGGATTCTTGGGAGGAATCTTAATGTGCGCCTTTGGCTTTTCACTGAAGGGCGTGTCATGTGGGGCCACATCTGGATGCAGGGAGCAGGAAGCCACACCACAGTGGCTACAACATGTGGCTTATTTGTCTATCCAGAGCCGGCAGTTCAGGGCTGGCATGGCAGTTCCACCATGCCACCACTGGCCCAGGTTCTTTCTACCACTCCACTCCACCATCCTTGACATGTGAATTTAGTCCTCGCATTTGCAAAATGGCTGCTGTGCTCCAGACATTGCTTCAGCTTTCCTTGCAGGAAGAAAAACATGGAAGGAATAAGGAGAAGAGCTAGATGACAGCTGCAAATCCTTTTCCTAGAAGCCCCTCTACTGCATTCTGCTGGCCAAAGCTGAGCCTCATGGCTTCCTCTGGCTGCAAGGGATGCTGGGAAATAGGATGCTCTAGCTGCTCTTGACACCACCCCGAACAGTGGCAGTGTTCTGTTAGTAGAGAGAAACCTTGGGTAGGCAATTGGTAACACCTGCCTCAGTTTCTCATGTAGGTTTTACTAGGTAATGAGGAAGGAGTGATATTGATCATGCTGCAGAAAATCTTCAAAATCCTCTTTAAGTGCTTTCCTTTCCCTCCAAGCTGCTCGCCGTGGGGTGGCGTTCCCTCCCACACTCCCCCTAGCTGATCCCCAGCGTTGCAGCCTCCACTTCCTGCCTTGATTCCCCAGTTCTTCCTTCTTTCCTCTCCCACCTCTGCATCGTCCTCCTGAGTCCAGAGAGTCTGGACCCAAACTGACCGGTTCCAGTCCTAGGTCTGCACCCACTGGTCACAGAACAGCGTCACTGGCCCTCGCTGGCGTCATCTGGACAATAATCCTTAGAGGAGGAAATGAGACCCCGTGTGTGAGGGCTGAGGGTCTGGTAGGTGGGGAGCATGCCACATGTCAGTGTCTGCGACTGTCGTCATGGCTGGGGTCATGCAGAGAGACTGAGGCTGGCTGGGATGGGGCTTGCAGATGGGGCTGGTCAGCCCTCTGCTGGGCAGACCTGTGGTGGTCAGAGATGGGGCCTGGGAGGCTGGACCATGGTTGGAAGAGGCCTCTGGGAGGTGGAGGCAGAGAACAGAGGTGTGGACTTCTTCCTGGAACCACCAGCGAGTCGTTATCCGTAAAGCCGCCAGCCATTGGTATGCCTGGGAAATGGGCTTTCCATACTGCTGGCTGAGCTGCCACAGTCAGGAAGGTCATAGAATTGACTTTTATTTAATGTGTTTCTTTCTTTCTTCTAAAAAAAAAGATAGGAAACGTCCTACAAAACCAATTTGATCTTTCCCTCCTTCTTTCCTTCCATTCATCCTCCCTCCTTTCCATCTTCCTTTCATCCATCCATCAATCCCTCCTTCTAATCATCCATCCATTCATCTTTCTCTTCTCCCTTCCTTCCATCTATCTATCCATCCATCACCATCCATCCATTTCTCCTTCCATCCATCCATCCATTTCTTCTTCCATCCATCTATCCATCCATCATCCATCCATCCATCCCTCCTTCTAATCATCCATCCATTCATTTCTCTTCTCCCTTCCTTCCATCCATCCATCACCATCCATCCATTTCTCCTTCCATCCATCCATCCACGCATCCACTCATCTGTCCATCCTTCCTTCCATCCTTCCATCTGCCCTTTTCTTCCCCCCTTTCTTTAATTGGTTGCTGATGACCCAGCTCTCTGCTGGACTGTGAGCACGGCAACCCTGGGCTCTATGCAGCCAGCCTTGGGTTGAGAACACAAGCACCGTGCTCCATGGCAGAAATGCCCTTGGTGTCACGTGAAGGCTCTGCACCCTGCCATGAGCTGGGGGGCCTGGCCTGGCAGCCGTCTTTTGGAGAGCGGGCCCCACCTACTCCATTGCTGGCATCAGGAGCATCTCCTGCAACCAACATCCTATTTCCCCAAAAGAAAGGTTGCGTGTGTGGCCTCACCTCGCTGTTTGGAAGGCTGGTGGGGGCCTCCCAGGGACACCTTCTCCCGCAAATAATCCACAGTGACACTAGTTCCATACCAACCACTACCTCATTTCCTGACAAATTGTCCAGCCCCAAACAAAAGTTGTCTTATCTGGTTCCATCTCGGGGCAGCCTGTCAACTCCAGGCATCAGCAGATCTTTCAGGAAATCACCTATTGTGGCTACAATTTGCCCTCCAAGGCGTGTGCGCAGCGGCAGGAAGCAACAGCCGGGAGGCCTGGAGACTCGATACACAAAGCAGGCCTTTGCCTTGCCGGGCTGAGGAGGCTCAACCCACAGGCACCATCGAGGGGCTTCCTTCCAGGAGGAAGTCGCAAATGAACAGCTTCTCCAGCTCCAGTTTTCATCTCAAGCTCTGACCTCCATAGCAATCCTGTCGGGGCCCAGGGCAAGTCCTCTCACCCGAGTCCAGCATGCCAGGAGGCCCAGGGGGCTAGGGGAGGCCCCCAGGACTAATTCATCTTGATGGCATCCCAACCATTCCATCTGATGCTGACCCTGTAAGCCCCAAGGCTCAAAATCGCCTGCAGCGTAAGCCGGCCCCTGGGTCTGGGGAGCTAAGGAGAGGTGGGGCAGGCCGCGGTGTTGCGTCCATCCTGGTCCTCACCGCAGAGCCAGGCCCCTCCGAAGCTGTTCTATCAGCAGAGATGGGGCCGGGACCTGCCGCGTTCCACTGAGGAGAGGTGGGTGGGCCAGCCGCCAGCATCCTGGCGTCTGCACCTGCCTATCCGCCCGCAGCGGGGCAAAGCGTGTCCGCCCTGAATCTTGGAGAGAAAGAAAATAAATAAATAAGACCAAAAAGGATCCCATCAGATGCCAAAAATGAAGATAACATGAGAGGAAGTTTATTTTGATGAGGAAATCCCTAAATGCTGTTGAAACTATGCTTGGAATGGCTAATTAGTGCTTGGGGGCTTTGAAGGAAGCGCTATCTCACAGGGCGGCCGCCCCTGCCAGGTTTCCCTGGCGCTTGTCGCTTATCTGCAGGAAACGGCTCGGGCTTCTGAATCCGCAGCAGCGCCCACGGCTGGCCCGTGACTCATGCCCGGGCAGCTGGACGAGCCTCCACGGTGGGGACACAGCAGCAGCTGAGGGGGCAGCCATGCCCTGGCGGTGGACCCGGCCCTGTGGCTGGGCTTGGGCAGACACAGGCTCCAGAGCAGCAGGAAGAGAAAGTTATGGTAGGTTTGCCTCAGCGCCCCTGGGGTGCACACCTGCTGCACCCTAACGCACCGACTGGATCGGCTGTGACTCAGGCTGCAGACATGCAGGATTTGCTCAGTGAGGGGGACAGGAGCCTCAAGGAGGTGAAGGCCAGATGGTGCCCCGAGGGCCCCAGTGACACTTGGCTGTGGCCTGAGCATAAGCGCGTGGCTGCTCGGAGCTTCCAGATGCTCCGTCCGCCTTGGAAACAGACGTTTTCCTGCAGGACCCGTGGCAGGGCCCTGGTCACAGGAAGAAAGGGCTATTTTCAGAGGCAAGGCTTCAGAGGTAGGGCTCAGCTGACCCCATCCCATCCTGCCCTCTGACTCCCGCAGGAAGAGCCATCGGAAACGCCTGATTTGGGGGGGGCACAGAATTCTGCCTAATTCCGCCTCCGGTAGCATGCAGGGTTGGGGTAGTTGGGCGGGGCCGGGGTGCACTCAGCCAACCCTGAACCCAGCCAGCCTGGAGCAGAGACCACACGATCCATATGGGAACAACCTGGGGTCGGCCGTGCATTCACCCAGACTTCAGGGCAGGGTCTCCGCCGTCTGTGGATACACAGCATGGCCCATTCTACTGGGAGCTTTGTGCTGGGCCAAGAGCGTCACATGACAGTCCCTGTCCTTTCCGAGAGCCACAAAGCTGGGTTTGGGCTAGAGACAGTTCACCTCTCAGTGTCTATCGTGACACATGGGGCAAGCCTCTCAGAACCCAGCAAATGGGTACCAGAGCTTGCCCAGCCCCTGTCCTCCAGGGCTCCGCTGCAGCCCCCGTGCTGCCTGCTCCCTTAGAGGCCCAACAGAACCTTCTGGAAAGGCGTGGCTGGCATTGGCCGCTGCCTGCCAGCCAGGGCCCCCACACCTGGGTGCTTGCTGGTTGCTGTATAACACTGCAGTTGTGGCTGCGATCCTTCCAAAAAAGATGCGGGCCCTCATTCTCCCTCCTCTCTGGCCTGCACATTTCACACCCCCATCCACCTCCACACCTGGGAAGTCCGGGGCAAAAGATACGGGCTGAGACAGGGGTGAAAACCACAAGGGGTGGGGAAGATAAAGAAGAACTTATGTCACTTCCCCACCTCTTGGTTCTATGTTTAGAATTTTCACGTTTCAGGCAATGATTGTCCTGTTGCTAACGGAACAATCCTCTGTGCATCCAGCAGCAGTTCTGTGGGCTCCCACGTCTGCCTCCCCCACCCGAGGTTCCTCTGCAAAAGAGAAACCTCTTCGCCCCCACAGAGGGGCCTTTATCGTTTCCTTCCGTTCTGAACTATGAGTTGCTTTTTTTCTTTTCTGTGTTTTTTGTTTGTTTGTTTGTTTTCAGATGGAGTTTCACTTTTACTGCCCAGGCTGGAGTGCGTTGGTGCGATCTCGGCTCACTGCAACCTCCGCCTCCCGGGTTCAAGCAATTCTCCTGCCTCATTCTCCCAAGTAGCTGGGATTACACGCATGCTTTACCATGCCTGGCTAACTCTGTATTTGTTTTTTTTTTTTTTTTTTTTAGTAGAGACAGTGTTTCCCCATGTTGGTCAGGCTGATCTCCAACTCTCGACCTCAGGTGATCCACCTGCCTCGGCCTCCCAAAGTGCTGGCATCACAGCTGTGAGCCACTGCCACCAGCCGAGTTGCTTTTTTCATGATTCTATGTTTTGGGGCACTTAGGAGCTGTCTGGCCATTTCCACAGGGCGCAGAGAACACAGCAAAGTTTGGCAAAACTGCAGAGGATGCTCCGTGGGAAGCTAAGGAGGGGGAGCCCCTCTAGACCTAAGCTGGGCTGCCTTCTATTTTTTAAAATGATAGGCCAGCACGGTGGCTCACGCCTGTAATCCCAGCACTTTGGGAGGCTGAGGCGGGTGGATCACAAGGTCAGGAGTTCGAGAGTAGCCTGGCCAATATGGTGAAACCCCGTCTCTACTAAAAATACAAAAATTAGGCCGGCATGATGGCATGTGCCCGTAGTCCCAGCTACTCCAGAGGTTGAGGCAGGAGAATCCCATGAACCCAGAAGGCAGATGGAGGCTGCAGTGAGCTGAGATCGCACCACTGCACTCCAGCCTGGGCTACAGAGCGAGACTCTGTCTCAAAAGAAAAACAAAATAAAATAGAAAAATAATAGAGATAGGGGTCTCATTATGTTGCCCAGGCTGGTCTTGAACTCCTGGCCTCAAGTGATCCTCCTGTTTCCCAAAGTGCTGGGATTACAGGCATGAGTCACACTGCATTCAGCCGTCAGCTAGGCGCCTTCTGCTGCCCAAGTATTGCTGTACTCCAAATGGCCAGGTGAGCTGCAGGGAGGCTTGGCACGGTTGTGCAAGCCTTTGCATACCTGAGCAGGCTCCGTGCAGCCATGATGCTTCTCAGGCATGGCTGGCATGGCTGGGCCTGGGGTTTGCTTTTATTTCCTCCTTAACAGCTGACTCAGAGGGAGCCTGTGGCCCCTGGCTTCAGTGATATAAATTCGTTCAATCGGCAGCCACACACGGAGGACCTTCTCCGTGCCAGGCTGTCATCCAGGGGCAGAGGGTGAGGCACAGAACATGACAAGAGAAAGCTCCTGTCAGTGCAGCTCGGCTTCTGGAGAGTGGAAGCATCAGAGTCACAATGAATAAAACTCCAGAGTCGTCTGGACGGAGATCACAGCCGTGGGGACGATCCCAGGCAGTGGGGACCCAGGAGCCCCCAGAGCTGAGGGGAGGGGTTGCTGTTTTAGAGAGAGTGGTCAGGGAAAGCCTTGACAGTTGATTGAAATCTGAAAGAGGTGAGGGAGAGGGGCACGTAGACATCTCGGGAAAGCCATAGATCCCGAAAAGGCCCCAAGGCCGTGCAATGTCCGAGCAGTTCCCAGAACAGCATGGAAGACAGGACCCCAAGCCCACTGGAACCCCCTCCGGATGGTCCAAGGGGGCCTGGACAAGTAGCTGGATGAGTCGCACCATCAGCCCGTTTTCTCCTGTCCTTTTTATCCTTTCCTCATTAACCAACTTCCCTTCTGTCCTCCCCTCCTGGGAGTTCACCCAGCCCTAACCAGAGCCAGACCTGGGTCCAGCGCTGGAAGGTCATGCTTGGCTGGCAGGAGCAACTGTGCCCATACACCATTCCCAGAGTCACCGTTGAATGTGGAGCTTCAGGCCGGGTGTGATGGCTCACGCCTGTAATCCCAGCCCTTTGGGAGGCCGAGATGGGCGGATCACCTGAGGTCAGGAGTTCGAGACCAGCCTGGCCAACATGGTGAAACTCCATCTTTACTAAAAATACAAAAATTAGCTGAGCATGGTGGCGCACACCTGTGATCCCAGCTACTGAGGAGGCCGAAGCAGGAAAATTGCTTGAACCTGGGAGGCAGAGGTTGCGGTGAGCTGAGACCGCGCCACTACACTCCAGCCTGGGCTACAAGAGCAAGACTGTGTCTCAAAAAAAAAAAAAAAAACAGTACATGTCACTCTTTACAAAAACCGTTTGCTGACCCTGCTGGCAGCCACTGAGACCTGGGGGCCTGTTTGCTGCCCTAGCGTGGCCTAGCGCATTCTGACCGACACGCTTTCTAATCACGCCCAGAGCTTCTGAGTGCCATCTCATGAGCAAGATGTGCTGTGTTTTCGCTGTAGTAAAGCGCTTCTGACCTGTTTCCAGTGGCTGGGTGCAGAGCCACCATCGTCATCACCATTTTGTACGTGAGGAAGGGAAGGCCCAGGGAGGTCGCCAGTCTGAAGTGACCTCAGGTTTCTCCAGGCCTTTTCCACGCACGCTAAAATGAGTCCCAGAGATTTTTAAGTTTTGTCTGCATTGTGGAAGCCAGAACGTGGAGGCAGAAGGCGACCCCTGGGCCTTTCTACCCCAACACCATCCGTTTAAAACAACAGAAGAAAAGGGAAGCCAGTCCAGCCCAGAGCAGAAATGAGGAGTGGGTAGGATCCGGCCACCCCACGCCTCCCAGCTCCTCTGTCTGCTTCCTCTATTTGCAGGAGGCAGCCCCCACCTCCCCAGCTCACGTGGCCTGTGGAGGGACCAGCTGCGGGAGGCCACTATCCTGTCCAACTCCAGGCCTTGTGTTGCATCCCTCTATGTGCACTCTTCCTGCATGGGTGCTGCAGAGCGCACACGAGGGGCCCACAGGCAAGGGCGGCTCTCTCTGCCCCCACCGAACACAGAGGCTGCTGGGGTGAAACACGAGGTCCCGCCTGCGGGAGGGGTGCCGGCCACTGGGAAGAGCCCGTGTCAGGCCCGGCCCTCCGCCTCCCCTGCAGCCCTGGCTTCCCGGGCTCCTCTCTCCTGGATCTCATACCTTGCATTCCCCAGCACAGTTGGACAGGCCCGTGAGTGAGGAGTCCTCCTGGCCTGGGAAGGCGGCCTAGAAAGTTTGAACAGCTGCAGAGCCTGCCCATCCACTGTCTCCAGCCACGTGTGCGTGTGCGTGTGCATGTGTGTGTGTCTGTGTGTTGTGTTTTGACCAACCACTTAGGCTTATGTAACACACTTGGAAGTCAAGAAGCAAGGACTCGTTATTGACAGCCTGGAAGGGGTTTGCAAAACACTTGCTGTGAAATCTTTCCATCGAGAAAAGTTCCCTGGTGCTCATGCTCCCAATGGCTCAGGTGTGTGTGGCTGGAGGTGACAGTGGCGTGAGAATGCGGGGGTCCCTGGGGCTCCGGCGCCCAGCGCCCCACTGCAGCAGCCGTGTCATGCTCGGAAATGAAATTAAGCCTCGCTTTTGTCCTCTATGTCACTGCTCACGTCACCATCACCAATTATGTTGGTGACTAAGCTCTGTACCAGGCACTGTGCTGGGCCCCTGCGCTTGCGATTTTCCTGGATGCTTGCATGACGGAGGGCTAGGTTCTCCTATGTCCATATTACAGAAGAGGAAACAAGCAAGGCGGTGGGGTCGGGGCCCCCATCAGCAGGCTGCCACCCCACACTTCCCCCGGGTAAGTGCAAAAGCGGACCCCTCTCCTCCACACAACCACAGCTCTAAGTGGGCCCCTTGCACGAGCGTAGTTTTCAGCCACCTGCCAGATCCCAGGAGGAAATGAACGCTCATCCTGCAGGGAGAGATCAACATTCCATTGGGCCATTTCCCTTTTCAGAGAGCTGGCGTGGAGGATTCTGGGCCGTTCTTGGCAATGCAGGAACCTCACAGACCCGAAGGCCAGGGTTCGGGGCCAGAGCCCAGCAGACAGCCATCCTAGAAGCATTCTCCCAGGGCTGGGGCTGCTGAACCTAACCCACATCTCCACACAAACGCGCCTTTGACTGGGGCTCTGGAAACCGGAGACCATGTAAATCCAAGAAGATGAAATTGTGTGGGTCTGGGCTGCAGCTACAGGCTGAGACTCAGCAGCCGGGGGGCCCCAGCCTCGGGGGAACTCAGTGAATTTGTCGGGGAACTGGAAACAGATGATTTCAATCAGCAGGGGAAAAAAATGACTTCATGGCCACAGTTGACTGAAGCCGGCGGCGTTTGGCTGCCAGGCCCTGCCCGGGAGGCGCTTCCAGAAAGCCGGGCCTCTTCCGCAGCCTCTGGCCGGGGTCTTCCCCGCGAGGGGCCAGCGCTGCCCGAGCCCGCAGCCCGGCCCGGAGAAGGCGCCGCCGCACCCTGATGGGGCTGGCCGGGCGCGGTGATCACCCGCGCTCCCCGCCCCCGCGCTTCCTCTCCGCGGCGCTTTCTTGAATGGCCTCGCTTCCCAGACAGCCGATTGGCTGAGTCCCCGGCCGCGACGCCCAATCAGAGGCTGCGGCCGCCTCGTCTCCGCTCTGCGTGGGGTCTGGGTCCTGCAGCCATGAATGGCGCAGCCTCAGCTGCCTGCAGCCACCGCCTACCTTGCGGGGGCCCCCTCCCCCAAAGGAGGAGGAAAACGGGACTTTTTTTCCCCCCTAGACCGTTCAGGGTTCTGCTGCAATTGTGTCAATCTGAGGCTTGGCTGGGGCTCCTGACAATAGCCCTTGGGCTTCCAGGGTTGACATTTAAGATCTTGTGACAGTGAAAGTCTTGCATAGTTAGAAATGAATTTCTTTGCCTATGGCCTGGGCTGACTCCAGTTCCAGGGAAAGAACTGCAGCTTTCCAGTGTAAGCAGGCAACCCTGCTGGGGACAAAGGCAGGGCGGGGGGAGTAGGTGGGGCCCTGCCAGTGCTGGGCCAGTGCTGGGGTGCGGACACGTGCAAACTGCTGGGAACTCCTCCTGCAAACCAGAGGGCCTTGGCCACCCCTCTTGGTCACTGGCCTTGTCCTAGCTTCATATGCCACGTGCATGAAACGGCTGGGGCCCCTGTCGGGGAACCCAGCCATTCCGCTGCATTTCCTGTTAAGTAGGAAAACATGTTCTGTTTGCTGATGTTATAAAGAAGGCATGTGTTTACAAATGCTCATTGGGGAGAGCGTGGTGAATGGGCCAGCTTCCGGCCTCCCTCCCCAGATGAAGTGATTGTGAGGCTGACAGAACGGCATGCTCTTCGGGGGAAGACCCCCTGCTTGGGAAAATTAGACTCAGCAGAAGCCAGAATTCAAAGCTGGCTAGAAAGTGCTCTTGCAACGTGGACTGAGGCCAGGATGAGAAAGGCCTTGAATGCCAAAGTGAGGAAGTGTCCTGAGCCTTGGGGAGCCATGGAAGGCTGGTGAGGTGCAGAGTGAGATTTCAGAGCATTTCAGTAACTTGACTCCTTCCCCGCGCAGGACTTCTCGGCCAACACACCTCCCAGGTACACGGCTGGGGTCGACCTTTGACGGAACTGCCGAATTAGAACCGTACAAACTGCTTCCTGTGACTCCTGGACAAGCCCCATTTTAAAGATGAGAAAAACTGAGGTTCAGATTAATCTGCAAAGGGTCCCGCAATTTGGGGGTGGTTTGCCTAGGACTGGAACCTAGCTCTGCCGCATGCCGGGGGGGATGGGCACGCCCAGGTGCTGCACAGTGAGCGAGGAGGCTTCAGTAACAGTGCGGGCAGATCACTGAGCATCGGGACAGGCACTGACTCACTGCTGCGGTGGTTAGGATCAGAACTGGCAAGAAATGTATCTGTTCTCAAATTTCTGTGAGCCAGACTCCGGTCTCCTAGGCAGTTTCATGAGGCCATGAGTATGCAGCAGAGGTCGGCCTGACAAATTCATGTAGATTTCCAATTTTAGCATCATTTTTTTTTTTTTTTGAGACGGGAGTCTTGCTCTGTCATCCAGGTTGGACCGCAAATGCCATGATCTCAGCTCACCGCAACCTCCACCTCCTGGGCTCAAGCAATTCTCCTGCCTCAGCCTCCTGAGTAGCTGGGGTTACAGGAGTGTGCCACACCCAGCTAATTTTTGTATTTTTAGTAGGAAAGGGGTTTCACCATGTTGGCCAGGCTGGTCTCGAACTCCTGACCTCAGGTGATCCACCAGTCTTGGCCTCCCAAAGTGATGGGATTACAGGCGTGAGCCACCGTGCCCGGCCTATAGCATCTATTTCTGTCAGTCCAATAACCAATATCTGTTTTCAGTCTTCTAGTTCAGCAGTTTGTAAAATTTCTGGTCTCGGGACCCATTTTCCCTTTAAAAGTTATTAAGGACCCCAGAGAGATTTTGTTGATACGGGTTTTATCTACTGATACGTACTGAGTTAGAAATGAAAACACAGAAATGTGTCAAATGCACGACTCTGCAAGCGTACATTCCCTTAGCTCTCAGAGCGGTGGTGTCATCATGGGTCCCATAGCCTCTGGAAAACTCCACAGGATGCTCATGAGAGAATGAAAGGAAAAAAGGCAATTCATGCCTCAGTGTCTTCATGAAATTAATGTCAACTTCTCAGACCTCTTGAAACCACACTTTGAGACCTGCTCTACACAGAGCAGTTTGAGCTGGGCGGTGGCAGCCTGGCTAAAGCTTCATTTCCCAGCCTTCTTGTGGCTGGGTCCGGCCACGCCATACCCTGGCGGGTGGACTGTGAGCTGTCCTCCGT
Source organism: Saguinus oedipus (assembly GCA_031835075.1). Lineage (NCBI taxonomy): Eukaryota > Metazoa > Chordata > Mammalia > Primates > Cebidae > Saguinus > Saguinus oedipus. The sequence goes on from CM063178.1 coordinate 48,577,573, forward strand.
GTGCCGGGCAGCACGATAGATCCGAGAGTGAAGGGGTCACGTGCCATGGCCTCAGCCTGCCTCTGGCCAATCAGCTTTTCCCTTCTTCCCCCTCCACAGCCTGGGGTATAAATGAGGCGTGAGTCAATCGGCCCTTGTAGACAGGACAACCCTGAGGTGGGAGAGAGCCTGGGTCACCGGTGTCATGCTGCCATATTTGTTTTTCATTTTTATTTTTTTTTTGCTGTTTCTGTTTTTGAGACGGAGTTTCCCTCTTGTTGCCCAATTTAGAGTGCAATGGTGCGATCTCGGCTCACTGCAACCTCCACCCCCGGGGTCCAAGCAATTCTCCTGCCTCAGCCTCCCGAGTAGCTGGGATCACAGGCGTGCGTCACCACGCCAAGCTAAGTTTTTGTGTTTTTAGTAGAGATGGGGTTTCACCATATTGGCCAGGATGGTCTCGACCTCTTGACCTCCGGTGATCCACCTGCCTTGGCCGCCCAAAATGCTGACGTTACAGGCTTGAGCCACCGCACCCGGCCCGTGCTGCCATATTTGTCCTGGACTACATGGGCTCCTACGGGAGAGAGAAATGAACAGCCTGGCTTCTGCTACTGTATTTTACAGTCTTTGTTATAATAGCCCGGCCAGAATGCTGATCAGCACATCATTCCTGCTTACGCACCAGGGCCTCAGCCTTGGCTTCCTGCTCTTATGTCCGCCAGAAGTCGGATGAACCATCCAGATAAGCCCTTGGGAGGAGCTGAGCCTTCAGCTGGAAGCAGGGGTTGGGGAAGCACCCGAGCAGATCATGCCTTTAACATGCATTCACTGAGACAGAGTCCAGGAGAGGAACGTGAGGTCACAGCTGATGGGAGGAGAGGTTGGTGGGATAGAGCTTTCGAGAGCGTCGGGGCTGCGGGACACAGCACCACACCCTGGGGTTTCCGACGGCAGAAACTTACTCTCACAGCGTTCTGGAGGCTGGAAGTAACGGTCAAGGTGTCAGCAGGGTTGGCCTCCCCGAGGGCTGAGAGGAGGACGCATCCCTGGCTCCTCTCCAGGTTTCCGGTGGCTTCGGCTGCCCTTGGCCTCCCCTGGCTTGTGGCCTCATCGCTTCACCCTCTGCCTCCGGCATCATGTGGCCTTGCTCTTTATGGGCCTCTCTGAGGAAAGCGAAAGGTGGGAACAGAGGATCCTGGGCCAGAGTCTATACCCAGCGTGCCCAAGTTCACCCAAGGTCACTGGCTCCTTGCTCTGCCTCAAAGCCAGTTTGACACAGCAGACCCTCTCCCCAGTGTCTCTTTGTCCTTTCTTCTTCTTATAAGGACACCTGTCGTTGGATTTAGGGCCCACCCTAGTCCGGGATGATCTCATCCTGAGATCTTTCACCTTCACTGCAAATAAGGTCACACTCACAGGCTCCCGCTGGCCATACTCTTTGGTGTTGCGGGGGCAAATGGGTGTGGCATCCAGCCACTCCAGGGCTCCAAGTAGGAGGGACAGGCAGAAGGCACCACCAGGACAACTGGAGGACTTCCTGGAGGAGGGGTTGTAACTTGGGTCTTAAGGGGAATCGTTGTTGGGAAGAAGGGGAGTCCAGGCAGGAAGCTCAGATGGACGGAAGTGCAGGGCCTTGAAGACACGTGGGGCCTACAGGGGCAAAATGGCAAGTGTGCTGGAGGCCCTGAGGGTGGAGGGCTGAGCGCCTGAGGATGAGGCCTGGAGGGCCAGGTGTGGGAGGTCTCAGGGCTTTGTTCTGAGACCTGCAGACAGCAGGAGCCAGCAGAGGTTCTAGGGCTGGGAGTGAGAGAGTTCCCCACGGGACCAAGGTGGGCTAATGGGCTCCGGCCGGGTTCAGGGACACAGAGGTTGTCCTGTGGGGAGGGTAAATGTGCGCCTTTCGAGGGGTGAAAGGGGAGCTGCAGTCTTGGCGTGTCCCCGGGGGGACTCTGGGAGCACGTGGGGATGTGTGTACCAAGTGCCCCTGGGCGCCAGCGGTGGGTCTGGGGGCTGACTGCATCTGTGCTCTCTGCTTTGTCTGCAGGGCTGGTCTGCACTCAGCGGCTGCCAGGACCTCCCGGGAGCGCCCACACACCCCACAGCCCGCCTGTCCTGGGAATACCTCTCCAGGCCCTGAATACCTGTCCCCAACTCCCTGCCTAGGACAACAGGGGCTGTCAGGGCCGTGGGCAGGCCCAACCTACCAACCAGACCCTACGTGGGCCCCGCCTTGGTCCTGGAGCCAATGCCTGGCTCATCAGAGAACAAGAGGAGCCTTCAGCACCTCGATTCTGGGAGGGTTGAGGTTTTCACACCGGGCCACACCTGAGCTGCGGGGAGCCGGGAGGTTCTGGTCGCCTCTCCGCCTGTCTGTCTCCGGCACCGCCGAGGCTGACTTAATTCCACGTCCACACGGAAACAGCAGGGCCGTCCCGGAGCAGTCCTGCTTTGGTATTCAGAGCCTCCGCTGAGTGCCGGGGTGCACCGCGGAAGGAGTCTGGCCTTGCCCACTGCAGTCCCGTGCCCCTAGCCGAGTCTTTGAACCTCTCATGACTGGTTCCTCATCGGTGAAACGGAGCTGTCTTCTTTGAGGGGTTAGTGGAAGCAGTAAGCAGGAAGTGGTCCACACAGGCCCAACCTTTGGGGGCCTCACTGCGATCAGAGCCTGCGCTTTGGACCCGGGGATGGGATGTGACTTAGGGGAGCTGTGGCCACCTAGCTCAGGAGGCTGAAGTCTCCCTGCGGACCACCCTCCCTCAGGACCACCCTCCCTCAGGGCCACCCTCCCTCAGGGCCACCCTTCCTTACTTGCCTGTCTCCCCTGCGGTCAGGACCCTCCCTCCCTCAGGACCACCCTCCCTCAGGGCCACCCTCCCTCAGGGCCACCCCCCTCAGGACCACCCTCCCTCAGGGCCACCCTCCCTCAGGACCACCCTCCCTCAGGGCCACCCTCCCTCAGGACCACCCTCCCTCAGGGCCACCCTCCCTCAGGACCACCCTCCCTCAGGGCCACCCTCCCTCAGGGCCACCCTCCCTCAGGACCACCCTCCCTCAGGACCACCCTCCCTCAGGGCCACCCTCCCTCAGGGCCACCCTCCCTCAGGACCACCCTCCCTGCGGACCACCCTCCCTCAGGGCCACCCTCCCTCAGGGCCACCCTCCCTCAGGACCACCCTCCCTGCGGACCACCCTCCCTCAGGGCCACCCTCCCTCAGGGCCACCCTTCCTTACTTGCCTGTCTCCCCTGCGGTCAGGACCCTCCCTCCCACTTGCCAGACTCTCCCTGGAGGACCAGGCCATACAACCTGGTTTGTATGAGGACAGGAAGCCCGCCGGGGCCCAGTGCAGCAGGGGAGGGGAGGAGGTTCTCAGGGGGAAGTCCCCTCCCCACTCCCGGTTACCCGTTGTCTTCAAAGGAAGGGAGTGACCTTCCTGCCCCTTCCGACTCTGACCCACCCTGAGGGTCGCTCTGGCGGCAAAGCCTGGTGTCTGGACGTGTACCTGCCCTCTGCCTCGCAGTCTCTGGGGCTTTATTCAGGGGAGCCAGGTATCCAATCAGCAAGCATCCCGACAAGATGGGGTGGGCAGGAGAGGCACCCACAGTTCTCTAGGGGGCTTTCAGGGATTCTTCACTAAAAACACTCGCTGGAGTCTGGAACCCCTCCCCTAGCAGGGAGACGCCTCCAAGCTGTGCTCAAAACTGGAACCGAACATTTGGGCTGGATCGCTCTCTGTCTCTGACTCTGACTGTTTCTCTCCCTTTCTCGCTGTCTCTCTCCTCTCTGTGTCTGTCTCTGCCTGTCTCTCCTTTTCTCTCTCCCTCTCTCCCCATCTCTCTCTGTCTCTGTCTCTCTCTGTGTCTCCATCTCTCTCTCTCTTGCTCTGTTTCTCTCTCTCTCTCTCTCTCTCTCTCTCTCTCTCGCTCTCTCTTTCCTCCTGTCTCTCTAAAAGGCTCCTTTCCTCTAAGGGCAAAGCAGCAGCCCTCAGGCAGTTTGAGTGGGAGTCACAGGTGGTGCAGGCCCAGGCCAGCCCCTGGTCCTGGCCTTTCTTCCCCTGGAGAATGAATAGTGAACGCCGAGGCCCTGGGAGCTGGGCAACCTGAGGGCTTTGGAGGGAAGGGCAGGAGGGCCCAGGGCCAGCACAGCACGCCCAGCTGGGGTGGGGGCAGTGGTGTGGGTGGCTGACCTCATTCCTGGGATGCTGGGCTGCAGGGCTGGGTGGCTGTGTCTACACCTGTCTGCCCCTGTCGGCTGTGAGAAATGCAGCAGGGACCGGGCAGCTAGACCCACGCTGTGGGCGACCAGCAGGCCAGGCAGGCGCACCGGCTCACTCCCCAATGCTCCAACCCCATCCACCTGGTGAGGTCAGCGGCCCCGTGGAGGGGAAGGAAGCACTCTGTGCCTAGAGCCTAGCCAGCCTGGGCCACGGTCTGTGGGCCTTGTCCAAGTGACTGCACCTCTGTGAGCCTGTTCCCCACCCTGGAAAGTGGAGGTCATAACATGGATGAGGTCCCCAATACTGGGCTACAGAGCCCTGGAGACGTGGAGAGTATAAGCCCCACATCCTGTCCCCAAAGAGCCACAGACCAGGCAGCTTAGTCAATAGAAGTCCAAGGTCAAGGTGTCAGCAGGGCAGGCTCTTTCCGAGGCTGTGGGGAAGGAACTGGTCCAGGCCCCTCTCCTTGGCTTGCCGACGGCCCGTGCCTCCCCACATCAGCTTCCCAGCACCAAGGTAGGTGCCCCAGGGCCTGGGGCCTGGAAGTTGGAGCCAGAGCCGGGAAGGGCCGGGCCCTGGAAATCCAGAGGGCCCTGCCTGGGCCGGGGTGGGGCCGGACATGGGGAGGTGTGGGTCCTGTCGGGGTTGGGACCAGCGCTCTGGCTTCCCTAGCTGATTTGAGCATTTAATTTTAATTTCACAAATAGAGACAAAGAAAGAAAACTCCTGAGAGCTGTGGCTGATCCTCCTGGCTGTGCAGAGGTCCTGGAGTTTAAGCCTCTGCGCTGTGCCCTCGGCTGCCCGGGTGCCCGTCGGCTCCTCTCTCTGGCACTGTGGCTAGGGAAGCCATGTCTGCTCCCCTGGCCTCAGTTTCCCCGTGTGTCTAATGTCTGTCCGTCTCCGGTCTCATTCCCGTTTCCCCCTTGTGATCCTACTGCTCCTCCCCCTTCTCAAGGACTTCCTGGCCTTGGTGGACAAACCTATGCTGGTGGTTCCATCAGAGACGCCCCAGACACTGCAACCCTCATCCTAAGGCCCACGCTCCCCTCCCCTTCAGGAGCCGCTCCATCCTCCCAGCAATCTCTTCTCCCAGGATCTCCAGTTCCCCACTCCCCGCTTTTCCTGCTGCCCCACTAGCTCCTCCCCTGTAGACCCCTAGACGCCATGGCTCCTGCAATCAGCAAGGATTTCAGGGGTGCCTCAAAGGGGCCTGCCTCTGAGGCTGGGATGCAGCAACGCATGAAACTCTACAATCCCTGATCACATGGGGCTTCTGGTCCCCTGGGATTTGGAGGTTCCTTGGTTTCTTCTCTTTTCTTTCTACCCTTCTTCTCCCTGGGTGACCTCATCTGTTCCCATGGATTGAAATATCCTTATGCCAGTGACTTCCAAATATGTCTCTCCAGCCACAACCTCTCCTCTGAACTCTGGACCTACATATCCGGCCATCCACTTGACATCTCCCTTTGGGGTCTCCCAGACATGTCAAGCGGATCATGTCCAAGTTGGTGTCCAGTCCTTTCCCAGGCAACCCACCCCCCACCCCCTGTCTTCCCCATCTCAGTAAGCCCCGCCCCCCTCCACTAGCTCCATCCAGAAAGCTCTGCCATCTCCTGGCTTCCCCCCGTCCATACCCACGATCAGGAATTCCTCCACAGACCTGTGTGTCCTGTCTCTGCAGATCCACAGCCTCACCCCATCAGCACCCTGGTCCATAAAGAGACCTGGCAACACAAATGAGGCTTCAGAGGGAGGAAGGGGATGTCACCTCTAGTCATGAGAGTCAGGGTTTGCGTGGGAGCTGCTGCACCAGGGAGAAGTGGAGACTCAGGGCCCCTCCAGGGATACACAGGGAAAAACCGCCTCCCCCAGCCCCAGGGTGGAGCCCCTGGTTACCCTCTGAGCCCCAGAGCCTTGTGTCCCCAGGGAGGCAGAGGGTGGAAAAGACTGACAGGTAGAGAGAGTGAGAGCCTCAAGAACGCCCTCCACTGCAGTACAAGGGCTGCCTGTCGGGGGGCCTGATGGGAGACATCGCAGCACGTGCAGCCCAGCCTTGGGACTTGGTGTCTGTGACCAGCTACGAGGAAAACCGTTCCTGCTTTACCCTTCTGGGAATGGGCTAGACTGCTGGGTTCCACACCAGGTGAAGACAGGCAGGTATTCTGTTCAAAGGGATGCGAATTTGCCACCCATTCGACAGGGAGAAAACGGGGGCATGGAGTTACCCGGATGTGAGCAGCAGAGCAGGGCAGTCCTGTTCAGGGCCTTACACGCCCGCCCCACGGCCTCCTTCCCAACCCTACAGACCTCGTTCCAGACAGTTCCTAGCACCATAAAGTAAGTGGACAAACCTCACTCTGGAAGGAGCGCACAGGGCCCTGTCCTTTCTGGGGCCCTGCTTAGAAGCACAGTGGAGGTCTCCAGAAACCACGCTCACACCGAGATCACATCACCATAAACAAGGGCCCCTGGGGGCTGGCACAGCTTTCCCAGTCACTAGCTGCGGGCATGTGGCAGCCTCCAGCAGCTCAGGTTCCTCCAGGCCACGTGCTAGACCTGGCTACTCCCCTTCTGACTTCTCATATGGAGCAGCCATTCCCCTGGGCCCGGGCCCCTGGCACAGGAGACCTGGGCTTGCTTGCAGCTGTTTTGCAGAGTGAAGGCAGAATGGAAACTGCAGTGATGAGGGAGAAGGTGCTGAGCAGAGGGAGACGGGGAGCTGGATGAGCAGGGACGCTGTTGCTGGGACCTCAGCCCCAGGATCGTCATCCTTTCAGCGAAATCCTTGCTGGGCAGCTACAGTGGGCTAGACACTGTGAGTGATGGCGTCTGGGCAGGACCCACAGGACAGGGGACGTACAGCCCAGTGGGAAAGGCAGGGAATCAGCTCAACCATCCACTGTGGGCCATGTAAGATCCAGCTATTCCACCATCCAGAAGTAGGGGGTCCAGGAGGTTAAATGACGTGCCAGTGGCCATGGTGTGGAGGCAAAGGGCAAGGGTTCAAAGCCACACCCCTCCAAACAGAACGCCTGCCGTTCTTCACCAGGTATGAAGAACAGTGGTAGAATGCGGAAATGAAAAGGACTGACCGATTCAGTGCCGGCAAGGACACAGGGCTGCTGGACCCCTCCCACCCCACGGGCACCACCTCTTTGGAAAACTCTTTTGCAGATTCTTCCAAAGCGAAACGTCCATCTGTGAGTGGCACAGCCGTCCCACTCCTGGGTCTTCTCCAAAGGGAAATTAAAGCACACAGCCTCCCCAGATCTTGGACAGAAAGGTTCCCAGTGGCTTTATTTGTAACAGCCCCAAGCTGGACACCACCCCAACGTGCATCCGCAGGTGCTCGGGTAAGCAAAGGCCTGGGGTCGCCATGGGTTCTGCTACTGGCCTCTCCTTCTGGGCAAGCGGCATCTCCAAGCCGAGCCTCAGTGGCTTTTCCTGTGAGGTGGGTCTAGTGAGTGGGCATGATTTGAGGTGGTGGGCAGGATCAGCGTGACATCCCTGGAGGAAGCTCCCAGCCAAGTGTGAAGGGCCCAGCTTGGAAGGGTGGAGGATACCAGGCTCCGAGCAGCCCCAGATGCTGGCTGCCTTGGCTCTGGGGACCCCATGGAGCACGAGGCATCTGGACAGGTAGTGGGGCCACAGGAGGCGCAGAGCCTGGGCTTTGGCACTGTTTCCTGAAGGGCCCCGTGTGTTCCATGCAGCAGGCAGGGTCAGGGGTCATATTTAAACTCAGGGGAGCCCAGGGCAGCACCTCCAGGCCACACACTGTCCCAGTGGTGTGGGCGGGCGGCCCCTTGGATGGTCGGGACAGCATAGCAAGGCCCTGGGCATGCACCTGACCAGTCACGTGGTGGGTCATCTGAGGGAACAGACAGGCAGATCCAACCCATGGTGTGGGAGCTGGGATTTGGGATGGTTTGAGGGCTGCGCCGAAAGCCTGGGGAGGAGCCTGGGTGGGACCACAGCTATCCTGTGCCCGGCACCCTGGCAGCCAGTTCAGAGTGACTGTCCCAGACCCAGCTGAGGCTCCACAGCCAAAGCAGGGCACACCTGGTGTTTCTCCCCATGGTACCTCGTGCCAGTCCCACTGGCCCCAGTGTCAGTCCTTAGGACCCCGGCCATCCACATGCTGACCTCCCGCAGGCCAGGCCCTATGCCCAGCACACAGCGGGAATGAACAGATAAAGCATCTCTCCCGCTCGGCTCCCCAGCTTCTCCACTGCAGAATCTGTGCCTGGCTCAGGAAATGTCTCCTCTGGGTGGGTTTTCTATTGCTGCATAACAAATTGTCACCAGTTATAAAGCTTAAAATGACATTTATCTATTGTCCTAAAGTTTGGGCGGGTCAGGAGCCAGGACATGGCGTAGCTGGGTCTTCCGTCTCATGGGGCTGAAGTCAAGGTGCCAACCGGAGCTGGGGTGTCCTCTGAGGTTTGGGAGCCTCTTCCAAGCTCTTGCAGCGGTAGAAGAAGCGATCTCCCTGCACCTGTGCCTCGTGGGGCTTGCATCCAGTCTCGAAGGAGGGTCTCTGACTTCAAGACCGTTTTTAAAAGCCTCACCTGATTAGCTTGGGCCCGCCCAGGATAACCTCCAATTTGATTAACTCAAGGTCAACTGGTTAGGACCTTAATTAAGACCTGCAGAAGTCCGGCCACCTTTGCCATATAAAGTAACCTCATCCCGGAAGCACATCCACACTCTTCACAACCCTGCCACACTCCGGAGGGGAGTACACAGGTGTGTGCACACCTGGGGGCCGGGATGCTGGAGAGCCTGAAGCTCCTCCCAACCACGCTCTCCTTGGCTCTGAGACTGAGTCCTGGCCCCAGGTAGCACTGTGAGGGCCTGAGCGGCCAGGCACCTTAACCGTTTTGTTTTTATTACCTGAGGCCCGAACTCTCACACCCAAACCGTGGGCTACGCGTCTGTCCCTGGGAGGTCCTGACCTCACTGGCCTCTGGCCCCGGGCGTATCTGTCACTCCTCTTTCTTCTGGATTCTGGTTGCAGGCATTGATCCCTGCCCTGGGGTTTATTTTGCTGGGTGTCAGGCAGGAAAAGGGTCAAATTCCAGCATGCGTGTCCGATGTTGCATCCCAGGACAGTTGGCCTGAGCTGCTTCCCCTGGCTGTTGGGAGTCTGTCCCGACAAGAAGATGTGGCTCAGCCAGGGGCCCAGAGCTGCGGCTCCTCCAGGGGCAGCTGAACTCAGCACCCAGCCTCAGGAAACGGTGGATTTGAAAGCAGAAATCCTTTTCTCTGAAAAGGGAAAAGAAAGTTCCTTCTCAGCATCTCTGGCTTCTTCTCCCCTGACCCCAAACTGAAACACTTATTTTACCTTAGCAGAGCAAAAAAAAAAACACGATAAAAACATTTTGTTGACACTTAATTACAAAAATAACATGTTGTCTTTTACCTCGACGCGTTCCCAATCTCCCCTCAATCATTAGCAGGACCCTGGGTTCCGGCCGACTCCAGATGTTCAGAGCAAAGGCAAACGCTCGACCCCACTCCTTCCCTCGAGTGTGGCTTTCCATTTATTTATTTGAGTTACACAAGCATATGTGTTTAGTAGGCGCATCTCAGAAAGCGGAGGTAAGCAAGCCCAAAGGGGAAAAAAGCACCTGCAACCTCCCAGCCACTAATCACCCTCATCAAGAATTAGCACCTCCTACCGACTCGCGTGTGTGCCTGGCCATGTGTGTTTATACGCGTGTAGTTATGCACTAATTCCATCCTGTAAACTTGGTGTGAGGGTTTAGTTACAGCTGCGTCTCTTATTAGATAATTTTCAAAATTCCAGTTAAAATCAGTGAAAGTGGCAAGCTGTGGTGGCTCACGCCTGTAATCCCAGCACTTCGGGAGGCTGAGGTGGGCAGATCACCTGAGGTCAAGAGTTCCAGACCAGCCTGGCCAACTTGCCGAAATCCTGCCTCTACTAAAAATATAAAAATTAGCTGGGCACGGTGGCACGTGCCTGTAATCCCAGCTACTCGGGAGGCAGAGGCAGGAGAATGGCTTGAACCTGGCAGGCAGAAGTTGCAGTGAGCCAATATTGAGTCCACTGCACTCCAGCCTGGGTGGCAGAGCTAGACTCCATCTCAAAAAAAGAAAATCAGCAGAAGCAAAAGGGAGTTGTTATACACCTTGATGTTAACAAAATGGGTTTTAAAAGGAGAAAAGTGGGCTCTGGGGAGGCTGTGGCGAAGCTGTCACTCACACGGGTATCTGCAGGCTCAGGGGTGTGCGGCGCACAGTCCAGTACCGCGTTCCGCAGACACCCACGTGCACTTGCCTGAACCTTTGTCCCGTGCCGTCCAACGTCCCTCCCACTTCTTCATCTCAGTTTTTTTTTAAGTTAATTTTAACTTTACTTTTTGCTAGCAGTCTTAGGTTTACAGAAAAATTGAGAAGAAAGTGCAGTTTCCACATCTGTCCCCTACCCCAGTTCCCCTGTTACATCTCACCTTGGTGCCAGGCGTCCCTCTGGCCGTGCTGATTGGCTCCGTTGTCACAACTGAGGAGCCCCTGGGATTACTTCATGTGAGACTAAGACCCCTAGTTTACATGAGGGTTCACACTTGCTGGCGTACAGTCCATGAAATTCGACAGACGTTATGGGGACATGTGCCCACCGCGCCACTAACCTCCAGAAGAGATTCCCCGCCCTAAACATCCTGAGCTCACCCGTCCATCCCTCCCTCCCCGCTGACCCTTGGCAACCACTGACCTTTTTACCATCTCCATAGTTTTACCTTTTCCAGAAAGACACGTAGTTGGAATCACAGAGAAAGTAGCCTTTTTGGGTTGGTTCTTTTATCTAGCAACACGCATTTAACCTTCCTGTGAGTCTTTCTGTGACTTGTGAGCTCATTCCTTTCTTTCTTTTTTTTTTTTTTTTTTTTTTTTTTTTTTTTTTTTTTTTGAGATGGAGTTTCGTTCTTGTTACGCAGGCTGGAGTGCAATGGCGCGATCTCGGCTCACCGCAGCCTCTGCCTCCTGAGTTCAAGCAATTCTCCTGCCTCAGTCTCCCGAGTAGCTGGGATTACAGGCACGTGCCACTGTGCCCAGCTAATTTTTGTATTTTTAGTAGAGACGGGGTTTCACCATGTTGACCAGGATGGTCTCGATCTCTTGACCTCATGATCCACCTGCCTTTGCCTCTCAAAGTGCTGGGATTACAGGCGTGAGCCAGCGCACCCGGCCGATCTCATTCCTTTCTAACAGGAAAAAATATTCTTCCCTCTGATTGGCCCAGATACGGCCCACATGACCCAAGCTGGACCAATCAGAGTTCTACCTGGGATTTCGGCCAGAGTGGTCTGAACATAGACTCTCTCTTCCCCTGGGAATTACAAAAGTCCCTTGCGTTAGCCTGAAAGTGAAGCCAGCATAGGACAGCAGATGCACAGAGATGGTGTTCTGATGTCGTCATTGTCACCTTCTCAGTCATGTGGTGCCTAAGGTCTACTGCTGGGCTCTCTCGTTACATGAGCCGCATGTTCCCAGTTTTGCAGAAGGGTTAGGGTTTCTGTCACTTGCGACCACAGCTCCTAAAGCAAAGACAAACGTTTTTACATGGACCTTTTTTTGGTCAACAAATTCATATGTTATTATTTAAATATTTTTTATTAGAGTAAAAGTTGCATACAAACAAAATTCACCATTTTAAAGTGTACAGTTAGGTGAGTTTGACAAACACAGCTGTGTACCCATTGCCACAACTGAGACCCAGGACGGTCTCATCACCACAGAAAACCTCCTCACCCTGCTTCCCTTCTCCCAGCTCCTGGGAAACATGGAACCTGTTTCCTACACCTACAATCTTGCCCTTTCCAGAACATCACATAAATGGAATCATACAATTTGCAGCCTTTGAGTCAGCTTCTTAGCATGAAGCATTTTGGACCATCCATTTGGCTTGTTCTTTTTCATGGCTCAGTAGTATTCCATTGAATGGATGTACCACAGTTAGTTCATAGTTCTTCAGCTGAAAGATGTTTGATTTGTTTCTAGTATGTGGTGATTAGGAATTCAGGAATTCAGCCTCTGCATACATCTGTGCAGATCTTTGTGTGTACTTAAGTCAATGCTAAGGAGGTGCCAGGACCTTGAAGTCAGGATAGCTGAGCCCTCAAAGGATTCTCCTTAGCCTTGCCACATTGCTTTCAGAACTCAGACATATTCTCAGAATGAGAAAGAGAGCTGCTAGGAGAATTCCTCCTACAATTATCAGAAGAAAGGCTTCCAGAAGCAGCCACCCCACTCTTTCCTCTTGGCCCAAAGCCCACCAACAGAGGATGAGATTCAATTTTCTGGGGGGGGCAGTGTGATGTTTTGATAAACATACAATAAGGAATGATGCAATCAAGCTATTAACATATCCATCTCTTTGCTCACAGGTATCAAAGCATCACAAAAATATACAATTACCATTTGTCAGTGTAAAATAATATTAATATACAATTAATATACACACTTGTCAATGTGAAAGAATATTAATGTACAATTACCATTGGTCAATGCAAAATAATATTAATATACAATTATTTGTCAGTGTAAAATATTAATAAATAAGTATAAATAATATTAACAATCCAAAATATTGATATAATTAATAATAGTCAATTAATAATAATATGCAAAGCAAAATAATATTAATAATATTAACAACTAATAAGAGCATCATGTCCCCAGAACATTTGTCAAATATCATGGAACTTATACCACCAAGTTGTATGCCCCCCGTGTTGCCAGGATGGAGATAACAATGACGTAATGGTGATGATGACTATCTAATGATCCATTGAGCCCTGGCATGGGTCTGACACCCACATTTTATTTTTTTCAGGTCTCATAATACTATTCCAAAGGCCTCTGTCCCCAGTGTCACTGTGAAGACCCCGAAGATGCACACACTTTAGGCAGAGTGAGACGGACACCTCTGTTCACCCAAGACTCACAGTCTGCTTTAGATCCCTAGCAGGTTTTCATGGGAGTTCCCCCCAAAGGACCCTGACCATTGCATTGCAGTTATGCCTTGACCCATTTGGTGCATCCATAAGGAGACTCACCCCAGGGCTGGGCCAGGGTGAGTCACCCTCCCACCTGCTTCTGGCTCAAACATGGGACCTGGCAGGGCCCTCACCACCATCTCACCCTGACCAGGCCACTCAACTCAAAGGAAGGTGCCTACGTTGCTGAAGCTGGTTGGAAACGGAAAGGACTCTGGATGCCATCCAGCCGGGGACTGCCGGACCACTGAGAGACCTAGAACAGAGAGACACACAATGGACCACCAGCAGGGTCCTACCAATGGTGGCTGACCAGAGCCAGGCCTGGCCAGTCCCGTCCCTCCTGCCAGCAAGGGGACAGACCAAAGCAGTGCATGGGCCATGGGATTTTCTTTTATGGGCTTGCTGAGTAGACAGTTTCACCCTGGGCTGTTCGGATCTCAGAGACAGGAAGCGAGAATGTGTCCTCTGTCCTCTCTCACCCTGCGTCTGTGCTCCTTGCAAAGGCTGTGAACACGTTTACGAGGATGTAACTAATCACCGCAGGTGTGTGTCCACCTCGAGATTTTCCTCTCCATGAGTTCCCACATTTCCACATGGTGGGTTGAGTGTCTGTGCACTAACTAGCTCAGATGCCTGGACTGTCTCCATTGTTAACATCATTTATTCATTCAACAGACATCCACTGAGCCTTTCCTGCCCGCCAGATGCTCCTCTGGGTGCTGAGGATGCAGCAGTGAGCAATTCCCCCATCCTCAGGAGCTGGCATTCTGTAGTTCAGGGAGATGAATAGGAAACCAAATAAATAGCAACTAACCTGGACCGCGATGGGTGGGCATAAGTGCACAAGCCGGATCGCGATGGGTGGGCATAAGTGCTCTGGAGAAAAACACACCAAGGAGTGTGGGGGCATTGGGCAGGTGCCTCTGTGGACACCAGTGCCAGCTCTGACCTTTCTGAGGGGAGCAGGAGGGGAACCTGGATACCATGCTTGGGGAAGTTGCTTCAAGAAAGCCCCAAGCCCCCACCATGAGACCTTGACTGGTGCGGACGTGCGGACGTTTCCGGGGCAGGGTGAACAAGGACGGACACAGGAATAACGGGCGTGGATGACGACCATCAGCAGGTCTGAGTCTCAGCAGGGGTCTCGTTACATGGGGCGGAGGGCTGCTTCCTTGGGATCAATGTTCAGGCCTAGAATCATTAGCTTTGGGGCTGCGTCTATTTCTGTGGCCCTGGGTCAGTTGTTTGCATTTCTGTACTGTTTTGCCATCCGTCCTGGCCAACGCTTCCTTCACACACGTGAACCTGTGTGAGCGCTGTCTTCCTCACATCCTCCCCAGCACCTTCTTTTCTCATTTTAAAGCAATGTCATTACTGTGAAGGTATGAAATACCTCCCTCTTTCCCTTGCTGATTTTTAACTGTAATTTTTAAAATTACCTAATACGAAAGGCAGGCTGGGAGCAGTGGTTCATGCCTGTAATCGTAACACTTTGAGAGGCTGAGTCAGTCAGATTGCCTGAGCTTAGGAGTTTGAGACCACCTGGCCAACATGGTGGAACCCCATCTCTACTAAAAATACAAAAAATTAACTGGGCGTGGTGGTGCGCGCCTGTAGTCCCAGCTACTAGGGAGCCTGAAGCAGGAAAACTGTTTGAACCTGGGAGGTGGAGGTTGGGGTCAGCCCAGATCTCACCACTGCACTTCAGCCTGGGTGACAGAGCAAGACTATCTCAGAAAAAGGGAAGGGGAGGGGAGGGGAGGGGAGAGGGGGAGGGGGCCAGAAAAGAAAGAAAGAAAGAGAGAGAGAGAGGAAGGAAGGAAGGAAGGAAGGAAGGAAGGAAGGAAGGAAGGAAGGAAGGAAGGAAGGAAGGAAGGAAGGATGAAAGAAAGCAGCCATGCGTGAACCCTAACAAGCAAGCTTGCAGGATTGAATCAGAAGTCGTCTCCCCTCTGCCTGCCTTTCTACCATCATTGCCTAAGAAGTTTGTTACATCCTCATCTCACAGTGTCTCCAAATCTGGGCTGTGTGAGCTGATTTTGGGTGGGACACAGATGGCTGAGTTTTAGCACTATTGTGAAGGGTGACTTTTAATGTGTAATCTATTTATGGCAAGTGACATTGATCCACCACATATGACAGTGCTACCAAGTGGCCTTTAAAAATACATTTATTTAAGTAAATAAGCAGAGCAGCTGGGCGTGGTGGCTCACACCTGTAATCCCAGCTCTTTGGGAGACCGAGGTGGGCAGATCACGAGATCAGGAGTTCAAGACCAGCCTGGCTAACATGATGAAACCCCGTCTCTACTAATAATAAGTTGGGTGTGGTGGTGCGTGCCTGTAATCCCAGCTACTCAGGAGGCTGAAGCAGGAGAATTGCTTGAACTGGGACCTGGGAGGCAGAGGTTGCAGTGAGCCGAGATCTCACCACTGCACTCCAGCCTGGGCTAAAGAGGCAGACTCTGTCTCAAAAAAAAAAGAAAGAAAAAAAAGGAAAATAAGCAGAGTGGAAGTGTTGTGTTATGTTGTGTTATGTTGTGTTGTGTTGTGTTGTGTTGTGATGTGTTGTGTTGTGATGTGTTGTATTGTGTTGTGTTGTGTTGTGTTGTGATGTGATGTGTTGTGTTGTGTTGTGTTGTGATGTGTTGTGTTGTGATGTGTTGTATTGTGTTGTGTTGTGTTGTGTTGTGATGTGTTGTGTTGTGTTGTGTTGTGATGTGTTGTGTTGTGATGTGTTGTGTTGTGTTGTGATGTGTTGTGTTGTGTTGTGATGTGTTGTGTTGTGTTGTGTTGTGTTGTGATGTGTTGTGTTGTGTTGTGTTGTGTTGTGTTGTGATGGAGTGACGGGATAGGTGGTATTCGGCCTCAAGGTGCTGGTAGAGGCTGATATCTCAGACTCCACACTGTCCCATTTAATCATCCCAAGCACAGATGCCGGAGAAAGTCTTTTTTTTTGAGACAGTCTCACTATGTCACCCAGGCTGGAATGCACTGGCACAGTCTGAGCTCACTGCGACCTCTGCCTCCTGGGCTAAAGCGGTTCTCCTATCTCAGTCTCCCGAGTAGCTGGGATCACAGGTGTGTTTCCCCACACCTGGCTAGTTGTTATATTTTTAGTAGAGACGGGATTTCACTATGTTGGCCAGGCTGATCTCAAAACTTCTGACCTCCAGTGATCTACCCGCCTTGGCCTCCCAAAGTGCTGGGATTACAGGTGTGAGCCAGGGTGCCCAGCCTGGAGGAAGTCTTATTAGCCTCATTTCACGGAGGAGAAACGGGCTCCAGGGCGTGGAGGCTGCCTGTGGCCACAAGGCCTCCGTGGCCTGTTGGGCTCCTGTGCCTTTACCTGGAACAAGCACCCGCCTGCCTAGCAAAACAACTGCATTTCTGAAGTCAGGCTTCTGCTTACATGCAGTTGGCCTTCCCTTGTGAATGGGGAAACTGAGGCCTGGAGGTCAGCCAGTGGGTCAGGACACAGTTCAGCCCCGAGCTGGGGCTCTGGCCCCATCCAGGAGCTCCCCAAGCAGTCAACTTTGCCAGCCTTTGGTGCCTCTTGAGACAAAGGATCTGGGCAGTGGCCACTCAGCCACTGGGCCCACATCCCCACAGGCCTAGTTCTGGACGCTGGAGGCCTGAGGCTGCACCCAGGTTGTGGCTAGCCTGCCTGTCCCGGGGCCAGGGCTGGGTGCTTTCTGCTGAGTCACTACCAAGGCTCAGGCCTGACCACAGGACATTTTTGAGATTCCAGGGCTGGCTCCACGAAGGCCAGTGTCGGCCCGCGGCAGGCCCGGCATCACCCAGCCCAGAATCACAGCCTCACAGAGCCTAGAGGGGCTGTGGGGAGGGGAGTCCTGGGAACTGAGGTCGGGAGACAATGGTGGCCCCCCTCGGGGTGGTGCCCTCTGCTCACCGCTCAGCAGGGGTCTGACAGAGCAGTGCACAGGCAGGGATTCAGAGTCGTGGTCGGACTTCAGGCAAGAGGGGCCCCGAGGTTGAAGACAAGGGGCTCAGAGCTTGATTTTCATATACTTTTGAATTTTCTCAGAGTAGAACAATATTTCAAAATATATAAAATATGGTTAAAAAATTCTCCTACTCCAGACTCCCAGATCCCTAGTTTTCCTCCCTAAGGACAAATGATGTTACCAGTTTCCTGGGCATCCATGCAGGGTTAGGAATGCAGCTACAACCAAATCTCTATACATGTCCCCTGAGCAGCAGACATAGCTGCATATGTGTGCCTGCGCATGTCTGCATGTGTGTGTGCGTGTGTGTACACGTGTGTGCACGTGTGCATGTGTATGTGTGTGCATCTGTATGCGTGTGTGTGCGCCTGTGTGTGTGTGTGCATGTGTGCGTGTATGTGTGCGTGCGTGTGTGTGTGCGTGTATGCATGGGTGTCCTTTTATCCTAAAGAAAACACATCTTTTCCTTTAACAAAGAACATCCTTTGCATCTAGCTTCCAGAAAGTGCTGCCAATTTGGGGGACCAAGAGAGGGAGGCTGCAGAGGAACACCGTTTGGTCAGATGTGAAATGTGACCTGGAAACCGGTGCTTGGCGAACATCTCCAAAGCCCTCAGTGACCCCACAAAGGTGGGCGGGGCCCCTTCCCATTTTTCAGGCTGTCTTGGCAGAGACTTCCTGTCACCAAGAACCTAAGGTTGTCACAGCCGGACGGTGTGGGAACTGGCACTGCTGGGCTCCTGCTGCCTGGGGCACGTAGGTCTGCTCGGTGATCCTGAGCACTCACCCTGTGAACCTCAATGTCCACGGCTGGGGAGCAGAGGTACGTGCAGAACCAGCTCTGTCTTCCCGGAGACTTTCTATGGTCTAAAGTGATGTAATGTTGCCACAAAATTCTAATCCCCACTATCAGGCAAAAATACTGCGATGAGACTGTGTTCCTTCAGCAGAGAGGGTGCGCATTAAAAGTACAGGTTTGCTAAACATGGATGCTTAGAACAGGACTCTGCTTGGGGTTCTATTTTATTTGACCAGAGACCTGAAAAATGTCCTGGTCCTCTTCTTACATCTGGGAGCCACAGCTGCCCCACTGTGCACCATCACCCCTCCGTCCGTGTCTGCCTCCTCCAGCAGGGAAGGGGCTCTGGAAGGTCCGAATTGGCGTGCCCAGTGTGTCCCCCGCACCCATGCTCAGAGCTGTGCCAGGGACCATGCCCCAACTAAAGTAATAATCTGAATGATATCCTCAAAGGATCCTGGTGTGGGCTTAAATCCAGGAGGAACTTCCAGCCAGGCGCGGTGGCTCACGTCTGTAATCCCAGCACTTTGGGAGGCTGAGGTGGGTGGGTCACAAGGTCAGGAGATCGAGACCATGTTGCCTAACACAGTGAAACCCCATCTCTACTAAAAATACACAAAATTAGCTGGCAGTGGTGGCACACGCCTGTAGTCCCAGCTACGTGGGAGGCTGAGGCACAAGAATCGCCCTATAGCAACCCCAGTCCCGCAGCACAGAGGTGGGACAATTCCAGCTCAATGTCTCAGCCAGTGGGTTCCCATGTCCTCCCCGCCTCTCCCAAGCAGGAGACACAGTGACCCAGGTAACCAGTCATGGGCAGGTGCATTCCTGGGAGAATTTCAGCAGGCTGCCCCGGCTGCATGGTGTGTCTGTGACATCCCCAGCTTCCCATCCACACAGTGGACTGCTCACACAGGGACAGAAACCACACTGTCGTTCCTGCCACCTGGCCATTGTCCTGTGGCCCAGGGCTGCCCGGAGCCCCTTCCTGCCCAAGTGGCAGCCAGCCCACCTGGATCTGGAGGTGGGCCTTGGGGACACTTCTCACTGGATCAGCCGCGCTGCCTGCCCGGGAAGCTCCTCATGAAAGGCCTCCCTTGTGCACCTGGGCGTGCCCGGCCGCCAACGTCACCCGAAGCCCCCTCTCATAAATTCCAGCTCCAAGGTTTGCAGTTATCGGGAGGACGTTTCCAATTGCTGCTCACATGTGGGAAAATATGTAAGCAACTGAGAGGCCCTTTTGTCTGCGGCTCAGAGGGGGCCAGCGACCAGGAGGGAGGGTGGCCTGTCCCCAGTGGTGGGTGCAGAGGAAGCGGCTGCGTTCAGGTTTAACGAAGTCTCATGAATCACGGCCACCCATCAGGCACAGATTCTATAAATCACCTGTGACGGGCTTGGCTTGTTTGTTTTCTCTGCAGCCAATACATTGATCAGGGCAGTGGGCACGAGGGGGCCCCCGGGGGCCCAGGCCCTCAGCGAATCAAACCCTGTTCTTTTAACTTGAGGGAAAACAAGGCCATAAAAAAGGAACTTGTGCTAATGAAACCCCCTGGATTCCAAGGAGGAAAACAGAGCTCTGAGACCAAGTCCGTTTTCGCCCTTGCATCTGAAAGGGAGTCTGGGGAAATGCTAATTTTGAACTTTCTATACACCCTTCCTGCCTCTGGATGTGGCTGCCTGACTTGAATTCCTTTGGACAATAAAATGGGGGGTGGGAATCACATCACTTCAGCAAAACACAGGCTCAGTTTTTCTAGATTAGCGGAAAAGTGTGCGCTATTTAAAAAGACACGTCACATAACTTTTTATTTTCTAACATTCCCAAGCAAAATAAAAGGGGGGGGAGAGGGGTGCATTTGGGAATATGAGCTCAGCTCGGCACCTAATTTGGAAAGATCTTTTGTTTGGTGATGGACTTGGAAAAACAGGCCCGAATCTGCATTTTCAGAGGACGTGCGCAGGCTTTCACTCCATCCTCCCCGGGGGTTCTCTCAAACTCCAAGGAGAAGGCTCTCTGCTTCTTAAAGTTCATGGGGCAAAGGGGCACCTTGATCCATGGCTGAGAAACTGAGTTGATCTTTCGGGACAGTGAACAGGCCCCCTGGAAATCTGCCATCCCCAGAGGACCCCATCTGTACCTGCCTGTGGCTGTCACCAGGCTGATGTCATTCATTTTTGGGGAGGGTGGTTGGCGATGGACCCTGGACCGCCCCAAGGTGGTCCTTGGAAGTGGCCTCTGAATGTGTGTTTAGGTGACTCCTTGACAGGCACTGTCTTGCTTGTCATCTTCCTCTTCCTCCCCAGGGTGAGAGCAGGGAACCAGGCCTTGTCAACCGCAGGCCTGCAATCCCTGCCCCCGGGTGGCCCCAACCTGCACACGCTGCCCACCCGCCAGTGCCAGGCCACCCGCTGCCTGTCAGGAAGGCCAGGGAGCAGATGCTTGTGCTGTGCGCGCAGTGGCCGAGCTGGTGGTCGGGTCTCGGGTGCAGGGATCCTGTGTAGTCCCGGCCAGGAGAGCCAGGGCCACAGCCTGCGGGAGGCAAGGGGAACCTTGCATGGTCCCTGCCCTCAGAGACCTCTCCAGCCAAACCTTCCAAGGCAGTTGGTGGGCATCGGGAGCCCTGCCTCGAAGAAGCCACTCCCAGCTCCCTCTGTGGGACCTCAGAGACCCACTGGGCTATGAGCTAGAATGGGCACAGCTCAGCCTGGGAGGGCAGTGCGTTTCCAACTTCACAAGGTTGGCTGAGCGCAGTGGTTGGGGAGTCAGGGTCCTGCAGGGAAGGTGGCCCTGCCTGCCCGGCCTCGGCCCACTCCAGCTCTAGAATGCAGGCTGGCTGCAGTGGGGGAGTCTGGGCTGGAGGAAATTTTCAGGAGGCTTCCTGCTATACTCTGCATGTGAGAATACAAAAAAAGCCCAGTTCTCAGTAGGACAGTAACCAGCCAGGCTCCCCTTGGGGTCGCATGGGTGCTCTGTGGAGTGTGAGGATCTCAATCCAGACCGGGAAGAAGGGGCGTGAGGCTGAGAGGGCCAGTGACATCCCTGGATGACGTGGGATGCCGCAGAGCTGAGCTGGGGCCGGATCTCGTTTCTCTGAAGTCTGCTAAGTGTGTCTTTTGTCTGCGGCTATCTGGGTACATGGCCAGCAGGCAGGGGGGGCCCATCCTCAAGCCCAGTGGCTCTGCTGGGGGTAGAGGGTTGGCCACAACTCACTCATTCATTCATTTAGTCAGCCAGTCGGCCCATGACCATTACTGAGCACCCCCACCCGCCCCTCACTTCTGCTGCCAGCTGGAGCATCAGCCCTTGAAAGTAGCCATAAGTACTTTCACCGGTGCCTGGCTTCAAGTCGCATCCAGAGCAAATCAGAGCTCCTCATTCTGGGATCGTGTCAGGAAAATGAAGGTGTTGGAAGCTGCTCCCCACAGCCGTGACCCAGGGCACTGGATGTGGGAGCAGGCGGGGGCTGACAGCCGGCAGGCTCTGGGACCCAGCCCAGCATCCTTGGCCTCCCCATCCTCTCCTTTGCCTCTCAGCTTCCTCCCCTGGCCCCTCTCCCTCTGGCTTCCCTTCCTTGAAGGGCAAAAGGAGCAATTGCCTCTCTGTGCGTTTCTATTTCTGCACCTTCCGCTTCCTGGCTGGTAGCCGGCTGACCGCTTCAGAAAGTTCTGGAATCCACAAGGCCAGCTGGTCCCGGGGCAGGATGTGGGGGCCTCGGATTTCCTCCTCCCCAGCAGCTCCACGGGTGTCCCAGGGGCCGGGCGCCCAGGGGTGTCGGGGAAGGCTGCCGCCCAGTGAATGGATGGGGAAGCGAACGTGTGAGGGGCCACAGATCGTGACTGACCGGTGCCTGCGCTGGAAGGCAGGCAGGGGCCCTGCTGCTGGTTCTCTGGGCGTGCATTATGCGCCTACTGCATGCCAGGCACGGTTCTAGGCTCTGGAAATGCAGTGAGGAACAAATACACGTACTGGGCTTTATTTTGTCCTTCGCAACAGCCCACAAGTAAGCACCTTTTGTATAAGTTTTCAGACAAGAAAATGAGTGTTAAGTGATTTGCCCAAATCCATGTCGTCAGCGAACCACACAGGCAGTGGGCTTGAGGCTGTGCCCTTGCTCACCCTCTTGAGTAAGTGGATGGTT
The DNA here is from genome assembly GCA_031835075.1 of Saguinus oedipus. Lineage (NCBI taxonomy): Eukaryota > Metazoa > Chordata > Mammalia > Primates > Cebidae > Saguinus > Saguinus oedipus. The sequence continues at coordinate 48,599,698 of CM063178.1, forward strand.
GTGTGTGTAGCTGCAAGAGACAGATGGAGAACCGGGGGCTCCAGGTATAGTCATCAGAGGTCTAAATTCTAGCACTGCATTGATCTGTTCTCATGCTGCTAATGAAGACAACACCTGATACTGGGCAATTTATAAAGGAAAGAGGTTTAATGGACTCACAGTTCCACATGGCTGGAGAGGCCTCACCATGACGCTGGAAGGCAAGGATGAGCAAAACACGTCTTACATGGTGGCAGGCAAGAGAGCTCCCCTTCAGAAAACCATCAGATCTCGTGGGATTTATTCCACGAGAACAGCGCGTGGAATAAATTTATTCCATAAGAACAGCTCAGGAAAGACCTGCCCCCATGATGCAATTGCAGCCCACTGACTGGGTCCCTCCCATGACAGGTGGGAACTATGGGAGGTACATTTCAAGATGAGATTTGGGTAGGGACACAGCCAGACCATACCAAACACATTTTTGTTTTATTTATTTGTTTATTTTTGAGACAGAGGCTTGCTCTGTCACCCAGGCTGGAGTGCAGTGGCTCGCTCTTGACTACTACAACCTCCATGCCTCCCAAGTTCAAGTGATTCTCCTGCCTCAGCCTCCGGAGTAGTTGGGATTACAGGCACGCGTCATCACACCCAGCTAATTCTTGCATTTTTAGTAGAGGCTGGGTTTCATCATATTGGTCAGGCTGTTCTTGAACTCATTACAGGTGTGAGCCACCGTGCCTGGCCCCAAACACATTTTTAAAAAATATCTCAGTGTTCCAGCGTCTGGGTGTGAATCCTCACATCACCTCTGGGCCTGCCTAAGAGCCAAGGTAAGAGTGGTCAGGTATTGGGAGGTCTGACTTGGAGTCACACACTCCATCTCCGGTCCTCATGCTGTCACTGTGGAAGAAGCTGCTGGTCCCTATTGGGCAGGAGTGAGGCCAGTCAATGTGCAATGAGCACAGCCAAGCTGGCAACCCATTCCACGTGTGCAGGGGAGGGCAGTGGTATCACCACCCAACACCACTCGGAGGGCTAGAGGTGACCTGGTGGGCAGCCGTCCTGCCTAGAGATACACGGAGATACGTGTTGGCTGCTTAAAAAATGGGATTGTTGGCCAGGTTTGGTGGCTCATGCCTGTAATCCCAGCATTTTGGGAGGCCAAGGCAGGTGGATCATGAGATCAAGAGATGGAGACCATTCTAGCCAACATGGTGAAACCCCATCTCTACTAAAAATTCAAAAACTTTTAGTAGAGAAAAATTCAAAAACCCCATCTACTAAAAATTCCAAAACCCCGTCTCTACTAAAAAAATTCAAACATTAGCCGGGCGTGGTGGCGCGTGCCTGTAGTCCCAGCTACTCGGGAGGTTGAGGCAGGAGAATCGCTCAAACCCGGGAGGAGGAGGTTGCAGTGAGCTGAGATCACAGCACTGCACTCCAGCCTGGCGACAGAGCGAGACTGCATCTCAAAAATAAAAGTGGGGGCATGGGGATCATCTAGACATGCTTTCCTGAAATCTGTTTTGCTCACAGATTGATAGAGAGAGAGCATCCTCACATGTCAGTAAAAACAGAAAGCTTGGCATCATCTTAATTGCCCGGCAGCGTCCCCTCCACGGTTCTGTCATTGTGGACCACTCTCATGTTGACGGATGTGAGTGCTGCTCCCAGTTTCCCTCTTATCAACGACTCTGGGCGGAGCCACCTTGGACAGGGGCCCTTTAACATGCAGGTGGATAGCGCTGTGGGCTAAGTTCCTGGAGGGAGGCTTTCTGGGCTAAAGGGTTTGCACATTTTACATGTTGACTCCTATGGGAAATACCTCTGTGTTTCTGAGGAAAGCAAGACCGTGGGCCCTTAACATTGGGCCACAGGGTTATTGATGATTTCCGGGAGTGCCTTTTTCTTTATTAAAAATTTTCATTCTTTTCTTTTCTTTTTTTGAGATGGAGGGAGTTTCCATCTTGTTGCCCAGGCTGGAGTGCAATGGCGTGATTTCGGCTCACTGCAACCTCCACCTCCCAAGTTCAAGCAATTCTCCTGCCTCAGCCTCCTGAGTAGCTGGGATTACAGGCGCGCGCCACCACGCCCGGCTAATTTTGTATTTTTAGTAGACACCGGGTTTCTCCATGTTGGTCAGGCTGGTCTTGAACTCCCGACCTCCGATGATCCTCAGCCACCCAAAGTGCTGGGATTACAGGTGTGGCCACCATGTCCAGACTAAAAATCTTTTTTCTTTAACTGATTATAAAGGTAATACACTTCAGTGCAGAAAATCCAGGAAGTACAGTGAAGTACTCGTTCATTTTCAGTCATTCAGTCTGCCAACTGCTATTAATAGGCACCCTCTCCTACTCCCGACCTCTGCTGCCAGGCAGAGCATCATTTAAAATTTTAAATGTCCTGTTACTCCTCGCAGAGGTAACCTATTAATCTATGTGTCAATCTTGTATAATACTTGGTTCATTAAATGTCTTGACATAAGTGCAGACCTGTGTTGTTAAATAGCCTTCAAAAAAGATAATACTAACAAAACCTTCGGCCAGGAGCTGTGGCTCACACCCTTAATCCCAGCACTTTGGGAGGCTGAGGCAGGAGGATAGCTTGAGTTCAGGAGTTCAAGACCAGTCTAGGCAACATAGCAAATCCCCATCTCTACAAAAAGTAAAAGTAAAAAAATTAGCTGGGTGTGGTGGTACACTCCTGTAGTCCCAGCTGCATGGGAGGCTGAGGTTAGAGGATCACTTGACTCAAAAGATGGAGGCTACAGTGATCCTTGAGTGCCACTGCACTCAGCCTGGGTGACAGAGCAAGACTCTGTCTCAAAAAAACAAAACAAAAAAAAAAAAGAAAAGAAAAGAAAGAAAAAGAAAAAGTTCACTGTAGCTCATGCTCATTGTAGGAAACTTGAAAAATTTAGAGCATTGGAAATCGCTCAGTGTCCGTGTTTACAGGCTGTGTGTTTCACTGTGGTGTGTTTGTCACGGGTGTGCAGACGTTTTATTTTACGTCATGAGTATCATATTGTGGTACCAGTTTTGTCTCCTGCATTTCACTTAACAGACCGTGATTATTTCCCCATGGCGTTAAGTCATTTCTGAAAACATAATTTTTAATGGCTGAGTCGTATTTTATAGAGCAGATGCTTCAATGGTGAGTCATTTTTGATGTTTCCAGCCTTTAGGTGTTACAGACAGGGCTGGGACGGCCATCCTTGTACACGGGTCTTTGCACACATGCGGAAGGGTTTTTAGAGTAATTCTTAGAAGCTAGATAGGAAGTCTAGCTACATATTGCCAAGTTGTCCTCCAGAAAGCTGGTAGCAATTATATTCCCTCCAACATCGTAAGAAAATGTGGCCGTCAACACTGCTGAGTAAGCATATTTTGTCTATAATGGCTGCAAATCACATTTCTTCGCTTACTAGTGAGAACAAACACCTTTTTTTAAAAAAATAGGATTATCAACTATTTGTATTTTGTTCATGAAATTCCTATTTGCCTTTTAGCCAGTCATCTAGTGGTCATTGTTCTTATTGATTTGTAAGAGCTTTTTACATATTAAGAATATATTAATATTTTATTTTCTGTGTTGTGATATTTTCATAGTGTCTTTTGAATAATCAGTTTGGTTTTTTTTTTAACATAAAGACTTATTTTATGATCAAATGTCTCAAACTTCTTTTTGGTCACAATTATTTTGTTCTTTTTTAAGTTCTGAAAGATCTTTCTTACCTAGAGCTTGGTTAACTGTGCATTTCTGTTTTCTGCAGCTGGGGCCCCGCAGCATGTCCCCTGGAATGTGGAGTCTTTCACTGCAGGGAGAAGTGAACCTGTAGCCCTCAGGCTCATACTCGCTTCACTGGGGGAGACTTCAGTGAGTGAGTGTCTGGGGGACAGAAATGGCCCTTAGGGTGATCCCACCCTAGAGTCTTCACCAAAGCCTACAGAAAGGGGGGTGCTCCGTGCTCTCTCTGCAGAAGGTGACCCAGCTCAGCAGACACTGGGTGGATGTCACAGCCCAGTCGTTCAGAGGACCCTGAGCCACCAGCTAAGCAGAGAAGGCTGCAGCCTTGGCAGTGTGCAGACTCTTCCTCCTCTGATCCCACAGACGTGGTGTCACCCAGGCAAAAGGCTACAGCTGTAGAGTCAGACAGCACTCTTTCTGCACTGGCAGGAGATGCCCAGGACTGGAGCCTGTGGCTGTGGTGGGATGGCTGGTGGCAGGTCGGGTAGGGGTGGGAGGGTGACGGGACAGTGTAGCCTAGATGTGCACGCTCCTGTGGGTTCATTCCCATCTGTAAATGGATGGGGCCTGGGGACACACATTTGTCCTAGCTTTTATAGGGTTCTATATTTTCCAACTATTCATGTATCCCTGGGTTTGCTCATTCATTCATTCATTCATTCATTCATTCATTCCAGTGCCAGGACTGGTGATTCAGCAATGGATGAACTTAAGAATGAAAGACGAATCACCCAACCATGGGAGGATGAGATAAGCCCAGCAGCGGGAAGGGTGTGAAGCCAGGCAGAGGACAGAGCTGGGTGGGGCAGGATGTGGGATGGTTTAGACATAGGAAGGAGAGGGGGAAGGGGAGGCCCGTTCAAGCAGAGACACTTGGGGAGGGTCTGGTTGAAGTAATGGAACCACACAGTGTTTGGGGGTCAGCGTTCCAGGCGGGGGACGGGAAGGTGCTCTGTAGGCAGAGGCCCCAGGAATTCATTCTGGAATCAGAGATGAGACTGGGACTTCAGTTTAACGAATCCCAAGCCCCTAATTAAACCATCCGATCTTCGCTCTGAATTAAAATGCTGCCTCCGCAACATGCTAAGTTAATGTGTGCATAGCAGGTGCCAGAGCATTTTGCTGGGTCCCTGTGAGTCCCCACCTAAGGTGCTATGATGGGGAGGGGGTGACAGCCAGGAGAGGCAGGGATGGGCTCAGAGTTCATGTGAGGAGGGGTCCTTGGACTCTGGAGGTCCCCATCTTACAGGTTACATGTTTGGAAATACATGGCTTTTAGCCCCACCAAGAAAGCCAATGATACTGTAATGCCCCCCAGTCTTGCATTTGAGGTGGTTTCAACAATTGTGTAGTAACTCCTGGGAAGAACAAACACTTTACCTCCCCCACCACCCAAGAGATCCACAGGTCTGACCCCAAGGAGGACAGACCTGCCTGCCTGGGAGAGTGGATTCCTGCCTGAATAAGCCCTTCCCACCCCACATGACTGTGAGGCTTTGTGAAGGGGCATTGCAGGAGGATGTGCTGGGGTGGGGGGGATCCTGGGGAGCTCTAAGCAGGGCTTTCTCAGAAAGAGAGTCCCTCTGCTGCCCCTCCACAAGGTGGGTCTCCCCAGGAATGGGGCCCCACTCTCCATCTTGAAAATAGTGCACAGGTGTGAGGAAGGCCAGGACCCCCAACCCGCTCACTGGGGCAGATGGGGGTCCAGATGAGGCAGGTTCGACCCAGAGTCATCAATGAATACTAGCAGAGGTGCTTGTAGCTGGTGGGAGGACAGAAATGGAAACTTCCTGGTAGACCTGGGCAGGTGTGGGATGGGAATAGCCTTCGCCTGGCTCAGTTCAGGGGAGAACTGTGTTTGGTATAGTTAGTGGGTGAAGCCCAAGTTATTTCTCCTCAGAATAAGGCTAGGATGCAAATAGCTAAATTAGAAAGTCGGGACAGTACTATCAACCTGACAAGGATGAAAGGATGATAAGGTAATAAATACAAGGAACAACTGACCACCACCGAATTAGATAACCCAGAAGAAATGAGCAAATTCCTAGAAACACACAAGTGACCTAACCTGACTCAAGAAGAAATAGTCATCTGATAGGCCTACAATTAGTAGGGAGATTGAATCATTAATCAAAAGCCTCCCAAAAAAGAAAGCCCTGGACCTGATGTCTTCATGAGTGAATTCCACCAAGCATTTAAAGAAGAATGAATACCAATTCTTCTCAAACTCCACCAGGAAAGTGAAGAGGGCAGAACGCTTCTGAACTCATTCCACGAGGTCAGCATTAGTCTGACTCCAAAGCCAGACAAAGACCTCATAAGAAAAGAAAACTACAGACCAATACAGCCCATGAAAACAGATGCAAAAATCCTCAACAAAATATTAACTAACTAAATCTAATAACATATTAAAAGGATTATTCGCCGTGACCAAGTGGGAGTTATCTCAGGAAAGCAAGATGATTCAACACAAGAAAGTCAACCAATGTAATATATGCCATCGGGAGAATAAGGGGCTGGGCACAGTGTCTCACACCTGTAATCCCAGCACTTTGGAAGGCCAAGGTGGGAGGGTTGCTTAATTCTTACTGGTCAGAATTTCAAGACCAGTATGGAAAAAATGGTGAGACCCTCATCTCTACGATCTTTTTTTCTTTTTAATTGTCCAGGCTTGGTGGTATGTGCCTGTAGTACCAACAACTTGGGAAGCTAAGGAGAGAGGATAGCTTGAGCTCAGGAGTTTGAGACTGCAGTGAGCTATGATTGTGCCACTGCTCTCCAGCCTGGATGACAGAGCAAGATCCTATGTCCAATAAATAAATAATTAACAGAATGAAGAGAAAATAAAAACCCTACACGATCATCGCAGTTGTTGTGCAAGAGGCATTTGAAAACGCTCAACACCTTTTATGATAAAAACTCTAAGAAAACTAGGAATAAAGGGAAAACGTCTCAATGTAATAAAGGATATTTATGGAAAATCTATAGCAAACATCATACTCAATGGTGAAAGGTTGGAAGCTTTCCCTGTAAGATCAGGAACAAACTAAAAATGTCCTCGTTACCATTTCTAGTTAACATTATACTGGCAGTTCTAGCTGGAGCTATTCAGCAAGAAAAAGTAATAAAATGCATCCAAATTGGAAAGTAAGAGGTAAAACTATCCATATTCACAGATGGCATGACCTTCCTTCCTTCCCTTCCCCTTCCCTCCCCTCCCCTTCCCCTCCCCTACCCCTCTCCTTCCCTTCCCTTCCTCTTCCCTTCCCTTCCTCTTCCCTTCCCTTCCTCTTCCCTTCCCTTCCTTTTCCCTTCCCTTCCCCTTTCCTTCCTTTCCCTTTCCTTCCCTTCCCTTCCCTTCCCTTCCCCTTCCCCTTCCGTTCCTCTTCCCTTCCATTCCTCTTCCCTTCCTCTTCCCTTCCCTTCCCCTTCCCCTTCCCTTCCCTTCCCCTTTCCTTCCCTTCCCTTTCCTTCCCTTCCCTTCCCTTCCCCTTCCCCTTCCCCTCCCTTCCCCTTCCCTTCCCCTCCCTTCCCCTCCCTTCCGCTTCCCTTCCCCTTCCCTTCCCCTTCCCTTCCCCTCCCTTCCCCTTCCCTTCCCCTTCCTTTTTATAGTGACAGGGCTTGCTCTGTTACCCAGGCTGGAGTGTTGTGGCACAACCATAACTCATTGGAGCCTCAAAATCCTGGGCTCAAGCGATCCTCCCACCTCAGCCTCCCAAGTAACTGGGACTACAGGTGTGTTCTACAATATCCAGTTATTAAAGAAAAATCTTATAGAGCTAGGGTCTTGCTATGTTGACCACAGTGGTCTTAAACTCCGGGGTCAAGCAATCCCCCTGCCTTGGCCTCCCAAAGTGTTGGAATTATAGGCATGAGACACTGAACCTGGCCTCATAATCTTTTATAAAGAAAATTCCAAAGAGTCCACAAAAAAGTGAGCAGACTAATAAATGAATTCATCAGAGCTTCATGGCAAAACATCAGCACACAAAAGTCAGCTGTGTTTCTATACACCAGCAATGAATAATCTGAAAAGAAATTTAAGAAAGCAATTCTATATGTAATAGCATTTAAAAGAATTAAATACTTAGGAAAATAGCTAGCCAAAAAAATGAAAGACTAACATGCTAAAAACTATAAGACATTGATAAGCAGAATGAAAGGATATCTAAATAAATGCAAAGACATCCCAAGTTCATGGATAAAAATATTTAACATTAAGATGTCAATACTACCCTAAATGTTCTATAGATACAATATAATTCCTATCAAAATTCCAAGAGCCTTTTTCACAGAAATGGAAAATCCAATCTTGAAATTTGCATGGCTTGCAAGGTGTCCTAAATAGCCAAAATTACCTTGAAAAAGAATAAAGTTGGAGAACCCACATTTCCCAACTTCAAAAGTTACTAGAAAGTTACATTAATTAAGAGTATGACACTGGTATAAGAACAGACATATAGACTGATGAAATAGAATAGATAGCTCAGAAACAAACCCTCACGTATGTGGTCAATTGATTTTTGACAAGAGTGCCAAGACCATTGAATAGGGGAAAGAACAGGTTTTTCAATAAATGGTGTTGGGAAAACTGGCTATCCACATACAGAAGAATAAAGTTGGACTCTTACCTTGCACCGTATGCAAAAAGTTAACTATGGTCAAAGACCTAAACTTAAGAACTAAAATCATAAAACTCTTAATAAGAAAGCAGTGGAAAAATATTTTTAACACTGGATTTTATAACAACTTCATAGATATGACATCAAAAGCACAAGCAGCAAAATAAATGAGATAGATAAATTGGACTTCAACAAAATTAAGATTTTTTTTTTTTTGCATCAAAAAACATTATTTAAAAAGTGAAAAACGCTGGGTGTGGGGCTCACATCTGTGACTCCAATAATTTGAGAGGATGAGGCAGGAGGATTGCATGAGGCTAGGAGTTTGAGAACAGCTGGACAACATAATGAAACCCTGTCTCTGCAAAAACAAAAAAAAAATTAACAAACTAGCCAGATGTGGTGGAGTGCACTGGTAGTCCCAACTACTCGGGAGGCTGAGGTAGGAGGATTGCTTGAACCCAGAGATTTGAGGCTGCAGTGAGCTATGATCACACCACTGCACTTCAGCCTGAGTGACAGAGTGAGACCTTATTTCTAAAAACAAAAAATACAAACCACAGGCACAATGAAAAGGGAATGTACAGAATGGAAGAAAATGTTTGCAACTTGTATATGAGAAGAGATTAATATCCAGGTTACATACAGAACTGCTACAACTCAATAACGATAAAAACAAACAGTGCAATTCAAAATGGGCCAAGGGCACAAATAGACATTTCTTCAAAGAAGATATGCAAATGGCCAACAAGCATAGGAAAAGGTATACATCACCGTTAATCATTAGGGAAATTCAAATCAAAACCACAGTGGGATACCATCTCATACTTACCAGAGTGGCTAATATCTGGAAAAAAAAAAAGGAAAATAGAAATATTCGTGAGGATGTAGAGAAAGGAGAACCTTTGTGCCTTACTCGTGGGCACGTAAAATGGCACAACTGCTGTGGAAAACAGTTCGGTGGTCCTTCAAAAACTTAAACACAGAACTAAATATGACCTAGCAAATTTCATGCCTAGATATGTACTCAAAAGAACTGAAAGCACACCAGTGTTCATAGTAGCATTATTCATGGCCAAAAGGTGGAATCATCCTAAGTGTTCATCAGATGAATGGAAAAACAAAATATAGTACATCCAGACGATGGAATATTATTCAACTACGAAAATATATAAAATTTTGATAAATGCTGCAACATGAATGGACCTTAAAAACATTATGGCAAGTGTCTTTGGGAGGCCAAGGCGGGTGGATTACCTGAGGTCAGGAGTTCAAGACCAGCCTGGCCAACATGGTGAAACCCCATCTTTACTAAAAGTACAAAAAATAGCCGGGCATGGTGGCATACTCCTGTAGTCCCAGATACTTGGTAAGTGGGAGGATCGCTTGAACCCGGGAGGCAGAGGTTGTAGTGAGCCAAGATCACACCACTGTGCTCCCGACTGGGCGACAAAGCAAGACTCCATCTAACATATATACATAAGTGAAATAAGCCAGACATAGAAGGACAAATACTATATGACTCCATGAATATGAGGTGCCCATGGTAGGCAAATTCGTAGACAGAAATTCATACGTAGGAAACAGGTTACTAGGGCTGGGGGATGGGGAAAGGGAGAATATTGTTTTGTGAGTACAGCGTTTCCTTTTGGGAAGATGAAAAATTTCTAAAGATGGATAATGGTGATCATACAACACTGTGAATGTATTTAATGACTGAACTGTACACTCGCAATGGTTAAAATAATAAATATGATTTTATGTATATTTTTACCACAATAAAAATAGAAGTGAATCTTTTAGAGGAATGGATTGTTTCCCCAGAATAATAATAATGAAAGGAGACTGTTGACTCAGGCTCCTTCCTCCTGCCTTCTGCTTCAAGCACGTGCCTGCAACACCCAAAGGTTATAAACTGGTGGGTTTCAGGCAACATCTAAGCACAAGACAGGAAATGCACCAGCTGTGCCAGGACGGGAAGGTGCTCCCCTTGTGATAATAATGGTTATTAGCAGAGAGGCTGGGCAGGGTTAGACCCAGGGTGATCTGGACCCCTGGGCTCTGCTACCCTGGCTGGGTAAGTTAGGGTCCTCACTCTGTGACAAGGACCTCTTAGCAGGAAGCACAGACTAAGTGGAGGTCATTGCATCTGGGCTTGTGGGGGGCCTTGGATGTCCACAGTCCCTACAAGGGAGCACACAGCTGAAGCTTGACAGGGAGCCACAAATGGCTTCTCTTTGGAAAGTTCTGCCTGCCAGAAAGTTCTTCTGTTACTTCCCCAAGTCAGTCTCCCTGCATCTCCCTGACCCCAGCAGCTCCAGCTGTGGGTCCTGTTCTCCTCCATGGAGTTGTAAAGACAAAGGTGAATGTCCTTTCACAGGACTCACCTCCAGATGCTCCAAGACAGTATGACATCCCCCAAAAGGCCTCGTCCCCAGACTATCTGCCCCCAGTTCCTTCAAAGTTTCCTCAGAGCTCCTGTTCTGCTATTTTGATAGCACATGCTTTATTGAAGGGTATGACCCACAGACAGAAAAGTGCACAAATCAAAGGTGACAGCTTGAGACAGAGGTGGGCCAGACCCCTCCCAGAGGGAAGCTCGGCATCCCTTCCAGGCATCACAACCTGCAACTGAGCCAACAGCCTGACTCCTGCTGCCACAGATGAGTTTTGCCTGTTTTGAACTCAACTCAACAGGATCGTGCAGAATGTACTCTCGTGCCTCGCTTCTTTCAGGGAACATGGTATCAGTGAGATTCATCTATGATGTTCTGTGTAATGTAGTCCATTCATCATCATTGATGAGTAATACTATATGAAAATACCACCATTTACCCATTCTGCTGCTGATGGGCTCTTTAAGAACATTCTCATGCATGTCTTTCAGGGCACATATATGTGTGTTTCTTTGGGTGTGGAGTAGCTGAGACATAGGGCAGGTGGATTAGTCTGTTTTCACGCTGCTGCTGCTGATATACCTGAGACTGGGCAATTTACAAAAGAATGAGGTTTAGTGGACTCCCAGTTCTACCTGTCTGGGGAGGTCTCACAACATGGTGGAAGGTGAAAGGCACATCTCACATGGCAGCAGAAAAGAAGAGAACTTGTGCAGGGAAACTTCCCTTCATAAAACCACCAGATCTCACGAGACTTAATTACTATCACGAGAATAGCATGGGAACGACCTGCCCCCATGATTCAGTGACCTCCCTTCAGGTCCCTCCCACAATATGTGGGAATTGTGGGAGCTGTGACCGAAGTGAGATTTGGGTGGGGACACAGCCAAACTGTATCGTGAGGCATCTTGCAGCTTTGCAGATGCCACCAAACCCTTCCCTAGCGTGGGAGTTCCATCCACTCTCGCCAGCTGAGTGTGAGCATTCTGGTTGCTTCTTGTGGTCTCCAACACTTGGTTTAATTGGCCTTTCTCAGTTTAGTCCTGGTGGAAGTAGCATGAGGTTTCTGAATGTCCTTGCCGTGCTAGCCCCACGACAAAACCCAGTTTTATCTTTGCTCCAATCAGCACAGAGCTGTGGGGCTCTCAAGTGCTCATCCTGGCGTCCTGACTTCTGTTATTGGGATCGCCCTTTCCACACCACCTCTTTGGCAGACGCGTGACGTCGTTGGTTCATTTTGAGCATCTAGTTGACTAAAACCCTAAGTCAGAGCCATCCCTGCCATCTGGCTTCCTCTTCCCTGCTGTTCTCACGTGGAGGGTTCTTGGAGTCATGGTGGTTCAAGTCCCAGGGCCTTAGGGACCTCCCAGCCAGGCAGCTCTGCAGTCCCCGTGCCCCAGACGGTATCCACTCTGTGTGAGAAGATGGGGCTCAGCATCCAGCCTCTGCTGCCACAGGGAGACCTCGGGCAAGGCCCTCCACCTTCTAGGCTTGGGTCTCTGCCTTTCCAGTCAAGGTGGCAAACTCACCTGCCTGGACTGTTGCCCGAAGGCTCATCGAGGTCTCTGGGTGCTGGTGAAACCCCAGCCCCAGCCAGTTTCCAGGTTCTTGACGCCATCACAAGAAAGAATTCAGGGACAAGTCAGGTGAAGCACAAGGTGAGGAGCTTTTATTCCAAGTCCAAGTACACACTTAAGAGGGAAATGCAGTGTGCTCATGAGCAGTCTGCATTTCTGGTTTCACGGATGTTTTCTTTCACTAAGGGGTGGAATCAACAGGTGTTCTGGAAAAGGAGGGGATTTCAGGGAACCCCCCAGTTACTCCCTCTTTCTCTCTAATTGGGTTTGCCTGGAAGAGTCCTGGACGTGTCACCCTGACGGCTGGGTTCTGGCCGTTTTCTCTCCCTTATTTTGGGTTTTGTGTTATCTTATGGTTTCTTCGCCTCTTTCCTGTTAGAGCTGTTTGGGTTTGTCTATCCACCTGCGACCACCTCGTGCTATCCCACCTCCTATTTCATGACGGGAAGGCACCTGAGATCCTGGAAGCGGACCCACTTTGTCTACTGCAAAAGGCCTCAAGAGTGGATTGTTGCTGTCCCTTTTAGAGCCCTCACTGACATTCTCTCAGCAGGCGGGAGTCGGGGTCTGGGTGCCCCCTTGGCTGTGGGCCTGCATGTCATCGGCTCTTTCCCTCCCTTGCCCCCTCCCTCCGGCCCCGCCTCCCCGCACTCGGCCCCCTCCCTCTGGCCCCGCCTCCCCTCCCTTGCCCCTCCCTCCAGCCCCGCCTCCCCACACTCGGCCCCTCCCTCCTTCCCCGCCTCCCCTCCCTTGCCCCTCCCTTCTTCCCCGCCCCCCCTCCCTTGCCCCTCCCACCTGCCCCGCCTCCCCTCCCTTGCCCCTCCCTCTTTCCCCGCCTCCCCGCACTCGGCCCCTCCCTCCAGCCCCGCCTCCCCTCCCTTGCCCCTCCCTCCGGCCCCACCTCCCCGCACTCGGCCCCTCCCTCCGTCCCCGCCTCCCTGCACTCGGGGCTCTGACTTACTTGGTTTTGGTGTTTCCAGTGTCATCTCTCCTTCTCACACCCTGTCTGTTCCTCCCTCCCTCTCGGTCTCTCTCTGAATCTCTCTTTTCTCTGAATTGGCAGGTCTGGGGGGCCCGCTGCCTGCTGAGTCTCCCTCCTCTGGATGAAAACTCCAAGGAAATGCGTGTCACCCTGACACGGAGCTCACCCCTGATCCCCACCACGGGGCCCGGCCCCTGCTCCGAGGGCCCACAGCCTCCCAGGCGTCTGTGCCAGCAGGGAGCACCTGCAGCTTCCTGCTTGGCGTCCTTCAGGAAAATGGGGTGCAGGCAAGTCCGGGACAGAGGTAGAACAGGTTACTTCACTGCAGGGCTGTACCCCCGAAGGAGCCACTTTCTGAGCCAGGCTTGGAGGACAGAACACCTCGCCTTCTGTTCTGTGGACATGCAGCGTGGGAAAGACCGCAGTCGACCTTGGGAATTGCCGGCATTTTCTGCGACCTTGACTTTCTCCTAAGCCCTGTGCTGAGCACATTTCACCTGTGGCTCAGGGGATCTTGAGGCAACCCTGTGAGTGACTTGTCACAAACAAGAAAACAGACGCATTGGGGGCTGCTGGCTCAGGGTGGGACAGGCCTGGAGACTGAGCAGTGTCGGGCCCTGACCCCTCACCATCCCGCAGTGCCAGGAAAGGGAAGGGGCGGACCCTGAACCCTCACCATCCCGCAGTGCCAGAAAAGGGAAGGGGCGGCCCCTAGGGAGGGCACCCACCCAGCCTGGGAACCGGTGGGTGGGCAGGAGAAGATGGAGGTAATCCAACTGTAACTCAAAAGATTGCGAGGAAGCAGCCACAGGAAGGGGAGGGTTGGTGGGGGGAAGAGGTACCATGCATGCAAAGATCTGGAGGCAAAGACAGCTTTGGCTCTCAGGGGAACTGAGGGAAGCTTGGTGCAGCTTGAGGACCCACTGGGCTGGGGCGGGGTGTGGCAGCTGCATCATGCATGCTCCTGTCTCAGAGAATGTAGTGGCATTTCTGGCCCATTTCTTGCTACGTGGGGTGACCATGTTAGAGATCCAGAATGTTCTCCAGTTTGGGGTTTTCCCTCAGAATGATAATCAGGCAAATTCCTCTTGTGCTCCCCAGATGGACCTGTTCTTCCTTCCTACCACCCCTCATCTGTGTCAGGGGGCCCAGTGGGTACAGAGCTCCTGGAACGCCCACACATCCACCATTTATCCACCCGCTCACCCACCCAGCCATCTTCCCACCTGTGATGGTTAACTTCATGGTCAAGTTGATTGGGCCACAGGGTGCCCAGATATTGGGCCAATGGTTCTGGGAGCATCTGGGAGGGTGTTTCTGGACGTGGTTAGCACTACTATGTGTAGATGGAGTAAGAGGTGCCTCCCTCACAGGGACAGCCTCACCCCATCCATCCACACCCTGCAGAGAACTCACGGGTCCAACCTCCCCAGACCGGTGGGGATTCTCCTGCCTCCCTGAGCTGGGCTGTTGGTCTTTTCCTGCTTTCAGATTCAAAGTAAACCTCCTGGGCTGAGAGCCTGCCGGCCTCCGGACTCCATCCACACCACGGGCCCTCCTGGGCTTCCAGGCTCCTGACAGCAGCCCAGAACTCTTTGGCCTCGGTCACTGCGTGAGCCAGTCCCTCATCATAAATCTTTTCTATGTACACACACCCTATTGATTCTGTTACTTGGGAAAACCCTGACTCATGCCCCACCCATCCCTCCACATCCTAGCGCCTCCTGTGTCCCCTCCATGTGCTGGGTCCTGTGGGCTACGTGAGGATTCCAGTGAGAACAGGGTGATTCCTCAAACACACGCACCACTCACGTGGAAGCACACACAGATGTTCACACATGCCCATACACAAGCACACAGACTCGCCCTGGTACCCACACACAGGTCCACAGACAAGCCACAGCCTGCGGGTCCGTGCACAGAGATGCATGCACACACGCATGTTCCCAGATATCCACGGAGACCTGAGCACTGACGGGCCCACGGCGAGCTGTAGCACATGCCCTGCAAACACAGGCCCACGCCCCAGTGGACAAGGGCAAATACACGTGTGCTCCCATGTGGGTGTGCATGCTCACAAACTCACACAGATGCCCTTGACCCACTCACACAGCACACAGGCTGACTCACAGACACATAATGCCCCTACACACACGTACACACATGCACACACTTGCACATGCATGTCACCCCACAGTAATCCATGGTGGTGAGTTTCTTGCTGCTAACCAAGGTCACCAGCTTGGACTTGCTAAATTGCTGCTGCAGAAAGAGCTGTCAGCGTTTCTGGCCCGGGCCACCTCGTGGGGGTGCCCTCTGGTTCCTCGGCTGCCTGGTAACCGAAACCTAGGCCCGGCCTCAGGAATGCTGGCAGCGGGAGGGAGAGGGGAGAATGCATTTACCCTGTCGTTTAAGTGTCTCAGTGTGGTACATGGCACAGCTCGGCGCTGCCCATGCCCAGTCTGCTGTGGGCACGTGAGGGGCAGGGTGGTTGGCATGGCCATTGGTGCCTAGGGGTCCCAGACTCAGCATTTGCCCCAGGGCTCCCCAAACCCTGCCGCCCAGAGCCCCCTTCCTGGTCCTCACTGTGGCCCCTGTCTTGCTCCCCACGCCCACCCCACACCCTATGCCCCACTGAGCCCTCTGGATGTGGACCCCTCACTCCCCATGTCCCCTCCTCTGCCCACCCCACACAGGCATGCTCCTGGGGGCTCTGCGGGTCCCCTGGTGGTCTTGCATCCACAGCTAGGCTGAGGACAGTGGACTGTGCTCTCCAGCTTTCCCAGGCTTTCCCTCAGCCTTGGCTGTCCGGGCGCTGCCTCCTTCCTCCTGCCCTTGTGGCCTCCTCCTCCTCCTCCTCCTTTATCCCTTTCATGATGGGGTTGCTATTTCTGTCACTCACAAGTCATTCTAAGCCAAGCCTAGCAATGGGGTTGGTTTCCAGATGAAACCAGGTGGACAGGCTGGCTTCCTGAGAGGGAACACTGAGGAGGGATCCTGAGGAGGAGCCATGAGGAGGACATTCGGAGTAGGGATCTTGAGGAGGGATCTCAAGGAGGGAATCATTAGGAGAGATCTTGAGGAGGGAGTTGTTGGGAGAGATCCCGAGGTGGGAATTCTGTGGAGGGATCTTGAGGAGGGATCCTGAGGAGAGAATTCTGAGGTAAGGTCCTGAGAAGGACCATGAGGAGGGAATCCTGAGGAGGGATCCTGAGGAGGGATCCTGAGGAGGGATCCTGAGGAGGGGTCCTGAGGAGGGATCCTGAGGAGGGAATCCTGGGGAGGGAATCCTGAGGAGGGAATCCTGAGGAGGGATCCTGAGGAGGGATCCTGAGGAGGGGTCCTGAGGAGGGATCCTGAGGAGGGAATCCTGGGGAGGGAATCCTGAGGAGGGATCCTGAGGAGGGATCCTGAGGAGGGATCCTGAGGAGGGGTCCTGAGGAGGGATCCTGAGGAGGGAATCCTGGGGAGGGAATCCTGAGGAGGGAATCCTGAGGAGGGATCCTGAGGAGGGAATCCTGAGGAGGGATCCTGAGGAGGGATCCTGAGGAGGGATCCTGAGGAGGGGTCCTGAGGAGGGATCCTGAGGAGGGAATCCTGGGGAGGGAATCCTGAGGAGGGAATCCTGAGGAGGGATCCTGAGGAGGGAATCCTGAGGAGGGATCCTGAGGAGGGATCCTGAGGAGGGGTCCTGAGGAGGGAATCCTGAGGAGGGATCCTGAGGAGGGATCCTGAGGAGGGGTCCTGAGGAGGGATCCTGAGGAGGGAATCCTGGGGAGGGAATCCTGAGGAGGGATCCTGAGGAGGGATCCTGAGGAGGGATCCTGAGGAGGGGTCCTGAGGAGGGATCCTGAGGAGGGAATCCTGGGGAGGGAATCCTGAGGAGGGAATCCTGAGGAGGGATCCTGAGGAGGGAATCCTGAGGAGGGATCCTGAGGAGGGATCCTGAGGAGGAATCCTGAGGAGGGAATTCTGAGGAGGGATCCTGAGGAGGGAATTCTGAGGAGGGAATCCTGAGGAGGAATCCTGAGGAGGGAATCCTGAGGAGGGATCCTGAGGAGGGATCCTGAGGAGGAATCCTGAGGAGGAATCCTGAGGAGGGAATCCTGAGGAGGGATCCTGAGGAGGGATCCTGAGGAGGGGTCCTGAGGAGGGAATCCTGAGGAGGGATCCTGAGGAGGGATCCTGAGGAGGGGTCCTGAGGAGGGATCCTGAGGAGGGAATCCTGGGGAGGGAATCCTGAGGAGGGATCCTGAGGAGGGATCCTGAGGAGGGATCCTGAGGAGGGGTCCTGAGGAGGGATCCTGAGGAGGGAATCCTGGGGAGGGAATCCTGAGGAGGGAATCCTGAGGAGGGATCCTGAGGAGGGAATCCTGAGGAGGGATCCTGAGGAGGGATCCTGAGGAGGAATCCTGAGGAGGGAATTCTGAGGAGGGATCCTGAGGAGGGAATTCTGAGGAGGGAATCCTGAGGAGGAATCCTGAGGAGGGAATCCTGAGGAGGGATCCTGAGGAGGGATCCTGAGGAGGGGTCCTGTGGAGGGATCCTGAGGAGGGATCCTGAGGAGGGGTCCTGTGGAAGGATCCTGAGGAGGGATCCTGAGAAGGGATCCTGAGGAGGAATCCTGAGGAGGGATCCTGAGGAGGGAATCCTGAGGAGGAATCCTGAGGAGGGATCCTGAGGAGGAATCCTGAGGAGGGATCCTGAGGAGGAATCCTGAGGAGGGAATTCTGAGGAGGGATCCTGAGGAGGGAATTCTGAGGAGGGAATCCTGAGGAGGAATCCTGAGGTGGAATCCTGAGGAGGGATCCTGAGGAGGAATCCTGAGGAGGGAATTCTGAGGAGGGATCCTGAGGAGGGAATTCTGAGGAGGGATCCTGAGGAGGGAATTCTGAGGAGGGATCCTGAGGAGGAATCCTGAGGCAGAATCCTGAGGAGGAATCCTGAGGAGGAATCCTGAAGAGGAATCCTGAGGAGGGAATCCTGAGGAGGGAATTCTGAGGAGGGATACTGAGGAGGGATCCTGAGGAGGGATCCTGAGGAGGGAATTCTGAGGAGGGATCCTGAGGAGGGATCTGGAGGAGGGATCCTGAGGAGGGAATCCTGAGGAGGGATCCTGAGGAGGGAATCCTGAGGAGGGATCCTGAGGAGGGAATTCTGAGGAGGGATCCTGAGGAGGAATCCTGAGGAGGGATCCTGAGGAGGAATCCTGAGGAGGGATCCTGAGGAGGAATCCTGAGGAGGGAATCCTGAGGAGGGATCCTGATGATGGAATCCTGAGGAGGGAATCCTGAGGAGGGATCCTGAGGAGGGAATCCTGAGGAGGGATCCTGAGGAGGAATCTGGAGGAGGAAATTCTGAGGAGGGATCCCTAGGAGGGATACCAAGGCAGCCACATCACAGTGATTGGGAAGTGAGGGTTTTACAGCTGTTCTTACCCCCAGAGGGATGTCTAAGCCACTAAATGTGGCTGCATCCGTTGCCTATGGTTAATGCCCTACAAGAGCACCCCACTGTCTGGACCTCAGGGCACAGCTCATGGCCAATGTCTGCATACTCCTGCATGGTCACACTCATCGCTCCCCACGAACACTGGTCCTTCTGGCAGTTTCTTGAATGAACCACATTCTTTCTGACCACAGGGCCTTTGCAGAGGCAGTCTCTGTGAATTCCCTCATCCTCCTGATTGGGGGAATGGGGCTGTGTCCACACAGAGGGGTGGGCACTGCCTAAGCTCCGGCTGCTGTGACATAACAGCAGGCATTAATGTCCTCACAGCTGGGAGGCTGGACGGCCCAGGTCAAAGGGTCACAGGGCTGGCTCCTCCTGAGGACCCTCTGTGGCTTGTAGACACTGCCTCCTCCCTGTGTCCTCATGACTGTCCCCCCGTGTGTGTCTGTGTCCTCATCTCCTCTTATTTTAAGGACACAGTCATATGGGATTAGGGCCCACCCTGATGACCTCACTTTAATTTGAATACCTCTTTAAAGACCTTAGCTCCAAATGGTAAGATACTGGGGGTTAAGAATTCGATGTGTGAATTTCAGGGGGAGACAATTCAGCCCATCACAGGCAGCTTTTAAAAATTCACTCAAATGTGCCACGTGGGTGAGCAAGGGCTCTAGGTGCCATCTCCTTCATGTTCCAACAGCTTCTCTGACCCCAGCCTCCTTCGTCCAACCCCTCAAGCATTCTGTCCAAGCTAACTGGTGGCCCAGGACACTCTAACTTGAATGGTAGTGTTTGATCCTGCAACTGAGACTGGGAGCTGCAGGGGCAGGCACTGTGTCTCACTCATCTGCTCATCAGTGGGAGGAGGAAGGCTGTGCCCTGGCAGTGCTGTGCTGCTCCACTGCTCTGTGCTGGGCTGTGGAGGCAACTCCACTTCTGCCCTGCCCCTCTGAATCCCAGGGTCCAGTCAGGGGAATGAATGGATATCACAGCATGAATCACTGGACCCTCCAACAAAGGCCTATAGCAAGGGGTTTCCAGAGGGGTTGGGGATGGCTCCTTGGGGTGGGATTCTCTGGGTGGATCCAGTTCTGGTGGCTACAGGAAGGGATGGGCCATACTTGTCGGGCATCCTGCCTCCAGTGGGCAGGGCTTTCCCCACCCAGGGTCCACTGTTCTGCCTTTGGATCACAGCACCTGAATGAATCCCTTTTTGGCCCTGAAGTCACAAGCGCTGGGCATGGCCTGGGCAGGGGTCACCATTCATGTGTCCAGCCAAGGGTGGCCATTGCTCTGGGCAGGGTTCTTTGGACATAAAAACAGAGGTGGATGGTGGCAAGGACAGAAAACAGAAACGGTGTCAGCCAGCTCATTCTGCCAGTGACTTCTGGTAGGACAGCTGTCATTCCACACCTGGGAGAATGGGTGTGGCCTCAGAGACTGGTGAGCAGGGGAGCCCACAAATGGATAAAGGGCCTGGGAGGATTGGGTGTGGCCTCGGAGGCTGGTGAGCAGGGGGGCCCACAAATGGATAAAGGGCCTATGCCGTTTGCACTAGGGTGGGCCAGTTGGCCCAGAAAACAGAAAGGCAACCCTGTCCTTCTCTAGACCAGCCCTGTGGCCATCCTTCTCCTGAGGGTGTCTCTTTAAAAGAAAATCCTTAGAACGAGAGATCAAAATCAGCTGGTGGCTCCCTTGTCCCCCGTTGGCCCAAACTTCCTGGGGGCAGGCCAGCGTTTCTGGGCCTCTGCACTGCTGACATTCGGGGCCGGGTCATTCTCGGGGTGGGGAGGCCCCAAGCCTTATAGGATGTGTAGCCACAGCCCTGACCTCTGCCTGCCGGGCACTCACAGCACTCTTCCCCTCTACCGAGTTGACTATCAAGAATGTCTCCAGGCACGGCCACATGGCCTCTGGGGACATGGTCACCCCCTGCTGAGATCCTCTAATCTAGCCTCAGTACCTTGTACTGTAACTGGACACTCCAAGGGGCCACAGGGCCGCAGGTCTGAGGAGGAGGCATGTGTGTCCCCTGCCTCTGGGCATCTCTTGGCTTTCAATAATGAGTTTTCTGGGCTTTTGCTGCTGGGCTCCCCTCGAGGACAGAGGTGTCCACTCAGGAAGCCTGTGCCTCGAGACTTAGGGCTAGAGGGGGGCTCTGCTTGGTCGGGGAGGGGTGGTGGAATGCAGGGCCTCAAGCTTGGAGGAAGGATCGGGGGTCCCCAAGCAACATCACAGAAGCTTTAGGAGTCAGTGGACCCAGCCAGGGCATGCCGGACAAGTGTGGGAAAGCTCCCCAGGCATGCTGGGTCCTGTCTTCGGGGTCTCTGGCTGCCTCCATCCTGGGCTCCATCCCAGGACCTGGCCCCCATCTGGATGGTTCTGTCACTGAGGGCAGGGTCCTCACCACCTGGAGCCTTGTTGTCTGCAGCAAGAGGAAGGATCCTGGGACCCTCTCACTGTCGGTGGTAGAGGCTGGAAGAGGTGGCTGGAGGATCCCCACCTTTCTCCTCTCCCCACACACAGACTCTGGCCGACTGCCCCTTCCTGACTCAGCCAGCTGCCCCAGCGGCCACTGCATTTCGGTTCCTTTACCCCAGCCCAACTCTGCCAGCAGCACCCTGCCTTTGTGCCTCTCTGCCAAGAAGACAAAGATCTGAGGCTGGGTGCACTGGCTAACTCCTGTGATCCCAACACTTTGGGAGATGGAGGGGGAGGATCCATTGCTTGAGGCCAGGAGTTCAAGACCAGCCTGAGCAACACAGCGAGACACCACCTCAGGGTCTATTGGGGGGAATGGGGGAGGGACAGCGGGGGGCGCTGGGGAGGGATAGCCTGGGGATGAATGCCAAGTGTGGGTGAAGGGGAGGAAGGCAGCAAAACACACTGCCATGTGTGTGCCTATGCAACTATCTTGCACGTTCTGCACATGTACCCCAAAACCTATAATGCAATAAAAATTAAAAATAATAATAATAAAAGAAATTACCCAGGCATGGTGGTGGATGCTGTGGACTCAGCTACTTGGAAGGCTGAGGGGTGAGGATCATGTGAGCCCGGGCTTACGGCTGCGTGAGCCATGACTGTGCCACTGCACACCAGCCTGGGTGACATAGCAAAGCCTCCACTCAAAAGAGGAAGAAAGAAAAAAGACAATTACCCTGCGGTGTTTCTAGTCTAGAGGGGGTCCCAGGCAGCCAGGAACCAGGGGACTGACAGAGCAGATGTGTGATTATGAACTAAACCACTGCCCACGCCCACCACTGGCTTCTCCAGGCTGCTCACAGAAAACGTCCTGCTTGGGGGTCCAGCAACGTGGACCAAAATCGAGCCCTGTCCCTGCGTGGTCCTGTGACCACGGCAGATCTCTGTTCCCTGTGTCTGTCACTTGGCAGAGGCCTGAGCCCCGCACTGCTCTGCTCCTGTCCCCACGGCAGGGGGACCTGGGAGGAGACTGACAGGATTCCACTTCCACGCCGGCTCCCAGGGTCCGCTGCTCTGTGGAGTCACAAAGTCTTTATCTGGTGCAAGAAGCCACAGGACCCAGGCAGAGCCCCGGGGGACTGTGCTGTTTCCCACAGTGTTCCTCCCCAGCCCCGCTGCCCTCCCCAGCCCTCTGGGGGATGGGAGCAGAAGTCGCTGGCTTTCCCAGGCCCAAGGAAGGGCAGAGGCCGTGGGCGGGTCCTGCAGTGTGGATGGCCTGCCAGCCTCTCCTTCCCCACCCTGGGGTCAGTGCAGGAGGATGAGCCGGGACCAGCAGTCCTGGGGAATCGGGCCAGGTCACCCAGGTTGGCAAACCCCCGTAGCTCCCACTGCCACCGGCAAGCCCAGCATCCTTTACGGTCCAGGTGCTTCAGCCTCCCCAGCTCCTTCTCTTTCAGATCCTCTAGTGGGCCATGCTCTGGGCCACCCCAGGGCCTTTGCATGGGTTTTTCTGGCCCCAGGACACTCATCTGCCTCCTGCTTTTGCCTTCCATCCTTCCATTCATGCCATTCCCTGCCTCGGATCAGACCACAGGCTGCCTGCCAGCCCACCCCTCTTCAGAGCAGGTTGCAATGTTACCTCCTGCCATCATGAAGTCACCTCACGCCCTCCCAGCAGCAGGCTCCCGAAGGAAGTAAAGAAGACAGCTGCCCTGCCCAGCATTAGCCCCACAGGTGTTCAGTAATGATGGAGAAGGTAGCCTTGAGGCCCACCACTGGGGCTCAGAGCACGAGATAGGGGGTCTGATTCTGTCCTTCCACAGAGCCTTCCCACCCTGGGACGCCCTGTCCCTGCCTGTCCCCCTGCCCTCCTGGGAGCCACCTTACTGCACATTAGTACTTGGGGCCCCACGACGAGCAGTGACTCCACTGTACACTTGATCAGCAGCCTGGGGCCAGCTGCCCACCCTGGACAAGGGCGGGAAGGCTCCCCAGAAATCCTGGGTCCCATCCTCGGGGTCTCTGGCTGCCTCCATCCTAGGCTCCATCCCAGGACCTGGCCCTGATCTAGATGGTTCTGTCACTGAAGGCAGGGTCCTCAACACCTGGAGCCCTGCTGTCTGCCACAAGAGGGAAGGGCACACAGGGTCCCTGTCACCTCCAGGGCTGTCTGGAGTCTGGGGACAGATTCGCTTTAAAGGCATAGTAGCCGGCACGGACCATGACGTCTCCTGCTGCACCACTGTGCCACAGGCCATTGGCAGGGCATGCTAGAGCTGAGCAGTGTCAGGGTCCCTGCTGGCGACCATGTGCCCATCTGTCTCCCACAGCTGGGTCCTGACAGTGTGGGGCAGGCCTCTGGAACCCACTGCGCACAGATCCAGGGTGAGGCACACAATGCCAGGACCCACAGAGGAGGCCTGGTGAAACTAGGACGGTGGAGACACCAGCCAGGCAGTGCTTCCCAGGCCTCATCTCACCTTACCACGCCCAGTGCAGGAAGAGAGGCACAGAGAGGGGCAGCAACCTGCCTGGGGTGGCACAGCACATGACCGGAACGGTGCTGTGTGGCCCTGGTTTCTCCTGGCGCCACAAGCCAGTGTCACCCATGCCACATGGGGTTCTGCTGGCCACCATCCTTTCTCTCCATTTTCCCATCAGAATCGACTGATTTTTTAAAAATTCAGTGCAGTTATCATGTGGTAAAACAGCCAGATCTTACATGACTGCTCCACAACTTCCTCCACGTGTCAATGCCTACGTCACCAACCCCTGACTTAAGAAACGGAACCATTTCATCCACCCTAAAAGCTCTCTCGGTCCCCAGCATACTGAGCCCCTCCCGTTGCTGTAGGTGAGCTCTGCCTGTTTTGAACTTTGTATAAACAGACTCACATGGTGCCGTGCCTCACTGGCTTCTTTTGCTTTAACGCAGTGTTTTCAGGACGTGTCAATGTCGCATCAGTGGTTTGTCCTTTTTCCCTGCTGAGCACCGTTCTATGGGGTGGATCTACCGCCATTGCCTGCTGGTGGGCACAGGATGAGTCCGGGTTGAGTGACAGCGATGCGGTGAAGCCCGTGTGTGAGGAGCTTCCGTGTGTACGTCTGTACTCATTTCTCCTGGGCAGATACCTTCAAGGGGCTTGCTGGGCCATAAGGTAGACAAAGGCTCAGCTTTATAAGAAACTATGATTCAAATGCCCTTAAACAATGACCGTGGAAAACTGCAAACATTTACAAAAGGAGAAGAGTGGAGTGAACTGTGGAAACCACCCCCAGTCCCTGGAGGTGTTTTGTCTGCAAGCATTTCAATACATATGGCAGGACTGACTTCCACTGAGCCTTCAGAAACAGGCCGCCTCCAGGAGTGGCTGGGGGAGCCCCTCAGCCCAGAAGAGCCCTCTGTACGTCTACCTCCCAGGGATACCAGCCTGGCCACTGTCTTCCTTGGGTTGAGGGATCACTGGAGGCACCCACCTACACTGGAAGGTCCCGAGAGGTGAAGCAGTGTTCTGGGGGACTGGACATGGGGTCAGATGGGCTGGGATGTAGAGATCCCCGTCTCTGCTTCCTCCCCTGTGGTCTGGGAGGCCTGGTCCTGCCTTGGGATCCCTGCCCGGATCCTGGCTCCTGCTTCTCCGCCCTTGCTGGGTTTCCTGCTTGCTTGTCTAGGACGGCCAGTTTCCAGGCAATCTACTAGAACCAAACTGTTGGGGGGAGACGTGGGTGTGTGTGTCCAATACACAGTTGAGGTTGACCACGGTCCCAAGCTCCCAAAAAGCTCTGCCCCAGCTGGGTCCCTGCCCAGCCTCCCCAACAGCCTGGGAAGATCCCAAATCCCAGCCTCCACCCCGGCGGGGGCTTCTGGGTACACTGGCTGCCCCTGGGTCTTTGCAGCCATTTAAAGTCAGCATAGTGAGGAACCCAGGACTGCACCTTCAGAGGCCACTCCCCTAAGCCCATCGTTTTTACTCAATCTCCCCTCCAAAGACTTCGGTGAGAGTTTTGCAGATTAATAAGCAGGGCTGCTGTGCTGAGTGCATGAAGCCGCCACCACCACGCTTTACGGATCCCCCGACCCCGGCCGCCGAGCAGGACCCTGGTTCTCCCCAACAATGCCCACCCGTCCTGGGTGGCACTGTGCGATCCCACTTGAAAAGGCCTTTCGCCGGGGCTGCCTTTTAAGAAGGGGACAATTGGCAAGAGGACTGGCGCTTATTCATGCAGAACAGCAGTGAAAAGTGCTCGCAGCCAGTGTCAGGGGTGGGCAGTGCCCAGCGCAAGGGGCCCTAGGGGCGGCAGGACATCAGTCGCTAGGAGACGGGCTGGCCAGGCATCTCCTCAGGGCCCCTCTGGCTGCCTCACTAGGGCTATCCTCGCCGCGCTCGGTCCCCGTAGCTGTCAGCCCCTGAGCCTTTTCCTCAGCTCGCCTGGATGTGCTGGGAGACATGGGCAGCCATGCACCCTCTCTGAGGCCCCATCAGCCATGGGCAACTTGGAATATTCCCAGCACCCTTTGCTGTTCTGACCTGACCCCGCCCTCATGTCGCTGCCTCCCACATGCCTGGCCCTCCCCAGCCCCGTCAAACCTTGACCTTGTCCCCCAAACGCCTCATTTTCTCTGCAAGTCTCCCCAGCCTCAGAAACCCTGGGCAGCCATCAAATGGCAGATTTCCTGTTTGTTTCCGTCACACCCTCCGCCTTCCACTCCCGTCTGCCTTTGCAGTAGGGTCCCCTGACCCCTAACACAGAAGGAGGAGGAGAGGGAGAAAGGGAAGCGGCCACCCTGGGGTCCAGTGGTGCCTGGGCGGCCCTCCAGGCAGGATCTGGGTCTTTGAAATAGGACAGTGCTGTTGAGTTACTAGAATAATCTCTGCCCACACTCGGCCACAACCCAACACCCCAGACCCCTGGCTCCTTCTTCCTTCCCCATCATCTTCCCAAATCCATATTCCATCCTCTGGGGATTTAGGTCTGCAGTGAGAACCTGGGAGGCCCCTGGAGCCCTGGGCCAGTGCACATCTCAGCGCACCTTAGACGGGGCCGCCATACCCTCTCTGTCCGAGGTCTTAGTTTTAGGTTGTTTGCCCGCCTGCTGCAAGCACCCCTCCCCCATCATGACCCATCCTACCCCTCTCAGCGCCTGCCCCTCCCGGGTTCTTCATCTCTTCTTACCTCTCCCTCCTCCTCCTCCTCTCCCTCCCTTCCTCTCACTGCATGCCAGTCTCCCGCCACAGGCTGCTTTGCCATCTGGCCCCTATGTGTTTAGTGGGATGTGGAGGTGAAGAGCTTCGACATGACCCCTCTTCCCAGCCACCCCTAGACTCAGCAGGTAAGGGCCTGTTGCCCACACTGAAGAGGAAGAGAAAGAGACAAAGGCTCCCAGGGGCCCAGGGCTGCAGGACAGCTCGGAGCAGAGGCCAAGTCACCTGCATGATTCCGTTCTTCCATGATGGAGGGAGATGCTGGTGGCCACAGCTCACAGGCCTCAAAACCCTAAGCCCGAGAGGCCAGGCCCAACTCTGCCATGGCTCTCTATGTGGCGCTGGCAAATGCTTTCCCTTTGGCCTCAGTTTCCTCATTAGGAAAGTGAGCTGGCACATACCCCATGCCATGTGCTCATTCACTGGTAGGAGTGAGTAGGCATGGCATTGCCCATCCTCTGCCCCAGAAGACTGGGTCAAAGAGGAAGCAGAGCGTGGAATGGTTGCATTTAATGGGATAATAGAGACCGGAGGTGGCAGGAGGGTGAAGAGAGAGGATTAATCTCCCAGTGGGGAGAGCTTGTGCCTGGTCATAAGAGCTGATTACTAAATTCTCAGAAATTTCTTGAGCTAGCTGTCAATATGCTATTATTGAAAATTAAATTATGCAAATAGTTACATAATTGGGCTACAAATAAATGTAAGTAGAACATCAAAACTCACCACTTTCTCCTTATTTTGCTATTATCGAGGTTCTTTGCTCTATTCTATCTATATGGTGGGAATAGTATCCAATGATGTGCTACTATACAACTGTGTAGCTTGCAATTGGCCATTGTGGGAGTGTTTACATCATGAAAATTGGCAAACACTGGTTGATAGTTTTGTTGACTGTCTAGACTTCAGAAAGTGCTGGAGAAAATGTTATTAATAATGTTAATAATGCAGATTAAACATGAAAGTACACGTTTAATCTCTAGCTATTACACCATGAATAGCACAGAAAAAGAGAGGAAATACTCTTCCAGTATTCAAGAATCATGGCCAGGCATGGCTCACACCTGTAATCCCAGCACTTTGGGAAGCTGAGTCGGGTGGATCACCTGAGGTCAGGAGTTTGAGACCAGTCTGACCACAGTGAAACACTGTCTCTACAAAAAGTACAAAAATTAGCTGGTGATGCATGCCTGTAATCCCAGCTATTCAGGAGGCTGAGGCAGGAGAATCATTTGAACCCAGGTGGCGGGGGTTGCAGTAAGCCGAGGTCACACCATTGCACTCAACCCTGGGCAACAGTAAGAGACTCCATCTCAAAAAAAAAAATCATTACCCAATTCATCAAAGAAGTATCTCTCATTCTTGACAAATGAGGTAAAGTTCCAATATTATGCCTTTGTTATGTTATGTAGGTGTTATTTGTAAACCAAAAATGTCAACCAATACAAACTACACTTCTTCATAAGTTGTATCCCTATGCTGACTACAGATACAGAATTCAGCAAAATCAATAAAAACATTCAGAGAGAATCAGTTGGCAGTGTGCATTTTACATTAGAAAGCACTGTCTATTTTATGATTGTTTATAAATTGGGTCTGGGCTTCAGGGAGGGCTCCCTGGCAGAACTGGTTGAAAATCATAATGGATAATCATGGAGAATTCTAACTCATGCTTCAAAAAACATGGCCGGTCTTAAGTGCACACATCAGTGAATATTTACCAGCTAAATCACAGACCAAGGAGCAAAGCATTGCCACGGCTCTGACACACCCACCTGCTTGCTTCCAGTCCCTCTTTCTCCCACAGCAGAAATGCCTTCCTAACTAAACTCCATGGGAAATGTCACCTGTTTTTGATATATGGCATACATTCATTTGTGCCAGGCTTCCTTTGCTCAGTTTTATGCAGGCAGGATCCTTCACATTGCTGCAAGTAGCTGGTAATCATTCATTCTTCTCCTGGCTGCATGGTATTCAACTATGCAAATACTCCACAGGTTATTCATCCTATTGTTGGTGGCCATTTGTGTTGTTTCTAGTTTGGGATTACTACACATCGGTGTTGCTATGAACAATCTCATATTTCTCTTTATGTAAGCATTTATGTAGGGCATATACACAGGAGTGGAATTGTGTCTTGGGTTATCATGTGTTCAGCTTTAGCAGATTCTGAAAACAATGTCCAAAGTGGTTCCACCTGCAGACACTGCATGGATGCTCTGGGTGCCCCATCTCACCTCCAACACTGGCTATTGTCTGTCTTCTTTCTTCTTTTTATTTTAACTAATCTGGTGAGTATACGTGGTATTTCATTTTGGTTTTAATTTGAATTTTCCTGACAACGGATACAATTGAGCGCTTTCTTGTATGCTTATTGGCAATTAGAATATCCTCTTTTGCCAAGTGTCTATTCAAGTCTGTTGCCCATTTTGATGTTAGTGCGGCTGTTTTTCAAAAATTATTGTTGTAAATGAGTTCTTTATATATGCTACATGTTCAGACACTGTACTGCAGATAATTTCTTGTGCTCTGTGGGTTGCATTTTCACTTTCCGTTGTCACTTGATGAACAGATTTTTCTCAATAATCTCAGTACCATCTAACTTGTAACATTTCTCTTTATGATGGGTGCTTCTTGCATTCTGTTTAAGAAATCACTGTCTCCTCATGTGTTATGATGTTCCGTTATGTTTCTCCTAAAATCCTCACATTGAAATTTGTAATCCATCAGCTATTGAATTGTGTGTGCTAGAGGAAAAGGGTTAAGACACGATTTTTCCTTAGGGATACCTTGTTGATTCAAACCCATGCTCTGCAGGGGCACCTCTGCCACAACGTGGGGACCCTATGTCTGTGGGTCTCTGTTCTGTTGATGGATTGGCTGCCTGTCAGTGCTTCACCATCTCACTTACTGTTGCCCTGTAGTGACTTTTGGGACCTGTCATCAGTTCTCTGCTTCTGTTCTTCTTCAGGACTGCTCGACTATTCTTGGCCCTTTGCAATTTCCCGTGAATTTTAAAATCTGCTTGTGAATGTCCAACAAGAGGGACTTTGCCAGGAAAATATGGGGGTGAAGCAAAGTGGATTCCAGGAACAGGAAATTGCTTCATTTAGTCATTTTTCCATGCATTTAGCACCTCCTTTGTTCTAGGCCCTGGGAGCCCTGAGCCAGTGGATTAGCACCAGGCAACAACGTCTAAGGGAGGCCCTGTACCCATCCACGTTCAACTGATGAGGCACTTAAGGTATGGAGGAAAAACGTCACTGATCCAAGATCACAGAGGAAGTGCTCACTGGATGTACACCCAGGCCTACTTGAGGCTAAAGCTCGTTCACTTATTCATTCATCATTCCACAAACATTAACCTAGCACCTACTATGTGCCAGGCGTTGTGCTAGGAGCTGGGGCTGTAGCTGCCATAATCCTCATCCCTAACCTCTTACATCTGCCCAGGCTGCCCACAGGACAGACAGAAATTTGAAAGATGGAGAAAGTTGGGGACATTCTTTCAGCCCAGCATGAAAGAATAGCATGTGCAAAGGCCCAGGGGCATGAGAACACCTGGTGCATCTGGGGACCACAGTGAGTCCTTTTGACCAAACAGAGGGAGGAAGAGACAGTGGGTGGTGGGAGGTCTGATTCAGAGTAAGGAGCTGAACTCTGTCCCAAGGAAGTCAGGGGCTAACACATGCCAGGGTTGATGGAGGTCCCAGGAAGAACAGGAGGCTGGAAGTAAGCAGATGAGCCTTCCTTGATCAGGAGAGGGCCAGGCCTGTCCTACTGGTGTTGACGGTGGTCTGAAACTTATGGGGAATGAAGGGTTGAAGAGAGGCCTGGAAGTGTGGTCAGCAGGACATAGAGAGAAGGGGAGGACCAGATCCAGGAGCAGGGAGGGGAATGCAGGGATCAGAGGAGTGGGGGCAAGGAGGCAGAAGAAGATGGCCAGACATCTGAAGGCCAGGCTTAGAGGACAGGAGGGCAGCTGGGTCACAAAGGGAGCCAGCTGCTGTGGTCAGGCACCTAGGCCACGAAGCCCAGTAGGCACGGAGTGGTGGTGGGGAAGGCCTCTTCACCGGCCACGGGTTTGGGGTCAATGATGCCCCAGACACCTCGGCTGAGGCTCTGGACCTCAGCTTACGCTTCTGCACACAGCATGCTCAATGAATGAATGAACAGGGCCCTCTGTTTGCAAGCATTGAGCCATGCTCACTTCCTAAATATTGGCTGTTTAGGAATTAGGAACAAATATTCCTAAATATTGGTTCCCCAACTTGGCTGTCATGTCCAGACAAGACTGGACGGAGGCTAATACTGGGGTCGGCAAACCCTGGGGGGACAGCTCCTGCCCCACCCTTGGCCACCATGCTCCTATTCACAGCCATGGAACAGAAGCCAGAGAGGAAAGGGCTTGCCGGGGTCCCAGCTCACACACTTCCCAGTTCTCTGGGCAGGCGACTTGCCAGCAGGGACCATCGTGTGCGGGTGCACAGGGCTCTGAAGCTCAGAAGGGCCCCGAACCGCTTCATACTCTTGAAATTCCTCCTCATCTCAGAACAGGCTCTGCCTTTCGCTGCGCCCGTGCCCTCATGTTACCTGGCTGGTCCTGGCCCAGCCACCTCCCTCTGCCAGAGCGTCTCCTTTCTCTTGAAGGCACTTGTCTATTCCAGGGCACAATTGCTCCAACTACACGTCAGGAAGTGCATGAAGAAAGGACAGGAAAAAACGAAACATTCAAACTTTTCCTGGTGAAAACAGAGGCCCGTTTTAGCTTCCACATCAGGGCATCTACACGCCGTTGCAAACGCAGAGGAAGATTAAGGCTGGGCAGGTCACAGTGGGAGGCTCTGAAAGTGTCATCCCTGGAACCTATTTTCCAGGAACAGTGCGCAGGGCTGCTGCCCTCAGGCATGGGGAAGGGGCAGCTGGAGTCTCCGGTTCAGACCTGGAGCCCAACGCTACTTCTGGCTGGGGGGCTCCGGGAGAACCTGAGCCGGCCTGGGCCTCAGTTTCCCCTCTGCAAACTGGACTCTCCAGAGATCCCACCTGTTCGGGTTGGTGTTGCCTTCATGGGATTGTTGGGAGGAAGTATGGGAAGCCCCTTCCACGGGGCCCAGCTTAGGTGAGGGTGCCGTAAATGATAGCTTGTCATCTGAGCATTAGCACCATAGCTCTTCAGGGAAGCCCCCACTGGGGTGCTCTGCAGAGAATAAACCTGAAGCTTCAACTGGGCTCAGCATAAACTGTCCCCAGAGGGACTTTCAGAGACCAAAGTGACTCGCTGGCCCAACAGGGGCCAATGTTGAGTGGCCCAAATGAGTAGGAATCTCCCTCACAAATTCACGAAGGAGGGCCAAGGGCCCCAGGACCTGTGGGTGAAGAACCCAGGCTCCTCCAGAGTTTCTCATGTCAGGAGGAGGAGGAGGAGGGTGCCTAGTGGCCCCGTTGATGACAGCTGGAGACCCCATCTCTCTGTCCCCTTTTTGCCATCTCTCATTCACTCTCTCCCCACAGCCTGTCCCTCAGGTGGGCTGTGAAGGGCCCTAAGCACAGGTCTGAGAGCACCCAGGAGCAGCAGACCCCAGGTCGTTATTACAATGCAACCTTTTTCCAATTAGAGTCCACAGCCCTCTAGTCACTTAGACCTCCCAGAAGGCAGGCCACCTAGGGCCACAGGAGGCAATAGCTTTACCTGGGTGTGCTGGAAAGCTGGGGTGCAATACCAGGCTCCATCCCCTGAACAGCACCCACTGTCATTTTTGAGGAAGGCTGTGTGCTGACAGAGGTGCTGGCAGGTCCCAGCCAGGTCAGGGGTCTCATCTGGCCCCTCCCTCTCCTCCTCAACCTCAAGGTGGGATGACCACAGATGCACAAGGAATGACCACAGGTGCCCAAGGTGGGCAGAGGAGAGCAGATTCTGTTTTTTCTTTTTTTTTTTTTTTTTGAGACAGAGTTTCGCTCTTGTTACCCAGGCTGGAGTGCAATGGTGCGATCTCGGCTCACCGCAACCTCCGCCTCCTGGGTTCAGGCAATTCTCCTGCCTCAGCCTCCTGAGTAGCTGGGATTACAGGCACGCACTACCATGCCCAGCTAATTTTTTGTATTTTTAGTAGAGACGGGGTTTCACCATGTTGACCAGGATGGTCTCGATCTTTTGACCTCGTGATCCACCCGCCTCGGCCTCCCAAAGTGCTGGGATTACAGGCTTGAGCCACCGCGCCCAGCCCTGTTTTTTCTTTTAACTTTTGCTTTTATTGTCATGAGCTATAGGCTTCCCAGGACAGCGTGGGGCGTCAGGCAAGAGCTGTGCATTCTGCAGGCCAGTCTCTGGCCCTCCAACCCAGCAGTGAGAAGCACAGTCTGACACGCCTGGCAGATCCCCGTGGTCACACCCCACTCCCACATCTCCTTGCTGCGAAGTGGGTCCCTTGGTCTGACTTGAGGCTGGGTGGGTTCCCAGGCTCATGGATCATGCACTCAGTAAGCCCAAAGGATGATGCCGATGGGGGTCTGGGACAGAAAAGACAGACTTGGACCTGGAGTTTGTGTCTATTTTAGTCCAGATGAATCTCTGGCCTTTCAAGGGCTGAATACAGCCAACTGGCCAAGCAGCCAGCTGGTCTCCTCAAGGGAGAGCCCTTACAGGGGACATTCAGGAGAAGCAGTGGCTAGGTCAGCCGTAGTAAGTGAGGGCCCATCCCTGCCACCCCGGCTAATGATCCATGGTGTCAGCCCTGGCATGGCCAATGAGACCAGCTGACGACAGACGGCTGGACCTTGCCTACCTGACTGTTCAGTGCCTGCTTGGTAGCAGATGCTTCCTGGAGGGAGTGCAAAGACCTTCCTCTTTCACTCGCACTCCTGTATGCCCACCCATCGGCCTCTGCTCCAGGCCTCTTGTCCCTCATCTTCCACTCTGTCTCCTTCGGGGCCCCTGATGAGCTGGGCCAAGCCATTCACTGCTGCCTCTCAGCCCCAGTGTTCTGACCTCAGGCTGCTCCTCTTTCCACGCACAGCAGAGGGCCAGGCGCATCACCTGAAGCCCGTCCGGAGGATGTTTGATCCTTTCACGTTACCCCTGAGGGAGGCCGCAGCTCAGGGATCCACCCCGGGTTGTGCTCACCCGCCATGAGCCACGCCCAGGCTTTTTCTCCTCTGGTGTCTGACCCTAGTGGCTTACATGTGTCCCTAGATGTGAGCTGAGGGACCCTGGAGCTGCAGTGGTGAATGAGACAGGGGTCAGGGACACCTGCTCGTGCCTGCTAGTCCTCCTAGTTTTCCATCCCAGGGGATCATCCTCTCTTATGTCGCAGTCTTTCCGGGCACATCAACCTAGGATGTGTGGAGCTGACAGAACCCAGCTTGTGATGGGCGGCTTTGGCCACATGCTCCCCAGTCCTCAGCGAGGGAGGAACTGCAGTGAGGATTTAGGTTGTGAATGAGGCATTGGCCCCCAGGAAGGGGAGGCTGAGGCAACCCCTGGCTCTCAGGACAATGGTATTGTATCCAGGGATACTCAGTGCTGAGTCTTCAAATCATTCCTTCATTCATTCACCTAATCGTTCCCAAAGCCCACTGTGTGACAGGGTCTGAGTGGAGCCCTGGGACATAGAGAGGAATTCAGCCTCATCTCTTCCCATGATGAGACATAGACAGTGAGAGTCACGGGGTGACAGACAGCTTGTGGAAGGGAAAATCCAATCTACTCATCCACAGTTTGAGTTCCCACCCAAGGCTTAAAGCCTGGAAGGCTTCCTGGAGGAGGTGCTGGTCTCCAAGCCATCTGCAACACTGATGAGGAATTCCTTCTCAACAGATTATCAATGACAACCGCCCTGCTGAGCGCTCACCATAGCTGAACCATTTCTGCCCATTTCCTGCTCAGTCCTCACAACAACTCACTGGCTGCCTTCGGGGCAAGTGGACCTGGGCTTAAATCCCAAGGCACTGATGCCTCGATGACCTTGACAAGCTGCGTCTTCACACCCCACCAAAGGAACAGGAAGTTCAGGGGAGACACAGCTTGTCAAGATCATCCAGGGATCAGTGCCAGGGTCGTGATTCAAGCCCGGGTCCACTTGCCCCTGCTTTTTGGGGCCATTCACCGTAGACGCCTGTCTCTCACCTCCCCGCCTGGGGGAGACGCACTTCCTGTCTTGCTGTGGGCGGGAGGGTCATGTGACTGAAGCTAGCCAATGAGCTGCAAGCAGAGGCGTGGCATTCCCACCCCACTACAGCATCTCATTGCAGGATTTGCCAGCTCCCCTGGCCTCTGCGCTGCTGGGACTGGGCTGTTCTGCAGGTGTGTGTGGGTCACGCTGTGTGTGTGAGGAATCAACCTTTGCTGTCTGGAGCTGCTGAGAGTTGGGGTCATCTGTTCCTGCAGCATGGCTTCCCCCATGCTGACCGATGGACGCCGCCTGAGTCAGGCCTGCTGAGCCAGGGACTGGCCTGAGTGCCTGCCTGCTTGAGAACAGAGCCCTGGGGCTTTGGCACCGGCCACATACAACGCCTGTGCTGGGCGGCGCTTAGTCCTCCCGCAACGTGGCCCCAAACCCTGATCCCGTGTGACTCCTAGACACACAGCTTCGGCATCGCCTGGCTGTCCTCGGCGCCCGCCCTCCATCCTCCTGTTGTGATTCCCTCTGCGGTGTGATCAGGCCTCGGGGCAGCAGCTCCTCTGAGATTCTCGGGCCATGGGGAAGGTGGGGCTGCTTGAGGTGCCTGGCAGCTAAGGCCCCGTCCTCCAGACAGCGCCCTGGGGCTGCGCTGAGGGTGTCTCCTGTGTGCCCTGGGCAGGTGGGTCTCTGCCTCCCAGACGGGCTCCTCTGGCTGCTACGGTCACAAGCCCAGCAGCCTGCCCGCCCCCTCCCCTGGACTCTTACTTTTGTGTCCCTCGTTCATTCTGCTCTGTGCCCACCCCCGCCAACCTCGCTTCTGGGCTGTTTGGGGCCTTAGAAACTTGGAATGAGAGTTCCATGCCTGCTCCTCCACACTGTCTCTGCCACCGCCTGCAGGATTAGTGGACAGTTTTTGGTGCAAGTGAGTCTGGTGGTGGTTTTGGATGGGGATCATTTAAAGCATCCCCAAGCCAGGAATCCAAAGCCCCCTCTCCCCACCAGGGCAGTGGCTCTCATCTGTGGCTGCCCAGGCCAGTAAGTCCTGAATTGTTTGCCAGCCCCAGATTCCAAGATGGCAGCCAGGTGTCTGCGGCCCTGGCACCAGTTGTTCCTCGCTGGGTGGCTCTCGTTGGGGTCTGAAGCTGGATGCCATCAGGCCAGGGCACACTAGTGGCCAGAACCTCTGGGCATCCTGACTGGCCCTCCTGCTCCTGGCCCAACCAGCCACTGGGGTGAGCTTGGCCGTAAAGCCTCTCTGCTCCTCCCAGGGGGCCCCGATCCCACTGGAGGGAGTGTTCTGGTTGCACTGGCTCCGGGAAGGTTGCTTTGAGAGCCAAGGAGGTCACGGGGCTGGGAAGGTGCCCAGGAATGTGCCCACTGGCTGTCCACCCTTCCTACACCTCACTGCCAGTGAGTGGCCACTCCGGGCCGGCCCTAGGGTAGGGCAGAGACCAAGCCCACGGCCCCGTCTGCAGGCCTGAGTGTGGTCTGGCTTCCCCGCTGACCGAGGTTGGTCCCCACACAGTCCTGAGTTCCAAGCAGGGCCACCCAGGGCCCCTTTGTGGGCGCCGAAAAGACAAACAGCTCCAAGCAGTGGAAACATCTCTGACTCTCCCAATTCAGACCGCCTGGGCCAGGACATAGAGAGACCCCAAAGGAAGCCCTTCGGCAGCAAACAAGCCGCAGCCTGTGTGCAGGGAGCTGACCAGACGCCCTGCAGCCGCCGGGAAGCCGGCAGAGACAGATGCGTCTGTGTTCAGTGGGGCACACAGGGAGCAGAGGCCTTCGCTGGAGCCCGGCCACCCGCCCGGCAGAGGTGCCTGGGCCCGCCATGCAGGCAGGTAGAGAGAGCCCGGAGGAGGGGGATTGGCCTGCCCTGAGGCCCACTGCATGTCGGGCACTCCTGGAGTCGGGGTCCTCATGGTGCCAGCAGCTGTGGGTCACTGTGACAGTGGAGGAAAGACCAGGGCATCCTACCTAGGCCTTCCTGGCACAGGGAAGGCAACAGGGGCCGGTTCAAGTTACAATCTGTCCTCTGGGTCTGGACCCATGATTAGTAAGTGCGAATTCTTGAGCAGTAGCGGGTATGAAGGCCTGCACGTCAGCCACTATCCAGGGCCTTCCCGCCCTATCATCTCTCGGACTCCACAGCAACCCGTGATGCAACATCCGACAATGATTCTCACTTGGGAATGGGGAAACTGAGGCCCAGGTGAGCTCCATGACAGTGTCAGAGAAATTCGGTCTCTGTTCCCGGCGCTCTGCCTCTGCAGTGCTCTTGCTAAGCCCCTCCAGGGATGGTGCCAGCCAAGGAGTTTCATTATTCCTGAGTCATGTTTTAAGAGAAAGGAAAGGCCGGGCACGGTGGCTCACGCCTCTCATCACAGCACTTTGGGAGGCCAAGGCAGGAGGATTGCTTGAGCTCAGAAGTTCGAGACCACCCTGGACAACATGAGAAACCCCATCTCTACTAAAATGCAGAAAATTAGCTGGGCGTGGTGGCACATGCCTGTAGTCCCAGCTACTCGGGAGGCTGAGGCAGGAGAATAGCTTGAGCCCCAGAGGTGGAAGTTGCAGTGAGCCGAGATCATGCCACTAGGAAGTCAGTGTCCACAGTGGGGCCAGGCGTGAGGCATGGGAGCGGCTGTCCTGTTGGGTGCACTGTGTGACAAAGGGGCCATGGCCATTCTGGAGTCGCAGCCCCCGGTGCCCCTGCCTGCCTGGAGTCTCCTGGAGCTGCTCATTATATGGGAGGTCCTCAGCCCCTGGCCTGACACCTGAAGGCCATGGGAGACTGATCCCAAGTGTCCTCCTTCCCGCAGCTGTCTCTAGTAGAGTGAGCGACTTGTCCCAGCTTGCCCAGGACTTTCCCAGCTTCAGCACCGAAAGTCTCACATCCTGGGAACCCCCTCAGTTCCCACACCTTGGAACAGCCTGCCACCCTAATCCCACAGTCTGTGTGACGCCGCCCTTGGCACCTGCCACAGGGTGCAGGGCACTTCACCCCTGCTCCAAGTCCCCTGCCCCCTCAGCATTGGCATTTGAGTTCTCTGTTTTTAAATCAAGTCGATTTTTAACCAGAGAGGTCCATTTTCAGCTCAGACTCTAGATGAGAAGCTGCATGCCATGCCAAACAGAGTGGGGCACTTCACCCCCTGGGTGGGCATGTGCATTCATGGGTGTGTGTGCAGGAGCACTCGGGGTGTGTGGAGGAGTGCTCGAGGTGTGTTCTTGCATCTGCTGGGTATGTTGGTATGTGCCTCCGAGCCCTGCCCTCTCCTACCCAGAGACCTGCCCTGCCACAGAGCCAGCTTCTGACCCTGCTCTCACCCCTACAAGCCACCAGCCCCCATCTCACCCCTCCCGCCTGCTGGTTCCCCAGGGTGAAGGTGAGAGGGTGAAGACTAGGACCCAATGGGTTTCTTACTGACTCATCCCTCCCAGACGGTGGGAAGCAGGGCCTTCTGGAGGCCGGGGGAACCCCATCTAGAAGGGACATTTTGGGCATGAAGCCAAGAAGATAGTGACAAGACACTAACCACTTGCATGCATTGGGGCTTGGAATTCCTGGCTGGTGCCAGTAGACTCGCACAGAGGACTGGGCAAAGGTGATGGGGCCCAGCTTCTCTGTGCCCATTAACATGCATATATGTGTATTTCTCTATGTGCATATCTAGATGCATACACACTTGCACAAACATGCACATGTGTATACACACAAATACATGCATGCATATGCACACACACACATGCACACACAAATATATGCACAGATGAACATGTACACACATGCACACAAATATGCATACATACACAAATGCATGCACACATGCACACGCACAAAACATGCACACATGCACACACATATTACACATGCACACGTAAATACATGCATGCACACGCACACACAAATATATGCACACACATGTGCACACACAAGTGCACATGTGTACATACACCTACATGTGCACACACAGGTACACACATGCACACACACTCAGATACATTCACACACATGCACACATGCCAACACATGCACATTTTTCCTCTGCTCCATTTGACGCTAAGGTGGAGACATATTGTCCCTTGGCCCCTAGACACTTTGTGCACTCTAAGAACAAGGACATTCTCTTGCGCAGCACAGGACAGTTACTGAAGTCAGGGAGGCTTACCTGGATTCAACACCGTCACCCAGGCCACTGCCCCTGTTCAGACGCCCTCACTGGTCCCCACAGTGCCCCTGAGCTATCGTGTCACCTGTGCAGGCTCCAGGCTGGAACCCGGAGGCATTCAGTGGTCACCTTTCTCAGGTCTTCCTGAGTCTAGACCAGTTCTCAGCCTCATGCTGTCTTTGGGTGACCTTGACATTTTGAAGAGCGTGGGTAGTTTACTCTGCAGAATCCCTGTACTGGGAGTCCCCTCTCTGTGCATGCCCAGGCCACCCACTGCCCTGTAGCTGATGCTCATCAATGCCCTGGGCATGGAGGTGGGGCCTCCTTATCCTCCCAGGCCCTGTGGAGGCCAATCATGGTCACCCTGAGAGTCACAGATACTAACATGTGCCAGGTACACACCGGACTCCAGGACTGGAGTGAAACTGCCCATCCCACAGGCCTAGAGCAGCCCAGGGGCCCATGGCAAGAAGTGCAGAGTCAGAACTTGAGCCCAGATCTGTGAATCCCCAAAGGCTGCCCTCAAGGACAATCTCTGGGCAGCTGCAGGCAGGGTCTTGGCTGGGCCCACAGAGCCCTGGCACCCCCTTCCCAGGAAAGGAAGAGGAAATGTTCCAATGCCCCCCACAGCTCCCCAGACACCAGCCTGAGGCCCATTTGAGACCATCTCCAACATCATCCCAAGATCCTCAAGGCCACCAAAGATGGGGCCTGCAGAGGCTTCTGGGCTCAAAGCTGCTCAGGGAAGGGGCTGGACTCAGCACCGAGTCAGCGACTCTGGAGGAAGGGCTGGAGAGCTTTCAGCCGAGGGCTGCTCTGAACCCAAGATTAGCCCCAGGGTCCCCAGCTCACCTCTCTGCAGCTGCGTGTCATGGGCCGACCCATCACCTCAGCTGTACGTTGGAATGATGATAGGGATTACTCTCCTCGTAGGCAGTTCCAAGGCCCATTCATTCATTCACACATTCATTCATTCTGTGGATAATGATGGAGAAGTGTCTGCCATGCGTCAGTTGCCCTGGGCATGGTATAAGGACCCTGAGCTGGAAAGGGCAGTTTGGACCCCAAACTGACATCTAGTGGGTGAGGTGGGGAGTCGGCTGTGAAGGGAGATAAGCAAGCGGGGTGTGGGAGAGCAGTGGGTGACGCGAGGAACTGCGCAGGCGTGGGCCACAGGCCAGGAGCCCGGGTGGCAGTGTCCATGTGTTGCTGGCCTGAGAACTCCCTGTTCTAAGCCTGGGGCGGGCCAGATGGGGACCCTCCAAAGCCAGGGCCCGGGGAGGGGGCTGTGCGCTGTGGGCCTAGCTAACTCCCAGCATATTTCATCTTCCCAAATCACCCAGACGTGCTGATACCCCACTCCGTGCTGTCCCTGGGTCCCCCACACTCACTCTTTGGTGGGGGATCCTCTCCTGATGTCTTCACCCCATGATTTCC
Source organism: Saguinus oedipus (assembly GCA_031835075.1). Lineage (NCBI taxonomy): Eukaryota > Metazoa > Chordata > Mammalia > Primates > Cebidae > Saguinus > Saguinus oedipus. The sequence continues at coordinate 48,639,809 of CM063178.1, forward strand.
TCCCGTGTGCAGCTGGTTGAATCATGGCCCCTAGATATCCACATTCTAATCATAATTCACATGGTGAATGTGCCACCTTACCCAGCAAAGGGCCTCTGCAGATGTGACTGGATCATCCCTGGGTGACCGAGGAGCCGGTCTGTGCAGCCCCAGGCCCGGGCAGTAGCTACTGTTGTGAGGACAAGCAGGAGGAGGAAGTGGAGGCCGCCCCTGAGAGCAGCTGTGCACGGCGGTGGATCTGCTGGCCACGTGCTCAGCCCGGGACAAACGCAGAAACCCGGGGCCCACCCCGGCCACCGCCCTCACCTGTGGACTGAGAAACTCACAACTCTGCCAGCTTCTGTCCCTGCTCAGACAGGGTGAGGACAGGGATCTTTCCCTGTCACTGGCCTGAGCCCCTCCCCGGCCCTGCTCCGGACTAAACCATCCTTTTCTAGAGTAGGAGAAAACCATCCTTTTCTACATGTATGTACATGTATGTAGTTGTGTGTGCACATGTGTGTGCATGTGCATGTATGTATTTGTGTGTGCACTTGTGTGCATGTTTTGTGCATGTGCGTGTGTGCATGCATTTGTGTATGTATGCATATTTGTGTGCATGGGTGTGCACAGGCTGATCCTCCCTCCCAGCATGGTTGGAGGAAATGGGTCAAGGGGGGGTCCTGCCTGCCCAAGGTCACACTTTGAGCCCTGGCAGTGTGGGACAGGGCACCAGACCCCACATCTGGGCTCAGACTCCACATCTGGAGTCACCTGAGCCATCTTCTCTACCAAGGGTCTCTGGGAAAAGGCCAGCCTGGTGGCCCCTGAGGCCCAGGGCGAGCCCCGTCCTTTCCATGTGGCCTCTGCACAACATGACCTCGTCCCTCATGGGCCGCTCAGCCCCAGGCAGCCGACCGTGCTGGGAATGGGCTTCCTGAACCTGTAGCTCCATTGCACGGAGGAGCAAGGCAAAGAGGCAGCTGTCCGTGGGGTCCCCCACCCCACTGCCATCTGGGGAAGCCTGGGCAATGGGCAGGGCCCTCCTGGACGCAGGGCTGGTCCCTCTTGGCCCCAGGCCCGGCCACCCCCGCTTGGAGCAGAGGACGGGAGTGGAGGGGGTGTGGCTTAGCTCCGGGAGGAAGAGACCTGTGAGGGGAAGTGGCTGGTGGGATGAACCGCCGCCCACCTGGCTACAAGTGAGATCTGCCCCACCCACCCCCAGCACAGCAGGCACCCAACGGGGTGGGCTGGAGAGGAGCCTCCAAGGCCTGAGGGGCCCTGTCCTAGGCACAGGAGGCTGCTGGGGAGGAGGCCACACCCACCAGGCCTGGTTTCCTATGTAGGCCAAAAATGCCAGGTGTGGGTCGCATCTGAGCAAGTGTTATCAACTAGTGTTCCCCTGCTTCAGGGGGCAGTGTCTCCCAGCCACCCAGGGGCCACGTGCACGCTGCCTGCCACCCGGCCCACCCTCCCCACGATGGGGGCGAGCCCAGGAGGTCAAGTCCTGCCCCAGCGCAGCCACCGAATCCCAGGTGCCCGGCTTGGTGCTGCACTCCACGAAGAATCCGTTTCTTTGCCCCTGGGGGCATGCCCTGCTCCACACCCGCCATCTGCAGCACCCTGTGCTGATTCCTGCAGCCGCCAGAGTGCACCCCCCACAGCAGGCTGGGGGCTGACAGGCAGACGTGCCTCCTCCCACATTCTAGGGCTGGAAGTCCCCGGCCAAGGCCTCGCAGGGCTGGTGTTCCCGAGGCCTCCCTCCTGGGCTTACAGGTGCCGCCTTCTCCCTGCGTCCTCACATGAATGTCCCTGTGTGTGTCTGGGTCTCAGTCTCCTGATAAGGACACCAGTGGGGCCCCTTCTTATGGCCTCATTTTAACCTAATCACCTTTGTAAAGATTTTGTCTGCAAATACCGTCACATTCCGGGGGTCACAGAGGGTTAGGGCTTCAACTTGGGGATTTTGGGGGGAATGTAACTGAGCCCATACCACTCCCCAAGGAAGCAGAAGACTGCCAGTGATGCACTCATTCATTCACTTACCCCACAGACACTGGGTGGGTGCCCTGCAGAGCTGTGGACGGTGGGGGCCGTGAGGGGTGAGATGGCCAGGGGTGGCCCAATCTCAGGGACTCACAGACTGGGAGGCAGAAAGAGAAGGCGGATGAGATGGAAACACAACCCGGACATCGGGAGCCATGCTTGGCCCCTTCTTCTCTTGCCTCCTACATCTGATGCAGAAGGCCCTGCTTCCAGAACCTTCTAGAACCTGCCAGCTTCTGCACACAACCGCCGCTCTGGTCCATTTGCATGTCTGCCCCGGCCCAGCCACTGACCTCATGCTCCCTCAGCCCAGCGCACAGGGGTCCTGCCTGGCCTACGTCACACTGCAGCCCTCCTCTACTCAGAGCCACCATGGGTGCTTGTTGCCATCAGAGCGAGTGCCCAGGTCCCCACACCAGCCCCCAAGGCCCTACTGGAGGCAGCTGTGACCCGCTGTCCACGTCTCCCGCTGCCCTCTCTCTCCCCTGCTCCAGCCGCCCGGACTCCTCACTCCTGCCTCGAGGCCTTTGCATGGCTGTAGTTCCCACCGCCTGGGACACCCACGGAGCTCTTCCCTCCCCTTCTCCAGGTCTTAAGTGAGGCCCTGACACCCTCCTTTCGGTCACCGCCCTCTGATTCACTCCCTACTCTGAGTCTCTGTCTAACGTTATCACCTGCAGCCCAGACGATTTCCTTCTTTATTTCACTTGTTCTTTCTCCCTCCACCAGAATGTCAGTTCCGTGAGGGTAGAAAGCTCCGTTTCCATCATGACTGCGCGCCCAGAACCCGAAACAGTGCCTGGTGCTCAGTGTTAGCGTCTGACAAGTTACTGTTCTTTTCTCAAGCAATGGCAGACGTTTCTGTGAGTGGCAGATGGCAAACGTTTTTGGCTTTGCAGTCCTGAAGTCTCTGTCAAAACCTCCTGACTCTGGTGTTGGAAAGCAAAGCAGCATAGACAATATGTACAAGAATGGGCATGGCCGTATTCCAATAAAACTTTATTTTAAAAGCAGGTGGCGGTGAGATTTGGTAGGTGGGCTGCATCGTGCAGACCCCTGGTTCGTCTAATGAGTCAGTGACTGACTCCCACCCTCCACAACCCCACAGACCCTCTCCCTCACAGCCTTCCCTGTCCTGGGCATCCCCTCCACCCCATATCTGTGCCATCCATAAACTTCCAAGGCCACGGGGACATTTGCAGTCCTTGAGTCCCCAGGGAGGAGGATGGGCAGGAACGATTCTCCCCATTCTGCAAACAGCAAAGAGGAGATTCGGCCAAGCCAGCATTCAGGGCCACATCTGAAGGGCGTGTGGCCCTCTCCTCCGCTCCCTTCCCTACCTCACTTTCGGGGCAAACTATACCACCTGACGCTGCCCCAGCCATCTGCGCTTTCCTCTGGATGGCCTTCCCAGCCACCCTCTCCCCAGTTCCACCCACGCCCTCAGATATGGTGTCTCAGGGCAGCCACCGTGGTGTACCCTGAGCCTGCCCTTCCTGCACTCCGTGTCCTCCTGGAGGATTTGTCAGGTCCCCCAGAGCTTCCAGGGGAGACACCAGATCCTAAACCTCAGAGAGATGAGAGAATCACAGACGAGTGGCCCCCAGCGGAGTCCTCTCAGCCCCTGCCAGTGCTGACCACACTCTGCCTGATGCTGCGGCTCCTGCTGTGGCTGGGCATCGCGACTCAGATGCAAGCTACGTGCTGGTTCCAGCAGCGATTGTGCCTGCACTCTGCCCGCGCTGGGCCTCCACTCCTCTTCCCATGTGCATCCCAAGTGGCACCCCCAGACACGGGTACCATCCCCATTACAGCTGAGAAAACGGAGGCGGAGAGAGGTGAGGTAAGTTCCCACAGCCACACAACACAGCAGGCAGCGCCTGCCGGTCTGCAGAGATTACCTTTTGGTTCCCTCTGAAAGGAGACTTTCTGAAGGATGACTGCTGCTGGGCTTTGAAGGATGAGTAGAAGTTCACCAAGGAAAATGGTGCAAGGCGCGAACACAGGAGCTGTTCCGTGTGCAGGCAGCCATGGAAAACATGGTCCAGACACGGAAAATAATGTGAGAAACCTTCAAACACCAGCCCAGTCTCCACCCACAAAATGGAATCAAAACAGGAGCAGTCATGGAGGTTGCTGGGGTTTAGGCTGAAGCCCACCACCGCTTCATTCCCTGGAGGTTTGGGGGCCCAGAGGCTGATCTAACATTCCGAGGCCAACCTGACAAACGCTGGCATCAGTTCTCTACTTCCTGCCCATGGCTTTGGCCGTCACCTGCTGTGTGGTGCCGACAGACGCAGCCCGTGGGACCACACTCCAGGGCCCCCGGCTCCTCGCTCGCATGGAAGCGAGCACCCAGAAACAGTTGTGGGGGAGACCCCCGCTTACAAGCACAGAAACCCACTCTCACTCCTCAGATGAAAGAGCGGTACTATTCCAAAGATGCAAAAGGCGAGTTGCCAGGTATTGGGAAGAAACAGTCTTTCCAAAAAGATCCGTTCATGTCCGACCCCTGGTACCTTCGATGTGGCCTCATTTAGAGAGGGGGTCTTTCCAGAGGGAATGGAACTGAAACGAAGTCACGAGGCTGGGTCCTGACCCAAGATGCCTGGTGTCATTCATACAAAGGGGAAATCCAGACACAGGGACAGACAATCACAGAGGGGAGGTGGCCACATGAAGACCCGGGACAGGAGTGAGGCCTCGACCAGACAGGGAACCCCAAAGACCTACAGGAAACTGCCAGGAGCCAGGGAGAAGTGAGAAAGGCCCTTCCCCAGAGCCTCTGGGGCTACTGCAGCCCTGCACACACCTCGCCCCAGACTTTCAGCCTCTAGAACTGGGAGAATAAGTCTGTCTTCTCGACACCACCCGGTTTGGAGTACTTTCCTCCAGCAGCCCCAGGAAACTCTTGCAACAGTTGACGGTGGACGGGAGCTGAAGACCACTGGTGCTCGGGGCATCTGGAAATGCTGGCACTTCCCCGGCCTCCTTCATCCTTGCTTCTCTCTCCACATCACCCCAGCCACCATTTCTCCAAGACCCATGCGCCCCCCAGCATGGGCACCCCACCCTGACATACTGAGCCTTTCTATAAAAGCACCTCTCCTCAATGGGCAATTGCCTGCCAGGCCACTGGTCAGCCACAGGGGTTCGTTCTGCTCCTCGGCCCTTCTCTTGGCCAATCAGTTTTGGCCAGGGAGGAGGGGGGGTCATTGATCTCTTCTTCTGCCTTCACTTGACCTTCTCTCCTCTGTCTCTTCTTTTCTGTCCACCTCTCTACTCTGCATGTCTGTCTCAAACCTCCCTCTGCCCCTCTGTTAATAAAGACATCATCACTGAGGCCTATCCAGATAATCCAGGGTGATGCCTTCCTCTTGGGCTCCTTAACTCAATCAACAAGTCCTTTCCTTAAGGGAAATGTCAGAGGCACATCTTCATGTCTGCCATGATAACGAATTCTTAGTAACACACACACACACACACACACACACACACACCACTTAAACTGTGAAAAAAAAAATCATCCTATAGAAAAATGGGGGGAAACCTTAACGGAAGAGTAAATTTAGAGAAGAAGCTTGGATGATGAATAATCAATGAAAAACTGTTCAACCTAAGAGGAAATGCAAATTCAAACAAGTCGTGTCATTTCACATCCCCCAAGACTTACAGAAATTTGGAAGTCTGACATTCGCAAGTGCTGCAGGAATGTAGAGAAACGGAAACTCAGACTTTGCCACAGTAAATTGGCCAAGGGACTTTAGGAAAGCAACTTTGCCTCCTGCTGGAGCCAACTCTGGGCCTTCCCTGTGAGCCTGCAATTCCGCTCCTAACCCCAGCCCCGAGTGCTCACGAGAGGATGTGCACAAGGAAGACCACTGCAGCATTTTCAATGGCAAATTTGGAAACAGCCTAAATGTCCACCAATAGGAGAATGGAGGGATAAATTGCGCTATTTTCACACAACAAAATACTGTGGAACAGTGAAGATGAGCACACATGAATCTCAGTAACATGACGTTGTGTTAGTGAGACTAAGGAGACATGACAGCTACATACAACATGGCGTCCTGAAGTCCCAGGATTCCAGAACTATTATTAGACAACTAATCCCAAACTCACAGAGCTGTTGTGAGGTAAATGCCTGGGCAAATTTTCATAGAGGCTTCAAATGCTTTAAACCAGGAATCTTAAAATTTCTTTTGCTGTCTTCCACTGGTGGAATCTGAGCCAAAGTGTGACTTAGTTGATGGAGATGCACCAATGTAAATGCCTCAGTTTTGATCAATAAACAGTGGTTATATAAGATATTAAGACTAGGGGAAGCTGGTGAAGGGTGTCAGGGAACTTGGCATCTGTGCAACTCTCCTACAAACCCAACATTATTTCAAAAGGAAAAGTAAATACAAAAGCAAGTTACAGGAAAGTATGTACCAGACGAGATTGCTCGTATTAAAGTGTTGCTTACAGAAAATGGCTTTATATGTTGTTTAGGGAGATATAGGAAGTGAGCATATAAGGAGAGCTGAGGGTCATCCTTCTCCCCACCAAGGGTGGGGTGCAGGAGGGTTGTGGGAGATGGAGGATGGGGAGGAGAGATGCAGGAGGCTTTTCCACTACCTTGATACTGTTTTACTTCTTCATCTGGGTAGGGATGTGCCTAGGTGTGTATTCCACGATTCGTTACACTTTTGATATGCCTGACATATTGTCATGATAGTTTTTTAGAATCCTGTAAACCTTTCGTAGCCCCAACTGCTCAACGCACAGGCAAAATCAACTCAAGAAATCAGCGCCAGAGAGGGGCTGGGAACCAGCCTCCAAGTTCCAGTTTGGAATCTCTCTTCACCACATGAAATGCTTCCTGGGTGGGTTTTCTGGGTGCAGGCAGGAGGTTATAAACGCTCTAACAAGTTCGAGGGGGCCACCTCCAGAAGACCAAACTCCAGTCACCCTGTCTTGCCCGGGGAGGGGCACTGCCTCGCCCCAGGCACACGGCTCCCTGCTCCTATCTCCCAGACTGGAGATCTTGCCCGGACACAGCCCCATGCCCATGGTCTCCTGGCCCCTGCCTTGACTTTTGCTACTAAACAAGGTGAAAAGGCAGTTGATATAGCAAATGGGGGTGGCAGTGCCCCCCGAGGGGTTGAGTGGGTGGTCTGTATATGTGGACGTGTGGTCACCAGAGCCCTGGCACTCAGGGAAGATGCCCGCAGTGCCTGAAGAGGGAGTGTGGGGCATACTGAGGGGGCTTTGCAAACACTGATGGTTTCTTCTCTTATTAAAGTCAGGCATCTCATTAGGGCAAACCTGAGCATGCAGGAAAAGCAAAAACTTTAAAAATAAATGAGAAAAACAACCACATGCCCACTTCCCCTGCCCCCCATAACCACCACTTATGCCCCGAGTTTTTCCTTTATTTTTTTAAAGTGCAATTACTAGGTCAAAGTGAATGAATAATTAAAGGCTCGATGCAAAATACCAACGGTTTGACCTTTGGTATACATAGAGGAGAAAAAGAGAGGGAAAGAAAGGAGAGCAGGGAATAGAATCTCCCTCCTCGAGTGAGGGGAAGGGGGTAATGTGTATAGCCCAGTTTTATTTCTTGTAAAAACCCATCACACCAACATTCAACAGCCTTCAACCTGAGTCCCTTCAGTCTGAAGCTCGTCATTCATTTCAACATGAGATCGTTACTTCAGCCCTGCCTGTCTTCATCTACCAAGAGGCAAGTCCCAGTTTAGAGGTGACAGTTGGTAGACACCCGTGGGAGTCGGCTTTCTCCCTGTGCCGGTTTGCCACGCACAGGTGTCCACACGGCATTTCCTTGGTAGGCACCGTCTGGGGAGATGCAAAGCCCTCTGTGGTGAATGGACTGTAGGCTTGTGGGTCTGGAGGGGGCACTCCTGCATTTCCAGGGCTACACAGCTTAGCCTGCCCCTCCGTCTGGGCCTGCGGTTATCCTCACAGATGATGCTGCAGGGGGGATGTCCACACTGTGGTGAGTTGCGTTCACTGGATCGTTTGCACAGAAACCCCCAGCTTAGGGCTGCACTGCGTGGCACTGGGTGTGGAATGTGCAGTTGTTCGCCTGGCGAGGATCAACAGGAAGCAGGTGTTGGCCGGACGGGGGAGAGAGTGTCCCCGCACCCCCCCACCCCCCACTGCCTGCCTCCAAGCCTGGACTGCCTCATCTGTAAGCAGGGATAAGTAATCCCAAACTCAGAGCTGTTGTGAGGTCAATGCCTGGGCAAATTTTCACAGAGGATTTCAATGCTCTAAAGCAGGAATCTCCAGACTTCTTTTGCTGTCTTTTTTTTTACTGGAAAAAAAATTGACCTTGCATCTCCAGTAAAATATATATAAACATATTTTAATGTGTATACATGTACTTCTAACATACTAACAAGTTATAAAACATTAGAAAACACACAAAATATTAAAATCATCATGAATGAAATTTAGGGCTGGGCGTGGTGGGGCACACCTGTAGTCACACCTGCGAAGGAGGCTGAGGTGGGAGGATTGCTCAAACCCAGGAGTTCGAGGCTGCAGAGAGCTATGATCACGCCACTGTCCTCCAGCCTGGGTCACACAGCTAGACTCTGTCCCTTAAAAACAATCTAAAAAAGAGAGAGATTTTTTTTTTTTAATTTACCAATTCAATTTCTTTAAAGGTTAAAGGGCTAATACAGTTTTCCATTTCTTGAGTCCGTTTTGTAAGAAATGTACCATTTCATTTACATTTTCAGACTTATTAAGCATACAGTTTACTTTAATAGGCACTATCTTTTAAATATTCTGATTGTTCCCTTTTCCTGCCTTTTTTTTTGTTGTTGCTTATTCATTTTGTAAATGGACTGTATATTTCTCAGGGCATTCCTGAGAAACAGATTGATTTTAAGGAACTGGCCTGCGAAACTGTTAAAGGCAGGGTCTCACAATGTTGTCCAGGCTGGCTCTCAACTCCTGGGCTGAAGCAATCCTCCTGCGCTGGCCTCCCAAAGTGCTGGGATCACAGGCAGGAGCCGCGGGGTTGACCTGTTCCCTTTAGCAGTTTTCTCTTTGCTGTTTCTGTTTCCTCATCTCTAAATCAGTCTTTGCAAAGCTTTAGGTTTGTTGATCCTGCTTTTTCCTCTTTTTCTCTTTTATTAATGTCTTCTCTGTTATTATTTCCTTCTTTATGCTTTTTTTAAGTTTACCCTATTTTTATGTTTTTTTAAAAAAAAGTTAGTTTTCGACTTTAACTTTTCTTTAAATGTCACTTTCACTGCACCCCACAAATGTCGATCCAAAGCATTTCACCATCTTTCAATTAAAATCATCATAACATTTCCATAATAATTTATTGTTTTCTCCTTCAATTACAGTTGACCCTTGAACTATATGGCTTTGAACTGCATGGGTCCACTTACAGGCGGATTTTCCCCCACCTCTGCCACCCGAGACAGCAAGCCAACTCCTCCACCTCCTCCTCCTTCTCCTCCCCCTCCTCCTCCTCCCCCTCCTCCTCCTCCTCCCCTCCTCCTTCCCCTCCTCCCCTCCTCCTCCTCCCCTCCTCCTGCTTCTCCCCCTCCTCCTTCCCCTCCTCCCCTCCTCCTCCTCCCCTCCTCCTGCTTCTCCTCCTCCTCCTCCCCCTCCTCCTCCCCTCCTCCTTCCCCTCCTCCCCTCCTCCTCCCCCCCTCTCCTGCTTCTCCTCCTCCTCCACCCCCTCCTCCTCCCCCTCCCCTCCTCCTCCTCCCCTCCTCCTGCTTTTCCTCCTCCTCCTCCCCCTCCTCCTCCCCTCCTCCTTCCCCTCCTCCCCTCCTCCTCCTCCCCTCCTCCTGCTTCTCCTCCTCCTCCTCCCCCTCCTCCTCCCCTCCTCCTTCCCCTCCTCCCCTCCTCCTCCCCTCCTCCTTCCCCTCCTCCCCTCCTCCTCCTCCCCTCCTCCTGCTTCTCCCCCTCCTCCTTCCCCTCCTCCCCTCCTCCTCCCCCCCTCCTCCTGCTTCTCCTCCTCCTCCACCCCCTCCTCCTCCCCCTCCCCTCCCCCTCCTCCCCCTCCTCCTCCCGCTCCCCCTCCCCCTCCTCCTCCTCTCCCTTCTCCTCCTCCATCCCCTCCTCCTTAGCCCACTCAACATGAAGATACGAGGATGAAGACTCTTATGATGATACACTTCCACTTAATCAATAGTGAATGTATTTTCTCTTCCTTATGCATTTAAGAACATTTTCTTGGCCAGGAGTGGTAGCTCACGCCTGTGATCCCAGCAATTTGGGAGGCCAAGGCAGGTGGATTACCTGAGGTTGGGAGTTGGAGACCAGCCTGACCAACATGGAGAAACCCCATCTCTACTAAACATATAAAATCAGCCGGGCATGGTGGTGCATGCCCATAATCCCAGCTACTCAGGAGATTGAGGCAGGAGAATGGCTTGAACCCTGGAGGCAGAGGTTGTGGTGAGCCAAGATCATGCCATTGCACTCCAGTCTAGGCAACAAGAGCAAAACTCTGGCTCAAAAAAAAAAAAAAAAAAAAAAAGAACATTTTCTTTTCTCCAGCATATTTTATTGTAATATTGTAAGAATGTAGTATACAATACATATCACATACAACATATGTGTGAATCGACTGTTATCAGCAAGACCTCCAGTCAACAGGAGGAGGTTATTATTAGTCACACTGTTAGAAGTCAAAAGTATGCATGGATTTTTGACTACACAGGGAATTAGCACCCCTAAACCCCACATTGTTCAAGAGTCAAATTACAAGTGTGTTCTAAAATTTTTTTATATGTAGGAGTTTTTGAGTTATTTTGTTGTTGACGTCTAACTTAATTTCATTGTAGCCAGAAAATGTGTTCTATGTTATATCACTTATTAGAATGTGTTGAATTTCCCGGGCTGACACGTTGCCAGTTTTTATAAATATCCCATACATTCTTGAATACACAGAATGTTATTCTTTAATTGTCAGGGGCAGGATATGGTTATGTCCATTCGCTCAGGATAGTTTATTTTGTTTAACAAACACTTAAGGAGTGCTAACAATGGACCAGGCTTCATTCCACGTGGTTTATAAATACTGAGTCATTAAATCTTCGGAGCAGTCCTTCGAGGGCAAAGCAGTTATTACTGTCAGTTTAGAGATAAGCAGACGAAGGCTTTAACAACTCACCCTCAGTTTCTTTAAAGGCTAAAGGGCTGATATAGTTTTCAATCTTTTGAGTCTGTTTTGTAAGAGATGTACCATTTCATTTACATTTTCAGATTTAGTAAGCATACACTTTAGTAGGCACTATTTTTTAAATATTCTGGTTTGTTCCCTTTTTCTTTTTTATCTCTTTTTCTGATTGTCGTTGATTCATTTTGTAAATGTGCTACATACTTGCCAGGGTTGTCCAGAGAAACAGCTAGATTTTCAGGAAGTGGCACAGAGACGTTAAATCATTTTCCTGAGCCCAAACACACAGCCAGTAAGTGAGAGAATGGGAATTAGAACCAAGTAGTTTAGCCAGAGTTTGCCTTCTTGAAACTGTTCTGTGCTGTGATATTCTAAACTGCTCCAATCTTTTTTTTTTTTTGGCCTGGTTGTACTACCAAATATTGAAACAGACCCTTAGAATACCACTATAGTTATGAGTTCATCTATTTCTCTCTGTAATCACGCCATTTTTAAAAAGATACGTCTAAGGCTGCACTGCTGAATGCAAGCAATTCTGAAAAACTGTTGTATCTTTTTGGCAAACCGTACCTAGCATCCTCTAAGCCATTTTTTTTAATCTTAAAAGCCATTTAGTTTGACATTAATATAGCTACATTAGATTCTTCTTGATTAGTTTGTGATTAAGATATATTTTTCACCCATTAGTGTTTCTGTGTCTTTACATCATAGGTATGTCTCTTGCAAACAGCACACAGCCATGTTTTCTTTGTTTCTAGTCAGTTTGTACAGACTCTTTTAAATTGCATTTTTAGTTAATTTACATTTGCTGTAGTTAATGATGTTATAGGAACAATTTCTACTGTTGTCATTTTGGACTTTCCATTTTTGATGCATTTCTATGATTATTCTTTATTTTATATTGGATTAACTGAATTTTATTTGCTCCTTTTTTGCCCCTTCCTCACTTGGAAGCTACGTAATAGATTTCTAATCTTTGGGGGATTGATTTACAACGTTTAACACACGTTTGACTTAAGTAAGTATAAATCAACTACTTCATGCAATTGGGTGGAGAATTTCAGAACTTGCTGAAGAATATAAGAACTTACAGTCTTCAGATTGTCTCCCCCTTATCTTGTTATTTTTATTCAGTATTATTTCCACATTTTTCAGAGTATGACTTTATTATAATACTCATATTTTATGCTGTCAATATTTCTTTGGATTTACTCACACATTCTTCAAATTCTTACCAGTTTCTTTATATATGGGTTTCTTTCAGTGAAGATCTCATAAGTGGTAAATCCTATTTCATTTTATTGTGGTGAAAACACTTACCATGAAATCTACCCTCTTGACAGATTTTTAAGGGCATGACGCAGTGTGGTTATCTAAAGGCGTAATGCTGCATAGAGATCGATAGAGCTTGTTCATCTTGCATAATTAAAGTTGATACTGGTTGATTGGCACCTCCTAACCAGCCGCCCCCAGCACCCACCATTCTAGTCTTTGCTTCTGCGAGCTTGACTCTGGCAGCTACTTCATATACATGGAATCATGCAGTGTGTGTCCTTCTGCGATTGGCTTATTTCACTTAGTGTTATGTCCCCTACGTTATTCCGTCTTTTCACACATTGCAGAGTCTCCTTTGTGTTAAGGCTCAATAATATTCCTCTGTGTGTGTGTGTGTGTGTGTGTGTAATATTATTATATAGCACATTATATAAAATATACTATATATTATAGTATACTGTATATAATAAACATATACTATATTATATAGTATACATATAATATGTAATTATATAACATACAATTATATATTATATATAATTAATTATATATTTATTATATTGTACATTGTATATTGTACATATAAATATATACTAATTATATTAATGCAAATCTAATATATTATATATTAATATATTTATATTAATATATAATATATATAACCTATTATATATAATCAATATATTATAAAATATAGATATAAAGATATAAAATATATCACCTGATAGAAAAGTAGAGCAGAAGACATACCGAGAAGCCCAATTAGGCTGACAGTAAAAATAGAAACCAGAACACAATAGAAATGATACAAAAATGGAGAAAAAATCATGATCCAATGCAGCTTATATAGCAGAGACACGATCCTTACAGAGCAAGGGTGACACAAAGACATGTTTGGACCCAAAATATCAACAGAATTCACCACTTACTTTGATGGATGCATGGGTTTTTTAAAATGTGGCATATATATATATATGCCACATTTACTATATATATTACATATATAATTTATTATGTATACTACATATAATATATAGTACATATATATTGTGTATACACTATATAAAACCCACTCATCCATCAAAGTAAGTGGTAAATTCTATTACTATTTTGCTTGGGTTTTTTAAAATGTGGCACATATATATATATATATATATATATATATATATATATGCCACATTTACTATATATATTACATATATAATTTATTATGTATACTACATATAATATATAGTACATATATATTGTGTATACACTATATAAAACCCACTCATCCATCAAAGTAAGTGGTAAGTTCTATTAATATTTTGGGTCCAAACCTGTCTCTATGTCACCCTTGCTCTTGAAGGCTGGTGTATCTGCTCTTCCAGCTGCATTTGGTCATTGCTTTTTCTCCACCTTTCTGTCATTTCTATTTGCACTGTCAGCCTAACTGGGCTCCTAGGTATGTCATCGACTTTACTTTTCTATCAGATGAAAATAGATAGAAAAGTCGCCTCACCGCTGGGACCACCGTGCTTTGCTCCCATGCCCCTCCCTCTTTCTCCCTCCAAATATTTGCCACTAGGTGGGAAGCCAGGGTGGCTGGCATACCCACTTTGTGTGTTTTCCTCTCCCGGGGCCCCAGTCCTGCTCTGCCTGTTGGCATTGCGTGTTTTAAAAAAATCACTATTCCATCTATTCTGTCTCGTTTTCTAGTTGTTTACAGTGGGTGAATACACCCAACCCTTTCCACCACCACAGCCCAGACAAAGAAGTCTCAAGACATGGAGCTTTCATTTACCTTTTAATTTTTAGAAATACTATTTGGTGGCCGGGCGCGGTGGCTCAAGCCTGTAATCCCTCGGCACTTTGGGAGGCCGAGGCGGGTGGATCGTGAGATCAAGAGATCGAGACCATCCTGGTCAACATGGTGAAACCCCATCGCTACTAAATATACAAAAATTAGCTGGGCGTGGTGGTGCGTGCCTGTAATCCCAGCTACTCAGGAGGCTGAGGCAAGAGAATTGCCTGAACCCAGGAGGCGGAGGTTGCGGTGAGCCGAGATCGCGCCATTGCACTCCAGCCTGGGTAACAAGAGCGAAACTCTGTCTCAAAAAAAGAAAGAAAGAAAGAAAGAAATACTATTCGGTTCGTTTTGAAGCATGTCTGCTTCATCTGCATGGTGACACCATCTCCGTGTTTTCAACTGCCCCTTGTAGCTTCTTGAACATTTAAAACATGTTATTCTATCATGTTCTCCTGCAAACATCAGTGCCTTAGAGGTTTTAACTCATGCTGATTCTGCTCCTGGTGACCAGTTCCTTTGTTTTGTAATTGATTCCTGTGAACTCATCTTCCATGGGACTTTATCTGTAGAAATCCCAGAGGGTCCTGAAGTCTCTTTGGTGGGGTTTTGGGTTTCATTCTTGTAGATACCCCAGGGATCACTGGTTCAGGCTCGCTCTCTATGTGGTAATTTCTTGACTTGACAGTTTCCAGGCTATCAGGTAAACAGAGGCATTTCAATCTGAATGCAGTGTGAAGACAGACCTATGGCGATGGGTTCCTCCTGGAGAGATTTCCACTTCCTTTTCCTTTCCCTGAGCCAGTGGGCAGACTTACCTCCTTTACCCCTTTCCTGAGAGGGAGGCACTTTGTAAATACCAGCTTCTCATGGGGTGCTCTGCTCTGACTCGGCCCCACATGGGACAGGAGCCTCATCTGTGGCCCCTCCATGGCTGTTAAGTGTGGCTCTAGCCTCTGGGTCACCACAACCAGCCACCCCTGCCAGGCCTGCGGCGGCTTCACCTGACAAGCTTCCTGCCCTTGACTTTAGTTCTTCCTTCATTTCCACACTCCAGGGATTTCCCTTGTTTTCTTGTGCTCCATAGCTATGCACTGAAAAGGATGTTTATTAAAATGTATACAACAAGACCAGGCGCGGTGGCTCACGCCTGTAATCCCAGCACTTTGGGAGGCCGAGGCGGGTGGATCACAAGGTCAAGAGATCGAGACCATCCTGGTCAACATGGTGAAACCCCGTCTCTACTAAAAATACAAAAAATTAGCTGGGCATGGTGGCGCGTGCCTGTAATCCCAGCTACTCAGGAGGCTGAGGCAGGAGAATTGCCTGAACCCAGGAGGCGGAGGTTGCGATGAGCCGAGATCGCGCCATTGCACTCCAGCCTGGGTAACAAGAGTGAAACTCCATCTCAAAAAAAAAAAAAATGTATACAACACTTCTCAACATTGCAGCGAGGAAAGGTGTAGGACGAATCTATACTTCCATGTCGCCGAAAGCAGACATCTTTCCTGTAATACTCCCGTAGCCTCATGAATAGGTGCTGCTATTGCCCCCGTATGTATAGACGAGGAAACCGAGGGACAGAGAGGTTTAGTGACTAGGCCAGAAGTCCACAGCTGCTAGAGGCAAAGGCCAAGATTTGAATCCAGGCTGTCTGGTGCAAAAGTCCGGGTTTTTCCACTAAGCTCGCTGCTTCCAGGGGCCCAGTGCTGCCAGTGAGGTCTGCCAAATAAAATGAAGGATGCCACCGGGTGTGGCTGCGTCACCCAGGGGAGATACAGGAGAAGGACATGTTACATCTTCTAGGAAGCTTCCTTAAACAGGCAAGCAGATGCACTTTCTTTGATCCTTTGTCCATACAGTATTTAGGTTACACTAAAACTTCCGTTGTTTGTCAGAAATTCAGTTTTAACTGGGCACCCTGTATTTTTATTTGGAGGGAAATCTGGCACCCTGCTGCCAGCTGTGTTTGGGACGTGTGAGGCCTGCCCCAGACAGGCTGATGCATATTTCCAGGCACTCACAGCACAGCATCTCTAGACTCAGTGGCAGCACTCCTGGTCCATCCGATTGAGGGGACAGGGTGATCACACACAGGACGCCCACCCCAGCCCCTCATTCAGAGTCCCAGCCACTGCCCCGCTTAGCTCAGACAACAGCCCCAGGCCCCTGCCCCAGCTTAGTTCAAAAAACAGCCCCAGGCACCCTCCCCAGCTTAGCTCAAACAACAGCCTCAGGCACTGTGGGGGGCTCCTGCTCCCTGCTGCTGTCTGGAGAAGGTGGGACCTCATGATTTGCATTGTCCAAGGCAGGGGCTTCCCCAAGGAGTACACTGGGAGGATTGGAGGCACCCTCCCCTGAACCCTACCATGGAGAAGGGAGGAAAGAGTCTTAGATTTGGAGTAAATATGGAAGCAAATCCACTATGGCAAGAGGGGCCCAGGATGGGGCAGCCATGATTTTTTTTCAGTGTTTAATTGGCTTCTAGACATTTTTGCTTTGCAAGTATAGCCTGCTTTTGTGACTCTCGTTAAATTTCTATTGGACAATGCCATTCTAGTCTCAATGTTGAGTCCTCAAGGGACCCAAAAAAATGTACAATAAACCAAAATGATATGAAAAAAAGATGTCCCCTCAAGTCTGGGGACATTGTCAGCTCCCCCCTGAGTTCCCACAGGGTGGTGAGGAGGAGTGCAACCTGGGCCAAACTTTCTGACGGGCAATTTCTCAATTCACGTCCAAATGTCAAAAGTGTATCCCTTTTGACTCAGCATTTCTACTTCTGGGAACTTATGAGAAGGAAATGTTCCAACCCGGTGCAAAGATGATACATCCAGGGATGTCAGGGGCCGTACTACCGGAAAACTGGCAATGGTCTACGTGTCTGCCGATATTGGTGAAATCATCAAACCTCTGCATCACGGAATTGCAAACAGCCTTTAAAAATGATCTGCGAAACTTAGTTTGTAGACGTGGGAAGCTACCTGTGATCTGCTTTGCAGTGAAAAAGATACATGGCCCACCTGTAGTGAAGACCATCTATGTGGACTCTCTTGCAGCTAGGTGTGGCCATGTTACATATGGGAAAGGAAGAAAAAGAAAAGAACATATTGTAGCTTCCAAAATCCTTCCTTAAAAGGCAAGTGACATGCACCTCGTTCGTCTCTTCTTCTGTCTTCTGCCTGGGACTTGGATGTAATGGCTGGAGCTCTGGCTGCTGGACCAGAGGTAAGAACCATACCTCCAGGATAATGGCTCAGGGAGCTGTCAGGTGACTGTCTCCAAAGGCATTGCAGGGCAGGACCACCTCCTATCCCATTTCTAGACTCTCACTTGAGAAAGAAACCAATTTCTGTGTGGTTGAGACCACTGCTTTTTGGGGAGGTGTCTATTACTCACAGCAGAACCCAACCCTGACTGTATAAGTAGTTGCTTTGGCAGGCGAGATTTGTAGGGATTTAAATGTTATTTTAGATTTTTTTTTTTACTTCATTTGCGTGTATGTCTTGAACATTTATCTGTGATTTACTTATTTTATATTAAAAAAAACTTAGTTTAGAAGCAAATAAGGAAGAAATAAAGAAGTCTGACAAACACCCAGCCACCATCCTCGGGACTTTTACATGGACTCTCTTGAGCCTTCACAGCAGTGCCGCGGGGTGTGTTAGTATTCCCATTTTGCAGAGGGAGAAACTGAGGCACGGGGCAATTGAGTCCCTTGTCCGTGGTGACTCAGCCAGACGATAGAAGCATGCAGGCAGCTCCGAACATGACTCCACCCTGCCACCCTGGAGCCCTCCAGCCTCAGAGGCTACCCAGGCCCAGCCTCCTACCTTCTGCTCTTCTACCTTCTGAGGCTCTTCCCTGGAGCTGCTTTGCAAAGTATCTAAGTTCTAAGCTGCCTTAGCCAGGGGCATAGGCCATGGAGATGGCCACATTCATTTGTCTCTTCATTCATTCCACAAATATTTCCTAGTGCCCACCAAGCACCTGGCACTGTCCCAGGCACAAGGATGAAGTGGTGGGCAGGAAGGCATAGGCCCCATCCTCTGGCAGACATTAGAAGACAGTTCTGTGTGACATTGCTGCTCCCACAGAGGAGGGCCCTGGGGGTCATGGGGGTGGCCCTAGCCAGGGAAATCAGAGACGGCTTCCCAGGAAGGGACACATGATCTGGGATCCTAGGCAGCAGTGGGAGTCACCTGTGTGATGTGGGAGGGGGACAGCTGCTAGCTGGAGGGGGTGGCCTGTGCTAAGGCTCTGTGGAACGAGGGGCTAGCCCACACACCCTACACATCCCCTCCTTCCATGCCCACCACAGCACACCCTCTGCACCCCTTCCAAGAAGGCAGACAAGTCACCTGTCCTTCCCCAAGGCTGGAGGACAAAAACTTGTCCAGGTGCCTATCACCAGAGAGCCCAGAGCTGAGCTCTAGCCTGGACCTGCTGCAAAGGGGGAGGGGGTCCAGAAGAGCAGCCCACCCATCCCAGCTACCACAGAGCCCTTTCTACCACCCCCAGGGACTTCCAGACTGGCACTGGGTGGTCAGCCTCACAGCTCACTACTCAGTCCCTGAACACTGTGAGAAGTAGGCATAAAAACCCCCATTTTCTTCAAGGAAAGAACCGGGGTCCTTGGGGAAACAGGGGCTGGCTCAGGCATGGGGCTGCAGGAAAAGAAGCCCCATGTGTGGCCCGTCCTCAACCCCACAGTGAGGACTGGCGACGGGAGAGGGAGGGCACCAGCGAGATCCTGCCTCTCATCTGTGGCTTCATTAAAATACACACATACACATGCACACATGCAGACACACACCCACACATACACATACACATACACACAACACACATGCACACACATATATACACAGACATATGCACACACATGCACAGATGCACACAAACATGCACACACACAGTTGCTCATGCATACACACCTGCACATGCACACACATACACATGTAGACACACACATGCACATGCATGCACACCTACACACAGCACACACAAGCAGACACACATCCACAGACATGCACATACATGCACACACACCTGCACATGCACACACATGCATGCACACCTACACAAAGCAGACGCACATCCACAGACATGCACACACACACCTGCACATGCACACACATACGCATGCAGACACACACACATGCACATGCACACCTACACACAGCACACACATGCAGAACACACATCCACAGACATGCAGATACATGCACACACACCTGCACATGCACACACATACACGTAGACACACACACATGCATGCACACCTACACACACAGCACACACATGCAGACACACACATCCACAGACATGCACACACACCTGCACATGCACACACATACGCATGCACACACACACATACACATGTACACCTACACACAGCACACACATGCAGAACACACATCCACAGACATGCACATACATGCACACACAAAGTGCACACACAAACACGCACACACATGCACCCCTTATATTCATGACCTTATTGGGGCACAGTTGGTGCAAGCCATGTGCAGAGGGTTTGCAGGGGGCTGGATCCGGCTCTAGCCCTCCCTGGCTGTCACCTCCAACAAGCGTCCTCCTCTGTGGAACCCCTCGTCCGCCTGCAGAGTGCCGCCCCGACAGCCTCTCTCATCTGAGCTTGCTTCCAGAGGACGAAGGCAGTCACAGGGGAAGTCCTTGGTGCCGAGTCCCTGGTGCAAGAGACAGCTCAGAAGGAGGTCGCCATTGACTCTGCCCATCTGAGGCTATGGGGGTCACCTTGTCCCGCTGCCCTGGACTGGCTTGGGGGCCTGGCTGGGGTCATCATGGTGCTCTAGGCTGGCAGGTGGCAGCTTTCCCAGCCCCAGTTCCCAGGTCCCCCTAGGGACTGACCACACTCGAGGAAGACCAACCAGGCTGGGCTTCCTGACACCCAGACCTGTCAGGACCGCCCCCACGGATGTAGCAAAGGCCCTGCCCTGACAAGTCTTCCCCACACCCTCTGCTCTCCTGGGGCCCCAAAGCCTCCCAAACAGGAGCCCCCAATTCCTGCCATGACGACCTGAGGCTGAGGCGGCTCTGGGAGGCCTTGGCATGATCTGGGGCCCCTTTGGGCCTGAGTGGCCACTAACTCCATGGATTCTTGTGTTAAATGTCACTCACATTCATCATCCCATCGCGCCCCTAGGTCCCACTGCCCAAACTTCCAGAGACACTTCTCTGACCCTGTTGAGTTCCCTCTCAATCCTTCAGTGGCTCCCTATTGCCTTCAGTTTCAATGCTGTCTCTGCATTCCAGAGGGCCACACAGCAGGGGCCCTGCCCCGCTCTGCTGCCTTGGAGGGTGGGGAAGGGACATCTGCCCTACGTGCAGCCCCACATGTCACATTTCCCCCATGCTCAGATGTCCCCCAGCCCCCAAGGGAGGGGAAAAGTGTGGGGGCGAGACTTGCAGTCTGTGCTCCCAGCAGCAGTGTTTCAAAAGAGTTTGTTTTCTATCAAAACAGAATATATTGAGCGTCCGGCCAGCCAATGGGTCTGGGGCCAGAGCCCAGGGAAGTGCGGCAGGCACTGGGCGTGCTGAGTGACATCACCACGAGCAGGTGCTGGCAGGGGCTGGGCCAGACCACAGGAAGTGGACAGTGCAGAGGCCTCCCCGAGCTGGGCCAGACCTGGCACAGGGGTCCAGACCCTAGTGGGTGGGTTCCCAGGTAGGGGCCGAAGAGGCTCTGAGTCCCCTGAGCTCCCAGTGGACCCCACCGTCTCAGAGGCCATCTCAGGGGTAGAGACGTGGGCCGGGCTGACCTTCACTCCACCCACTGGGGCACCCCTGGGCAGTGGGCAGACCTCCCACTCTGTCCTCCCGGCCAAGCATGGAGGTCCTCGGGGGCAGGAGAACAGTGAGGTCGTCCCCGTTTACCTGCAGGTGCACTGTGCTCTGTCCCTCGGTCTTCCAAGAAGGCTTCGAAACTGCTTCCCTCTCTGCAGATGAGGAAACTGAGGCTCACAATGCTTAATGTACATGCCTAGAGTCCAGCCTTTCTTCCTCCCTCCCTCCCTTTCTCCCTCCTTCTTTCCTCTCCCTTCTTCCCTTCCTCTCTCCTTCCCTCCCTCTTTCCTTCCTTTCATTCTTCCCTCCCTCCATCTTTCCTTCCTCCTTCCTTCCTCCCTCCTTTCCTTCCCTCCCTCTTCCCTCCCTCCTTCCTTCTCTCCTCCCTCCCTCCCTCTTTCCTTCCATCCATCCTTTCCTCCTTCTCCTCTCCCTCCTTTATTTGCTTCCTCTTTCCTTCTCTCCCTTCGCCTCCTTCCATCCTTTCTTCTCTCCATCCCCCTCCATCCCTCTTTTCTTCCTTCCCCTCCCCTCCCAACCCACTGGACAATAGCTGGGCAAGTGGCCTCCCACGTAAACACTACATTTCCCAGAATCCCTTGCAACACATCCCAGCCATGAATAAGTTCTGCTTGATTCCCACACCAGCTGAAGCTCCCATAAGCCCTCCCAAGCCTCACCCTTAATGGCAAGAGGTGTCTCCTCCTCCCTCCCCATCTTGAACCCAAGATGGAAGTTACTTGCTGAGGATAGTGAGGTAGAAAGATAGGAGGAGCCAGGCCCTGGCACTGTCAGTTTGCCAGTCAGCCCTGGGTTGCCTATCTGCCCTCTTGTGTGAGATCTTCGTGCAGCCATTGAGCCTGTGTTTTTAGGTGTCTTTGCTGCAGTGTGGGACTGACCATGCAGAACCACCCCAGGCTTTGAGCTGGGACTCACATCTTTTATCACATGTGCTTCAGCCTCTTTCGTTTCACTTGGGCAGATGGATCTCAAGGGGTCTCGCTGCCAGCAAAATGAACAAGCTACAGACTACCAGGGCATCATGGTCTGGTTGGCTCTGGGCTCTTCATACCCAACACAGGACCTTGCCCAGGGCAGGGCACTGGCATAGCTTGAGAGTCCCAGAGCCTGGACCCAGGTGGGTGCTTTGGGAGGCACAGAATAGGGAAGGGGACTAATGCCTCCTGGTGCTGAATGGGCAGGGTGCTGGGCTGGGCACGCCTCTGTGTGGTCTCCATCCATGTCTCAACCCCAGGCGAGGCACTTCCCACACGGTCCAGCATTCTTTACTTTTTTCTCTTTCTTTTTTTCTTTTTTTTTTTTTTGATGGAGTCTGACTCTATCGCCCGGGCTGGAGTGTGCTGGTGCGATCTCGGCTCACTGAAACCTCCACCTCCTGGGTTCAAGTGATTCTCCTGCCTCAGCCTCCCAAGTAGCTGGGATTATAGGCACCTGCCACCACGCCTGGCTAATTTTTTGTGTGTATTTTTAGTAGAGATGGGGTTTTACTATGTTGCCTAGGCTGGTTTCAAACTCCTGACCTCAAGTGATCCTCCCACAGCTTCATCGAGATAGCACCCATGTGAAATGTGCAATTCAATGGTCTCCAGTGTATGCAGAGTTGGGCATTCATCACCAGAACAAATGTTAGGATATTTTCATCCTCCCAAAAAGAAATCCCACAGCTCCCAGCCATGCCCCAGCACTTCCCCATCCCCCATTCATTCCCCAGCTCCAGGAACCACCCATCTACTCTTTCCCTCTAGAGACGTGCCAACTCTGGGCCTTTCCTTAAATGGATTCATGCAGTTCGTTCTGTTGTGACTGGCTCCTTTCACTTGCCCTGATGTTTTTGAGGTTCATCCATGTTGCAGCATGGACCAGGAGTGCATTCCTTTTCAGGGCTGAATAATATTCCCTCGTGTGCCTAGACCACAGTTGGTCTCTCTGTGCATCAGTTGCTGTGGACACTGGGTTGTGGCACTGTGGCGGCTGTGGACGGTGCTGCTGTGGGCTTGGCTGTGCAGACATGCTTTCTATTCTCTTGAGCAGGTACCTGGGAGTGACTTGCTGGGCCCTGTGCTAATGCTGGTTAACCCTTTAGGTTCCTTGATGCACTGAGACTGGGAAGGCGGCCTAGGACGCGTCCGGCTCCACTGTCTGCAGCTGGCGGCCTTGGGCAAGTCCCAGCAGCTCGGATTCTGCCTTTGCTGACAGTAGTACAGCAGAGGGCAAGCATGTGTGTGACTCTGCAGGGGGTCCTGTAATTCATAGCAGGCCCACTGGGGCTGCTCACCGAGCTCCAGTGTCTCCCCCGGGCTGAGGCGGGCAGAGGGGACAGGACAGAGAGAGGCACAGGAATCCTCACTCCCAGCCGACCTCCTGCTGCTGCCCTGGAATCTGCTGCTGAATTTCCCTGGGCCTGGCCTGGGGCTTTGCACAGCTACCCGCTAGCCCCTGCCAACACCATCTCAGCCCAAAGTCTCCCCCTGGGGCCTTGAGTTATCGGGGGGTGGGTCACAGAGTCCTCAACTCTCCCACATGCCAATGGCAGAGGCTGGACCTGACCCTAGAGCTGAAGAGGACCTCTCAAGGGGGTCTGCCAGAGTCCTGGGAGTTCCCTCCAAGGGAGGGGCTGAGCCCTGCCCATCAGTGACTCTATCTTGACGCAGGCTCCTGCCCCAACCCCAGGTCACTCTGTCTTCTCCGTGATTCCAAGTGACCTTAGCCCCGCTGCACTGTTGGAAGGGACGTCGGCCTGTGTGGGTGGCAGTTGGTATGTGGACTCAAGGCCTGCGGCACCTCTCAAAGGCCCGCGTGGCCCCTGGACACCCCTGGTGGCCCTATCCTGACCCCGAGTATACCTGGGACCTCTGATTTAGCCCCGCAGGGCCCCTGCAAAGAAGATGCTATCGCCATTCCCCCTTCACAGATGGGGAAACTGAGGCACAGAGCAGGGAATAAACTTTACCCTGGTCACAGATGGGGCAATTCAGAGCCTGCTATCACTCAGGGACCCCTTCCAGCCTTCGCTGCCCACAGCGCTGCCCAGGGCCAGCACCCGTGCACCGTGGGGTGGGACGGGAAGTTGTGAAACCCAGAGAGGGCCAGAAATGGGCTGGGGAAGCAGCCCAGGCCAGTCCAGGAGGTGGCTCTCCACCACCGCCTTCTCTGACACTCAAGGTGAGGCTGCAGGGGTGGGTGGGAGAGGGGTCCCTGCATCTGGGGGCAAGGTAGGATGAGTAGGGTCCCCACACCAGCTCATTCTTGCTCTGTGACCAGAAACAGTGCCCATCCCTGAGAAATAGTTCCTTTCTCTACCAAAAAGCAGAAGCTACCATGGGAATGCTTGATGGAAAGGCTGTTAGTATTTACAGATCAGATATCAATTAGGAGAATAAATTGTGAGCTTCTTGTTTGCTAGCCCTATGCTGAGTGTTCAATACTGATTGCTTCATTTAGCCTGAAACGCGAATCCGGATCAGGTTTCAGAGCAGACACTCATTATTGCTGCCTCCTCCCACAGTAACAATTCAACTGCTGCTCTTTATTGGGCTCTGGTTCTGCGATTTCACGTGACTTCTTATTTGATCCTCATGACAGCCCTCTGAGTAAGTGCTGCTATCATAATCCCCACTTCACTCAAGAGGAAACTGCAGCTCAGCGAGGGTGAGTCACCTGCCCAAAGCCACACAGCTGGTCTGCAGCAGAGCTGGGATTTGAGTCAGGACTGTGTGGCTTTAAGAGACACGTGCCTGTAGCCATTCTGCTCTGTGCTGCCTCCTGACATGCACAGCCTGTTGTCCTAAGCTGGAAACAGCCCCGCCGTCCATCAGCCAGGGAAGAGATCAACAGGCTTCAGTATGGTCATGCAATGTGATATCACCCAGTAATGACAGGTAGCGACCTATCTCTACATTTAACGGCATGGAGGCGTCCCACTGATACTATGTTTTAAGAAAGAAGCCAGATGCTTTAAAAGACACACGGTGTGGCTCTGTTTATGTGCTATTCAGGAATGGACAAAACTAACCAGTGGTTAAATAAGTCAGGAGGATGATGGCCTGTAAAGTGAGCACACCCTTGGAGCGGGAATCCTGGAGGGACTAGAGACGACGCACGTACCGATCTAAGTGGTTGTGATTGTTAATTTTGTGGGTCGGCCAGGCTGGGCCACAGAGAGCTGGTGAGTGATTTCTGGGCATGTCTGTGAAGGTCTGGAGGAGCCTGGCATTTGAATTCATGGGCTGAGTCGAACAGATGGCCCTCCTCAGGATGGGCGAACATCAGCCGACCCATTGTGGGCCTGGATAGAACGAATAGATGGATGAAGGCGAATTAACTCTGCCTGATGGCTGGAGCTGAGACACCAGCCTCTCGCTCTCAGCACTCACGGTGCTCAGGTCTTCAGCTCTGGATTGGAGTCGACACCATTGGTCTCCGACTCTTAGGCCTTCAAACTACAGCACTGGCTTTCCTAGCTCTCCAGCTTGCAAAGGGCAGTTTGTGGGACTTCTTCGTCTCCATACTCCTATGAACCAGTAACTTACGGCAAATAAATGAATACGCACGCTCAAGCACACACACACGCACACGTGCACACACATGCAAACACACACGCACACATACACACATGTGCACACACACATGTGCACACACACACAGACACACACATCTTACGTTGGTTTTATTCCTCTGGAAAACCCTATTATAGTGGTGGTTGTGTGGATGCACACACTTGTATGAGTCAATCGACTGCTAAACCAAAAACATCTACAT
This sequence comes from Saguinus oedipus, assembly GCA_031835075.1. Classification (NCBI taxonomy): domain Eukaryota; kingdom Metazoa; phylum Chordata; class Mammalia; order Primates; family Cebidae; genus Saguinus; species Saguinus oedipus. The sequence continues at coordinate 48,665,665 of CM063178.1, forward strand.
TCTTCAGAGGATCTTAACAGAATGTAGAGTCCATATAATATGACATTAAGATTGTCAAAGATACAATTCAAAATTATTTGACATACAAACAGGAAAATGCAGCCCATTCTCTAAGGATGAAACAACTAACAGACGAAAATAGCAAAATGACTCAGACGTTGAAATTATCAGACAAATAATTTAAAGCATCTACTACAACTGGACTCAATGAGATCAAGGAAATACATGTGAAATGAATAAGCAAATAGGACATCCTGGCAGAGGAAATATTAAAAGAGGATATTGGAATTTTAGAAATAACAAAGAAATATTTGAAATATTTAAAAATGACTGGTTGGATCAATAGCAGAATGGAAATGACAAAGGCAAAAGTCAGCAGACCCACAGATCAATAAAATGAGCCAAACAGAATACAGAGGAAAAAAGATTGAGGGAGGAGATGAGCAGAAAGCAGCAGGAACCCGCAAAGCCGCATGCAAAGCTCTTCCACGTTATCACTAGTCCAGAGGAGTCAGATGGGAGCAGAAAAGCTTTCAAGACATAATGGCTGAAAATCTTCCATATTTAGTTTAAGACATAAGTTTACAGATCAAGAAACTCAGAGAACCCCAAACAGGATAGAGTCAAAAAATCATGCATAGAGCAACTACATACACACAGGGAAATACAGCCAAAAAGCCAACAGCTAAACTAGAATGGAATACTGCAAAATATTCAAGTCCTCCGGAAAACATGAGAGAGACGGGAATAAAGGAACCAAAGAGGAGAAAAGACCAGCAGTAAATGTGAATATTCTAAACATCCAATGCAAAAAAAGAGATCGACAAAATGGATTTTTCAGAGCAACACCCAATTACGTCCTGCCTACAGGAGATTTACTTTGAATACAAAAACACAAAAAAGCTGAAAGTAAATAAACTGAGAAGAATAAACACAAGATGTCAGAGCGGCTGTGTTGATATTAATTAATCAATAGAGGCATTACTAATAATAATTGCAGCTGGGCATGGTGGCACATGCCTGTAATCTCAGCACTTAAGGAGGCCAAGGTGGGCAGATCACCTGAGGCAGGGAGTTCAAGACCAGCCTGACCAACATGGAGAAACCCTGTCTCTATTAAAAAAAATAATAATAATAATTGCTCAATATGATGTTAAGTAATGTTAATAATTACTCATGTTAATTAATTAATAATAATATGATGTTAACTAATGATGTTAATAATACTCATATTGATTCGTTAATAATAATTACTCAATATATTAATACAAGTATTTTAAATTACTCATACTGATTAATATTCTTATATTGATATGAATATTAATAACTTTTGAGATAGCAATATCAGAGATAAAGAGACATTTTACATAAAAAGAATGACTAATCAAAAAGGCATAAAAGTATAAATTTTGATATGTCAAATAATGGAGCCTCAAAATATATGAGACAAAACTCATAGAGTAAATGAAGAAATGCTCACGAATCCCACTATCACAAAGAGAGATTTTAATACCCTTCCTCAGTAATTAAAAAACAAATATACAAGAAATTAGTAAAGACATAGAAGGAATTAGATTGTTGCAAAAGTGATTGTGGGTTTTGCCATTAAAAGTAAAGGCAAAAACCACAATCACTCTTGCACCAACCTGATGTAAACAACAGTATTCATCACTTTGATCTAACTGATAATTACAGCACATTACACCCAGCAACTGTACATGGTGCGTTTCATCAAGAAAGACCATATGCTGGCCCAGAATGAGAAGTCTCATTAATTTTAAAAGAACAGAAATCATGCAGAGTGTGTACTCCGACAACAACGAAACGTAATTAGAAATCAGTAATAGTGGCCGGGCGCGGTGGCTCACGCCTGTAATCCCAGCACTTTGGGAGGCCAAGGCAGGTGGATCACGACGTCAAGAGATCGAGACCATCCTGGTCAACATGGTGAAACCCTGACTCTACTAAAGATACATAAATTAGCTGGCCGTGTTGGGCACCTGTAGTCCCAGCTACTCGGGAGGCTGACGCAGGAGAATCCCTTGAACCCAAGGCAGAGATTGCAGTGAGCAGAGATTGTGCCACTGCACTCCAGCCTGGGTGATAGAGCAAGACTCCAGCTCAAAAAAAAAAAAATGTCTAAAGAACTCTTGTAACACAATCATAAATAACCCAATAAAAATATGAGTGAAAGGTGCAAATGTACGCTCCACGAAAGGAAATACACTCATTAAACCGTGCTCGCCAGCACTGGTAGTCATGGAAATGCAGATTAGCCCACAGCGAGATGCCACTCCACATCCACTAACCCGCCTCAGATGAGATGGGCCACCCCCAGCGTTGGCGGGGACGGAGAACATCTGAGTTCTCATGCACTGACAGTGGCCGTGGAAAAGTGCACAGCCATTCTGCAGTAATTTGACAGTTCCTTATAAAGTTCAATATATCTTTGCCATACAACCCACTCCTAGGTGTTTTCCCAAGAGAAATAATATCTGCCCACGAAAAGACTCAGACGCAGTATTTATAGCAGCAGTTCAGTTGGAAAATAGACCCTCACGGCTTGTCGCCGTGTGAGTGCATAAACACGGTGAAAAGAGGCAGGCCGCAGATACACACAGCCTCACACAGTCACTGGGGCCGTGCTGAGCCAGGAGGACGTAGGAGACCCGGCACTCATAATGCCCCCTTTGTATGGCCTTTTGTGACATGTGAATTCACACAGTAGCTACGGGAAGAAGCTCTGTTGTTACCTGTGGTGGTGAGTGGCTGACTGGTTGCAAAGAGGAGTGCAGAAACTTTCTGAAACCGTTTCATCTCTTGGTAAAAGTGGCAGTAACCCAATTGTGTACATTTGTCAACTCATTAAATGGCATGTTTACTTAGTGAACTTTCTTGTATGTATATTATACCTTCGCAAAGTGGATTTTTTTTAAATCTTCGTGTTGGGAGGCCGAGGCAGGTGGATCACCTGAGGTCAGGAGTTCGAGACCAGCGTGACCAACATTGAAAAACCTCCATCTCTACTAAAAATACAAAAAATTAGCTGGGTGTGATGGCAGGTGCCTGTAATCCCAGCTACTCAGGAGGCTGTGGCAGGAGAAACGCCTGAACCCGGGAGGCGGAGGTTACAGTGAGCCGAGATCGCACCATCGCACTCCAGCCTGGGCGACAGAGAGAGACTCCATCTCAAAAAAATAAAATAAAAAATAATGAGTAAATAAAAATAAAAATAAATCATTGTGGCCGGGCATGGTGGCTCAAACTTGTAATCCCAGCACTTTGGGAGGCCAAGGCTAGTGGATTGCTTGAGCCCAGAGTTTGAGACCAGCCCGGGCAACATGGAGAACTCCATCTCTACAAAAAACACAAAAATTAGCTGGGTGTGATGGTACATGCCTGTAGGCACAGCTCCTTGGAAGGCTGAGATGGGAGGATCACTTGAGCCTGGGAGATCAAGGCTACAGTGAGCTGAGATCGCACCCCTGGACTCCAGCCTGGGTGACAGAGTGAAACCCTGTCTCACAAAGAAAGAAAAGTCATTGCACTTTACTCTTAAAAGATGTATAATCTATTCAACGCAAACTGTTCCTCTGCAAAATTGATTTTATGTCTTAGGCCTGGGGCTTAGGATCTTGTCTTCCCTCTCAACCTTAGGCTAGATAAGGTAACATACAGCTAAGTTCATGTGCCCAAATCCAGACGCCCCTCAGCACGCTTGCCCAGGACTGGATTGCAGGTACAGGTAGACAGGGCCCGCATTCACCCAGTTGCGACTCCACGTTTGGAAGCTGCATTGCCTTGTGGTTTTGCTGTGGTATAAACTGCTGCACCTCTCAGAGGTGTAAAGCACTGAAGGTTTATGTCCCCTATGCTTTGCACGGAAGGCACAGTCTGCCCAAGGCTTGTGTTCCAGGGCTCACCCTGAAGGCACAGTTCCTGGTGGCACCTGCTCTTCTCAAGTCACCCTCAATGGCATCTAGCACTTGCACTCAGACCAAGAGCCAATGCCATCCTCATCTTCCATTGACCAAAGCAAGCAGGTCATAGTGCCCAGTGGCACAGGGGCAGGCACAGAGGCACTTTCTGCAGGCAGCAGATCACCTGAGGTCAGGAGTTCAAGACCAGCCTGACCAACATGGCAAAACCCCAGTCTATACTAGAAATACAAAAAAAATAGAGTGCAATGGTGTGAACTAAATAATTTTTTTGCGTTTAGGTCAAGGCTTCAGTGAGGCTTCAGCCCACATCAGGTGTCGTGGGAAGGCATTGCCCTGTGGCCTCACAGGTGCCCCGTGACAAATTTATCAAATGCCCTGGCAGGACAGAACTCTCAGGAGGATAGATATTTAGCTGCAGATTGGATTGACAAATGGACTCCAGTCGCCAGAAGGACTTCATGATACGAGACTTTAAGCTTTGGCCCAGGACAAGAGAGGAGATCAAATAGAAAGGAAGTGTGGGGCAGAGAATCGGAGAAGCTGGTGTTTCCCTGAGTGCCCCCACATGTCTGCCACAGTTCTAGTGCTTTAGTGCATTTTAGCTGTCTTTATAGCCAGCCTAACAGGAAAAAAAAAACTGTCAACATCCCCATCATACAAATGAGCAGACAAAGGCTCAGATGATTCCTTCTCACCCAAGTCACACATGTCCAAGTAGGGGTGGGCTCAGAGTTTAAGCCATGTCTTTCCAGTCTCAAAGCTCATGCTTTTTTCATAACACCTCATCTTGAGAATTCCTGAGGTTGCTGCCAGGGCTGAATCTGACTCGGGGCATTCAGGCCAATTCAGTAAGTGTATATGGAGCACCAGCTGTGGACAAGAGGCTGAAAGGACTCAAGGGAGAGTCCTGTGGTTTTGGGCTCTGCCCTCGAGTAGGTGACCATCTAATGGGGCAGACAGAAAAGATGTGCCCTGATGCTGCAAGAAAAGTGTAGCCCAGGCAAAGGGAGCTTGTATGTAGGGAAACCAATCATTGGCAGAGGCTGGGAAGGCTGCCTGGAGGAGGAGACATTTGAGCTGGAAATGAAGGGTAAGAAGGATTTTTATGAGTGGGAAAGCTAAATTTTTCTCAACAACTAGATGGGAACTATAATAGCTGCCTCTCACTGTTGTACAGACACAAACAGACACCTAAATGGTGTGAAAGCAATAGTACAAAGGGGAGACGTGGAATGAAAGTATACTGCTATAAATCTCTGTTACTAGATGTTAGGTAGTATAATATCACTGGAAGATAATACCATTCAAAGGTAGACTGTGATAAGTCAAAGACATATATTACAAACACTTTAGCAACTACTAATATAATACAACAAAGAATTAGAGCTAATACACCAACAAACAAGATAAAATGAAGGACTGAACAATACTCAATAACTCACAAAGAAGGTAGAAAGGAGGGAAAATGAAACACAGAACAAGTTATACAAACACAAAACAAAATACATGGTAGCAGGATTCACTGCAATTATATCAACAATCACATTAAATGCAAAGGTCGAAACACCTCAATTAAAAAACAGAGACTGGCAGATTGGATAAAACAAGCAAGACCCAATTATATACTGCCTACAAGAACCCCACTTTAAATACGTAAAAAAAAATAATTTTAAAGCAAAAGGATAAAAAAGATGTACCACTCTAACTACCAGGCTAACCTACTTTGCTATATTAATATTTGCTACTTTGCTATTAAAATAGTAGATTTTAGAGGAAAGAATATTGCCAGGAATAGTCATTTCATAATAACAAAAGATGTCAATTCTCAACTGGACATAACAATTCTAGATGTTTATATGCCAAACAAGACCTTCAAAATACATGAGCCAAAATGAGTAGAATTACAAAAGAAATAGACAAATCCACAGTTACAGTAGTAGGTTTCAACAGCCCTATAATTGACAGGATGGATATACAGAAGTCAATATGCATTTAGGGCTGGGCAGGGTGGCTCATGCCTGTAATTCCAGCACTTTGGGAGGCCGAGGCAGGCAGATCACCTGAGGTCAAGAGTTTGAGACCAGCCTGGCCAACATGGCAAAAGCCTGTTTCCACTAAAAAAAAAAAAAAAAGCAAAACAAAAATTAGTTGGGAGTGGTGGCACATGCCTGTGGTCCCAGCTCTTCCAGAGGCTGAGCCAGGAGAATTGCTTGAACCTGGAAAGTAGAGGTTACAGTGAGCCAAGATCACACCATTGCATTCCAACCTGGGTGATACAGTGAGACTCTGTCTCCACAAAAGAAAGAAAAAAAAGAAGACTTGAATAACACTAGCACTCTAGCAATCAATGTGACCCAACAGACATTTTAGAACACTTCACTCGCAACAGCAAAATATAAATTATTTTCAAGTATACAGAACATTTTTCAAAAATATATCATAATCTGGGGCATAAAAACATCTCAATAAATTTAAAAGGATTCAACCTACATTTTCTGGCCAAAATAGCACAAAATTAGACATTAAATAATAGAATGATATTTGTAAAGTCCCCAAAAGTTTGGAAACTAAATAACACTGCTCTGTAAAGCACAGTTTAAAGAAATCAAAAAAATAATTAGAAACTAGAAATTAGAAAACATTTTGAGATATTTGAAAATGAGAACACAACCTGTCAAAATCTGTGGGATGCAGTTAAAACAGCACTCTAAGTAATTGATAGCACTAAACTATCCCAGATTTTACCTTAAGAAACTAGAGAAAAAAGGACAAATTTAACCAAAGAGAAACAGAAAAAAGGAAATAATAACGATTATAGTGGAAATCAACAAAATAAAAAAAAAAAGAATCAATGAAACCAAAAACTGGTAATTTGAAGAGATCAATCCAACTTGCAAACATCAAGCCCTACTCATCAGAAAAAAAGAAAAAACTATATTACTAATATTAGAAATGAGAGAGGTAGCATTACAACCAATTGTACACGTATTAAAAGCAATATGAATAATCATATGCCAAGAAATTTGACAATTTAAATGTAATGGACAAATTCCTTGAAAGACAAAAACTAACAAAGCTCACTCAAGAAGAAACAGATAACCTGAAGAGTCCACATTTTTTTAAAAAAAAAGTTAAAAACTTTCCCACAGAGAAAACTCTAGGCCTCACTGGTGAATTTTACCAAACACTTAACAAAGAAATAATTCCAATCTACACAAAATTTGCCAGATAACTTAAGAAGAGGGAATATTTCCAACTTATTCTATGAAGCCAGCATTACTGTAATATCAAAACCATGCAAATATATTACAAGAAAAGAAAGCTACAAACTAATATCCCTCATGAAATAGATGCAAACATTCTAAACAAAGTTTTAAAAATCAAGTCTAGCAACACATAAAAGAATAATACAGCCGGGCGCTGTGGCTCACACCTGTAATCCCAGCACTTTGGGAGGCTAAGACGGGAGGATCATGAGATCAAGAGGTCGAGACCATCCTGGCCAACATAGTGAAACCTCATCTCTACTAAAACACAAAAATTAGCTGGGCATGGTGAAGTGCGCCTATAGTCCCAGCTACTCGGGAGGCTGAGGCAGGAGAATCGCTTGAACCCTGGAGGCAGAGTTTGCAGTGAGCTGAGATCACGCCATTGCACTCCAGCCTGGCGCCTGGCGACAGAGTGAGACTCTGTCTCAAAAAAAAAAAAGTATACATATGAACAAGTATAGTTTATTCTAGAAATACAAGGTTGGTTTAACATTAGACAAGAATATAATTCACAATGTTGCGAAAATAGCATATTTACAATATGAAAGCACATTGTCTCAATGGATGCAGGAAAAGCATTAGTCCAGATCCAACATGTATTGCTGATAAAAACTCTCCACAAACCAGGAATAAAAGGAACCTTCTCAACCTGGTAAAGGGCATCTGTGAAAAACCCACAACTCACATCATACTTAATAGTGAAAAACCAAACCTTTCCCTCTAGGATCGGGAATAAGGCGGGACGTGCTCTCCAACCACCTCTAATCAACATTGCATGGGGGCTTCCTGCCAGTGTAGTAAGATTTTAAGAAGAAAGGAAAAAGGAGGAGGGGAGAAGAAGGGAAGTAAGGGAGGGAGGGAGGGAAGAAGGGAGGAAGTGTCTTCGAATTGGAAAGGAGCAAGTGAATCTGTCTTTATTTACAAACAATTTGATCGTCTACAGAGAAAATCCTATGGAGTCTATGAAAAAAGCTGCTAGACGTCATCAGTGAGTTCAACAAGGCTGTAATATAGAAGATCCATATACAAAAAGCCATCGTGTCTGTATAATAGCAGCATGATGCAACTGAAGTAAAAACTTTTACAGAAACACGACAAACATAGGAAATACACGCGTAGGCGAGCCTGACGAAAGCCTGGGTGAAACCCAACTTTGCTGAGAGAAGTTAAAGGAGACCTCAATACACTGAGAAGTAGACCATGTGCATGGTCAAAAGATGGCAGTTCTCCCCAAATCGATCTACAGATTTAAAACAGTCCCAATCTCAGCACCAGCAGGTATAACCCAGCCATTCCACTCCTCAGTATGTGCCAACGAGAAGTGAAAGCCTAGGTCCATGCAAAGGCTTAAACACAGATGTTCACAGCAGCCTTGTTGTAAGCCCCAAACTAGAAACAACCCCGATGTCTGTAAACAGAGGAGCAGATAAAAGCAAACCTGTAGGCCGGGCACAGTGGCTCACGCCTGTAATCCCAGCACTTTGGGAGGCCGAGGCGGGTGGATCACGAGGTCAAGAGATCAAGACCATCCTGGTCAACATGGTGAAACCCCGTCTCTACTAAAAATACAAAAATTAGCTGGGCATGGTGGCGCGTGCCTGTAATCCCAGCTACTCAGGAGGCTGAGGCAGGAGAATTGCCTGAACCCAGGAGGCGGAGGTTGCGGTGAGCCGAGATCACACCATTGCACTCCAGCCTGGGTAACAAGAGAGAAACTCCGTCTCAAAAAAAAAAAAAAAAAAAAAAAAAAAAAAGCAAACCTGTGCACTCACATAGTGAAACACAGCTCCACAGTAAAAAGGAATGAACTAGTCACACAAGTGATAATGTAGATGAACCTCAGAATGATTATACTGGGCGGAAGAACCCAGGCAAAACAGGAGTACTACTATACGACCCTGTTTATATAAAATTCTAGAAAATGCGAAGAACGTGCCATGACAGGAAGCAGAGAGTGTTTGCCTGGGGACTGGGCTGGGGAGGATCATGGGAAACTTTGGCGGTTGTGAACATATTTATCATTTTGATCATAGTGATATTTTTATGGGTGTATAAAGATGCCAGATCTTCCAAATTGTACACTTTAAACATATGCTGTTTATTGTATGTCAATTCTGCTTCAACAAGCAATTGAAAGGGAACAAAATGATCTCTTTCAGGTGTGAAGACAGAGGAAAGAAAACTGTGTTTGGTCTTATGTTCAGATTTGTTTTTAAACCAAGTTGGCTGTCCTGGTATTCTCTCAGCTTTTTAGCCCTTTCTTTAAGTTTTTCAGCAGTGTCTCCTCCCAGGCCTGATTGGTTGAGATAAGAGAAACATTCTTCACCCAGTGAGAGGCAGAGGCCCCCTTGATCTAATCCCCGTCTATTTTAAAGGACTGCTCTAGCCGAGGAGTCTAGTTGGTCTTGGACTCTTTATTTTTTTCCTTTCTTTTTTGAGACAGATTCTTGCTCTGTTGCCCAAACTGGAGTGCAGTGGTGCGATCTTGGCTCACTGCAACCTCTGCCTCCCAGGTGCAAGTGATTCTTCTGCCTCAGCCTCCAGAGTAGCTGGGATTACAGGTTTGCACCACCATGCCCACTAATTTTTGTATTTTTAGTAAAGATGGGGTTTCACCATGTTGCTCAGGCTGGTCTCGAACTCCTGACCTCAAATGATCTGCCAGACTTGGCCTCCCTACGTGCTAGGATTACAGGTGTGAGTCATCGAATCCAGCCTGGTCTTGCACTCTTTTTTTTTTTTTTTTTTTTTTTTGAGACGGCGTTTCGCTCTTGTTACCCAGGCTGGAGTGCAATGGCGCGATCACGGCTCACCGCAACCTCCGCCTCCTGGGTTCAGGCAATTCTCCTGCCTCAGCCTCCTGAGTAGCTGGGATTACAGGCACGCGCCACCACGCCCAGCTAATTTTTTGTATCTTTAGTAGAAACGGGGTTTCACCATGTTGACCAGGATGGTCTCGATCTCTTGACCTCGTGATCCACTCGCCTCGGCCTCCCAAAGGGCTGGGATTACAGGCGTGAGCCACCGCGCCCGGCCCCTGGTCTCGCACTCTTATCAGACCTTGGGCTGTATCTTCTAATGAACCTTGCAGTTCTGCTGAAAGAGCTTTAAAGTGTGTTAAGGAGGTGGCCAATCTGCCTGCTCCCAGCCCAAGCCTGGAGGTTATACCTAAGACGGCTATTAAAGGAATAGCTTGGATGACCCATCTTTTTCTAACGTCTTGGACCGATGGAACAGGTAAAGATTGATTCGGAGGAGCTAGTCCGAAGGAAGGAGAAAGATAAACTACGGCACAGGAGCTATATTCGGACCAGGAGAGCCTTGCATTTGTCAATACGGAGCCCAGACAGGAGCCCATTGATTCTCTAGAAATTAGATGCAAGCCTCTTTCTCCAGGGTCAAGTGTTAATTCTACTTTTCCATCCTCAAGCAGCAGAGATAGGGGTAGGAGAGTGAGTCTCCCTGGAGGGAAAGTTCCCCACCTCTTGTGAAACCTGGGCCTGGCCAGCCCCTTTTGTTCAAGACTGTTAAGTTGGACTTCCATCAGGCGACAGCTCAGAGAGAAGCCACTGGCCCTATGGCCAGGGGACAGGCATGGTACAAAGCCATAAGGGCCTCGTCCCAGGTGGCTTTCCCAAAGCAGGACACATTGTCCCTGGGTGCCGGGCCGAACAACCCATTGGGAGTAGGGTGACCTGGATTTTAGTCTGAACTCGGAGACTCAGTTTTGTGACTTTGAGCAAGTCACTTCCCTCCCGTGCCTCAGTTTACTTCACTGGGCAGGGTGAGGGCAGGGGAGAGGAGAGCCCCTTCGGTCCAGCATCACACAGCAGTTTTATCAGCCCATGAGCAGCCTCTCTAGGTGGATGAAGCAGAGCCACCCCCATGGGAATGGGCACAGCTTTGCCCAGGTTCCTGGACTCAGGAGACCTGGGGCGGGTCTGTGCTGCCAGCCCTGGTAGCCAGGGGCCAAGCCTGCTGGGCACTGGGCCTGCGGCTTCTCAGCATGCATGTTTGCGGAAGCCAGCGTGGGAGGCACACACGGGACCCGCTGTCCCCAAGGAAGGCACAGGGCATAGCAGCAGGTCCTCTGGCCTTGGGAAACAGCCCTGGAAGCTGGAAGTAGGTGACCGACTGTTCTGATTTGCCCATGCAGAGGAGACACTTCCCAGGTTGGGGACTTTGCAGTGACAAAACCAAGCAGGAAAGTCCCGGATAAGGGGAACGGTTGTTCACTGTCACAGAGCCACGCTGCTTCCTCCTCCTCCTCCTCCCTCACCACTGTCACCTGTTCTTCCCAAAGAGCAGCAGGGCCTGTCCTGAGCAGTGAGTAAGCTATGGTTCCTAAAAGTGGAGCCCTCTTACCAACTTCTCTCCCACCTCAAAAATCATTTGTTGGTGGCTGGGCGTGGGGTCTCACACCTGTAATCCCAGCACCTTGGGAGGCTGAGGCAGGCAGATCATGAGGTCAAGAGATCAAGACCATCCTGGCCACCATGGTGAAACACCACCTCTACTAAGGATACAAACATTAGCCGGGCATGGTGGCACATGCCTGTGGTCCCAGCTACTCAGGAGGCTGAGGCAGAATAGCTTGAACCCGGGAGGCAGAGGTTTCAGTGAGCTGAGATCACGCCACTGCACTCTAGCCTGGGCAACAGAGAGACTCCTTCTCAAAAGAGAAAAAAAAAATCATTTTTCTTTCAGAAGAACAAAACCCGGTGTGGTCGCAAATTTGAGGCTCACCAGCATCCTCCCTCATGGGCTCTCCAGTCCTCAGAGAACTCGAGTAGAATGTGTCAAATCCCTCTAAAACCTAAGCATGCTGACACAGTAATTCCCCATCTAGGAAAGCACCCCCAGAAATGATAGGGTATGGGCAAAATCTGAACACACAAGTGTGTCCCCTGCAGGGATGTTTAAGGTCACAAAAAATTGTGGCAATTCCTCAAGGACCAGAAATAGAAATTCCATTTGACCCAGCAATCCCATTACTGGGTATATATCCAAAGGACTATAAATCGTTCTACTATAAAGACACACGCACACGAATGTTCATTGCAGCACTGTTTACAATAGCAAAGACCTGGAACCAACCCAAATGCCCATCGATGATAGACTGGACAGGGAAAATGTGACACATATACACCATGGAATATTATGCATCCATCAAAAACGATGAGTTCATGGCCTTTGTAGGGACATGGATGAACCTGGAAACCATCATTCTCAGCAAACTGACACAAGAACAGAAAATCAAACACCGCATGTTCTCACTCATAGGTGGGTGTTGAACAATGAGAACACATGGACACAGGGAGGGGAACATCACACACTGGGGTCTGTGCGGGGGAACTAGGGGAGGGACAGCAGGGGGTGGGGAGTATGGAGGGATAACATGGGGAGAAATGCCAGATATAGGTGATGGGGAGGAAGGCAGCAAACCACACTGCCATGTGTGTACCTATGAAACAATCTTGCATGTTCTTCACATGTACCCCAGAAGCTAAAATGCAATAAATATATATATATATATAAAATTGGCAACAACATAAATATGCATCATTGGGGACTGAACAAATAAGCTCTCATAAGAGACGATCGAGGAGTTTCACTTTAACAAGTCAGGGAGCTGTGCTCAGTGCCCAGAGAGATTCCGGAATATGCTGGAATAAAGCAAATTCCAGAACAGCCCGTAGCCACTCTGCTGACAAGCACGTGTATGCCCAGGAAGATATGGAGAGTGTCTGCAAGGTGTCCCGGGTCATCTCTGGAGGCACGGGGTGACTGTCAGCTGACTTAAAGAACTTTTTTCCTTGCATTTTCCTGTGTCATTTGAACCTGGGGAGCAGGAGCCCCTCCTTGTTCAGGGGGCAGCTCCTCTTTCTTTTGGAGAATCTCACACAACGTATGTTCCCCTCCATGTGGCTCGGAGGGGGCTCATTTCAAATGAGACTTTATGTAATCCATGAGTGCAGTCATGGTGTTCCACTGTTTTTATTTTATTTATTTTACCCAGGCTGGAGTGCAGTGATGCAATCTCAGCTCACTGCAACCTCCACCTCCTGGGTTCAAGCAATTCTCCTACCTCAGCCTCCGTAGTAGCTGGAATTACAGATGCAAGTCACCACACCCAACAATTTTTGTATTTTTGGTAGAGACGGGGTTTCACCATGTTGGCCGGGCTGGTGTCAAACTCCTGGCCTCAGGTGATCTACCTGCCTCAGCCTCCCAAAGTGCTGGGATTATGGTGTGAGCCGCCATGCCCGGTCTGTTCCACTATTTATAAAAGGTTTCCTATACAGGGGCTGCCTGGGGATGTCGGGGTGGGCGGCACATCTCGACCTCTGTTCCCTGACATCAGAGCCTGGAGCTGAGTCAGTCCCAGTGTTCTCTGGAAAGGGAGAGAGGGAACAAGCCAGATTCAGGTCTGCCAAGACAAGAGTCTTTTGTCCCCAAATTTGGAAGTCGGCCCTGTCAAAAATTTTGCTTTCTTGGGAAGGTTCTGGGGATTCTGGGAGACTAAAGGAATGAGAGATGTAGAGAAGGACCCTTGGGTTTGCAAAACACGGAAGCCCAACTCTAACTCCCGAGATCATTCTATGACCTGTGTAACTCAGAGATTAGGAGTGGACAGTGCTAGCTTCAGGCACAGCTGGATTCAGCAGCTTCAACGAAGCCCCTGGGGTTCTCTCTGGCACCATCTCTCTTTCTCCTCCTCTTTCTCCCCATCCTTCTATTTCAGTGCTCCTTGTCTCTGCTGCTCTGAGCGAGTCATCCTTAGACTTCCCACGTGGCAGACGGGGACTCTTCAAGGGGGAAGAAAACTGTTGGCAGCCTCAGGCAGCTTTGTAGCTCTTGAGCCAAAGCAGAAGAGGCTCAGGGAGAGACACACTGGGCCTAGCCTCAAAGGCCTGTCCCTGTGACCAGGGAGTGTGGATCCTAGGACTGCCAGCCCCCTCTGAACCACATCGAGGGCAACATACATTGTGTGAGATTCTCCAGAAAAAAAAGGAGGAGCTTCACCCTGAACAAGCAGGGGATCCAGCTCCCCAGAAGAAAGTCACGGATGCTTCCGTCCACTTTCAGCATTCTTTAGACTCTGTCCTTGTCTGCACAGCAGCCAGGGCTGGCCCATCTCGAGACCCACAGTGTCCAGAAGTACAGTTAATCACAGGCGACCACAGGCCTCAGCTGCTGCAACCCCCAGAGGGAGGTAGTATCACTCCCTTTACTGATGGAAAAAAGCTTCAGAGAAACCAGGCATGTGGCCCCAGGTCACCAGGTAAAAGTAGCAGAATTGGACCCAGAAGCAAGGTCCTCCAACTTCAAATCTTCTCTTGTTACACTTCTGGGCTGCGGTTGTGAGGTATCACCACCACCTTCATCTCTACCATCACCACATTGACATGCTGTCACCACTACCACCACCTCACCATCTCCACCTCCACCATCGCCAGCATCATCATCAAAACCATCACCTCCACATCCGCCACCACCATCACAAAAACCATGCCTTCCACCTCCACCACCACCATCACCATCACCACAACCATTACCATCACCAAAACCATCCCTTCCACCTCCACCACCAACATCACCATCACTACTACCACCATCATCAAAATCATCACTTCCACCTCCACTACCAACATCACCATCACCACCACCACCATCACCAAAACCATCCCTTCCACCACCATCATCACCACCACCATCACCAAAACCATTCCTTCCACTTCCACCACCACCGTCACCATTACCACCACCATCACCAAAACCATCCCTTCCACCTCTGCTACCAACATCACCAGCACCACCACTGCCACCATCATCACCAAACCCATCACTTTCACCTCCACCACCAACATCACCATCACCACCACCATCACCAAAACATCACTTTCACCTCCACCACTATCACCATCATCAACACTACCATCACTAAAACCATCCCCTCCACCACCACATTACTAAAATTATCACCTCCCCCTCCATGACTAACATTATCATCACTACTACCACAAAAACCATCACCTCCACCACCACATCACTAAAACAATCACCTCCACCTCCACCACTAACACCACCACCACCACCACCATAACCAAAACAATCACCCCACCATCATCATCACTACGACTATCACCCCCATCTCCACCACCATCACTAAAATTATTACTTTCACCTCCACCACCATTACTCCACCAACATCACCAAAACCACCTCCACGACCAACACCAAAACCATTGCTTCCACCTCCACCACCAACATCACCAACACTACCACAACTAAAACCATCACTTTCGCCACCACATCACTAAAACTATCACCTCCATCAACAACAATCACCATCAACACCACCATAACCAAAGCTATCACCCCCACCTCCACCATCACCATCACCACCGTCACTAGAATCATTACCTCCACCACCACCATCACCAAAACCATCACCAAAACCGTCACCCCCACCTCCACCACTACATCACCAAAACCACTACCCCCAACTCCACCTCCACCATCACCAAAACTGTTACCTCTACTCCACTGCCAACATCACCACCACCACCACCACCATCACCAAAACTATCACCACCACATCACCAAAACCATCATCTTCATCCCCACCACCAACATCACCATCACCACCGTCACTAGAATCATTATCTCCACCACCACCATCACCAAAACCATCACCAAAACCGTCACCCCCACCACCACCACTACATCACCAAAACCACTACCCCCAACTCCACCTCCACCATCACCAAAACTGTTACCTCTACTCCACTGCCAACATCACCACCACCACCACCACCATCACCAAAACTATCACCACCACATCACCAAAACCATCACCTTCATCCCCACCACCAACATCACCATCACCACTGTCACTAGAATCATTATCTCCACCACCACCATCACCAAAACCATCACCAAAACCGTCACCCCCACCACCACCACTACATCACCAAAACCACTACCCCCAACTCCACCTCCACCATCACCAAAACTGTTACCTCTACTCCACTGCCAACATCACCACCACCACCACCATCACCAAAACTATCACCACCACATCACCAAAACCATCACCTTCATCCCCACCACCAACATCACCATCACCACCGTCACTAGAATCATTATCTCCACCACCACCATCACCAAAACCATCACTCCTACCTCCCCCACCACCAGCACTAAAACCACCATCACCACCACCACCACCATCACCATCCATAAACCTATCACTGCCACCTCTATCACCACCATCACTCCCACTTCCGCTACCAACATCACCACCACCACCACCATCACCAAAACCATCACCTCCACCTCTACCACCCCCATCACTACCACCACAATCCACAAAACTATGACCCTCACCTCCACCACTAACATCACCAAAACCATCATCCCCACAATCACCATCACTGAAACCATCACCTCCACCTCCAGCATCCTGACCACCACCACTGTTACCACGATGAGCACCAGTCTCATCACCACCAACAACAATCCACTACCAGCACCAGCATCACCTACCTTCACCTCATCACAATCAGCACCAAAAACAACACCACCCTTACCATCACTACCATCAGCTCCACCCCATCACTATCAATATGTTATCACCTGACTATCACCTCACCACCATGCCCATCAGTGCCACCATCATCGCCACCCCATGCCGCCACACCGTTACCCTCAGCACCACATCACCACCCCACTACCATTAGAAATACCCCACCACCACTGCCAGAATCACCACCATCAGAAACAACAACTCCGTCACCATAGCAATGACACAAACATCACCACCACCATCTGCCAGGCAATCCATCATGGAGCCATAGTTCTCAGCTGTAGACATAGCCAGGGAGCTGTGAAGCTAAACTGAAAAGGAGAAGTTGATTGAATCACATTTTCCAGTGAGAACTCCTTTCACGGAGGCCAGGCCTGCACCCAGCGCTTTTGTGGCCGGAACCCAGCATCCTGCTCACAGCATTGAAATGTCTCTCAGAGATGGCTGAGCTGATCCCAAAGGCCAGCAATTGTGTTTTTGGGAGAAACACACGTGAGTCACTGGGGCTGACATTCCTTGGGATCTGACAAAGTTTCTACTTTGGGGACCTGCTAACTTTGACTCAGCAGCGATTCACTCAGGAAAACCAACAGGGCAGCTGGGAACAGGCACCTCATCAGCATGTGCCGGGGCCACTATGAGCTGGAGCCCGGGCTGGTGGCTTCACACTCGGCCTCTTGCTGAATTCTTTATGGAACTCGAGGTGGAACTGAGCCTCAGAGAGATAATCTGGGGCACCCCAAGGGCTCACAGTGAGTAACAGGTAGAGGCAGAACTTGAACCCAAATCCCTGTGACCCCAGAGCCTGCATCATCATTGCCCTGCGTCACCATGTGGTCCCCAGGCTGGCCTTCCATCTGCTGCTCCCTCGTGGACCTGGGAGCCCTGCTCTGGCTCGCACCCAGCTTTCCGGGAGGATGGCTGGGTGGTCCTGGGAGTACCTAGGATATACCCCATCAGAGCCTCCTGCATGGGGAGGCAGTGGCACATCACAGCTGGAGGCCTCTCTGGGGTACAGACCACCTCCTGGGCTGCCACGGAATGGGAAAGTGTCAGGTCTCTACAAGGTAAAAACGACGCAAGTTGGGAAAACTACCAGGTACAGGGAAACCATCAGGGTCAGGCAGTACACCACACCCCAGGCCCCAGGGCAAGGGCCACCCCCAGGCAGAAGGTATAAGGGAAGGCATAAGCCATCCCAGAGCCTGGACAGGAGGGAATCATGGAAAAGGGCCTGCCTTGGGAGAAGTTTAAGACCTTCAGTCTAGGGGCACAGCCTACCCAAGGTGACCTCAAAGCCTCTTTCGATGCAGTGATGTGAATATTCTGATTTCACCCTCCCCTGTCCCTTTCACCTACAGCTGGGGCACTCCCAACAGGAAGCCAGAGGGCACGGGAGCTGAGGAATGGGGTCCATCTGGCTCAGCCCCTGAAGCAGAGAGCAGGGCAGAGGGCAGGTCTGGAGGGACAAAAGAGGGCAGGTCCAGGGCAGGGGTTCTGGCCCTGGACACCCACAGCACTCCTGGGGTGCAGGGACTCTTGGGGCCTCCTCAGCCTGGGCCAAAATGCTCCCTGGGTTCCTCTCTTCTTGCTTTATGGCTCCTGCCCTGCCCTGGGGGTAGTCAGCGTTACCTCTGGGATGGACACAGGGTCCGTCCACACCTCTCACTCTCTCTCTCCCTTCCTCACCACCTGTCTCTTCCGACCACCCCCCTCAGTCCCACTTCTCTTTTTCTTCAGTTACTCTCTCCATCCCGTGAAGGACCCTCCATTGTTGTTTATCCAGACCCAGATTGTGTGGGCGCTGAAGCAACAGACCCGAGATTTACCTGAGACTTTTGGGGAGGCAGGCTGGGGGCACCCCACGCAGCCACGGGAAGGAAGGACATCCCCTGCCCTGGCCCCTGCACCCAGGACACAAGGCTCCCCCGGGGGAGCGTCTGGCTCAGGAATGTGGACTTTCCCAGGGGTGCGAGGGTTGGTGGGAAGAAGAAGAACCGTCCTTGGTCTGGGGAATCCTGCAAGGCACCTGAGGCCTGACAAGCAGAGGAAGCTAAGGTCTCTGCTGGAGTTTCCCACCAAAGGTGGGTACCATTGGGTGGGGCGATTGGTGGTCAAAGTCGGGGACACAGGTGGCAACGGCCAGGGGAGCATAAAATCCTTCCAATCTCAGGTCTTCCAGCAGATCTGGGGTACTCAGGGGGTTGCAGGTGGCCCTGGATGTATCTCTGGGGACCAGCGTGCACATGGCCCCATCTACAGGCATCCCTTCATCCTGGGCTGCAAGGAGCTCTCACCGCCACTTTCCTTGTGGGTACCAGCAGAACCCCGGATGGTTGCCAGTGGTCAGCCTGCGGAGCATCGCTTCCCTCTGCAGAGCTTGCATCCGTGTTGGGAAGTCCCCAGGCTCCACGTCCAGCAGCGGTGCACAAACACCTCCGCCTTCTGCCCCTCTCAGTAGCCTTTGACATTTACTCCCCCGTCAAACAGTCAGGGGGCGTGTCCTCCGGGCTCTGGGAAGCCCGGTGAACCCACCTCCCTTCCTGCTTTAGCAGAGCTCAGAGCCTGCTGACGGAGGAAACACAGACTCTGTGCCTGCACGTAGAGAAAGACCTCACTGGGTCTGGAAGACCACCCAGAGTGGGCGATAATGGAGTAAACGGGAAAGCTCGCTGGGCAGAATGTCCAGGGACAGCAGTCACACATGGAGTAAGGGCTCCCAGATAGCAGGGGGCCTGATACACCTACGAGCTGCAAATAGATCCATGTGGCAGGAATGCGGAGAAGTGGCAATAAACAGGGGACAGTTACGTGGGGGACAGTTTTCAAGAATTTTGCCAGCCAAGGTGACAACTTTAGGGCTCTATGTAAGGCAGAGCCAAAGTCAGATCTGTAGGTTTAAAGAGGGGCCTCTGGCTACCGGTGGGGAAGGGACCAGAGCAGGGCAAGACCGGAGGCGAGCGGTCAGTGAGGAGACTGTCGGTGGATCCTAGTGAGGGCAGGCAGTGACCTGGAGCTGGGCAAGGGGAGGAGAGAAGGAAAGTTCGACGGACTCAAGGGCTCCAGTAAATGTTGAAGGAGCCCATGTTGCTGATGAATCGCCCATCCATAGGGAGTGATAGAGAGGGTGGCGGCAAAGATTCTTTCTTTTTTTTTTTTTTTTTTTTTGAGATGGAGTTTTGCTGCTGTTACCCAGGCTGGAGTGCAATGGCGGGATCTTGGCTCACCGCAACCTCCGCCTCCTGGGTTCAGGCAATTCTCCTGCCTCAGCCTCCCGAGTAGCTGGGATTACAGGCGTGCGCCACCATGCCCAGCTAATTTTTCTTGTATTTTTAGTAGAGACGGGGTTGCACCATGTTGACCAGGATGGTCTCGATCTCTTGACCTCGTGATCCACCCGCCTCGGCCTCCCAAAGTGCTGGGATTACAGGCTTGAGCCACCACGCCCGGACAAAGATCCTATTTCAGAGAAACAAGTGGATGAAGAACACGAGAGAGGAAGGTTTGGGGTAAAAACGTGCATTGCTCGTGTCTGGTCATGGCATGGTAACTGGAACTATAAGCAGTCAGAAGACTGGACAGAACATAGGAGGCCACCATTGTATCCCTGACAGAACAAGCCCGCAATCCCCAAAAGAAGAAAAAAATCATGAGATGAGCCCCATGATCTCCCTGGATCTGTCCCCTCCTTGGGGACAATTTCACAGTCTTGGTACGGAGAGTTTGGGTCTAAACTGAATACAGTGGCCTCACACAACAGAGCAGGCAGAGACTACAGTGTGGAATAGCTGAATGTGTTACTCCATTGCATGACTATAAAGGAATATCGGACAGTGGGCAATTCATAAAGAAAAGAGGTTTCATTGGCTTATAGTTCTGCTGGGTGCACAGGAAGTGTAGTGCTGGTATCTGCTTCTGGGGGGGGTGGGGCCTCAGGAAGCTTCCAGTCATGGTGGAAGGTGAAGTGGGAGCAGGCAAGAGCGGGAGCAAGAGAGAGAGGGGGCAGGTGCCACACACTTTTAAACATGATCTCACGTGAACTCACTAATCACTAAGGGGTTGGCACTAAGCTATTCATGAAGGACCCGCCCCCATGATTCAAACACCTCCCACCAGGCCCCACCTCCAACAATGGGGACTACATTTCAACATGAGATTTGTAGGAGAAAAACATTCAACCCGTACCACTAAAGCACCTATAATCATCAGGGCAGGGTCTTGGAGAAGAGGGAGCTGCATGGGGGAAGGAGGAAGACGTCCAGCAGAGTGCCCCTGGGTGCTGGTGAGACCACCTCAGTCTTAATGAAGAACAACTCCCGTAAGGCCAAGAGTGGAACAGAGATTCCAGATGCCAAGCAGTGCTCCAGGACTTCGAAGTTCTTTCTTAAACAGAGTACAGAGACCTCATTAACATACCAGGAGTCTACCCGCAAGGCCAGAAAAGCCTTATCTTAGTAATAAAGACCACACCCTTGAGTAAAGCCTACTGTAGATCTTCCCTAACAAAGCCTTTAGGACTAAGCCTCAGGAAGGTTTGCGTGTTGGAGCTGGATTCTCACCAAGTTTAGAGAAATTTGTGAAACACATTAGGCTTCCCACAGATCTGCCATAACAAATAATAAGACTAAGACTACACATATTCAAGTAATCCACCGTAATTGAAATGCTTCCTGGAATAAAAATCGACCCTTTTCAGAGCAGGTATCAGAATCCAGAGTTTCTGCA
The DNA here is from genome assembly GCA_031835075.1 of Saguinus oedipus. Lineage (NCBI taxonomy): Eukaryota > Metazoa > Chordata > Mammalia > Primates > Cebidae > Saguinus > Saguinus oedipus. The sequence continues at coordinate 48,687,192 of CM063178.1, forward strand.
ACTTATCACCCACAAGATCCAACATTATAATCCCATAATTATCAAATACACAAAGAAATGGGAAAATGTGACTCGTAGTCAAAAGGAAAGCCGGAAACTGTCAATAGAAACCAATCCTGACATAGCCTGAATAATAGATCTGGCAGAAAAATCATTCAAAGTAGCAACTCTAAATATGTCTAAAAAAGTTAGAGAAAAATGTGCTTGACAAACTAATGGAAAATATGATTGCCATAAGGGAGCAGATGAGGAATCTAAGCAGAGAAACAAAAACTACAATGAAGAACCAAATGGAAACTCTAGAACTGAAGATAACAACATCTGAAATGAAAAGTCACTGAATGAGATAATGAAGTCCTTAGTTTGAAACACACCATGATGTCTGCAGGATATCCAAACAGAGACATTAACACTTAACTGTGGGAGATATGGGTCTGAAATCCAGGAGGGAGACCAGGCTGGAAGAGAAGTGATTGCAAGTCATCAGTACGGAGGTAAGATTGGAGGAACTCATGCAGGAAGCCTGTGGACGTTGGTGCCATCCTCACTTCACCTTATGCCCCACTGGGGAGGTAAAACCAAACAAACAAATAAACAAAACACCTTTCAATCCCATCCCTCAGAAGGCACCGTCCCCCAAGCAGGGCCTCAGTCAACCTTGCCCCTCAGGATCCCTCTACCTACTAATTACAAGCTCCTTACAGAGCACAGAGGGGCCTTAGGGGATGTTCTCTGCCAATTAGAGCCACTTTGGGAAAGCTACCGTGAATTGTGCTGCTTCCACCTCCTCCCACTCTTGCAAAATGTGCTCTATAATCTTGCTCAATTCTAAAACCAGTGTGGCCTCCACAATGCCCCACGCCCCTAGGCTCCGGAACCTCAGCAGAGGAGTGTGAGGGGCCGGTGGCAGCTGTCAGGAGCTGCTCTTGGCAACCCAGGTCCCAGGGCCTGTCAGAACAAGGAACAGGAGCAGGGCTGCTGAGATGGGGTGATAAACTCCCCGTCACTGGAGAGGTGGTTGTCAGCAGCAGTCTTTATCTGAGCTCTCACCTGTACAGGCACTGTGCTAAGCTTGTTACACCAATCATCATAAGATCCCAAGGAGATAGAAAGTCCCACTCTCCAGGTGATAACACAGAGATTTAAAGAAGTTAGTGACTAACATAAGGATGATAGAAAGTGGTAGGACTAGGGTTCAAACCCAGGTCTCTCTGACTCCAGAGTCCGTGTGTTTCACCTCTAGGCTCTGAGCCTGGATGTGTGTGCAACTGTTCTTCAAGCCCATTTCTTCCAGATTCGCTGGAAATGGCTGGAAATGGCTCATTGTCATGGTGGAAGAGCCTGCTGATGGAGGAAATAACTAACCACCACTGCCACCATCATCAGAAACAACAGCTCTATCACCATAGCAACTGTTGGTAGGATCACTTGAGCCTGGGAGGTCAAGGCCCCAGGGAGTCTCAGCAGAGGAGTAGGGGGTGAGTGGCAGCTACGATCAGGGTTAGGGTTGGGGTTGGACTGGGTCCAGTTGCTGAAGCCAAACAGCTGGGAAGCGTCCTTCTCCCCAACAGCCAAATCACAAATCAGCTCTGTCGTCTGAACCTGCCCCATGTTCCCAGCTGCATCACCATCCTGTCTAGCCTGGTCCATGGTGATGCTCTCTCACTGCCTTCCTGGTCTCCCCTCACGTTCCATTCTGTATAGCCCCACAGACTAGCCACAGTGATCCTTTGAAAACAGAACTCAGACCAGTCCTCTTCCCATTTCACACCGTCCTGTGCCTTCCAGCCTACGTAGAACAAAATCCATGCCTCTGGTTATGGTCTACAAGATCCTGTGTGATCTTCCCTGTCCTGCTCCTCTGCTGCCGTTTCAGGCCACAGCTCCTTTTCCTGTTGTGCGTCAAGTGCTCAAGCCTTTTCACATTATGGAACCAAGACCAACTTTGTTCCCGCTTCGGGACCAGTGCGCTTCCTGTTCTCATGTCTTCTCTAAAGGTTGATACAGCTGACTTGCCATTCAGGTCTCAGTTCCAATGTTATACACCCTCATCAAGTCTTTCTCCGACACCTCTCACTAAAGTACCTCCCGGTAGGCTTCAAGCAGTCATCATTCTTAAAATATTTTGTCTGGGCTTTATTTGCATATTTCCTAGCTTCTCAACTAGAAGCCAAGATCCATCGGGTCAAGGATTGTATATTGACCCCCGTGGTATCCCCAGTACCTAGTACAATATCTGGCACAAAGAGACACTCAGAAACACTGATCAGGTAAATTAATTTGGGTTGATCTATACGGTCTCAAATTTCCTGGTTCTATTGTTTAATCAGAATCTAAAGATTCTGGTTTTATTGTTTAACTTTCCACTTACTCATCTACCAATCTGTCCATCATCCACACACCCAATTGTCCATCCATCACCCATCCACCCACCTATTCAGTTATCCATCATCCATTCATCCAACCATTGTCCATCCATCCATGCATCCATCCATCCATCCATATATCCGTCCATGCATTTATCCTTCCATGCATCCATCTAACCATACACGTACACCTTCATACCCATCCACCAAACCATCCTTAGCACCCACTCTGTGCTTGGTGCTGAGGACCGAGGTTTAACCAGGACATGAAACCTACCATAGAGAAACTCCCAGCCTTGTCCTCCTGTTCGCTCTGTTCCCCATACTGTGAGCTGCTTCAGGTAGAAACTACACTAACCTTATAGATAGGCGCAGGCAAAGTTCTAGGAGTTCAAAGTTCAGCCTCTGCCTCCTGGGAGGCTGCTCCTACGCCCTCTTGGGCCTTAGATTTAGACCTTCACCTCTTTTTTCTGTGACCTGATCACTGTTGGCTGACCCCTGGGGCAGAGCCAACAAATTTAACCAGATCCTAGGCTCCATATATGGGGGATTTGAGGAGAAGACTCTGCTCCATCTTGAAGAGTCAACTAAAGCATTTCAAAACTCAGAATGAATTTCTGAGGGCCTGAGGTGGGGTGTGATCTTTGTGCTACAAGACAAGAGGAAGGAGAAAGATAATGCCTGGAATAGGAAAGAAGTCTTCCTGGGGGAGTTAGGGCTAGAGCTGGACTCAAAGGAAGGGAGCCCTGGGGAGGAGGAGTAAGGGTGAGAAGTATGAGGCAGAGGCAGGGATGAGTGTAGTATGAATTTGGGCTGCAAGTGGGGACGCATAAGACTAGTATCCAGTGAACTCCTACTCATCCTTCAACACCCAATCCAAATGACTCCCACTTGAGACGACTTCCCTAAACTGCCCACTCCCATCCTCCCATTCTCCCATTCTCTTCAGACAGAGAGAATAATGATGGAAATGGTGGTGTTAATAATAATAACAGTTAACTAACACCTTCCATGCCAGGCACAGTAACGAATACCTTGTGTCTATTATCTCATCTAACACCACAGCAGTTCACCATTGCATTACCTTATCCCCACTTTTCAGATGAGAAACTGAGGCTTAGGGTAAATGGTATAAAAGTTTCCTGAACCGTCATGGGGATTTATTTGTCTTCTGTCTCCCTTGTCTTTGCTGCTCATATATACACACTGGGAGTATGTATATAGGCCCAACAGGGCAGGGACAATTTGATTATTTTCTGGGTCTTTGGAGGCTAGTAAAAGAGGTGGCCTACTGCAAGCCTTGTACAAATATTAGATGGATGGAAGAATGGATGGTTGAGTGGATGAATGGATGGATGGATGAATTAACAGATTGATGGGTGAATGGAAGGATGGATGGATCAATGGATAGATATACCAATAGATGGATAGGTACAAGGAAGGGTGGATGGATGACTGTATGGGAAGGTGGATGGGTGGGTTAGGGGATGGATGGATGAATTGACAGATGGGTGGTGGGTAGATGGATGGATGGGAGAATGAGTGGATGGATGGTTGGATGGATGGACAGGTGGATGGGTGAGTGGATGGATGGATGGATGGATGGATGGATGGATGGATGGATGGATGGGTGGGTGGGCAAATGAGTGGGTGGATGGTTGGGTGGATGGATGGATGGATGGATGGATGGATGGATGGATGGATGGATTGACAGATGGATGGATGAGTGCATGGATAGATGAATGAGTGGATGGATGGATGAATGGATGGATGGATGGATGGATGTGTGGGTGGATGAGTTGGTGGATGGGTGGGTGGGTGGCATATAGAAGCCCTCCTATCTCTGAAGTTGTTGGTTGTGTGGTGCCTCTGTGGCCCATATGAAGACAGCTTCTTGACTGTGCCAGGGCTGAACAAGGGCCCTAGAGGTCAGGCTCAGCCCCTCCCATCTTTCCCACACATATTTCTCTCTCTTTCATGGTCCTTCCCCAATTTGGCCTCACATCCCATCATCCTGTTTAGGGGCTCAGATTTCTGGGGCGTGCCCCCTATACCAAACCTTCATGGCCCTCCACCCACTTGCAGATGCTGCTGGCTTTGACCTCCCCCTCCTCAGCTTCCCCAATCTAGCCCCCGACCCCGCCCCCACCCCTCCCCGGAGCCAGCTCCTCTCCCCGCAGCTGTCCACACTTACAAAGCCAGGACTGTTCGATAAGGCCGTGCCAGCTGGAACAAGACACTTCCCGTCTGACGGGAGGTTCTGCATGGAGCCTGCGGGCAGCTGTCAGCCCAGGGGGCACAGGACCGGATCTGGAGGCTGCTCAGGGCCAGTGCCTCCCTGGACCCCCTCAGGAGAGGCTCTGCTGGGCCTGGCCCAGGGTCCCAGAAAGGACTCCTCAGACTGGGGGACCTGGAGCGGGGGCTTTAGCCTCCTGAACCCTCTGGGGCCCTCATACTCCCGTCCCTTTGGGAGGCACAGGGGACAGCCTCCACACTGGAGCCTGGGAGCTGGTGACATTTGTTGGCTCTGCCCCAGGGGTCAGCCGACAGTGACCAGGACACAGAAGGAAGAGGCGAAGGTCCCAATCTAAGACAGGCCACCCAGCATGGTCACCTGCAAGCCAGGGTGGACCACCAGGGAGGCCAGAGCAGAGGTGTTGGCCAAGGGCAGCCCCAGGAAGAGGCGGCTGTGTCTCTTCTAGAAAAATCATCTGCTAAACGTCTTTAGGGCAGCTGAGAAAGTCACTCCCCCAGCCCCTTCTGCTTGCTCATTGCCCACTAGGCAATCATTCCACAACTATTTCTTGAGCACCTAATGCATGCCAGGCATGGGGACACAGACCCAGGTCCCTGCCCTCACAGAGGCTGCATTCCCACAGCCAGCCTCCACCTTCGGCTCCCCCAGGCCCAGCCTGCCCGGAGCTGTGCACCAGGCCTGGACCCAGCCTGGCAGAGCCGTCTGCCTTCTCTGGCTCTGACTCCTTCTATAAAGCTCTAATTACATCCTGGGAGAAACAATTAGAATGAAACTATGGATTTTTTTTCCTCCCCCCTGCCCCCCCCCCACAGGCTGGGCCTGTTTAATAACTTAATTAAATAAACAGAATTATAATTATAATGTTAATATTTCCTTTCTGTAATACCGCCACATTCTGCTGCAAGAAGCTTCTCTTGGGAATGAGAGCGCCCCACAGCCCCCAGCACCTCCCCAGTCCGAGGCTGGCCGCCCACCAGCCTCCCTGCTGGGGCCTCCCCCCAGAGCCCACCCAGTTCTGGGACTCAGCAGAGCTGGCAGGAAACCAGCGGGGGGGAAACAGCCTCGTTCTCTCCTTCCTGAGTGTTTACAATCGAGCTCAAACCACACGATGAAAATTACTCTGAAGCTCCTAATCGCACATTTCCTTCCTCTAACCATTTTCTTTTGACAGTTGACTTTGAAAACGTTTACCACTTAATTCTCCTGAGGCGGGAAGGGGGAGAAGGAAGGAGGCTGCCCTGCTAGTGAAAGCTGCCGTCCCTGGAAGGGCAGGCTCAGAGCAGGGGACCAGGCAGGGGGAGCTGGGGCTCCAGGCTGGGGCGAATCCTGCCTCTCTTCCCATCCTCACTAGCGAGGTGACCTGGAGCAAGTCAACATTCCTTCCTTGAGTCTCATTTCCTCTTCCATAAGATAAGATGAAGCATATTCACTTTGCAAAGTAATGCTATGAGATCAGCCCGCGCGTAGTAGGTGCTCAATAAATGTTAGGTTCTTTCCTCCTGGCTTCTTGGAAAAACGCAGCACCTGAAGGCAGAATTCTCCCAGCTCTTATTTCCTGTACGCGGTGTGGCGTGGAGATCTTCAGAGCAGCGTCCCGGGTTCACACACCAGCTTGGCCTCCACCTAGCAGAGCAGTGGAATCTGGGAAAGCAGCTTGCTTTTTGTGACTCGGTTTCCAGGTCTGTAGGAGGGGATAGTGACCATGCCCTGCATCACTGGGTCACCTGGAGGATTCTCTGACTTATGGGAAAGGGTGTGAACAGGAGGCAGGATGGCTCAGCAAGGGCTGGCAACTATCCGCGTGGGTCACTCTGCAGGTGGCTGGACCGAGACAGAGCTGGCTTCTAGCCCTGGACACTCTTAGTGCTGGGAAAGTCACCTGGTTTCAAGGGCTTTCTGCGTTCCTGCTGTGAAATGGGTACCCTGACTCACAGGCTTGCCACAGGCATGGGGAGGCGGAGGGCAGGAGGCCCCACTGGGAGGCCTAGTCAATGGCAGGGAGCAGCCACACTCCTGCCCCAAAGCTAGGAGCCCAAGGGGGCTTCGTCCCAGACTCAAAGAAGGGTGGGAGCCATAGCAACAACAGAAACACCTGTTGGTACTATAGCCACAGGCAGGGGAGAGGGTCACCCCAGACCTCCATGCCCACCCCGACAGCAGCAGCCAGGACCCCCCGCTGGCTCAGGACTCCCCACCACCCCCATCCATGCCTGGGCTCTGGAGCAGGTGGCCTGGCGTTGCCCCCCTCACTGTGTGGCCTCGAACGAGTGTCTGAACCTCACTGAGCTTCCACCTCCACATCTGAAGACTGGGACTAATCTGGGTTGCTGGAACAACTGGCGAGTTAATGCATCGCCCAGGGTCTGGCACACATGAGGCCCTCACTGAATGCTGGTGTCACGTCCCGGACTGTTCTTCATTTCTTCCCAAGCTCTGAACGGCCCTGGAGCTGACAGAGAGACAACAGCTTGCATCCAGGCGGAGGCAGCACCTGGTTTCTCTGCCTGCATGTCCTCTCCCACCCCGGTGGCCTGGACACCCACATCTCGAGACCCAGTTCTGATGTACCCGCCTCTTGGAGCCTTTCCCCCAGGGTTCCTTTCAACATTATACTCGGGCCAGGGGCCCACAGGCTCAGATCCCTGGAGTGCAGGAAAAATGGACTCATCTCTGTGGCCCCAGTCCCGTCATCCCAGTCTTCTCCCCACATGCCATGAGAAGACACAAGGAGATCGGGAGAGGCCGCGCTGAGAGCCAGAATGAGACTTAGAAGCACTCATGCCAATGTGCAAAGGGCCCGCATTGGCTGGACAGAGGGCACCTGCTCATACCGTGCAGAGCCGAAGTCAGAGGAGAACATGGGGACAGTAGCAGAGATACAGAGAAGGAGAAGGATTTGAGAGTCGTGAAAGAAGCTCACGACGGTAGAATGAAGCGAAAGAACGTAAGAGCCTGATTCAAGAGGTACAAGGGACAGGATTCCCACAAGGACGCATGACACCTGTGTGTGAGGCGTGGCCTCCTTCCCTGAGATGAGGACAGCCGGCGGAGGACCAGGATGGGGGCAGGAAGGCCATCCGCTTGGTTGAGGGCATGTTTGGCACATTTGACATGAGAGTTACTGCTGCTTCTCTCTTCATGGGATCACACAGAGCCACAAACAGAGCTGGGACTGGCCTCCATCTCCCACTCCCACGACTCTGGGACACTTCCCAGCCCTCCCTGTGCCTTCGAGAGGACCCAGAGTAGACGGAGTCCAAAGAGGAATGTTCCCTTGAAAACACACCTCCTCTCAGCTGTTTGCCTCTAGAATCATCAGCAAGAGCCCAAAATCCATACATTTTTTGCTGGTGAAAAATAATAGCAATGCCGTTCTGGTTGCCAAGTCTGTGAAATCACGAGCATCAGGCAGAGCACCCCCAGAGCGTTCCCAGAGAGCCAAATGCCAGCAGCTCTCTGTGGCCCTGAGCGGCAGGTGCTGTGGGCGGGACGGCCTGCTAGGGGCTGGCTAGGCCTGGAGTGGAGGCCACAGCCCTCTCTCCTCCAGACACCTGCCTTTGGGGGGACCTTGCCCCTCATGCTGAAGTTACTATGTGAACACTAGGACCCCCAGATCTTTTCCTCGGGCCAAGATCTCCCCTGAGCCTGGAGCTGCTAACCCAGCAGCCCGAGGCCTCTGCCTCACCAGTGTGAGTCTCACAAGCAGCTCAACCTCAGTGCACCCCAAAAGGAGCCCACCTCTTTACCTTCCTTTCCCCACTTCCCTCTCCTCCTTCCAGTAGCCCCAGCTGCAAACCTGGGGACACACTGAGACCTGGGTCACTAAGCTCCACTGGGTCTCCCTCCTTGAGCTCTCACATCTGCCTTGCACCTCCCGCCCCACGCTGGCTCCTCCCCAGGTAACTGCCGCCACCCCCAACTCGCCTGGCGATCTGCCCTCAACCTATCAGAAGAGGGGTCTTTCAAACAGAACCCTGACAGTGCCACCTTCTGCTCCCGCACACTTCAGGCCCCTCCCAATGGCCCATCAGACCCCACACACACCCTTTACCTCCTCCAGGCCCTGCCTAGGGGCCCCGAGGCCACCCACCCCCATGGGACCTCCATCAGGCCCGAGGCAGCCATTGCCTGTCAACCATGTTTGCATGAGCTGTTCCCCCTCCCAGAAAGATCCTCCCACTCCCCGACCCCAGGGAAGCTGAATCCCCACCCATCACAGCCCAGGTACCTCTTTCCGAAAATGCCCCCCACCTCCTCCTCCCTGGGCATCCCCAGAGCTGCTGGAATCCTGGGTGCTGCCTGGTGGGCTCCGCTTCCCATGCTCAGCAGCACATTCTCGAGCACAGAAAGCAGTGGGAGGCTTTGTAAAGCTGGGTCTTACAGTCACATCAGCTGTGTTCAGATCCACAGGAGTAAGAGCCAGGTGGCCTCAAGTGGGCCTCAGCGCTGCAGCTTCTGTGCGTGTACAATGCAGGAGGCAGCATGACCCAGCCCACAGTGCTACTCCCGCCTTCGCCCAACACCGCTTGATGGCACTCCTGTGATGTACCAGGCATGGTGGGAGGAGTGGGGCGAGAGCGGGGACTCACAGCCCAATCCCTGCCACCCAGAAGCTGGCCCGCCCATGGACAGAGGTCCAGCGTGTCAGATGGTGCCAAGTGTTCCAAAATATTGGGGGCAACTATAAATAGGGGGCCAGGGGAGGCGTGCAGGCCCTCATTTGAGCAAAAACTTGAAGAGGAGGAAGCAAATCACATGGGTGTCTGGGAAAGAGCGTCGCAGGCAGAGGGTCCAGCCAGGGCAAAGGCCTGGGGTGTCGGTTGCCCGCAAAGTGTGAGCAGCCGCAGGGAGGCCATCGTGGCTGCAGTGGAGGAGCAAGGTCAGGGAGGCAGGCCTGCGGAGGACTTTGCTGCCTCCTCTGAGATGAACCTTGGAGGGTGAGCAGATGGAGGGCAGGGCCGAGGCTCAGGTGTTCACAGACCAAGGGCCATGGAGAGGCTGCTGCAGTAAGCCAGGGCAGTCTGGGCCAGAGGGGACTGGGTCTGAATGCTGTGCAGATGGGGTGTGGGGACACCAAACACTTTGCGGTGCTCCTGGCATGAACTGTGCACTTGGGTGTGAGAGGAGTTTGTTTGGCCAGTAACGCATTAAAATAGCAAATCCACCAGATGTGATAGCAAGGGCCACGGCCAAGGCACAGAAGACGTGGGAGACCCTCTTCCTGGCCAGGACGATGCCTGTAGACCTTTCGGAAGAGGTGGCTTCTCAGCTGGGACAGGAAAGCTGGCTTGGACAATTTGGGGAGCGTGTGATCCCCATGGGAGAAACCGAAGGAAGCTCCCTGTCCCACCTCCTGCTTTGCCAGTCCCAACCCCTCCTTGGCCTGGTTGGGCAGGACCTGGAGCCCCCCCAAAGGGGCCAGGGTGAAAGGAACACTGAAGGTGGGGTGGGAGTCTCTCAGTGGTTAGCACGAGACCTGCAGCAGGGTCCCCCGCACTGAGAGCTGGCCCCAGCTCTGGCCCCAGTGCTCATCTGGATTGTTCTGCCACCCACATGGGCTTCAGGGACAACTTGGGCCCCAGAATCACAGGCCCAAGGGGCATTGGAGATCCTGGAAGGACCTCAGTCTTCACTTCCCCACTGCCACCTGCTCCACAGGTCTGCCCCGGCACACCCTGGGGTGTAGAGAAGACAAACCATTTCCCTGAGCCTCAGTTTCCACAACCAGAAAACGGGGGCATTGTGTTTCGTCTAAGCACGGAGGACCCCTGCTGCTCAGCCTCCTTAGGGTTCTGCGGGAGCTGGCACTGTCCTCCAGCAATGCCCTACCCTCACAGCTACGGTGCCCAGAATTGCTCTGGAGCTACCCTGCTTGGCAGGTGAAGGCCTCTGTTGCCTCCATCAAAGTGCAAACGTGTGACCTTCAAAGAGCAGCCTGTTCATGCCCCAGTCCCTTTCCACTGGCACTGGGCAAAGACAGTGGGAAGGGGAAACCAAGTCATAAGTTTTGAGGTTCGGGCCAAGGAAGGGTGATGTGAGGGAGGCCTGCGCTGCCCTAGATAAGACTCACCATGAGCAGCAAAGACAGCGAGTGGTATTCACGGACTGCCCGCTGTGTGGTGTGAGCACCACAGGGCACCCTGGCAAGCACGCCCTGCGTGGCAACCATTGGTCACTGCACTTTACAGAGGATGAATCGAGACCCAGAGAGGCTCCCACACAGGAGGAGGGGAGGGGACACTGGACCCCAGCGGGAGGACGTGAGGGCATTGGAGATCCTGGAAGGACCTCAGTCTTCACTTCCCCACTGCCACCTGCTCTGATTTCAATCTGATTCTTTCTGCTTCAGGGCAACCATAGGCTAGAACAGCTTGGGCATTAGGATGACTTGGGAGATGCTGCCAGGCCTCCCAAGACAAGAGCTAGGTTCGTATTGCTCTCGGGGACCCCAGCCCCCATCATGGGGCAGGTGCACAGGGCCTCAGGGGCATTGGGGAATGGAGGGAGCAGAGATGGCCCTTACCTTGGCGGGTCAATGGTCACTGGAGCTTAGAGTGCTGAACAAGGCGGCAGGGCAGGCACATTGTGGACAGAAATGGATCTTCCGGGGCAGACGCAAGGTTGTTTAGGAGTCATGGCCTGTTGGCCTGGCTGAGGGGGCCACCGTGAGGAGCTAGAGGCCCACTGGCTCCTGAAGCAGTGCATTCGTACTCAAATGGCTTCTTTTTTTTTTTTTTTTTTTGGCCAATCAATGAGAGCTTGTAAGGTTGCTGAGGTTGGTTGGCCTTGAACTCTTGGCCTTGCCTTCGCAAGCGCCACGACATCCGGCCGGAGCCACTTTGGGCCCCTCAAATGGCTTCTTTTATGAACCCTGGACTCTGCAGTCAATTTCCCGGCAGCAAAGCGAAGGAGCATTCTCAAGCCAGGTGCCAGCGTTCTGCACCTACTGGTGTGTGTGAAGGAAGGAGACTCGAGCTCCTGGCCATCCCGCAGCACCCAACTCTGTGCCTTTGGGTCAGGCACCTTACTACTCAGGGCCTCAGTGTCCCCTACATCTGTTAGTGGGGCTTTTCCAGAAAGGAGAGAGCGTCCATATTGACTCACATCTACGGGAACTCAGAAGGCCTCGGGGGTGCTGCCGTGAGTCCAGCTTTCTGCAAAGTCAACATAACTCACAAGGTCGTGTGCTCTTCTGGGCAAGGTCCACACTGAGAGGTCTCCGGGGACAGTGCCGGGAACAAGAACATTGGGGATCTCTCCTGCCCCCCATGTGACCAGGCACACACCCCAGAGCCTCCCCACACCTCTACCTGCCCATCTGCGAGACGCGCCTCTGCCTCTGTCTCCGCCCTGAGCATCGCAGAGCGCTGCTTTATGTGGGACTGCAGAAGGCATCTGCAGCTTCGGTGTGTGGCCTGGCTGTCCCCCACTTTCAAGAGGGCCACTTCCTCATCAAATACCGGTGTCTTTCCAGCTCCCCCACTATGCTAACTGCTCTGCATCTACCCCAGATCTTAGCTTATTTATGTTAGCTCACATATAGTAGCCCAATGAATTGTTTTCTTTTTTGTTTTTTGAAATGGAGTCTCCCTCTGTCGCCCAGACTGGAGTGCAGTCCCAGCTCACTACACTGGCACAATCCCAGCTCACTACAACCTCCATCCCCCAGGTTCAAGCGATTCTCCTGCCTCAACCTCCTGAGTAGCTGGGATTTACAGGTGCGTGCCACCGCAACTGACTAATTTTTGTATTTTTAGTAAAGATGGGGTTTCACCATGTTGGTCAGGCAAGTCTCGAACTCCCAACCTCAAGTCATCCGCCACAACCATGTGGGGGAAATTATTGGTATCATCAGTTCCATGTTACAGAGGAAGAAACTGAAGATCAGTGAGGTTGCCAAGGACACGAAGCTAGAAAGCCTGAGCTCAGAACTCACGCTCGTGATTAAGTCACCACACTGCCTCCCTTCTGATGAAGGCCCAGAGAGGCAAGGAAGCACAGCAAGCTACTGGCTGTTACAGACCCAAGACTCCCGACTCCCAGGCCTCTGTTCTTGCACCCTCATGTTCCAGACCCTCCATTTATTCCAGGCATGATATGAGCAGGTTCTTCATGGGAGAGAGACGTAATGGAAATTTCTTCTGCAATGAGCCACTTGTGAGATTCTGTGAGAGATTAATAAAATCTTATCAAAGAGCACAGTGATTCGTGCCAGTCCACCCTGTCAATCAGGAATCGGCAGAACTATAATTTCTATCAAACTGTAATTAGCTGAATTTCCTTTTGTAAGCTTGGGAATCCGAGCTGACTGCAGCCTATCATTGGAGCCGCGGGATAATGATCAGCCACTTCTCGTACAAAACGGTTAGGAGTCAAAATGCCCTACGGCTCCCTTTGATGTTTAAAGAGGAATCGTTAATGCAAAGACACAAAAAAATTAGTGGAATTTCAAATACAAAACAAATGTAGCCTTGTTGGGACACAGGGTTTCACGGAGGGAGGGATGCTTGCAAGGCTGCTAAACCAGGATGGCTTCCTGGCCACGGCCACCCCGTCCTTGGACAAGTGCCACAGAGTGGGTGAGGAGTGGGGTTGGTATTTCTCCAGGGCCAGCTTAGTGCCAGGTAAACAGTGCATACAAGAAGTAGAGAATGAATGAGTAGATGAACGAATGAATGAATGAATGAATGAAGTGGAAGGGTTTGGTGTTTTGTTCCTACACATGAATATTTGCCTTCCACTCTTCCTGACTCTCTGCCTGGGGAACCTGCTGCTCAGCTTTCACAACTCACCTCAAACACCCCCTCCTTCAGGGAGCCTTCCTGGATTTCCTCCCTAACTTGGCTGCTTCCTCTTCAAGCTTCTGAAGCCTTAGCCTGCAGGTCCTTCATGGTGTGCATCAGCCTTTGTGTGTCCTTCCTCCAACAGGGAATCTCTGGAGAAGACCTTTTCTGCCCCATTTCTGTGTCCCCAGTGCTGAGGGGCATCAGAAAATAAACATTAAGATCACAGGTCATAAATCTGCATTTGACCCCATCCTCCAGTCCCTTAACCTGGCAGCCAGAGCATGCTTTCAGCATGCTCATGCTCTGGGGACAGACCCATCCGTCCCCTGCTCCCCAGTTCATTCAAGCAAAAGCCAAAGACCTTAAAAAATCCTACAAGGGTGGGACCAATGAACTTGCCCTTTGAGAGGAGAAGGGGGCCCCTTAAAAATCACACTAGAGGCCAGGCATGGTGGCTCACACCTGTAATCCCAGCACTTTGGAAGGCCGAGGCGGGCGTATTGCCTGAGCTCAAGAGTTTACGAATAGCCTGGGCAACCCAGTGAAACTCAGTCTCTACTAAAATACAAAAAAATATAAACATTAGCCAGGCATGGTGGTGGGTGACTGTAGTCTCAGCCGCTCAGGAGGCTGAGGCAGGAAAATTTTTGAACCTGGGAGGTGGAGGTTGCAGTGAGCTGAGATTGTGCCACTGCACTCCAGTCTGGTGACACAGCGAGATTCTGTCTCAAAAAAGAAAATAGCCACACTAGAGTATGTGGGACCATCCCAGAAAACTGGTGCCATGTCAGCCCATGGGAGGTTGTGCAGTGTTAGAAACAGATGCTTGGTGCCACAGAGAAAAATCAGCCCTGAGACAAAGAATCTTCTAGCAATGCAATTTTTACTTCCTGGACTGCAGGAAGGGTACCCTCACTAGCCATCTTGCACAAGAGGACAATGAGCAAAGGAAAACACACAGATTTATCCCTCACATATTTGGGGTCGTCCTTACTGCTGTGTCTGATCTCCATTGGCTGGAGCCAGACCTCACCATCTAAACTAAAACCAGATTGGCTACAACTTAAAACTTTTCTAAACAGGTGAAAGCAATGGAGAGCTGGGACATGCCTGTGAGCACGTCCAGCACAGATAACTTCGTTAAAGTACAAGGACATAGAATGTACTACGTGCCTGTAAGCATGGCGTGTCTAACAGCTACATAGGATAGGGCTTAACAAAGCTATTAGCACACTTATGATTTATTTTTTAACAAGAAAGGACACTTTAAAGAGGAACTTTTTTACTTCCCACATGCAGAATCCAGCCATTCCCCCGCCTCGGTCCCCTCTGCCAGCCTCCCTACTACTCCACAGCAGGGTCCACCATCCAGAGGCCCCTGCCCCTGCTCGCCCTGCCCCTCCTGATCCCATCCAGAGCCCTGCTCAGAGAGCACCCTCTTCCCTCACGCTCCTTTCTCTTGCCCACGGTTCTGATCGTCTCTGCAGCAAGCCAGGCCACGTGACTATGGTTACTGCCTGTCCTCCGTCTCCCCTCAATAGAATGCAGACCCCCTTGGAGAGGGACCCAAATCCATTTCATTGACTTACAAACCCTCAGTGCCTGCCACAGAAGGCTTGACTGCAGTTAGCGGGTGAGGAAATGAATGAAAAGGGCAAGGTGCTCAGTGGTGCTGGCTTCCTGTGTCCCAGGTTCCTGCCAAGACTGACAAATGGGCCTCCTGGACCCTGAGACCACCAGCCACAACCTGGTTCCCAGGCCTCGTGCCAGGCTCCCAGCTAGAGAGGTATACCTACCGTATATGGGCCAGGCCACCACCTGGGTCTCTCTCTTTCCACCCCTGGGAGCCCAGCAGTCAGCGGTCACCGCCTGGGTCTCTCTCTTTCCACCCCTGGGAGCCCAGCAGTCAGCAGTCACCGCCTGGGTCCCTAAGCTCTCAGTATAGCCCAGGATTCCAGTTGGAGAGAGGTTCACCTCCCAGGCCCAGAACTACATTCCTGGTGGCATCTGGTGCCAGGACTCAGGGCCTGCCAGAGGTCAGCCCTGCAGGTCAAAGGGCTGTGGGTCCCCCCTGGCCCCAGGTGGGACAGAGGAGCACCAGGTGCCTACACAAGTCCTCAGAGGCAGTGCCTGGCTGCACCCCAGCTGCAATGAGGACACAGAGGCCTGGAGCCTTGCATGGCCTGCCCCACACCACACAATGAGGAAGTGCTGGGACAGACACAGAGCAGGACTGCCCACTCCAGGGGCCACAGGCCCTCTCAGGGAGAGCCTAGCCTGGGTGTGGCTGCTGAGGAGACAGGCAAGGGGGGCAGGTGAGTTACTTTCCTCTCCCCCATCCCAGTGAATCTCAGTGAGCTGAGGGGTCCAGCGTTCCTCCACATGACTGTAGAGGGTCCTCACAGAGACAGGGACCCAGCCCTCCCCTCTGCTGGGGACCCAGCCCAGTGAGGGTCAGAGGGCCCCCAGGTTAGAAGGGACTCAGAGGGCATCCACACCTTCCTGGAGGTCATCTTGCCCAGCGCTCTTTCCCTACCAGGGGCCCATCAGGTGGGCCTGAGTGCCCTCCACACCCTTGGCGATTACACAGTGAAATTTCAGGGAGGTGGCCTTAGTATGAATGAAGGAATGTATGAATGAAGGAATGCGTGGTAGGAGGTGACAGTGGTGACTCAGGGTGACTCAGCTGGAGCCTGCCAAGGGCCTGCTGAGCAGCTGTCTGCAGCCACAGTGGCCCCCAGCCTGCCCACCCTGCAGCAGGGGGCAGTTTTCCTTTCCCCAGGGCCTAACTTTCCTGCTGGCTTCATGCCCAGACATTTAGAAAACAGTGGGGAAGAGGGTGCATGACAGGTGCCCGGGCTGAGCCTGGGAGTAGAGTGAGGGAGGGCCTGAGAGAAGAAGAGAGAGACAGGGGTGCTGCCCCTCCTCCTAGAAAAACCTGGACACTCCACCCAAGAGGACTGTCTCATCCGGTAAATCCTCATAATCCAGATGGGAAACCAAGGCCAGGAAGGGAGAAGATTGGCCACAGTCAAGGGGCTGATAAGTCCGAACCAAGAAAATGACCACGCCTCTTGGTCCTAGCCACATCATTGGTCTTCTAGTTGGTGAGGGACATGGGTGTCATCCTATATATCCCACGGCTCCATCCTTGAAGTCGAGCAGGCCCCATCAGGGTCTCTGCTAGAAGAATCTGACATTGCCCATATGCCTGAGATGACCAGATGCTTATTTCACTTTACAACCCCCTCCCCATCTATCCGTGATCTACCTGTCCACGCATTCACCCACCCATCCACATCCACACATTTATCCATTATTATCAATCCATCCTTCCATCTGTTCCTCCATCATCCACCCTTCCTTCCATCCACCCATCCCTCATCCATCCACCCACTCCTCCACCTTCCCTCAGACCATCCACACATTCATTTATCCATTTATCCTTCCACAAATCCATCTGGAATTCATACCCTTTGGCTACTGGATCATTCATCCATCAATTCCTTATTCATTAAACAAACCCTAGTAAGCCTTGACAGGGTAGCCACTCCTGTGACTTTCCCCTGACCCCCAGCCTTCCACACCCTGCTCCCTCCTCTCCAGCCATCAAGCCCTACTCATCCCAGCAGGCCCCAGTGACTCAGACATTCATGGCCCATGACTTTCAGGAGCTCATAGTCTCATGGGACAGACAAAATCTGAACTCAGAAAACTCTAAACCAGGCAGAAGTGCCCGTGCCTCCACCCCTCCCCGTCTCCAGGATGGTGGAGTCCTCAGTCCTGCTCCTGCTGCTGCTGATCTTTGCTCCTCACCTGCTGGGGACGGGGAGGACCCAAGCTCCCCATTCTTGCACCAGCTGGCTCAGAGAGAGGGGTCGATGCGGAGGGGAGGAGGCCTGGGGCAGCAGAGAATGAGAAGAGCCTGCCACTTCCTGCCTGGCTCGCGCTGGGCCCCCAGTGCTCCTAGGAGTGTTCTCTGGTGCTTGGCTGCAGGGCCTCGTTAATTCTGGACCTGCCCAGTGCTTTGAGATCCCTGGATAAGAGGGAATTCCAGAGGGGCAGCTCAGCCTCATAAAACCGTAATGAGCTGCGTTCTTCCTGCTGCGTTTTTGTCATCACGAGGACATGGTACAGCTTTCGCATTTCCAAGTGCCTAAATGCCTCGCCCCTGTAATGGTTTAATCCCCACAGCAGCCATGGCCGGAGGGTCAAGCAGGGTGGTGAGAGGCCAATGGACTGCAACTCGGGTGACTCTGCCAGCACCAACTGCGTGACCTTGAACAGAACTTGCCTCTCAGGCCTCAGTTTCCTCAACTGCAGAAGGAGAGTCAACGCCTCCTCGAAGGGGCAGCGCGAGGGTGAAATGAGACTCTGGATCGGAGACCCCACAGCTGTGCCGTGGCGATTGTGCTGACCAAAGCTGTGGTCAACGGGGCGGGGCCGGCCATGCACACAGGCCCGCAGGGGCTCCTCACCGTCCTCGGAAAAGGTCCAAGCTGCTCAGCCTGACCAACCTCCTGGCCTGGCCTCCATCCCCGCTCCACACCACCCAGACCCCCACACACACTCCTCTCCAGCCCACCCCAGGGGCTCTCCTGCATTCAAAACTTGAGCACGGTGTCCCTCTGCCTGGAGCCCCCCCACCCCGCCGCCTCTCCTCCCAGCCAGCCCCTTCCCCTGGCTGGTATCTCATCCTTCAGGACTCCGCTCAGATGCCCCCTCTTCCAGGGAGTCTTCTCTGATGCCTAGGTTCGGTGCTCCCCCTCCTCTGCATCTCCTCTGCTAAGGCACGTGCACTGCGCACCCTTACCGTCCAGGGCTGCTGTTCTGTCTCCACCATCAGACTGGCAGCGTGGGAGGGCGGGGACCACATCAAAATCACTGATGTGCCCAGAGGGCCAGTGGGGCCTGGCACTGGGGGGCCACAGAAACATCTGATGCGTGGAGAATGAGCGATGCCATGTGACCCGGGATCCCTGTAGCCACCTAGCAGTGACTTGTAGGAGACACGAGGTTGGCTTTAGGAGTCTGCCCCAACAGGCATCGTTTTCTTCCCTCCCCTTATCTTCCCTCCTGCTTGGATCCACCCCAGCCTGAGAGGGAACCACAGACAGACCTGGGCCCATCAACCGTCCTCCCTGGGCCTCCCAGTCCTGTGCTGAAACAAGGATGGGTCAGTGGGGCCGGGGGAGCACCAAGGCACATGCCCAGCCCTCAGCTCCTGCTGAGTCCTGGGTTTGAGGCCCTGCTCCAGGCCCTTGGGGTGAGCCAGGAGGCACTGTGGGGGACAGAAGCATAGAGGCAGGAGGGGGAGGTCCTGGCAGTGGCCCTGGGGTAGACAAACTCAAGCCTCTGAGACCCCAGGAGCCCCCTCGTTGGCCCCCGCAAACTTGCAAACACCCTGTGACCTGGCTGTGGGGCTGTGGCCGTGCAGCCCAGGCAGGACACAGGAAGCGGGCGGGTCGTGTTTTTGTGAATGAAACTGCAGCCCGGCTTCCTCGGGTCCCCACGCCCTACCCTGCCGGCCGCGCTTGACCACTCCGTAACCTCAGGCGAAGCGCTGGCAGAAAGGGGGAACTTCAAAACGAAAGTGTGAGTCAGACGGGAGAAGGAAACCAGGAGAGAAATTCTTGTTTCATGGAGGCCTCGCATGAGAGCTGCAGCCTCACCCCCAGCAGTCCCGGCCCCAGGGATGCCCACTGGCAGCCTTGGCCCCCTCCAGTGCCATCTGGACGGGATGGGGTCGCCCACACCCTCTCTGGGGCCCTCGACAAGGATGGCTGCAGGCCAGTCATTTTCTATTTATCCCAGGAATGTTGACTGAGCACCTGCTGCGTGCCCGGCCTTGTGCTGTGAACAAGGCCAGCAGGGCCCGGCCTTCAAGGAGCCGACAGTCCGCACTGGTGGCTGTTAACAGGGCAGCAGGTGACTTGTTGCCAGGCTGGGACCACCATCCTGGGAGAGCTCGGCATGATCAGTGCAGGCCTGTGGGGCTGCGGGAACAGACCGATGGGACCCACAGATGGCTCGGGGGCAGCCAGGCCTCTGCTGAGCTGCCCAGGTCCCCTCAGGTAGGACCAGAGGGGAGCAACACGGAGCAAGTTGAATAGTTCGTCTGAGGTTGTTACTCGTGCTACTATGGAGGTAAACAGGTAGCTGTGACGGACTGGCAGGGTGTTTCTGGGAGGAGGTGGCGTGCTGCTGGGCTGGGAAGGCGACTGGACCACCAGGAAGAGTGGAGTCATGTGCACGCAGGTGGGAGGGAGACCCGGGGAAGCAGCAAACTGCAGAGGTCGCTGGATAGAAGAACAGGGAATGACGGGGCCAAAGATAAGAATGTGGCGGGGCACGTGGGGCGCTGGGGGTGGCTCCCAAAGCCCCCACCGGCCTTTTGAACCCAGAGCTTGGGCAAGGCTTGTGACCAGACAGAAAGGAAGGGCGCTGAACACCAGGAGTTCCCTCCTTGCAGACAGTCAGCTTTGGGGAAGTCGCAGTCCGTCGCCCTTGGAACAGCCAGGAAAGCCCCCTCCATCCTGGGCGTCTGGGGCTGGGGTGTGAGGCAGGGCTGCTCACCCAGCCACCTGCCTGGGACCCCCCCAAGCTTCCTTTTGACCCCAGCTCCCCACCCAGGCAGGTTCTTCCTCTCTCCCTCATTGCTTGGAACGAACGGACTCTGCTGTCCCTTTAAAGGGACCTGAGTCACAGAGTTAAGAATGAAACTGACTCATGGTGGAAGGGGTGGTCACCAGCTGGCCAGGCGCCAGGGCTGCAGCGGGAGAGGAAGCCGGGCGACCGCAGCTGCCTGTGTGTGCTCTGCTGCAAAGGGCAGAAACCACAAAACCCCATTTGAAATTCCGCCGTGCAGTGCGTCTTGTGTAATGAGGTTACCCCTCATAATGGGGGCATTCAGGGCCCACGCGGGCCTGGGGGCTGGGGGCCTGCCCCACCAGGACCAGCTGATGCTGATGTCATCTTCAGTTAGCAGTACCCCCTCCCTTGATTAAGAACTTTAAAATAAATGCACCAGGAAACTACAGTGAGAGCCAGAACGGAAGTCTTGGTTTTATTTATAGTTGATAACTTACATCCGGCCTGCTCCCCGAGGAAGCTCAACGGGGAGGAGAAAGGGCCCAGAGGAGCCAGCGAGAAAAATGCCCAAACCCCTGAGCTAATATGGTGACTGAGAGCAAGCCTAAAGCTCCCTTCTGAGCTCCCCAGCAGCCAAAGCAAAGAGAGTACAGTGCCCTGCAGCATGACGTCACGGAAAACCAGGGTCTGTGGATCCTGGGTTCCAATAAGAACCTTAGATTCTGTTTTCTCACTGGAAAATGGGGAGAAAAATATGAATTGGTTGGGAGGGCATGCAGCACACACAGTGTCTGGATGCGCTTCAGAGGCCCCATCAGTCTAGGGTCTGCAAGAAGACAGCACAGGTGCCTCCCTCTCCGTGCCCGTGCGCAGGGCAGACATCACTCGGACTGCAACATGCTTTCCTGCAGCCAGATTCAGCCTCACAGCCAAACTGCACAAGCTCTCCCGGGGCTACCACGAATGCCCCGTCGGCTGGAGCTGAACTTGCACGTTCCCCGGCCTCTAACCAGTTAAGGAAAGGATCAGAAGGAGCTGGGTCATCGTGATCTTCCCAGCACCTGGCTCTTGCCTGCACTTGGCAGATGCTCAAGAAAAGATTGTCTAGTTAAGGAACAGGCAGGGAAGGACGGGAGAGAGGAGAAAAAGAGGAGAGGGTGGAAGAATTGGGAGAGGAAACTTAATCCTTAGGCAAGTGGTTGAGCTTCTCTGGGCCTCGGTTTCCTCATCTGTTAAGTGGAGGGTTTTAGTAGCTACCTAATGGAGTCATTCTGAGGAGTAAATGAGGCCGGGCGTATAAACCATGTGGCACACAGGACGTCCTCAACAAGTGAGAATGATCATGAGGAAGAGGGGAAGGAGGTGGACGTGGAGAGGGGAAGCTCTTGACACTGGGGGTGGGCATGTGGTGGGCCCCACCTGGCCAGTCCTCCTAACTCCCACGCCCCACACCCCCAGGGCCTCAGCAGTCAGCCAGGACCCTGCCAACCCCAGAGGCGGTCCCCAGGTGGACCAGTTCGGGGTGGGGTGCCAGTGGGAGTCAGGCATGCTCTTCTTCCTCTTTCAGTCAGGGAAGCTCCATTCTGCCAGGGTCACACAGAGCGCCCCAGCGCCGGCTAGAAGTCCTCACCCAGGTGAGCGCAGAGCCACACCCATGCGCAACCCCGTAATTTCTGCAGAAAGCCTGTGCCGCCCATGCACCTCCTCAGGGCACGAGCCACCGGCCTGCTCAACGCCCACCCTAAAGGCTTCTCCCAGGGGACCACCAATGCCTACCACCCTTGCAGACTGAATTCCAGAACTCCTGTGCCCAGTGCCACACAGAGTGCCTGGTGGCGCATCTGTGACCTGCCTGGCCCGGGGCAGGTCTGCGTCTTCCACCTCCTGGCTGAGCCCCACACCTGTCTGGACAAGCTTGTCTCCCTTGGTCATCAGCTTCAGCAGCAAACCACAGAGACACAAATGCTCCTCTCACTGCAACATGCAGAGTCTGGGAGAAACGGAGGAAGCCCAGGATCGGCCAGCTTTGGAGCCCTCCATGAAGCATCCAGCCTACAGGGTGAAAACAGTGACCAGTTCCTGAATTCAGGGGGGACAGAAAACCAACAAGAAAACAGATGAATAAACCAGATATGAGCAGGTGGCATTCACCCCCACAAGAGAAGAGGATGCCGGGGTCGGGGAAGTGCCCGCACCTGGTGGGGGTGCAGGGCCAGGAAGGACGCACCACGGAGAGATGACACCAGGAGGGAGATGGGCCCAGGCAGAGGGACCAGCGGGTGTGAGACCCAGCAGGGAGAGCTGGGGTGTGGGTGATGCAGTCTCTGAGGGCCACAAGCCAAGGGAAGGAGCCAGACGCTGTCCTAAGTCCCAGGGGAAGTCACTGGAGGCGTTAAACGTGGCATGACATGGCTGGATTTAAGGTCTGAGATGAACTTTCCTGCTCCTGAATGGACTCTGAAGAGAAGGAGGATCCTACCTTCCATAACCCACCTGGGAAAGGCACTGACCTCCTTGACCCAGGGGAGGGCAAGAGGCCCCTGCCCTGTGCCTGGGTCCCCACAGCCTCCAGGGTCCCTTCATGTCTTCACTGAACAAGCCTGGAACCTGGGAGCAGAGGTATTTGCCCAAGTCCACAGAGCAGCCCCAGCCTCCCCATCTCTGGTGCAATGGTGTGGGCAGCCTTCTCCTCCTGGTTTATGGCCACAGAGGACTCCAGGCACAGTGGTCCTCACCGGATCTAGGGACCATGGGGACGGCTGCCCTCTGTGTGTGACCATGGCTGGGCAGCAGCCAGCTGTGGGCTGTCATGGGTGGGGCCTGGAGGCCTCTGGCTGTATAGAGTTCTAGCTTTGGCACCACCCTGGGGGCTCCGGGTGGGAGGTGCCCACCAGAGGGGACCTGGGCAGCTCAGCAGAGGCCTTGTCACTTCCAAGCCATCTGTGGGTCCCACCGGTCTGTTCCTGCAGCCCCACCGGCCTGCACTGGTCATGCCAGCTTTCACAGGATGATGGCCCCAGCCTCGTAAGGAGTCACCTGCTGCCCTCCTGCCCCTCCAGCTGGTCCCCCACCCAGCAGCCACAGGGCCCTCCTTAAAACCTAAGAAACACCCTGCTTCTTACCTGCTCAGACCCCACCAAGGCCCAGCCACCTCACTCCAGATCAACTCGAGAGTCTTCACTGAGCCCAAAGGCAGAAGTGCCCAGAAAGCACGTGGGGCTCAGCAGGTGGTAAGGCGCCTGGACTAGTAGCCACCAGCTGAACAGGCCATCCCTGAAGCCACACACGCCCCAGCCGCGCAGGGGTGACCGCCGAGGCTTCCATGACTGCCGTGTGGGTGGGGCTAACATGGCCAGTGAAAGCACTGGGTTCAGTGGGGAGGGCGTCTCCCGCCCTCTGACTGTCCAAGGTGGGGAAAAGGTCAGCTTCAGGTGAGGGAGAAGTCGGATGCCTGGCTTTGGGTGAGGGAGACCCCCGGACGCCTGGCTTCTGCCCTGGTCTCAGCCCGGGCTCCCCACTCGCTTGGCCTCTCCCAAACATACTTCCCTGCTTTGCAGGGACGTGGGTTTGTGTGACAATAACAGGAGAATCAAGGCAAGAATAGCCTTGGTGGGTGGAGCTGCCTGGTGGGTGGGACTAACCCATGTGGGTGGAGCTACTTGTGGGTGGGGCTAGCCCAGGTGGGTGGGGCTGATTGGGGGCGGGGCTAGCCCGGGTGGGTGGGGCTTTCTTCTCTGCCAACATTTCCTTCTCTCTGTTAAGGCCAGGGCAGAGCCCACACATGGGTGTGCCCAACCTTAAGGCC
The DNA here is from genome assembly GCA_031835075.1 of Saguinus oedipus. Lineage (NCBI taxonomy): Eukaryota > Metazoa > Chordata > Mammalia > Primates > Cebidae > Saguinus > Saguinus oedipus. Next base: position 48,710,997 of record CM063178.1, read on the forward strand.
TGCCCTGTACTACAAACAACTCTATGCACATAAACTAGTAAATCAGGAAGAAATGGATAAATTCCTGGACGCCTGTGTCCTCCCAAGCCTAAACCAGGAGGAAGCCGAAACTATGAATAGACCAATAACAAGGTCTGAAGTTGAGGCAGCAATTAAGAGCCTACCACACAAAAAAAGCCCAGGTCCAGATGGGTTCACAGCTGAATTCTACCAGACACACAAAGAGGATCTGGTACCATTCCTTCTGAAACTATTCCAAATAATCCAAAAAGAGGGAACCCTTCCCAAATCATTTTATGAGACCAACATCATCCTGATACCAAAACCTGGCAGAGACTCAACAAGAAAAGAAAACTTCAGGCCAATATCCATGATGAACATAGATGCAAAAATCTTCAATAAAATACTGGCAAACCGATTGCAACAGCACATTAAAAAACTTATCCATCATGATCAAGTAGGATTCATCCCGGGGATGCAAGGCTGGTTCAACATACGCAAGTCTATAAATGTAATTCACCACATAAACAGAAGCAAAAACAAAAACCACATGATTATCTCAATTGACGCAGAGAAGGCATTTGACAAAATTCAACAGCCCTTTATGCTAAAAACCCTCAATAAACTTGGTATTGATGAAACATATCTCAAAGTAATAAAAGCTATTTACGACAAACCAATAGCCAATATCATACTGAATGGGCAAAAACTGGAAGCATTCCCTTTGAAATCCGGCACTAGACAAGGATGCCCTCTCTCACCACTTCTATTCAACATAGTACTGGAAGTTCTAGCCAGAGCAATCAGGCAAGAAAAAGAAATAAAGGGTATTCAAATAGGAAAGGTGGAAGCCAAATTGTCTCTATTTGCAGACGACATGATAGTATACCTAGAAGACCCCATCACCTCAGCCCAAAAGCTCCTGAAACTGATAAGCAACTTCAGCAAAGTCTCAGGATATAAAATCAATGTTCAAAAATCACAAGCATTCCTATACACCAATAACAGACTTAAAGAGAACCAAATCAAGAACGAACTACCATTCATAATTGCTACAAAGAAAATAAAATACCTAGGAATACAACTCACTAGGAATGTAAGGGACCTCTTTAAGGAAAACTACAAACAACTGCTCAACGAAATAAGAGAGGACACAAACAGATGGAGAAACATTCCATGCTCGTGGTTAGGAAGAATCAATATCGTGAAAATGGCTATACTGCCCAAAGTAATTTACACAATCAATGCTATCCCCATCAAACTACCATTGAATTTCTTCACAGAACTGGAAAAAACCACCATGAATTTCATATGGAACCAAAAAAGAGCCCGCATTGCCAAGTCAATTCTAAGCAAAAAGAACACAGCGGGAGGCATCACGCTACCAGACTTCAAACTATACTACAAGGCTACAGTAATCAAAACAGCATGGTACTGGTACCAAAACAGAGATATAGACCAATGGAACAGAACAGAAGCATCGGAGGCAACACAAAATATCTACAACCATATTATCTTTGATAAACCAGACAAAAACAGGCAATGGGGAAAGGATTCCCTATTTAACAAATGGTGTTGGGAAAACTGGCTAGCCATGTGCAGAAAGCAAAAACTGGACCCCTTCCTGACACCTTACACTAAAATTAACTCCAGATGGATTAAAGACTTAAACCTAAGACCTGACACAATAAAAACCCTAGAAGAAAATGTGGGCAAAACCATTCAGGACATAGGAGTAGGCAAGGACTTCATGACCAAAACACCAAAAGCATTGGCAACAAAAGCCAAAATAGACAAATGGGACCTAATCAAACTCCACAGCTTCTGCACGGCAAAAGAAACAGTCACTAGAGTGAATTGGCAACCATCAGAATGGGAAAAAATCTTTGCAGTTTACACATCTGACAAAGGGCTGATATCCAGAATTTACAAAGAACTCAAACAGATTTACAGGAAAAAAACAAGCCCATTCAAAAATGGGCAAAGGATATGAACAGAAACTTTACAAAAGAAGACATACATGAGGCCAACAAACATATGAAAAAGTGCTCATCATCATTGGTCATTAGAGAGATGCAAATCAAAACCACATTGAGATATCATCTCACACCAGTTAGAATGGCGATCATTAAAAAATCTGGAGACAGCAGATGCTGGAGAGGATGTGGAGAAATAGGAACACTCTTACACTGTTGGTGGGAGTGTAAATTAGTTCAACCATTGTGGAAGACAGTGTGGCGATTCCTCAGGGACCTAGAAATAGAAATTCCATTTGACCCAGCAATCCCATTACTGGGTATCTATCCAAAGGACTATAAATCATTCTACTATAAGGACACATGCACACGAATGTTCATTGCAGCACTGTTTACAATAGCAAGGACCTGGAACCAACCCAAATGCCCAATGATGATAGACTGGACTGGGAAAATGTGACACATATACACCATGGAATATTATGCAGCAATCAAAAATGATGAGTTTGTGTCCTTTGTAGGGACATGGATGAATCTGGAGAACATCATTCTCAGCAAACTGACACAAGAACAGAAAAAGAAATACCGCATATACTCACTCATAGGTGGGTGAGAAAAATGAGAACACATGGACACAGAGAGGCAGTCTACTATACACTGGGGACTGTTGGGGGGAATGGGGGAGGGACAGCGGGGGGGCTGGGGGGGATGGCCTGGGGATGAATACCAAGTGTGGGTGAAGGGGAGGAAGGCAGCAAAGCACACTGCCATGTGTGTACCTATGCAACTATCTTGCACGTTCTGCACATGTACCCCCAAACCTACAATGCAATAAAAATTAAAAAAAAAAAAAAAAAAAAAAGGCCTGCCCTGGGTGAGTCAGGCCTACCCAGCTCACCTGGGTCCTACCTGAGGGAAACCTACACAGCCAACCCCCTCAAGGATCCTGAAGCCACCCAGGGGACCAATGGGGCTAGGGTGCCACTCATTCATTCTTTCATTCAATTATTCATTTATTTACTGGCTTCACCACTCCTTCTTGGGTACTATTAAGAACAGGGGCCCTAGGAATATAGAACCTCCTTAGGGGTCTCCTGCAAGTCAGGAACCCTAAGAACAAGCTATGTAACCCAGGTGGCCTCTCTGTGAGGGGTCCCCCTTAGCAGATGAGGAGCTAAGCCACGGAGGCCTCACAGCTGGGCAGCTGGGGTTGGACCCCACAGACTGGAGGGAGATGGGCAGGGTCAAGGGGTTCTGCTGGCCCCAGGCCTAGTTGTACATATCTTCGTTAGCACTAAAAATGGGTACCCGCTCAATTCCTACTCTTCACTGAGCACAGGGGGCTCTCGGCCCTTCCCTCCTCCTCCCTGCACCTTCCCGCAGTTCCACACAGGTGTACTGAAGACTTGCTAAGGGCCAAGCCCAGCACCAGGCAGGGCACACAGCAGGGAACCCAAGGCAGCCCACCCTGCCCAGCTCTCCAGGACACTGTGGTCAATGCCAGCAGGAAGCACAGAGAGGCCAGGGGAAGAAGGGCAGGCAGAAGGAGGGAGCCAGCAGAGGGGAGAGAGGGCCGGCAGCTCGGTGCACCTGGACCCTGGTGGAAGCCTGCTGCGACCAGAGGAGGGCCTGCAGCCCAGAACTAGCCCCAGACCCACAGGGCCTCATGGGGCTTCACAGGCCTTGTTGGGGATTTGGACTTTATCCCGAGGGCTGGGGATCCTGCATGTTGCTGAGGCTGGGCAAATTGGCATTTGAGAAGCCTCCCCCAGCTGCAGTGGAGGGGAATTGGAGGGAGTGGGAGAGGAAGTTCCCATGCTCGCTCAGGTGGGAGATGGTGGTGGGAGGGACAGTGACCCTGACAGGACTCCGGGACAAATTAAAGGTAAGGACCCAGGAGAGGAGTATCCAGACAGCTCCCAGGAAGATGGTGACACCACCCTGTGAGGTGAGAGTCAGAGTGTCAACTGGTCCCCGCTGAACTGGAGGTGCAAAGCTTCTAAGATACCCAGGGCAGACTCTGCAGCTCCTCCAAAGGCAAGAGCTCTGCTCTGCCCCCAGGGAATCAGGGGAGGTCTCCCCAGTGCCCTGCTGGGACCTCCAGAGCCCCTAGGAAAGCCTCCCCTCACCGAACCACCAGCCCACCAGCGCCACCTACCGGCTGCTCAGGGCAGGCCCCCAGCAACTTGCTGAGGGCAGATCCTGATGTGTCCCCATTTTAGAGATGGGGAAACTGAGGCCAGGAGACAAGATGAAGCCTGTATGAGGTTACATACAGGTGGAAGTGGCTTAAGACCTCAATTCTGCTTGGCAGATCCTCTCCAAAGAGCAGATAGAAGGGGGTGGTGTCAGAGGATATTTCACCTTACCTTTGTCTGCTGTCAGCATTCCAACAACCCTAGATTCTTTTGGCACCCCTCAGTGTCACTCAGTCTCACCAGAGCCTTGCTCTGATTATCAGGGCTCATCTTTTGGGCTGATATCTGCTGCTGGGACTCCCAACAGCCCACTTGGGTCCTGCTGGGGAGGACTGTAGAAATCTCACTGTCCCAGCTTGACTTTCTCCCTCTGTCTTCGACACTCAGAGTGCCAGCCCACCTGTTAAATCATGATGAGTTGGTGATGGTGATGATGATAGTGATGGTGATGATGGTAAGGACATGGTGATGATGATAATAGTAATAGTGATGAGAGTGAGAGTGATAATGAGATGATAATGGTGATGATGGTGGTGATGGTGGTAGTGATGGTGGTGGTGATGGTGATGGTGATGGTGGTGATTGTGATGATGGTGATGATGATGGTTATATGATTATGATGGTGATGGTAATGGTGGTGGTGATGATGTTGGTGATGGTGATTATGGTGATGATAATGGTGGTAATGATGGTGGTGATGGTGATGATGATGGTGATGGTGATGGTGGTGGTGATGATGTTGGTGATGGTGATGGTGGTGGTGATGATGATGGTTATATGATTATGATGTTGATGACGGTGTTGATGATGATGGTGATGGTGATGTGATGATGATGGTGATGGTGATGATGATGGTGGTGATGGTAATGATGGTGGTGATGGTGATGGTAATGGTGGTGGTGATGATGTTGGTGATGGTGGTTATGGTGATGATGGTGATAATGGTGGTAATGATGGTGGTGATGGTGATGATGGTGGTGATGGTGGTGATGTTGGTGATGGTGATGATGGTAATGATAATGGTGGTGATGGTGATGGTGGTGGTGATGATGATGATGGTTATATGATTATGATGGTGATGATGGTGTTGATGATGGTGGTGATGGTGATTATGGTGATGATGGTGATGACAATGGTGGTAACGATAGTGGTGATGGTGATGGTGGTGATGGTGATGATGGTAATGATAATGGTGATGGTGGTGGTGATGATGGTGATGATGATGGTTATATGATTATGATGATGACGGTGTTGATGATGATGGTGGTGATGGTGGTGGTAGTGATAGTGGTGATGGTGATGGTGGTGATGGTGATGATGGTAATGATAATGGTGATGATGGTGGTGGTGATGATGGTGATGATGATGGTTATATGATTATGATGATGACGGTGTTGATGATGATGGTGGTGATGGTGGTGGTTATGGTGATGGTGATGATGATGGTGGTGATGGTGATGATGGTAGTGATAGTGATGGTGATGATGGTGATGATAATGGTGGTGATGATGGTGGTGATGGTGATGATGATGGTGGTGACGATTATGGTGATGGTGATGGTGGTGATGTTGGTGACGGTGATGATGGTGATGGTGATGATGGTGGTGATGGTGATGGTGATTATGATGATGGTGATAGTAATGGTGGTGGTGATGATGGTGATGGTGGTAATGGTGGTGATGGTGATGGTGGTGATGGTGATGATGGTGGTGATAGTGATGGTGATGGTGATGGTGATGATGATGGTAGTGATAGTGATGGTGATGGTGATGATGGTGATGATAATGGTGGTGATGATGGTGGTGATGGTGATGATGGTGGTGACGATGATGGTGATGGTGATGGTGGTAATGGTGGTGGTGATGGTGATGATGGTTGTGATGATGGTGATGATGGTGGTGGTGACGGTGGTGATGATGGTGGTGATGGTGATGGTGGTGGTGATGATGGTGATGGTGACTGTGATGGTGGTGATGTTGGTGATGGTGGTGGTGATGATGATGATGGCGGTGATGATGGTGATAGTGGTGCTGGTGATGATGGTGGTGATGGTGATGGTGGTGGTGATGATGGTGATGGTGATGATGATGGTGGTGACGATGATGGTGATGGTGATGGTGGTAATGGTGGTGGTGATGGTGATGATGATGGTGGTGACGATGATGGTGATGGTGATGGTAGTAATGGTGATGGTGATGGTGATGATGGTGGTGATGATGGTGATGATGGTGGTGGTGACGGTGGTGATGATGGTGGTGATGGTGATGGTGGTGGTGATGATGGTGATGGTGACTGTGATGGTGGTGATGTTGGTGATGGTGGTGGTGATGATGATGGCGGTGATGATGGTAATGGTGGTGGTGATGGTGATGATGGTGGTGACGATGATGGTGACGGTGATGGTGGTAATGGTGGTGGTGATGGTGATGATGATGGTGGTGACGATGATGGTGATGGTGATGGTGGTAATGGTGGTGGTGATGGTGATGATGGTGGTGATGATGGTGATAGTGGTGCTGGTGATGATGGTGGTGATGGTGATGGTGGTGGTGATGATGGTGATGGTGACTGTGATGGTGGTGATGTTGGTGATGGTGGTGGTGATGATGGTGATGGTGATGATGATGGTGGTGACGATGATGGTGATGGTGATGGTGGTAATGGTGGTGGTGATGGTGATGATGGTGGTGATGATGGTGATAGTGGTGCTGGTGATGATGGTGGTGGTTACGGTGGTGATGATGGTGGTGATGGTGATGGTGGTGGTGATGATGGTGATGGTGACTGTGATGGTGGTGATGTTGGTGATGGTGGTGGTGATGATGATGGCGGTGAGGATAACTTTTACTGAACATGCACCATATGTCAGTGGTTTTCCCACACTATTTCATTTAACCCTCATGACAACTTTATGAGCTAGGACCACTGTTATCCCCATTTTACAGAGGAGGAACCTAAGGTGACGAGTGGCTCAGTCACATAACAAGTTAGCAGTAGAACCTAGAGGCACAGCCAGGCAGTTGCACCAAGACCTGCTCCTAACATCACCCAACACTGCTTTTGGCTTAGCCTACAGAGCTGTCTTTGTGACCTCTTCTCTGATACCCCTTGTCTGAGACAAAGGGCAGTTCCTCCCACCATCCACACCAGTCTGGCTGCTCTTTCACAGTAAGACACAACGAGGAAGCCAAAGGCTCTAGAGGAAGGGGCACAGGTGTGCCAGTTTCCCTCAGAGCACTGCCAAGGAGGGACCATGGCTCCTCTGGCGTGGGCATAGGAAGCTCCACCTGCCACTGCTCCATGCCCAAACCTCTTGCTATGAGGGATCAGGCTTGGCCCTGACCCTTCCCCCTGTGAGCAGCTGGCCAGCAGCCAGCCCAGGTTGTAGCCACCAGCATGTTGGCACTGGTCAGCACATGGCATGTCTCCTGTCCAGCACTCAGGGCCTCTGTCAGCACATGGCATGTCTCCTGTCCAGCACCAGGGCCTCGCTGGCCACAGTTGGACTCTGAGAGATGCTGATGTGGACTCAGAATGTGTTTGAGCCTAAAAGCATGCTTTCCATTGGTCCCACCCTGCTTCAAACAAAACAGAAGGCTGGGTTGTTCTAAAAAAAGCACGCACGGCAGCAGCAGCATCTATTGCCCAGGCCCCAGGGGCCGGGCTCTGCCAAAATTTCTACCTGCATGATCCCATTTAACCTTCCGGCTGCCTTGCCAGCGGCCCTCACTCCATTTTACAGATAAGTAAACTGAGGCCTGGAACAGTCAAGGCCTGCTTCTTCAAGGCCATCAGCTGTTGGAGATCAGAGCCAGGATTCTGCACCAAAGCTGTGTGAAGCCAATGACCCTCCCCATGCCCCACCCCAGCCAAACAGGGTGCAGTCTCCATGGGAAAAGTAAGCACCAATGCTGAATTAATTTTTAACGTTGTGAGAGAAGAATTCTGTGACGGACCCCAGCCCTGCCCCCCTGGTGCACATGCCCTACACTGTCCCTGCCACTGTGAATACGATGAACTCCACTCCACGATAAGATTGGGTTAGATAGCACCACTGACTTGTTCATTTTGAGGAAGGGACATTAACCTGATGGGCCTGATCTTACCCCACGAGCCTTTTACAACTAGGTTGGTTTCTCCATCTGGTCCCCAGAGTAGAATTAGGGAGTTGGATAATGAGAAGCACTGCTGGTTTGGAAAAGGAAGGGGACCACATGGCAAGGAATGTGGGTGTCCAAGGGAGCTCAGAGTAGCCCCAGCCGACAGCCAGCAGGAAACAGGGACATCAGTCCTACAACCATGACTGCAAGCAACTGCATTTAGACAACAACCCAGGTAGCGTGGAAGCAGACTCTTCTCCAGATCCCCCAGAAGGAGCCCAGTCTGGCTGACACCCCAACTTCCACCATGTGAGACCACGAGCCGAAGACCCACCAAGCAGTGCCTGGACATCTGACCTGCAGCACTTCGAACTCGCAGGTGGGGTTAAGGTAAGCTATTGAGTTGGTGGCAATTTGTTATGCACATAGATAACTAATGCAGGCATGCCTGCAGGTGGCCTCCGGGGTACCTTTGAGGGTCATGGTCAGTGGGGCCTTTCCTTAGGAGGTTTCTGAGGCCTGGGTTTCTCCTGGGATGGGGGTGAGGGAACTGATGGCCTCTCCACCCAGACCTGCTTGGGTGCTGCAGAATTAGCAGGTGCCACAGTGAGAGCATGAGCTGTGAAGAGCAGGAGGGAGTCCTTGGTTCAAATCGTCACCTTGCACCACCTCTCTGGGCCTCCCATTTCCCAAAAGTAAAGCAAGATTGATGCCAGCAAGTTATGAGAGGGTGAACTAAGTGAGCATTAAAAAGTGCGTAGCTCAGTGCCTGGTGCATAGGACGTGTTTAAGAAGCCACGGATGGTGATCACATGCTGATCTTGACACTATTTGTGTTGTGATTGTCACGCACATGACAGAGGCTGTCCAGGCCAAGCCCTGTAACACTAAAACAGGTACCTGTCTCTCTGCCTTCGTGGCTGGAGCCCCAAGTGGAAATCTCTCCCGAAAGGAGCAACAGAGAAGGCTGGCTGGAGGCCCCTACTGCTCCCGGGGCAGAGAGGGACCCTGCCCATCCGCACTGATAGAGCCACCTACCAAGGTCCTCCAGAGGCTTGCAGAGGGGTCGAAGAAGGCATTCCTTCAACAACAGTAAAAGAACATTTTAGAACCCGAGAGGGTCTTGCTTCTGTGACTCAGGACTGAGGGGGAACTGGACACCTGGCCCTGTGCCAGCACCATGAGAAACAAAAAACAACCCAACTCCTGTTTCTGCGTATTCTAGAAGAGAGACTCAGGGACAATGGCTGGTGGGACTTAACCGTGGTGTGATGGGCCCCCAGAATGGAGCAGAGGAGAGAGATTCTTCACATACAGGTCGTTTACGACACAGTGAGATGCGTGCAAAGCTGGAGGCTGTCTGGGAAGCTGCTGGAGCTGCTAGGAGCTGGGCCAGTGTGGGCAGGGGGCTTTGCTGGGAGTCCTGCAGAGCTAGGAGAACTTTCCAGGCTGTCTGGGTGAGGGGACTCAGCCCAGGCAGAGGCACAGGCGGATGCAGAGGCTGGAGCAGACACAGCAAGTCGGGGAGCCTCAGCTGCTCAGCGTGAGCCGTGCCCACTTCCTTGGGCCAGGGACCCCTGGGCCTTGCTTCCAGACAGGATTCGTGTCCCTTCCAAGACTCACACAGATGACGGACTTAACTGAAATGCACTACAGACAGTGAGCCGGCAGCCACATGGGGGCCAAGGGAGAGGCTGAGAGCAGCGCCATAAGGGTTTAGATTTCACAGGTGTCTGAGGCCAGCGGGTGACCCTAGGCAATGGGTGGGGGCAGTATGGGTTCTTATCTCAGGACATGTCACAAGCTACAGCCAGGTCCTTGAGATAAGAAGGTTCAATGGCTTTGTCCAGTCGCTTTCATAATTTTTCCTCAAACACCACTTAGTTTCAATTTTAGAGCAGTGCCCGCCCAGGCCCAGCACACAGACTATGGCTGTGCCATGCCATTCTCGTGGCAGACATAACTAATTGATTGCAGAATCCTCACTTTAGTGCTCAGGCAACTGACGATGGATTGGGGGTTCTGGAGTCTGAGCCACTCTTCTCGATGGGATCGACTCCCCAGCTTATCATGAAGGCGACACGAAGCCCACCAGAGTCCAGCCCTCCTTTCTGCTGTCTGGGTGCTTTTGGCCATGACAGTTGGAAAATTGTAGTAACAAGTACAAGCGAGGATGAGACAGCTGTCATCCTCTTTCTTTCTGTCTTTGGCTGTCACACACACACACACAAAGGGAGGCAGAGCAAGGTCACGTGCATCGTTTATCATCTGGAGCACAGTAGTGACATGCGCGGCGAGCATGGTGGCAGTTACTATGATTTTCCAACTATCTTGGCCAAGAGGGCAGAGAGGACGGTCAGACCCCGGTGGGCCGGCCAGGTGGGTGTCAGTACCTGGCACGCAGAAGTTGCTCCATCAATGTCTGACGAGTGCAGGAACCCCTGTGCGACGAGGCCGCCTCTCCACCAATCCTCCCCAGTACCTCCTCTCCCATCCCAGCCACGTTTTTGGCCCCTCTGCTTTTCAACTCTTTTCCCAGGAAGTGGGGGTAGGGTGGTGGCATGGGGCAGTGTTCATTAAACCGCTGAAGAGCCGGGGCCCGGAGAAGTTTTCCTGGGGCCTTTAAATGGCTGCTGAGATGGATTTCTAGATAAACGCAGGTTGAGACTAGGCTCTCCCAGGGCTTTCGGCACCCTCCCCCAACCCTCTACTCAACTCCTTCCTCTGGGAATTAATTGGTATCGAGAGAGAACTTTAGGAAATGGCCATGTTTAAAAGGCCCCTGCTTAATGTTCCCTTTAATTAGAATGGGTTTCACTTGACACGGTTTTTGCTGACCTGCAGGGGAGGGCAGCCCTGCCCAGTCACTGCGCGGCGACCCGGGCATTCCCGCGTCTCAGTTATGCCCCATTTGTGAGCTCACTCGGCAGAGTTCAAAAGAATGGCTTTTTCTGCAGCAGAACAACAGCCAGGGTCCAGAGAGTCACTCCCCTCCGTTCAGGCACCTCTGTGGGAACCTGGGTCTGGGACATTCCTCTGGAAGGAAGAATGTGCACGCGGGCACAGGGGTGGGGGTGGCTTCCAAGGGCAGTCACTCAGCAGGCTCAGCAGGCAGGGCATGAGCCCCAGGAGGCCAGGCTCAAGCAGGACCCTGGAGCTGGAGGCGCAAGCAGGGTGGGCACAGGGCCCAGCCCCAGAGCACCCTTAGCCAGACCAAGAGGTGGTCCCCTGAGAGGGTGATGCCAGCAAAGTGGGCCATGGTGGCAAAGGCCAAGAGCTGAGGAAGCCCCGGGGCCCTGAGGCCCTGCCTGATGCCACCCAGGTAGGAGAGCAAACTCCCCAGGGAAGGTTCTCTCTAGAGCAGGACCTTGAGTGAGCTTGGAAGAGCTCGGCTGTACTCAGGGGAGAAACACACCTGCAGACCTCAGAGCCTTCATGCTGCAAAGCCCCATCCCCACTCCTGTCATGCGGTCGACAGAGGCCATCCTTTTTTTTTTTTTTTGAGACGGAGTTTCGCTCTTGTTACCCAGGCTGGAGTGCAATGGCGCGATCTCGGCTCACCGCAACCTCCGCCTCCTGGGTTCAGGCAATTCTCCTGCCTCAGCCTCCCGAGTAGCTGGGATTACAGGCACGCGCCACCATGCCCAGCTAATTTTTTGTATTTTTAGTAGAGACGGGGTTTCACCATGTTGACCAGGATGGTCTCGATCTGTAGACCTCGTGATCCACCCGCCTCGGCCTCCCAAAGTGCTGGGATTACAGGCGTGAGCCACCGCGCCTGGCTTGACAGAGGCCATCCTTGGTGGGTGTCCCCCATGGTGGCTGGAGGATCTGGGCCACCTCCAGCCGTGGAGGGAATGTAGACATGCATGTTTAGTTCCAATCCCCACAGGCTGGGCGCCACCTACAGACATCGAGTTCCACGGTCCTGGGGAGACTGGGAAGTGGGGCTTTAAACCCACTGAACCCCGGAAGAGGTAAGGGAAACACAGAGCGTCCTCACTGGCTCATTCTCAAAGGGCTGGAGATGCAGAGGGAGCTGCGTGCACGGAGGCCTGGAGGCCAGAGACGCGAGGGGAAGCACAGGTGTTCAGGAGCCCTGGACTGTGAGGGGCAAGGGATGGAGAAACAGAAAGAGATGAGGTTGGAGAGTGGGGAGGGGACAACCAAGAAGTTTCTGGAAGGCTATGATGAGCAGCAAGGACTGCATAACAAGGGCTGGGGGACCCATTGAGTGTTCTAGGCTGAGAGTGACATGGTCAGATTGGACAGGAGTGGGCCTCTAGGAACAGCCCTGCAGACCCCCAGCAGGACCACCTGTGAGCTGGGAGGCCACACCCGCTGTCCTCTGAAGCCGTGGCTCAGGCTGAGGGTCAGCTGCAGCGTGGTCTCTCTCCAGAGTGGACGTTGCCGTCCCGAGCATCAGTCAGGATTTCGGAGGATTCCTGCTGGGCCAGGCTGAGGCAGGGCCTCAGGGCAGGAACAGGTGGGGTGAATGTGTGTCCGTGAGAGCGGAGGCCCACAGAGCGCTCCTCCAAGCTCACTGCAGAGCCTTGTGGGAATCCAAACGAGAAAAGACAGCCACCCTGGCCCCAACCCCCACATGGGCCTTCCACGGTCCCGGCCCAGCAGTGCACACCGCAGACACTTCCTCAGGTCCAGGGTGGACACGGGCGCCCGTGGAAACTGCTGAGGCAGTGGCTGGACTCCAGCTGAGGAAACCTTGTTCCCTGCAGCCCAAGGTCATCATTCCAGCCATTCATTCATTCACTCACTCACTCATTCACCCAACAAGAGTCCATTCAGCACCACTGGGGAGCCACTACTGTCCCCAAAGGACATAGTCCCTGCTCTCATGGAGCTTATTCTAGTGGGAGAGGCAGACTCTGAACAGGTGGGGAAGGAAGTCAACAATGACAAGTGTGTCAGTGAGGGGACCAGCCAGCGAGGAGCAGGAGCAGAGCCCCCAACCTGCAAGGAAAAAGCAGTGCAGAGGCTCTCCAGGGAAATCCTGAGGATGACAAGGAGCCCGTGGTGTAGGATGGAGGCAAAGCCACGCCCAGCAGGAGGAACAGCACATGCAAAGGCCCTGGGGCCAGCAGGACCTGAGTCACTGGGAGGGATGCTGCGAGAGCCAGGGCAGGTGTGTCCAGAGAGGCCCCACAGCAGCTGAATTTTAGGACTTCGAAAAGTGCTGTGTGAGGCCAGGCACTGTGGCTCACACCTGTAATCCCAGCACTTTGGGAGGCTGAGGCAGGTGGATTACCTGAGGTCAGGAGTTTGAGAACAGCCTAATCAATATGAGAAAACCCCATCTCTACTAAAAATACAAAATTAGCCGGGCGTGGTGGCATGCACCTGCAATCCCAGCTACTAGGGAGGTTAAGGCAGGAGAATCACCTGAAACCTGGAGGCAAAGGTTGTAGTGAGCCAAGATCGCACCATTGTACTCCAGCCTGGGCAACAAGAGTGAAACTTCAGCTAAAAAAAAAAGGCATGGTACAGAGAATGGACAGCAGGAAGTAAGGGTGGAGGCAGAGAAACACCCAGCTCTCCAGGGCAGCCTCTCTAGGCTCAGCATGAGCCAGGTCCACCTCCTTGGGGAAGGAGCCCCTGAGCCTTGCTTCCAGACAGGATTCATGTCCCAGTGCTTGTCCCCCACAAGACTCACTCAGGCGGTGGCTTAACTGAAATGGCACCATCTGAGTAGGTCAGGTGGAAGGACGGGAGAGACCCCGCGGAGGGAAGAGCCGCCCCGGTCTTGGGTGATGACCTGGGTACATGTGTGCAGATTCAGGAGAGGAGGACGGGGAGGTCCTGGCCTGAGCACCCGGCTAGACAATGGCCATTTGCTGAGAGGGGAAGCGAGGACAGTCAGGCTGAAACTGAGAGCGCATGGCAGGAATGCCAGGTGCATGGTTCCCACGAGCCACCAAATGAGGATGCAGGTAGAGGTGGGCTGTCCACAGCGCAGGGGATGGCAGTTACTGGCAATTTGGAAGGAACACTTTCCAGAAGCTTCCTACCATGGAAAGATGAAATCTCCGTCTCCATCTGTATTAGAGGAATAAAGCCACAGAAGCTCAAGGGATACTTAACCCCGTGGAAATGGCGGAAATCATCATTATCCCAATTTTTGAGATGGGGAAACTGAGGCACGGAGCAGCTCAGCCAGGTCCCCAAGGCCACCTAAGTAGCCAGTGGCAGACCCGAGATTTAGTCCAGGCCATCTGCCCCCGACAGCCCAGGCTGTCACACCAGAAGGCTTGCCCGAGGTCACGCAGCCTCAGCTGGGCACAAAGCTGGCCCTCCTGACTCCGGCTTCAGCACTCTTTCCCTGCCTCAGCAGATAGTTGGAATTCCAGAGCCTGTAGTCACCGGGGCAGTTATCAGCACATAGCTGAAATTACACCTTGCAAATTTGGATCGAATTCTTCCTGGGCTGTGGTTTTCACCCAGCATTCCTGGGCATAAGACGTCTCGGCTTGGCCCCGGCGGCTTATCGATGGAATTGTCAGGTATGGAATGTGGGACCCAGGAGCCTTACCTCAGGGGACGGGGTAATTAAAGTATCCTGTGCCACCATATTGAAAGTAAGGCAACTACCACCACAACCCTGGGTCCCCTCAGAGTGGCAAAGAGGTGTCCTTGCTTTGGGACAAACCAGGGGACAAGCCAGGGAGCTTCTGTGTCCCCCATGAATCCCATTGTTTCTGAGCACAGTCACCAGGCTTGAAGCCTATGGCAGCCCCATGAACGAGTCTCCATCCCTATGTTATAGACCCAGAAGCGGAGATCCCTGGAGAACAAGCCACCTGCCTGACCCCTGCACCCAAGGAGTGGCAGAACCAGGACACAAATGCCAGGGGCTGCACTGGTGTCATTTCTTCCACAAATACATCTTGAATCAGGCTTACTCAGAGCTGGGTTCCAAGAGAGGGGCTGGAAACAGAGTTCACTCCTGCCCTCAAAGGTCACACAGCCGGAGGGAGGGGAACATAGGAGGAAACGCCATTCACCGCGGATGCGATTGTGCCTTTGAAAGAAAGATTCCCACACACCCTATGACATCAAGCATGGAGGAATAAGACAGTCCCAGCAGGGCAGGTACTGCGGGATTCCACTTACAGGAGGTCCCCGGAGTGGTCAGATTCATGGAGACAGAAGGCAGAACAGTGGGCACCAGCGGCTAGGAGGAGTTAGCGCTTGGCAGGGAGAGCTCTAGTTTGGAAGGTGACAAAGTTCTAGAGATGAATGGTCATGATGATTGCACAACCATCACGATGGTTGGATGTACTTTATACGCTAATAAGTGATTAAAATGGTAAACATTATAGTATGCATATTTTACCATAATTAATTTTTGTTTGTTTGAGATGGAGTCCCACTCTGTCACTCAGTTTGGAGTGCAGTGGCATGATCTCAGTTCACGGCAGCCCCTGCCTCCCGGGTTCAAGTGATTCTCCTGCCTCAGCCCCCCCGCCGCCGCCAGGTAGCTGGGATCACAGGTGCATGACAACACGCCCAGCCAATTGTTGTTATTTTTAGTAGAGACGGTTTCGCCATGTTGGCCAGGCTGGTCTTGAACTCCTGACCTCAACTGATCTGTTCACCTCAGCCTCCCAAAGTGCTGGGATTACAGGCGTGAGCTACCACACCCAGCAAAATTTTTAATTTAAAAAAGAAAAGAAACTGTTCACTTCATTCACTGGTTCTACAGCCACGACCGAACGCCCACTGTGCTCCCTTAAGTCCTGTGCTGAGTCCGGGCTGGGTGAGTGTGTGAGTCCGTGTGTGTGGCTTAGCCGGGTGATTCTGGCTCAGGGTCTCTCAGGAGGTCACAGTCAGGATGTTGGCCAGGGCTGCAGTTTTGTCTGAAGGCTCGACTGGGGGGATCCACTTCCAAGATGGCACACTCACGCAGCTGTGGGTGGGAGGCCTCAGTTCCTTGCTACATGGGCCTTTCCAGAGGGCTGCTTGAGTGTCCTCACAACATGGCGGGCATCGTGATTTAGAAGAAGGCAAGACAGAAGCCACAGGCCTGTTGTGATATGGCCTAGAGAGCCATACTCCATCCTTTCCACAATGTCCTGTTGGTCACAAGCTCAGTCTTATTCAGGATGGGAGGAGGCTACACGAGGATGTGCATAGCCAGAGGTGAGGATCAGTAGATGCCGTTTCGAATCGGCTGCCACACCTAGTGCCATCCAGATCTCCTGCTACAAGAGCAGGGATCACTCGCACAGAGGGGCTGGCATCAAAGGCATCCAGAGACCGGGATTGGGATACTCTGGAGGAGAGGGACAGGCCAGGTGGGAGTGCCATACTGAGAGGAGACAGAAGTGGTACCTGGTCTGAGCCTGGGTCTCAACTGAGAAGCTCACATTGGGCCATAATCACATTTTGGAAACATTATGGGTGTGTGGGCACAGGAGGCTTTCTTCTCAGACACGTGCCAGCTCAGAAGCACACCGGGGATCTGGGGGTGGGTGACCAGGTAAATGGCAACACTCCCGGCCGTAGCAGCAAGAGCTGGATGTTGGTGTCAGATAGATCTTTAATGTGTTCACTGGCTGTGACGTTAAGTTTCCCGCATCCACTCTGACCCTCAGTCTCCTCCTCTGAAATGGGATATTTGTTTCTCCCACACAAGAGAAGGAATAAAGCCACATATGTCAAGGAGCCCGGAACACACCAGAGCCTCGGGTTCAGCCTCTAACATAGCCCAGCAAGAAGCAGCAACAGCCACGGCTCCTGCGCTCCGCCACACCGTGTCAATGGCAAGCAGTTGACGTGGCCAGACACACTGCTCCGGTGGAACATGACGGTCCTTGCCTCGGTTCAGCCAGAAGGACTCCTTCACTCCCACAGACACAGATTAGTCAGACTGAGTAGTGGCTCCCTCCTGGGTGTGCCTGGGTGAAAAGGCCAATGCCGCTTGTGGTTATTGGAATGCCTCATGAATGAGAAATGATCTGGGCAAATATTTCACACCTCTTTTTTCACATTCCATTGGGAAAATACCATGGAGCACGGAGTGTTCCTCTCAAGGATAGCTGACAAAGGAAAAGGCCCTTCCTTTATCTCCACTGGGAGCTTTGTTTTCCTTTTATCTGAAAGGGGTTATCAGTGCTGCTCCAATAAAGAAGAAATGTATGATTGAAAATGAGTGGAGGATACGCTATTTTAAAAAAAAAAGGCCTGAACAAATGAAAAATGGTATAAAGAGATTGTTTTTCATCAATTTGGCATTCCGTAATTACAGGCAAAATAAACCTCTCACCCTCAGTGCAATCAGACATCATTAATGCAGTCTCTGTAACTGATCATGAATTATATCAGTTGCTACTATTATTATTTCATTGTTACAATGACTCAGTGAAGAGGTGCTGGTCTAGGAGACACAGAAAAGTTGGTTAACTCATCCAACCTCACACAGCTTATAAACCGCAGACCCACGCTGTTTTTCAAGTCTGGCAAAGGTCTGACTCCAAAGCACATGACTCCAAACACCATTCTATCTCCCAGGAAAGGAAGAACAGGTGTCTCTGGCTGAGAAGCTGCAAAGCCAAGACTGAAAGGATTTATTTTTAAAAGGCTTGGCTTCGGCCAGTTCACCCAGGATTAATACCAGCCTTGCCTTGGGCCCACTCTGCAACTCGAGGTCTGACACTAGGAATTCAGGGGGGTGATGGGTGTGCAGGTAAATCAGTGGGTGGGCAAATAGGCAACAAAACCTGCTCCTGAAGATTAAGTGGATGGACAGGCAAGCAATGGAGGACGCTGGGCAGGTGAACAGATAGATTGGCAGTGAGACGAAGGATGGATGCTGTGTGCATGGGAGGCCAGTGGGTAAGGTGGTGGTGGATAAGTGAGTGTGGATGGATTGGTGGTGGATGTTGTGTGCGTGGGTGGCTGGTGGGTAATATGGTGGCATGGGTGGGTGCGTGGGGATGGATTGGTGGTGGATGCTGCATGCATGGGTGGCTGGTGGGTAAGGTGATGGTGGATAAGTGAGTGTGGATGGATTGGTGGTGGATGCTGTGTGCATGGGCAGCTGGTAGATAACATGGTGGCGTGGGTGGGTGCGTGTGGATGGATTGGTGGTGGATGCTGTGTGCGTGGGCGGCTGGTAGATGACATGGTGGCGTGGGTGAGTGCGTGTGGATGGATTGGTGGTGGATGCTGTGTGCGTGGGCGGCTGATAAATAACATGGTGGCGTGGGTGAGTGTGTGTGGATGGAGTGGTGGTGGATGCTGTGTGCATGGGCGGCTGGTAGATAACATGGTGGCGTGGGTGAGTGCGTGTGGATGGATTGGTGGTGGATGCTGTGTGCGTGGGCGGCTGATAGATGACATGGTGGCGTGGGTGGGTGCGTGTGGATGGATTGGTGGTGGATGCTGTGTGCGTGGGCGGCTGGTAGATGACATGGTGGCGTGGGTGAGTGCGTGTGGATGGATTGGTGGTGGATGCTGTGTGTGTGGGCGGCTGGTAGATGACATGGTGGCGTGGGTGGGTGCGTGTGGATGGATTGGTGGTGGATGCTGTGTGCGTGGGCGGCTGGTAGATGACATGGTGGCGTGGGTGGGTGCGTGTGGATGGATTGGTGGTGGATGCTGTGTGCGTGGGCGGCTGGTAGATGACATGGTGGCGTGGGTGGGTGCGTGTGGATGGATTGGTGGTGGATGCTGTGTGCGTGGGCGGCTGATAGATGACATGGTGGCGTGGGTGAGTGCGTGTGGATGGATTGGTGGTGGATGCTGTGTGCCTGGGCGGCTGGTAGATGACATGGTGGCGTGGGTGGGTGCGTGTGGATGGATTGGTGGTGGATGCTGTGTGTCTGGGCGGCTGGTAGATGACATGGTGGTGTGGGTGAGTGCGTGTGGATGGATTGGTGGTGGATGCTGTGTGCGTGGGCAGCTGATATATAACATGGTGGCGTGGGTGAGTGTGTGTGGATGGAGTGGTGGTGGATGCTGTGTGCCTGGGCGGCTGGTAGATAACATGGTGGCATGAATGAGTGGCTCTGAATGGATTGATGGTGGATACTACATGCATGGGTGGCTGGTGGTTCCGAGGATGGTGTGGATGGGTGAATGTGGATAGACTGACGGTAGATGCTTCGTGCATAGGTGGCTGGTGGGTAAGATGATAATAGATGAGTGAGTGTGGATGGACTGATGGTGGACGCTGGCTAGGACAGGTCAGGCTGGGCACGGTGGCTCACACCTGTAATCCCAGCACTTTGGGAAGCCAAGGCAGGCAGATCACCTGAGGTCAGGAGTTTGAGACCAGCCTGACCAACATGGAAAAACCCTGTCTCTACTAAAAAAAAAAAAAAAAAAAAAAAAAATTAGCCAGGCATGGTGGCAGGTACCTGCAATCCCAGCTACTTGGGAGGCTGAAGCAGGAGAATCACTTGAACCCAGGAAGCGGAGGTTGCAGTGAGCCGAGAGTGTGCCATTGCACTCCAGCCTGGGCGACAAGAACGAAACTCCATTAAAAAAAGAGAGACAGATCAATAGATGGGTAGGGTCAAGGTGGGTGGTGGAATACGTGAGTGGGCAGGGTCAGCTCATCCT
Source organism: Saguinus oedipus (assembly GCA_031835075.1). Lineage (NCBI taxonomy): Eukaryota > Metazoa > Chordata > Mammalia > Primates > Cebidae > Saguinus > Saguinus oedipus. Next base: position 48,730,854 of record CM063178.1, read on the forward strand.
CAGGACACAAGTCTCAAGCCCCTGACTGTGGGCCTGACTCTCCATTCCTCTGCAATTATCCCATGGCGAGGGCAGGACTTGGTCAGGTACATGCCTGAGAGAACAGGTGTTCCTTGAACACTTGCTGCCTGGAAGACTGGGATCTGAGAGGTGGCAGAGCTACAGAGATCACACTGGGATTTTGGCAGGACCCCAGAGTGGGAGAACCCGGCCGGCAAGCACAGGTAACACCAGGGCCCCCCGCTCTGGGCCCCTTCCTCTTGGCTTTGACCCTCACTCGGGCTCCGGAGGCTGATGCCTGCCCCTCATTGCAGCCTGAGCTGAGCTGTGCCTAGACCTGGCTGATCTCTTAACCTCTCCAAGCCTTAGGTTCCTAGTCTGTGAAGTGAAGATCATAATATATTTAGGAAAATTATTTTAAGGATTCAGTAAGATGATGTTTGCAAAATTCATGGCACACAGTAGGTGCCCAGCAGGTGTGTCCCCAGGGCCTGGGACTCCAAGCTCACCTGTGGGTGCCTGAGGCCCCACCCTCCCCCACAGCCCCCGCCTCCGGGAGGTAACTGCAAAAGCTCCAAGCGAGAGGCCCTGGGAGCGTGGGAACTTCCTACAGCATGTTTGTCTTGGGCTGCCTGGGAGGGGCCGCCACCTCCGTCAGCTCCAGCAGGAGCTCCTGCCAGGTCACCCAGCGTGAAAAGAAGGAATTGTTCCCGGGACCTTTGCTTCCCTTGTCAAAGGTGACTTGGGCGCCTGAGACACAAGCACAGCCCCTCTTCCCTAAAGGCCAGGCCAGTCCCAGTTCCGTCTGCACTCCCAAAGGGGCTGAAGGAGTCATCTGTGCTGGGGGAACCCACAGCGTCTTACCTGGCAACAGGTGTGAGGCTCTGCAGCCACAAATCCCCACCTGTGAGCCAGCAGCTGTCCAGGGCTCCTCCTGGCTCCCACCAATTCCCACCACCTACCTGGTTCTCATTCCCCTCCGTGCCCCACAGTACCCAGCACAGAACCCAACCCAGGGTCAGGGTCTCAGACACTTGGCTGAATCAAACTCCCCGGCCCAGGTGAGACCCCCACCCACCCACCCACCCAGAACAAGGAACCCTCCCCTCCTCCCACCTGTCCTCTACCCTGCCCCCCAGAGGTGTGTCCCCTGTGCTCGTCTCTGGAGGTGGGCCACAAGTCTCTATGTAGTTGGATGCATTTCTCACCAAGATCTTGTCACTGCCTCTACCTCCTCCACCCCAGTCACATGGCTGAGGGTCCAAGTCTGCCCTCTCCTAGCCAGCCCACTGCCTACTGCCCACCTGCCCTGCTTTGGCTGGCTGGCAGCCCCAGGGTGTAACCTTCTGGCAACTGCAGAGCCTTCTGGAGGCCAGCCACGTGGGGGTCACTGCAGGCAGCACAGCCGGGGCTAAGGGCAACCTGGGATCACAGCAGCTCCATTTCCGATTTTCCAGAAGATGCGGATTATTAATGATCGTTGTTCTTTCCTTCTGGGGCATAAGAAAGCAGGTTCAACTGGCAACCAGAAAAGCAGCAGGTCAAGATTCCCAGAATATGAAATGTCAGCCTCTGTTGGCAATGACATTCACCCAGGGGCACTAAAAATAGATGCAAAAACGGAAGCACGCAGCCTCCAGAGGCTGGAGAGGCCAGGTGAGCGCACGGCTGAAGTGACACTTGTGGTGATGTCTGTGGCCACATGGCAAAGCTGGGCTTTTCCTACTTTTTTTTTTTTTTATTTTTCTTGAGCGACAAAAAGAAAGTGAACTTGAAAGGGTCAGCCCAGAAGGACCTTGCTTCCTTAAGTCTAATCTTACATGCAAAATTCTGGTAGAAAGAAAAACTGCCATGAGATATGACCCCAGGGAATGTCAGCTTTGGCTGAATTCACCACTGCTTAGCCCAGGGAGATGCAGAGTGTTCATTGCCCTTCCCAGCTCCTCACCAACCCGGAATTGGCTATGGAGCGGTCCAACAGGACTCTTCTGACAACAGAAATGCTCTGTGCCTGCTCGGTCCTATCTGGCACCCAGCAGCTATAGTAGCACTTGAAATGTGGCTGTAGGCTGGGCACAGAAGCTCACATCTGTGAACCCTGATAGGAGGCTGAGGTGAGAGGATAGCTTCAGACCAGGGGTTCAAGACCAGCCTGGGCAACATAGTGAGATCCCATCTCTACAAAAAATAAAAAATTAGCTGGGCTTGGTGGTGCTGACCTCTAGTCTGGGCTACTTGAGAGGCAGAAGCAGGAGGATCGCTTGAGCCCAGGAGTTCGTTGCTATAGTGGTCTATACACCACTGCAATCCAGCCTGGGTGACAGGGAGAGAACCTATCTCTAAACTAAAAAAGAAAGACCGAAATGACGTGACTGTGGCGATTGAATAACTTAATTATTAATTTCATTCAATTTTAATTGATGTTTTAAATGATAGCCAGTGGCTACCATACTACACAGCACAGTTTTTGGCTCTGGGGGAAAGAGAGCTGCAATTGATTAGCAATGTCTGCCAGGGACACAGGCTGGGAAGACAAGGCACAAATGCCATATTACAAAAGGACCAGAAATCTGGTTGATCCAAATCACTTTGAGACCTAAATCAGTGATTCTGGTGCGTGCACAATTTCAGCAATCAGGAGGAAAAGTGTCTGTGAAGTTTAGTGTCACCCCCTACCCTTCAGTCTCATGGTCTAGTTGGGCAATTGCAAGTCTCCTTACTGGTTTTCTTCCACAGCAGCCAGAGGGACTCTTCCAAAATACCAGTGCAGCCATTATCTACCCTGCTTGAAAGCCTGATCTAATCCCCATACCACGGCCACCAAGGCCTATCCCGAGGCTGTGCCCCTCTGGGGCCTAGCCCCCACAATCTTCTCCACCTCCACCCAGCACAGACCCCACCAGTGCCAGCGAGCTCTTCCTCTGCTCTGCTGCACAGGAAGCCCCAAGGCAAGCGCTATCTCCTGCACTGTCTTAGCACCTCCGCCCAGAGCACAGGACCTGAAGTAGGCCAGGGGAAGCTCGCCAGGTTCCAGGAACTCCCAAGTCTATGTTCTTTCTATGGCCAGAATCCTCATCACCCTGTTTTGCAGATGAGGACACTGAGGGTCAAAGAAGGAAAGAGTTTGGCCAAGAAAAAAAGAGAAAATGGCATATCTGAGACTCAGACTGGGGTAGATGTCATTCCCAAACTTGCTTAAGCACAGGGGTTGTGCTGAGAATGGAAACCAGGTCATAGGACACCCGGTCTACGATTTCTCTTATGATTGACACAACAAATGTTATGTGATGGAAGGGAGGAAGGAATGGGTGGGTGTGTGTGTGGATGGGTAGGTGGGTGGGTGTATAGGTGGATGGATACATGGATTGATGCATGAGTGGGTGGATGGATGGATGGATGAATGGATGGATGGATATGTATATGGATGGGTGAATGCATACGTGTATAGGTGGGTGGATGGATGGATGGATGGATGGATATATGGATGAGTGGATGGATGAGTGTATAGGTGTATGCATGTATGGATGGATGGATGGATGGATGGATGGATGGATGGATGGATGGATGGATATATGGATGAGTGGATGGATGAGTGTATAGGTGTATGCATGGATGGATGGATGGATGGATGGATGGATGGATGGATGGATGGATAAATGTGTAGGTGCATGACTAGGTGGATGGATAAATGGATGGATAGATGGATGGATCAGTGGGTGTCTAGATGGACTGATGGATGTGTATACAGATGCAGGCAGACATTCATGAATTAATGCAATGGCAACAAAACATGGTAAAAGGTCATGAATTGGGAACGGGATGAGGTCATCATCCACCTTTCTCTTAACCATATTCAGGTATATCAGAAAATGAGATCATGCGAAAGAATTCTTTGAGGCTTTTGTTTTTAAAGAGATAAAGTAGCTGGCAAGCTGTGTGTACGGAGCAAGCCCTGAGCTGTGTGAGGGCCTGCTCCCCCAGCTCCTCCCCTGCCTCTGCTGCCTCCACTCCTGCTGGCTCAGTGAACCCCTCCCTAATGCTGCTTTCCCATGGGAAGGCTGAGAAGCAATAGCAATTTCTTCTGAATGGAACTCTCCCCTGAGCCAAAGAGTAAACAGGAGCCAGCAAAGAGCTCAAGTCGGTGTGTAAGTGCTCGGGCGGTGATTACATAACCAGGACATACCTGGGAGAGGCACTGATCCAGGGGATTTTAACAAGCAAGCGGGAGGGGCTGGCGTGGGAGGCGGGCAGCAGGAACGCCCCGTGCAGGAATGGCGGTGCAGCTACCCAGCCTCACTGGGAACTGGAGCCGGCTTGCTCAGGGAGGGAGGACACTCAAGTGTCACTTACTGAGGGCCTCCTTGTGCCGTGACAGGCCTCTTGAATGATTATTTTGTTCAATCCTCACAAGGGCCCTACAGAGTCGGCTAGTTCAGTTATGTTCCCTGTGATAGATGAAAAAATTAAAACTAGACGCAGAGAGGGGTAGTCATGAACCAAAGCCAGGCAGCAACTGTGGGGTGAGCTGGGAGAGCCGCAGACGGGCTCCAGGGACAGCGGGATAGACCGCACTCTAAGGCCAGAGCTTTCTCTTCTCCTCTCCCTTCCCTGCCTTGCTGTCCTCCTTCCTCCATTCCTGCCATCAGATCACGTGTCCGTTTATTTTTTCCATTGTCCACCCACCCACCCACCTGGTGCCCAGTGGCCTTTCCCTTCTCTCCAGAGTGGACCTGCATCAAGAGAGGAAGTGAGACGCAGCGGCTGCCTGCAAAAGGGCTTTCTGACAAGGACAGGTGATGCAGAATTATCCACCTGCCACGGAACACGGCTTGAACGCTTGGGTGCTGAGCCCTTCCTGCCTGTGGGATACTGAGCAGTTTTGCCATGATTTTCTCCTTTCATCTGCCAGACAGCTCCAAGTTCAAAGCCATTATCCACCTGTGGCAGAGAGGAGACTAAAGTCCAGAGAAGTGGGCTCAGAGTCTCATGGGAGTCTCAACCTTGGGACTTGGAGGTCAGGGAGGGCTTTTCAGAGGGGGAAGCCTCAAGCTGGCTTGAACAAGGCATCCAGGAGACCCTCAGGCTGAGGGTTTCTGGGGGGGGGGGTGTTTTTAGCCACTAGAGCATTGGGATGGCGGAAGCAGGGAGAGGGTCCTTTGCTTCCTGGCACTCAGCTACCCCCCTAGCCTCCGGGAGGAAAGGGGACTTGGGAAGGCCGTGGGGCACCAGGCAGAGTCTTGGCCAGGATGAGGGAAATTGCAGTGGCTTCATCCCTAGAGTATGGTTGAGAGTGAGGCCAGCCCTCCTGTGTGGCTCCCTGTCTCTGAAGGGACGGTGAAGTGAGATAAAGTGTGGAAGCCGTGTTGGCACCTGGGGAATCCTTAGAGTTGGAGGCCGTTGGGACTGCTGTGACTGATAATACATGTCCCCCCAAAGTGCTGCACACAGGGCTGGAGCCCAGCAGACAAGCCACAGGGGAGGCCTTGTGCCCAGCCGTTCTTGGCTGCCTGGGCTGTGTGGGGCAACCAGGTCCAAACGAGTGTCACCCCCAAGGGCAGGACCAGGTGCAAGTCACATCATGAAGGAGACCTCCCTCTCCCGGGGCACCCAGGAGCTGCCAAGCGCCACGCTGCCATTATATAAGCCACCGACCTGCCACCACCGGCTGCCCCGTGCGTTGCCACGTAAATAGAACCCTATATTTACCTACCCTGGGGAAGAGACAGGCCTGCCTGGTGGGCGGAGAGACAGCAGCTCAGAGGCCTCCGGCTCTGATTTCTGTTCTGCTCCAAGTGCACACATCCTGTGCCCGGTAGCTGGGCTTGGGTGGGGGTGCCCCGGCAGAGGGGGCCAAGGGAAACTCTGCTGCCTGGGAGCCTGGGCCACAGGCCTCTGGGTTGCAGGCTCAGGCTGCAGCTGCCAGCTCAGGGTTGGGGAGAGCGGACTTCCCTGGCAGGCTAGGGCCATATCTGAGCAGCAAGCGTCTGATGGCTCCGATGGCCCCAGAGGCCTCCTTGCTGTTGGCACTGGTCAGCTGCACAGGAAGGACAAGTGGATATCTGCACAGGCAGGGCCAGGGCCCGGGAGTCCCCAGGAGCCAGGCATGGGCACAGCCCCACCTGCAACAACCATTCCTCCAGGGAGCCTAACTCAGTAAGGACTTACTCTGTTGTAAAGAAAGATAATACATGTTTTAGCTTCAGTTCCCATAACATTCTAGATGTTCCTATTCTCATTTTACACAGGAAGAAACTGAGGCACAGAGAAGTAAATGACTGACCCAAGACCACAGAGCTAATGGGATGATACAGTCAGGATTTGAACCCAGGTCTCTCTGACCCTAAGTAGTTATTCCCAATAAGTATGCTGCCCCCATATTTCACTTCAGTGTTTTCATCTACCAAGTAAGGGCAGTCATATAATCCAAGACACAGCATTACTCTGGGCTCTGTGACTAATAACGGCAGCCTCATGGCATCTGTCCATAGATGTTTGGCTGGATCAATAAGAGGACAGGTGGACAGATAGATGGATAGGGTGCCACATTTATGAGTGGGGTGGGAAGATGGGAGGATGCAGAGATGGATAGGTGGATAGAAGGATGACCGATAAGCAGGTAGACGGGTATATGGACTAACAGGTGGATGAGTGGATGAATGCTGAATAAATGGCTAGATGGGTGGATGAGTGAATGAGTGAGGACTAGAAAAGTAAACACAGATAGGTACAATGGATGGATGATTGCAGGAGTGATGGGTGACTGGGTGGATGGATAGATGAATGGATGCATGGATGCATGGATGGATGGATTGTTGGATGGATGGATGGATGGATGGATGGATGGATGGATGGGACAGATGGATGGATGATGCATGGATGGATGAATGGATGGATGGATGGATGCATGGATGGATGGGATGGATGGATGGATGGATGCATGGATGGATGGATGGGATGGATGGATGGATGCATGGATGGATGGATGGATGGATGGGATAGATGGATGGATGATGCATGGATGATGGATGGATGGATGGAATGGGTGGATGGATGGATGGATGCATGGATGATGGATGGATGGATGGATGGATGGATGGATGGATGGGATAGATGGATGCATGATGTACGGATGATGGATGGATGGATGGAATGGATGGATGGATGGATGGATGCATGGATGGATGGATGGATGGAATGGATGGATGGATGGATGGATGGATGCATGGATGGATGGATGGATGGAATGGATGGATGGATGGATGGATGGAATGGATGGATGGATGCATGGATGGATGGAATGGATGGATGGATGCATGGATGATGGATGGATGGATGGAATGGATGGATGGATGGATGGATGGAATGGATGGATGGATGCATGGATGGATGGAATGGATGGATGGATGCATGGATGATGGATGGATGGATGCATGGATGGATGCATGGATGGATGGATGGATGCATGCATGGATAAGTGTATAGGTGGATGGCTAGATGAATGGGTAAATGGGTGATTGGATGATGAATAAATGGGTGGGTGGGCATGTAGATGAATGGACAGAAAGAGATTTGAATGAATGACCAACAGTTGGATAGAGGGATAGATAAACAAGTAAATGAATGGGTCAGTGAACCCTGGACCCGTGGATGGCTACACAGATGGTTGTAATGAAGGCTAGGAAGCTGAATGGAGAGATAGATGAGAAGTTAAGTGGGTGAGTGAATGGGTGGCTCTCCTTCCAATCCAACTCCAGCTGGAGAAGAGACTCTCAAAAATCCCAAGCCTAGGCCAAGCTGAGAGGGACAGCACCCACACTGAAGGGCCATCTGTATCAGCTCTGTGGTATGGACATCGCCTGAAGACTGTCAGGTCACCTCACAGAGCCTTGCTGCTGTGAAACAGCCGTGTGGCAGGTGGAAGGAGTGGTCCAAGCAGGACCCCAGCCAGGCTGTGGAGGCTGCTCCTTTCTCCCCTCCCACTTCCAAGCCAGGGCTCCTAGGTCACAGCTACCAGCTCAGCCCGACATTCCTCCCTCCTCCCTCTGAGTCAGGGCAGCCACAGGTAGACCAGTCACTCCATTTCCCACCCCACTAAAGAAGCCAGGGGAGAGCCCTGGACAGAGACAAGGGTCTGGAAACGTCCCCACGTATGACACTGGCCTGCCATGTGACCGAAGAGGTGGCACAGCCAGTCCCTTGTCTCTGCTATGGGCAGCAGTCAGACTGGAATGCAGACATGGTGAAGCTTGGAGTTGCTTTGAGGCAGCCAGACAGAGCCTCCCCAGTCCTTGGTCACAGTCCCGGACACACCCCGCTCAGAGCCCCAGGAATCTCTGGAACCCACTGGCTGGGACCATCACCCAGGGCCCTTCCCACTCCAGAGGACTGAGATTCTGGTCCCAGAAACTGAGCCATCCCAGACCTGAAGGGAAAAGCAGCGAAGCAAAGAAAATAAGCTCAGTTCATCTGGCCTGAATCTCCCTGGCCAAGGCTGTCCCGTGGACTTGAACTTGCTCAAGCCCTGCCACCCCACGGGTATCATGTTCCCATCTCCACCTGGAGCCCATCTGGGAGGCTGGCATGGGTGGGGGGCTTGGTGATTTTTGTTTTTTTTTTTTTTTAGCTGGAGTCTCACTCTGTTGCCCAGGCTGGAGTGTATTGGCACGATCTTGGCTCACTGCAACTTCTGCCTCCCAGGTTCAAGAGATTCTCCTGCCTCAGTCTCCTGAGTAGCTGGGACTACAGGCGCCTGCCACCATGCCCGGCTAATTTTTGTATTTTTAGCAGACAGGTTTTCACCATGTTGTCTAGGCTGATCTCAAACTCCTGACCTCAAGTGATCCACCTGCCTCGGCTTCCCAAAGTGCTGGGATTATAGGCATGAGCCACTGTGCCCAGCCAGAATTGGAGATTTTTATGGGACAGAAGTCTGGGGGATCCTGGGTTTGGTGGGAAGGGCTGCAGTGGCTGTGGAAGGGATGTGGGAGCCACAACATGGCAAGTGAGTCCCAGAGCCAGGGCCAGGGAGCCGCTCGATCCCAGCAGCATGGTATGGGAGGAAAGGGGGCAGCCCTGGGGAGCAAGGGACCCAAGTAGGCTGAGGGAACCCGGGCAGACTGAAGGGACCCGGGCAGGCTGAGGGGACCCGGGCAGGCTGAGGGGACCGGGGCAGGCTGAGGGGATCCAGGTAGGCTGAGGGGACCCAGGCTGGCTGAGGGGATTGGGGTAGGCTGAGGGGACCAGGGTAGGCTGAGGGGACCGGGGCAGGCTGAGGGGATCCAGGTAGGCTGAGGGGACCCAGGCTGGCTGAGGGGATTGGGGTAGGCTGAGGGGACCAAGGTAGGCTGAGGGAACCCAGGCAGGCTGAGGGGACCCGGGCAGGCTGAGGGGATCCAGGTAGGCTGAGGGGACCCAGGCTGGCTGAGGGGATTGGGGGAGGCTGAGGGGACCAGGGTAGGCTGAGGGAACCCAGGCAGGCTGAGGGGACCCGGGCAGGCTGAGGGGACCCGGGCAGGCTGAGGGGATCCAGGTAGGCTGAGGGGACCCAGGCAGGCTGAGGGGACCCGGGCAGGCTGAGGGGATCCAGGTAGGCTGAGGGGACCCAGGCTGGCTGAGGGGATTGGGGTAGGCTGAGGGGACCAAGGTAGGCTGAGGGAACCCAGGCAGGCTGAGGGGACCCGGGCAGGCTGAGGGGATCCAGGTAGGCTGAGGGGACCCAGGCTGGCTGAGGGGATTGGGGGAGGCTGAGGGGACCAGGGTAGGCTGAGGGAACCCAGGCAGGCTGAGGGGACCCGGGCAGGCTGAGGGGACCCGGGCAGGCTGAGGGGATCCAGGTAGGCTGAGGGGACCCAGGCAGGCTGAGGGGACCCGGGCAGGCTGAGGGGATCCAGGTAGGCTGAGGGGACCCAGGCTGGCTGAGGGGACCCGGGCAGGCTGAGGGGATCCAGGTAGGCTGAGGGGACCCAGGCTGGCTGAGGGGATTGGGGTAGGCTGAGGGGACCGGGGCAGGCTGAGGGGATCCAGGTAGGCTGAGGGGACCCGGGCTGGCTGAGGGGACCAGGGTAGGCTGAGGGGACCCGGGCAGGCTGAGGGGACCAGGGTAGGCTGAGGGGACCCGGGCAGGCTGAGGGGACCAGGGTAGGCTGAGGGGACCCGGGCAGGCTGAGGGGACCAGGGTAGGCTGAGGGGACCCGGGCAGGCTGAGGGGACCAGGGTAGGCTGAGGGGACCCGGGCAGGCTGAGGGGACCGGGGCAGGCTGAGGGGATCCAGGTAGGCTGAGGGGACCCGGGCAGGCTGAGGGGACCGGGGTAGGCTGAGGGGATCCAGGTAGGCTGAGGGGACCCAGGCTGGCTGAGGGGATTGGGGTAGGCTGAGGGGACCAGGGTAGGCTGAGGGGACCCGGGCAGGCTGAGGGGACCCGGGCAGGCTGAGGGGACCGGGGCAGGCTGAGGGGATCCAGGTAGGCTGAGGGGACCCAGGCTGGCTGAGGGGATTGGGGTAGGCTGATGGGACCAGGGTAGGCTGAGGGGACCGGGGCAGGCTGAGGGGATCCAGGTAGGCTGAGGGAACCCAGGCTGGCTGAGGGGATTGGGGTAGGCTGAGGGGACCAGGGTAGGCTGAGGGGACCCGGGCAGGCTGAGGGGACCAGGGTAGGCTGAGGGGACCAGGGTAGGCTGAGGGGACCCAGGCAGGCTGAGGGGACCAAGGTAGGCTGAGGGGACCCAGATAGGCTGAGGGAACCCGATGGGATCCAGGTAGGCTGAGGGGACCTGGACAGACTGAGGGGACCCGGATAGGCTGAGGGGACCAGGATAGGCTGAGGGGACCCAGGTCCCTTCAGAGGGTGCCCCATCCCATTCTCCAGGCTCCTCTGCTTGCAAGACACTGGGCTAGGCTGACCTCTGCTTACAATGCTGCTGCCATCTCAGGGCCACCATCTCAGTCCCAGTGGGACTCCCTCCGGTACCCTAACTCAGAGGCCTGGGACAGACCTGGGAGGAAAGGGAGGGGCCTGGAGGAGCTGGGGGCTCACTGTTCACAGCACAGCCTGCCATGGCCACCTGCCCCCCACTGAGAAGCCGTCAATCGCTCCCCTGGGAGTCAGCGCGGGCCCCAGACCTTGTCAATCTGTGGGAGCACAGGAAGCCAGGGCCAGATCATTCCCACGCCGGACAGCCACGGTGGAGGGGCCCAGGCTGCAGCACTCCCCCGCCCCAGCTCCTCCGGAGGCCCGTGTGCTCCCATTCCACACTTGGCAAACCAAGCCCACCCAGGGCCCCTCACCACCTCGCATCACCGAGCACACAAGGATGTTCCCAGGTTCATGTGGGTGTGGGAGGGGCTGCCAGGCCACGAGAGGCTGGGAGAACCTCCAAGCGCCACTCTTCTGGAAGTTTCTGGGGTCACATGAAAGCTGAGAGGACAGCTGGGTCCTGGAGGCAAGCTGGATGGGGAACCCTGCACACCCACACCACCACCCAGCCCTCTCGGTGGTCAGGACAGAGCATCTCTCTCGGGGGCCTGAAATTGCCACCCTCCCTGAGGGTTGTCTGAGGCCCCAGTTTTCAGACTCAGTCTTTCCACCTGGCCAAGAAATGAGAAATGCAGACATTTTAGAGGTAAGGAAAAGCACTCAGAGAGGTTAAGTGATTTGCCCAGGGTCACACAGCAAGGTAGTAGAAGAGCTTCAAACCTGCAACTGTGCTTTGTATGCAGCAGGTGCTGAATGCATGCATGAAGGTCACAACACCCATGATCTCAGCCATCGGGACCCCCGCACTGCCTCCGACTGGCTGCCAGCCATCTCGGTCTAGCCCCGGCTTAGACCCCTACAGGAGCAGGGAGCTCACCACTCGCTCTGGACCCCCGGCTACGGTAACCCTCCCCGTGATGGGTCCAGGTTCTGCCCGAAACACAGAGACGAATCTGGTTCTCTTCCCAGGAGCAGCCTTCAGGACTCCAAGGTGCATTCGCAGCTCAACTCCAAAGCTCCTCGACCTCATCCCCTCCCACGTCCTCTTGCACCTCGCCTGCTCCCCAACTCTGACCCCCTGGACCTCTCCCCTGCCAGTCCCCCGTGCTAAGCCCCATCCAAGCTGTGGCTCCCAGCTGGCCTGGGCCCTCTCAGCCTCTGGTGTGCCCTGGGTCACTCCCAGCTCTGAGGCTGGGCATCTAGGAGGCCGCTCTGTGTCCAGGCCTCTTGTTTCCTGGCCTCCCCTGTACATGAGGAGCAGTGGTGTGGCTACTGTTGCTAGGTCCAGCGGGCCTCCCTGGGCCACCCTCCTTTACTCCCTTCCTAGGCAGGATGAGGGACCCCTGTGGCTCCAGTCTCCCAGGGATCATCAGCCTGGAGAAGCTTCCTCTGCCATCTCAGTGAAACTGTGTGGGACCCCAAGTGTAAGGCCAGGTTAGAGTCCGCCACTCTGGGAGGCCCAGCCACTTTCCTTCCCTCCACACAGGCAGAAAGAGGCCCCCACCCCGGGGAAGAGGAACAGACGCCCATCTATGCCTCATGGCAGGGAGGTTTCTAAGCATTCCTCCCCATGAAGTCCCCCAGGCACATGGCAGAAGAGGAAGGTGGAAGCTGCACTTGAGGCGGGCAGCACACACCCATCTGCCAAACAAACCCATCCACGGGCTCACCGAGTGCAGAGAGAGCATGGCCAAGCTCGGTCGTCACTTCCAGTGTATTCCAGTTCCACTGGACGTCAACAGGGCAAGGGAGTCTGGGGGCCACAGGATGAAGCAGAGTCTGGAGAGGACTTGCCAGGCCTTTACTCTGCCTCTCTGAGAGGAGAGAGCAAGCTGGGTTTCTCAAATGGATTTAACCTCCTAAGTTCTATTCCTGGACTCTTATGAGACCAGCATTCCCTGGAGCCCTTTTTGAGAAACACAGTCCACATTGCTCCTGCAGACCTGAGGTGCTCGGCTCCTGAGCTCTGGCCCAGCCCTGACGTGGTTGGGGAGGAGGCTTAGAGAGCTCCAAGGACCAGGCCTGGGCCTCACACAGTGACGGACAGAGCAAGGCCCCCGCCCTGCAGGGTGGGCACAGCCTCTCTGGGGTGATATGGCACCAAAGCTCACGATGCCATCAGCAAAGATGTATGAGGGCCAAACGCAGCCCCTCCCGGGGTTCTGGAGACAGGGTACAGTCCCCACAGACTGGCAGAGCCTGCAGATTGCAACCTAGAGGGAAAGTTCCTGAGTTACCCAAAAAGCTCACGCAGGTAGCTCTGTCCCGGGAAGAGGAAGAAAGGCCAGTCTGTTCCCACCCCCTCCGATCTCTGCCCCCTCCACCAGCCGGAAGACTCCAATGCCCAGGTGTCCCAGAATCTGGGAGGTCTGGCCCCAAACAGCCTGTGAGTGGCAACCTTGGGTCCTGGGGGGTAATGCGCGCCCAGGCTGGCTCTCTCAGCCCCGTTCCCCAGGCTCCGCAGCTGCTGGCCACACTGCCTGGGCCCCTCCTCCAGGGCCTGCCTCCTGACCCTGAATAGCTTTTCACATTTCCCCAGCAGCGCCTTTGATCCAGCGGGGATCTTTTCCATTGATTCAGCATCTAATCTGGTTTCCCATCTGATTGCGAAGGGCCCTCCACGCCTCCTTCCGCTCAGTGTTTTTCTAATCCTCAGCCCTGCTTACTTATCGCTGGCTCCTGAGCGCTGGCCAACTCCTTCTCTTCCCCTTGACATTCCTGCCCCATCTGCCTCCCTCTCTCCCTCCCTCCCTCCGCGCCTGGTCATGGCCTTGCCTGAGCCCGGCAACCTTGAGTCTGGGGTGTCTTCCTGGAGAACACATTATTCAGCCTTTCCTTCCTCCCTTCGTTTAACCCAGCGGTCCCCAACCTTCTCGGCACCAGGGACCAGTTTGGTGGAAGACAATTCTTCCCTGGACCACAGGCTGGGGGGATGGTTTCAGGATGATTCAAAGTCATGACATTTATTGTGCAGTTTCTATTATTATTACATTATACAATGAAATAATTATACAACTCACCATAATGTAGAATCAGGGAGAGCCCGGAGCTGCTTTTCCTGTAACAACACGGCCCCATCTGGGGATGATGAGAGACAGTGGCAGGTCATCAGGCATTAGATTCTCATAAGGAGCCACAACCTAGATCCCTCACATGCGCAGTTCACGGTAAGGTCCACGCTCCTACGAGAATCTGATGCCACCACGAGCAGCTGTAAATGCAGATAAGGTTCACTCGCTCACCTGCCACTCACCTCCTGGTGTGCAGCCCACTCCCTAGCAGGCCATGGAGCAGTACCAGTCTGTGGCCCAGGGGTTGGAGACCCCTCACCTAACCACAATTTGATTAAGTGCTTTCTCTACACCAGGTGCAGGGGCACCCACATCTGTGGCCTTCTCCAAAAATAGTGCTTTTCTCTGGAAGCAGAGACTGAATAAAGACATGTGCAAGGGGCTGACACACAGCCCACCGGGGTGATCACACAGCCCTCTGCACGCCACCCTGGAGACAGATGAACTTGCACCCACTGCACAGATGAGAAAATTGAGGCCAGAGTTATTTTTTCCTTCTTTTTTTTTTTTGAGACGGAGTTTTGCTCTTGTTGCCCAGGCTGGAGTGCAGTGGCACTATCTTGGCTCACCGCAACCTCTGCCTCCCGGGTTCAAGTGATTCGTGATTCTCCTGCCTCAGCCTCCCAGGTAGCTGAGTTAGAGGGATGTGCCACCACACCCAGCTAATTTTGTATTTTTAGTAGAGGTGGGGTTTCTCCATGTTGGCCAGATTGGTCTCGAACTCCTGACCTCAGGTGATCTGCCTGCCTCAGCCTCCCAAAGTGCTGGGATGACAGGCATGAGCCACCCTGCCCAGCCAAGGCTAGAGTTATTTTCGATGGCCCCCGCCACACCACTGTGAGTGTAAGAGCAGGAGCATCTGACTTTCTGACCGGTTCACAGCAGGACTGTTCTGGTTGTCATTCCAGGGCTCTGTCACTTCATTGCTGATGTCCACATTGACCAGCCACAGGGTCCCAGGGAAGCCACACTCAGTAGAATGTAGCCCAGGCTCGACATTGTCCTGGCTTCAAAAGATTGTGCCCCGACCCTGCCCAGACGCACACACCCTGTTCACCTGCCGTGGGCACCCCAGGCAGCACCTCCATGAGAAACAGAGGCCAGAGCCTCCTCCTCCCCAAAAAGACTCCCCAGGCAACTGACCTTGATGCCCACATGGAGATAAATAGTCCTGGCAATTATCTTCCAGGGGTCGAGCAATTAATTAAAAGGCTGAGGCTGGCAAGCTTCCATCCCCTCCCCCTCCCTCCTCTCTCACATGAGGTCAGGAAGATGAGGAGATGGTTGGACTTGGGCTCCTGAGCAGCAGCTGTGAGGGCAGGACCTGAGGGGCCCAGGGCAAAGTGAAAATTCGGGGCCCCTTGTTCAAAGATATCAAATAGCATCTAGATGGCAACAGCAGGGCAGGGTGTGGTGGCTCACGCCTGTAATCCCAGCACTTGGGTAGGCCAAGGTGGGCAGATCACCTGAGGTCATGAGTTCGAGACCAGCCTAGCCAACATGGCAAAACCCTGTCTCTACTAAAAATACAAAAAAAAAAAAAAAATTAGCCAGGACTGGTGGTGTACACCTGTAATCCCAGCTACTTGGGAGGCTGAGACAGGAGAATCGCTTGAACTCGGGAGGTGGAAATTACAGTGAGTTCAGTTCTGCCGACTGCACTCTAGGCTGAGTGACAGAACGAGACTCCATCTCAAAAAAAAAGGAAGGAAGGGAGGGAGGGAGGGAGAGAGGGAGGGAGGGAGGAAGATGGTGATGGCGGAACATTGAACCCAGTGAGGGCCCCAGTGACCCAGGGGCTGGTACAGCTACACAAGTCGCCCCTCACTGGGCACTGAGCAAACTCCAGGATTAAAAACCCTCATCATTCACATGACCCGTAAAGCCCTGTGCCCCTGTGCCACCAAGCACCGGCTGTGGTCTAGCCTCTTGCCCTCCTCCCTGCCTTCCCAGGGCCCAACCACCTGAAGCTTGCCTGTCACTTCTTCAGAGGGCCTTCCTGGCTGCCCAGAGCTGGTCACTCCCTCTCTTCTCCGTCCTTTCCAGAGGGCGACGTCACGCATGCGTGTGGGACTGTTCACTGCACTGCTGGCCCCACTGTGGTGTGCTGGATAAACACATATTGGGAGTAAGAGTGGGGATCCCCAACTTCGTCACCTGTGGGACCCTCACTCTGTGTTCTGGGCTCCTCAGCTGAGGCTCCTGCAGGGCCTGGAGCCCCTCAGCTGGTCACTGTCATTGTATACCAGCCTGCCCCTCATCCCAGCCCTGCGTCACAGCTGTGAACTCCAGAACAGGGTCATGGGACCTTGCTTTGGAGGTGCCAAGGCACCCAGTGATGGGTTACATATAGTAGGCATACAGTAGGTGCTCAGCAGTGCTGAGAGTCCCTGCACTGCGTTCTCTGGGCCTCAGAGCCATGGGGCCAGTGAGGGACTCGGGCAGCAGAGCGAGAGACGGGCATGTGAATATCCCTCACATCTACCCCTGGCTTCTGGCTATGTGACCTCCACTCTGTCTGTGAGCTCCTGGTCATGAACTTGGAGGTTACGCTGCATCCAGACCATTCCTACTAAGCAGGGTCTCTCTGGCTGCCGGGTGTCTGCAGAGAGGGTACATTCCCCCCCAGTCACCCCAGCAAGGAAGACAGTAACCCTGCTCCTCCCACTTTCCCCCAAATTAGATACATGCTGAAGGGGAATGGCTGGCAGGGGGAGGATTGAAGGCCATGCCCTGGTGGGTCCACTGCCTCCCCAAGGACCAGGTCAGGCCAAAGCTTCGGCCTTGGGTGGCATTCCCTGTGGATGGCATTCCCTGTGGGTTCTCCGTCATTCCCTCCCTCCTTACTACCTACAACCCCGCCTCCCCCAGCCAGGCCTAACCAGGGAAGCTGGAGATTCAGCACCCTTAGGAGCCTCCTAGTCACCTCCTTAATGCCAGCCAGGCCTAGCCAGGGAACTGGAGATTCAGCACCCTTAGGAGCCTCCGAGTCACCTCTGTGATGCCAGCTATGGGGCACTTGGGGCTAGGTTCTCCTCAGACCTTCTGATCCTTCTGGTCCTTTGAAAATGTCACAGTGCCAGGGTTGAAGGGCAGAGGCACCCCATCTACCCTGTTATTGCTCCATTCTTTCTACACAGGAGGTGTGGGGAAGCCTCCATCACAGGGGCTGGGGCCTCTGGGCTTAGCCACACACGGCCTCACAGGGGGCCAAGGACCCAGGGGGTCACAGAACAGCCAAAAGAGCCCCCAGATGTGGAAGTCCAGGGCACCTGCAAGGATGGAGCCTCACGCTCTGGCAAACCCCTCAAGCTTGTCCTAGTGCCCCACAAACTCCAGTGCCAAGAGGGCCAGCATGAGGTGAGATCAAGGCTACACCAGGAGCATATT
Source organism: Saguinus oedipus (assembly GCA_031835075.1). Lineage (NCBI taxonomy): Eukaryota > Metazoa > Chordata > Mammalia > Primates > Cebidae > Saguinus > Saguinus oedipus. The sequence continues at coordinate 48,748,288 of CM063178.1, forward strand.
CCATGACTGGGACGCAGGGCAGGGGCCCTGCTGGCACTGAGAGAATCTACCCAGGAGATGACTTCTGAGCTGGGACTCAGCCCTCCCCTCAATGTTGCACGAGTGTAACATTGTAGTGCAGGAGGAGCCATGGAGGCGCAGAATGCCCTGGGCTTGGGAAGCAGGACAGCCTGCTCTGCACATGGCAGAAATGTCTCCACTCCCAGACAAGAGTTCAGAGTGATCCTGGAAAGCAGCCAGCCCAGTCTCTTCACGTGGGGGCAGTGGAGGCAGGGGTTGGGGACGGGGGCAGCAACAGATGTGAGGTCACACAGCTGGTCAGGAAGGGAGCCAGGGCTTACCCAGGCCAGGAGTGCCCTGGTCTGGGCCCTGCCCTCAAGTTCAGACACGTGATGAATTTCTTCCACTTCCTGTAACTCCAGAAAAGCAATTTAGGTCTGAGGATGACATCGGTAGAGTCATATCACCTAGGCGGAGACAGCTGAGAGCAGGAAAAGGGTGTTGGACTACTGATTTCAAATCTAGGATGGGAAGTGCTTCTCCATCATGGCCCTGGATGTTGAGCTGTCATTGTCTGTTTACTCACCTATCTTCCCACCAGACACTGAGCAGGACGCAGCAGGTCTCAACGAGTGTGGATGGATGGATAGATGGGTGGATGGATGGATGGATGGATGGATGGATGGATGGATGGATGGACAGGTTATCAGACAGACAGACAAATGGGTATGGAAGGATGGAAGGATGGATGGGTGGGTAGATGGATGAATGGATGGACAGACAGGTGGAAAGATGGACAGGCAGACAGAAGGATGGATGGATGGATGGATGGATGGATGGATGGATGGATGGATGGATGGACAGATGGACAGATGGATGGACAGACAGACAGAAAGATGGATGGATTGATGGATCATCCACCTGCCAAACTGCCAAGCTGTTTTCCAATGTGACTGCACCATTTTGCCTTCCCACAGTATACAAGCATTCTGATTTCTCCACATCCTCACCCACACTTGTTTTTATTTGTGTTTACAGTAAGGAAAGAGATGTTCTTCTCACTCCTATCTCAGGCTAGGTGAGGGGGTCCTCAGAGGCATCTCTCAGGGTCTGCAGGAGATTTTAGAATTTTGGAGGACCCAGAGCCTGGTGCTGACCCCTGCCTGCAGCTGTCTAAATAAAGGGTTGCCAGAGCTGCCCTGGGGGTGCCGTATTCAGGCATGGAGGGGAAAGTGAGCCATGGTGGACAGTCATGAAAGAAAGCCATGAGTGGGACATCTTAAAAGGACATTTCCCATGAGGGCGAGAGGCCACCAGGAGCCACCTGAGGCCCTCCCTAGAGAGTAGCCCAGGGTGGAGTAGCCCAGGGTGGGGACAGTCATAGGCCCTTAGCTGGAGGCACCTGGCCAGTGCCAGCAACTCGTGCCAGGGGTGCCCAATGGGGAAAGGACCAAAGCCAGACATCACAGGCACACACCAGAGGAGGAACTCCAAGCCCCACAAGAGGAAGAAGGCAAAAGGAAGAACACAGCAGAGACCATAGCCCAGACCCTCCCATGACAGCTGCCCACCCATGGCAGGAGCTGTGGAGTAGGGAAGGGGCTGTACATGAGATAACAGATTGAAGCTCTGACTTCGATTGGACCAAACTTTCCATTTACTGAGTGTGAGACTGTTTGTGTGTCAGTCCATGAAGGTGGTGAGGAGAGCCACGAATCTGGCCTACCAACCACGTGGGCAGGATAGAGGCCCAGCAATGAAGGCCTGGAACAAAAGAGAAGTGATCTTATGGATTTCCACCCTGGCGATCAGAGGTGAAAGACCCTGAGATAACTGGAAAAATTGCCACTGCCCTGTCATCTGGTACGACTGGGGTCACTAGCATCTAGAACACGTTTGGTGTGAGGAGCAGACTGTGCTATGGAGTCAGGCCCCACCCTGGAGGCCCAGCCCTCCAGATGCAGGCAGAAGAAGACTCGAAGATCATACCCGCCCAGGTTTCAGGCTGCCCTCCCATTTAACATTGCTCCTGGGTCCCAGGGACCGCGCTGGTGGTGAAATGTGGACGTGATTCCTGTGTTTGTAAATGATCCCTCAAGGTCAGCCAGAGATCAGAGAACAGTATCCTCCTTTGTAGGGGGTTCAGGAGGTGGGGCAGGAGACTGGCATGTAGACATAGTCAGAAAAAGTGGAGGTGTCTAGGAATGCCAGTCTCATCCTCAAATACCCCTCAAAACTCTTCAAGTTGCCCCAGCCAACACTGTTATCATGTGACACTTTATCATTTAAAGGGGCTGCAGGAGTTCTAGACATGCTACCAGTAACTGCGAGAAGGTAATGGAGTTGGGAGTGCAGGGGAGCAATCACTCCTAATGACATCATCAATCTGGCAGGTTCCAGGTGATCCCTGATACCCCAAGGAGAGTATAACAGCAAGTGTGAGCTAGGAGGGAACGAGGAGAACATCTGACTCAGAGCTGAGTCCAACTCCAGAAATTTCTGTGAACCTGGCGTGAAAACTGGTGTGGCCACCACCCTACTAGAATAAGTGCTTTCTAGATACTTGGTTGTTGCGTGTGATTGATTTTGCTCTGCTTTTCCCAGCCCTGCCGCATTCCAATTTTCTAACCTTGGTGAGCTAACCATGAAATACTTAGAAATAAGTTTAATAAGAAAAGCACAAGATCTCTAGGACAAAAATGATTGAATGTACCTGAAGAACATCAATAGGTCCCGAGTGAGTGAAGAGAAATGATCTTCAGGAAGACTCTATTATCACAGCTGGTGAAGCCTTCAAGGATTAACAGATTTATTCTTTTCCATTCAGAATCCCAACAAGGTTCTTAGTTTGGGTTTCTGTATCTCATTTAAAACGAGATGAAATCTTCATTGTTTTGATATTAGACTATATGAGTCTGATGTTCACATGAAAAAACATCAACCTGCAAAAATTGTCAAAACAGCTTCAGAAAGGGAAGGGGGTGGAGCTTCACTAACCAGATTTTGAACCCACACTGAAGCTACAGTAATTGAACACTGTGCTCCTGGGGTAAACGGAACAGTGAAACAAAACAGAGGGCTCAGGCATTTCTCCAAATATATTTAGAGACTGAAAATGTGACAAAGGACAATTTCTGGGTTTAAAAGGGTTGGGACAATGACTATTCATTTGGAAGAAATTTGAGTTAAATCCTTACCTCATACCATATATAAAAATGACTTTCAAATGAATTGAAAGAGTTGTTTTTTAAAGCTATAAAGGCCAGGCACAGTGGCTCGTGCCTGTAATCCCAGCAATTCAGGAGGCTGAGGAAGTCAGATCACTTGAGCCCAGGGTTCAAGACAAGCCTGAGCAATATAGGGAGACCCTATCTCTACAAAAAAAAAATACCAAAATTACCCTATGTGGTGGTGTGCACCTGTGGTCCCAGGTACTGGGAAGGCTGAGGTGGGAGGATCACTTGAGCCCAGGATTTTAAGGCTACAGTGATCACTTGAGCCCAAGATTTTGTGCCACTGCACTCCAGCCTGAGTGTCAGAGTGAGAACCTATCTCAAAACAAACAAACAAAAAATAAACAAAAAGCCCAAACAATAACTCTATGAATGATAAAAAAAGGAAAATATTTTTATAACTTCACCATACAGGAAGTCTTCCCAAGAAAGAAAGGAAACCAAGAAGCCATTGAGGAAAAAAATAAAAGAATTAACTACACAAAACACTTTTATATCCAAAGGACTATAAATCGGTCTACTATAAGGACACATGCACACGAATGTTCATTGCAGCACTGTTTACAATAGCAAAGACCTGGAACCAACCCAAATGTCCATCGATGATAGACTGGACTGGGAAAATGTGGCACATATACACCATGGAATATTATGCAGCAATCAAAAATGATGAGTTTGTGTCCTTTGTAGGGACATGGATGAATCTGGAGAACATCATTCTCAGCAAACTGACACAAGAACAGAAAATGAAATACCACATATTCTCACTCATAGGTGGGTGATGAACAATGAGAACACGTGGACACAGGGAAGTTAGCACTACACACTGGGGTCTATTGGGGAGAACAGGGGAGGGAAAGCAGGGGGGAAGCTGGGGAGGGATAGCATGGGGAGAAATGCCAAATGTGGGTGAAGGGGAGGAAGGCAGCAAAACACACTGCCACGTGTGTACCTATGCAACTATCTTGCATGTTCTGCACATGTACCCCAAAACCTAAAATGCAATAAAAAAAAAAAAGAAAAAATCCATTTCAAAACAAAAAAGTCTTACAAGACTATGCTTTAGGAAAGCCAGTCTGATGGCTGGAGTGGAGGAAAGATTGGAGGATGACACCAGCTGGAACGGAAGGCAGCCTCCAGGGGAAAGAAGTGGCTATGGTCCTGTTAGGAGGGTGTCAGAATAAACCAGGTGATGGCCAGTGGTGATAGAGATGCAATTGAGCAGCATTTGTTTGAATTATTAATCAGCTGTGGGTTTGCAAAAGGGGCCAATATTACCTTGCTGTTTAGTATATATACAACAAACAAGCTCTAATCATGAATGGGCATAACTTGCCTTTTTTCTCACCAACACTTTATGCTAGAGAAAACTTCATCTTTGCCTAATCAGATTTACTTCCTTCTCCACCCCAAAAGCGATTCTTAACATGTGTTTGATGGGAAATGGAGGTGTCAGCTTTATTGGGTGAGTCAGGTGGGTGACAGCCCTGGAGAGCTTCTTGACATAGCTCCTCTATTAAGGAGATGAATAATGAAACAGAGGAAGTAGCAAGGCACTAAAGCCTCAGACCCCACCAAGAGAAGTTCAGTTTCAAGGCTGAAAGGGGAGCTGAGATGGAACAAGGAAGGACTCAGTGAATAAAGAGGCCTCTGGATATGGCTCCCTCCCCAATCCACCCCCTCCCCAAGAATTTCCTTACCATCTCAATAGTTCCCAAACTATAGTGTGCATCAGACCCAGCTGAAGGGCTTGTTAAGGTACAGATGGCCAACCCTCCCCTAAAGCTCCTTCTTTAGAATCGCATTGATTACTCTGTTACCTGTGTCTTTTCATATAAATTCTGGAATCAGTTTTATAATAACTATAAACAGCTTGCTGGGACTTCGAATGGAATTGTGCTGATCGACAAATGAAATTGGGAAGACTTGGCGTCTTAATATGGAGTCTTCCAATCCATGAACATGGACTATCTCTCCATTTACTCCCAAGGTTTCTGATTCAGCAAGTCTGAGGAGGGGCCTGAGATCTTGCCTTTCTACCTACTGCCCAAGTGATGCTGATGCTGCTGGTCCAGAGAGCTCCCATGGAGAGCTCCCCAGTTCTTGCTTTGAAGCCCTGCCTGGTTTGGAAGTTACGGCTATCCTGAAGACTTGGTTCCCCAGGACATTCAAAAGAGCTTTTGTTGTCATGCAAAGCCCAGGGGCCAGCTGCCAGGATTTGATGCTAACAGCTCTCTTTTGTTGTGTTTCTAATTCTCAGCAGATAAACAGCGAATGCCAGGAACAGACAAGTGTGCAGGGTCAGGAGATACAAGCCCCTTGTGGGAGGCGGGTTTTTCTCTAAGTATCAGATTCCTCAATTTACTGGGTGAATTTCTCACCTCTTGGGACTTCCCCTTTCAATAAATATCCTCCCAGAAAAATCTCACGAAATCAACCCCAGGTCTGAAAATACTGCTCTACCCCCATCCCTCAGGCATGGGTGGCCCCCATGGGCCCAGGTGCATGGCCTGAGGAAGGCACCGGGCGGTCACAGGAGTGCTCTGTGGGCAAGGTGCCAACGGTGTGGACAGAGGTCCGGCAAACAGTAGGGCAAGGTGCCAACGGTGTGGACAGAGGTCCGGCAAACAGTAGTCCCCACTCTCCTCCTGCCTTGATGAGGAGGGTCAGAGCTGGCCCAGGGAAGGGGCAGGCCTTCCAGGTAGAGGGAACAACATGGGCAAAGGCTCAGTGACCAACACAGGAACTCTACGGTGCCATGTTACAAAGGTGGGACTCTGGTGGCCTCCTCCTGTGCCTGCCTGTGACTCTAGCCCCCAGTACTCACGCTACCTGCTACCTTCCCTTCCTCCTAAGCTGCCCTTAGCGGGTAAAAACTCTTACCAAGTACCTTCTCACTGAGGCTAGCCCAGGCAAAGCTTGGCCAAGGCAGGAAGGGGCTCCACAGAGTGAGTCAAGGATCGCGGGATGACTCTGGTTCATCTTCTCTGCTTTGTAAGGTGGGAAGCCAAGGAGGGGTGGCCTCAGCCTCGGCTGGGGGCCCTGCCTACTCCCCCCATGGGAGTGCAGAGGCTCCAGGAACAGGGCTGTGCCCCTCAGAGTTCTCACAGGGGTCAGTCTGAACTCATCCCTCTGTGTTCTAATCACCTCTTCTTATAAGGACTCTTATAAGTCACACTGGATGAGAGTCCACCCCAGTGGTCTCATTTAAACATAATTGCCTCTTTAAAGGCCTATCTCCAAATGGGATCATATGCAGAGTTTTGGGGGTTAGGGCTGCAACACATAAATTTAGGGGGACACAATTCAGCCCGTGACGGCACCTGTTTGCAGGAGCCTCTCACATAAAACTGTGTTCTGGGGAGCTGGGGGCCCAGCATCATCGCGTTTGCATCCCCAGACCCTGCCATCCACAGGAAGAGGCAGGGGACATGGGGCCAGCAGGCTTTGCTCCTCTTATTTTCCTCCATTCCCTCATCCCTGCACTCAGTGGCCTTAGTAGGGGGATGAAAAAGTCATGAGTGAGTGAATGGCAGGTATCATGGAAAAGAGAAGCAGAGGTCCCGGTGGACAAAAGGAGCATGATGTCCAGGGGCCAGCAGCACCCAGGCACGCAAGCTGGGGCAGGCCCAGGGCCCGAACCGCTGCGTCCTTCCACCACCAGGCTCTGCCTCTTGCTTGGGAATGTGGGAGGTATGTTGACTGGTACACTCATTTCCAATTTCTGCTGTAAGAAATGGCCACATACTTAACAGCTTCTAAACAGCACGCATTTATGGATCCCACGGTCCTGGAGATCGGAAGTCCTCAGTGGAACCATGTTCCTTCTGGAGGCCCTCAAGGAGAATCTGTGCCCTGTCTTTCCTGCTTCTAGAGGTCACCCAAATCCCTGGGCTGGCGGCCTCTCCCTCCCTCTTCAAAGTACAGCTCCCCGAGCTCTGCCTCCATCTGCACGTCTGCTCTGGCTCTGACTCCCCTGCCTCCCTCTCAGAGGGAGAGCCAAGCTCCCGACCCAGGATCCTCTCCCATGTCAAGATCCTTCACTTTATCACAACTGCAAAGTCCCTTTTGCCATGTAAGGTCATGCATTCACAATTCCCAGGGATTAAGAAGTGGGTTTGGCTGCACTCACAGTTTCCCCAGCATCAGAGAGGCTTAAGCAGAGCGGGGGTATTTCCATCTCCTGTGGCCACTCAAGCTGCAGTGACAGCTTTGCTCTGAGGATCCGTGGTGCTCACATCCCTTCTCCCCTGGTGATATGTTTGACTCTGTGTCCCACCCAAATCTCATCTCAAATTATAATGCCCATGTGTTAGGGAGGGACCTGGAAGGAGGTGATTGGATCATGGGGGCAGTTTCCCCCATGCTATTCTCATGATAGTGAGTAAATTCTCATGAGATCTGATAATTTTAAAATGTGGTGCTTCCTCTCTCTCTCTCTCTCTCTCTCTCTCTCTCTCTCTCTCTCTCTCTCTCTCTCTCTCTCTCTCTCTCTCTCCCCCCTGTCTGTCTCTCTCTCTCTCTGTCTCTCTCTCTCTCTCTGTCTCTCTCTCCCCCCTCTCTGTCTCTCTCTCTCTCTCTCCCTCTCTCTGGCACACACACACACAATTTCCAATTTATGAGCTCCTAATTTACTATGGAGTAGGAGAAGAAGTTTAGAATATTCATCATAATTTTGTGCTAAAGAAAGAGTACCCAGGCTATGACTGAGCACCATGTGGGGTGGGCATATTAGTGCAGAGCATCTGTGGAAACCTCATACCTTGTCTGCTTCCTCCCTGCACCTTGTCTGTGGACAGAGTGGCTGAAATTCTCAAAGCTGGGGCTTAGTGACTCTCCTAACCCTCCACACTCCCTTCATCCCTCATTGTGCCCCAGCTCCCAGGTCCACCAAGCCCAGTTCCTAGTTCTGAACCTTATATGCACTTGGTGAACACAAAGTCAGCCATCAGCACTAGCCCCTCACCTCTTTCCAGCCAGCCTTGCCTCCTCCAACCCACACCATACACCACAGCAGCCATGACAATCTGTCTACGCAGAAAACAGCCCCACATGCTTGAAACCCTTCAGTGAGTCTTCATTTGGGGAGGATACACCCCAGCTCCTCTGGCCGACTTTCAAGGAGCTTCCTGGTCTGACTAGCCTCTTTGGGTAGCAGATCCATCTGTAACCAGGACCCTTGGCAGCTATGGTTTACCTTCATCAACTCATCCAGCCCTGAATGGCTTTACCCCAGCAAAGAGAACATGAGGCTTCTAACAGGGGCACCCACTGGAAAGTCTAGGGGAGGACCCTGGGAGGGACCCAAGGCACAGGGTCCCTCCACTAGACTTTCCAGTAAGAGAAAGCACCTCTGGGGATGACAAAATTCACAGGACAGAGGAGAGACAGACTTAGAAAAATGACTTAGGCCGGGCGCGGTGGCTCACACCTATAATCCCAGCACTTTGGGAGGCCGAGGCAGGTGGATCACAAGGTCAAGAGATCGAGACCATCCTGGTCAACATGGTGAAACCCCGTCTCTACTAAAAATACAAAACATTAGCTGGGCATGGTGGCACGTGCCTGTAATCCCAGCTACTCAGGAGGCTGAGGCAGGAGAATTGCCTGAACCCAGGAGGCAGAGGTTGCGGTGAGCCGAGATCGCGCCATTGCACTCCAGCCTGGGTAACAAGAGCGAAACTCCGTCTCAAAAAAAAAAAGGAAAAATTACTTAGACAGTTTGGCACTGTGGTACATCCAAAACATGCCTACATGGTAGTCAGGCTGCTCCCAAAGGTGCCAACACCCCTTACTGACTTTGTTCAAGTCCCTTCTTGTCTAGAAACCATGACCCATGCCCCTATTGGGTTACAGAGACTCAATCCTCTGTAACAGAGAGGATGGGGCTGAGTGTGGTAGAGATTATGTTCTTTGCCCACAGACCTCATCCCACTTTCTTCCCTTCTGGACACATGCTGGCTTCTGAGGGAGTCAGCGGTCAGAGAGCACAGAAGCAGTTCTGGACGGTGAAAAGAAGAAGGGATGTGTGTGTCACTTCCAGGCTAAGGCCATGAGAAGCACCATGAAACCCTCCATTAGCACGAGATACAAACAGCCTAGATCCCTAAATCACTATGCAGAGCACGGCTGTCCTAACAGGTCACCCCCTTCACTTTGGGCTTTGGGTGAGAGAAAATGAGTTCTCACAACAATAAGCAATTGAGGCTTGGACATTTATTTGTTATGGCAGCAAACCTGGCTTATCCTGACTAGAGATGGCAAATACACGACACACACATCATCACTGAGAGACTGGCAGCCATGCAGACATTACTAATCCATCTTGGCACATTTCTTCCCATCTCAGCACATGCTCCAGGCAGCCTGTACCAATGGACTACCTAAGGACTGTATGATGGGTAAAGATGCTTCCAGCTCGCAAGTCGCCACTCAGGTGGTTGAGCAATTTGACTGCCCCCCTCATCTGACACACAATGGCCAGGCTAGGAGTCAAGGGGAAGCTGTGCCCTCTGGAAGGATCTGATCCCGCCCCACCACTCACTCTTGTCAAAGCCTCGTGTCTTCTCACCTTTTGCCATTGCCCCCTCCCTGCCATGCCCCAAGGGGCTGCTGGACAGAGGCTGCCCCCTCCCCAGCCTCTGCCAGCTCCCTACCCCCATTGCAATTCAGGAAGCCTCCAGGATTTCGGCATTGGTGACATTTTTCTCTGCCTTCTTGCTGTTCCTTAGCAGAACCAAGTAGGAACTTGTTCCTCTGAAGGCTTTGGAGAGGAGCTGTGCTGCCCCACGCTTTCTCATTCTTTCTCAGGGTGTGCCCCAGCCTCAGACCCATGAAAGGCAATTTCACTTTCGGTGGGGCTCCTTCCAGGAGGAATGCTGAGGCCCAAATGTGAGCAAATGTCTGTCTCGGCGGTCAGCTCCCTCCCCGAGCCAGAGCCGAGGGAAGGGCCGTCCCAGGACACAGGCTCCAAGCAGATGAACAGAGGTAACATGACTTTTTACAATGGGGCTTTGATCTATCTAATGTCACAAGACAGGCTGGGGACAAATGCCAGGCTCTGTGTGACTCCCGGTTCCCACAGGAGGTGCCCTGTGCAGGTATTCACACGGGGAGATTCTTGGCAGGCCCGGCGCCTGGGTCTGTGCCCGTCACAGACACAGCCATGGCAATTAGGTTTTGGAAAATGGTGGGTGAGGTTCCTTTGGCCGAGGCTCCAGCCTCCTGCCTGAAAACAGCATGGGGAGGGAGCGGGTGGTGGCCGCCCCCAGGGGCAGTGGGTGCCCTCCTGGTGTGAATGAGGGTGAGTGTGAGGAATTCCTGTGGTTGGGGCAGCCGGCAGGGCACAAAGGCTAGGCTGGCGTCCCTGACAATACCTGCTCTGTCCCTGCGGATGGTGACCTTCACCAAAGCTCTCTGTGAATGGGCCACGGCTGCTCCCGGGTGTGTCCAGGCCGCCGGCGTTGGAAGCACATGAAGAGGCCAGGACCCTGGAGAGAGTTCACAGGACGTTTTGTAATTCGGGTGCCCATGAGGGCTGCCCTGGGGCTTGGGCCAGGCCGCAGAGGCTGCCAGGGGCCCATCCTTGGGCTGTCAGGACGCATTAGCCCCACCTGTGCTCAGGAACAATGGCCACACCTGTAGCTCGCTCCATCCCCGGGTGGATGAAACGGGCCGCACCTCCTGCCTGCAGCTCCGGTTTCCCTGCTGGGCTGCCCTCGGACGGCTGCAGCAGGATGTGCCAGGCACCCAGAAAGACAGCAGTGCCAGGGGCTGAGGGCGGCGGGGCCCCTGCCCCCCCACAGGCCAGAATCTAGTTTAGACAAGGGCATCCCAGGGTTTCTCCCAGCCACCTTCAGGAAGCATGCGACTCACGCCGGGGTCCTGCCTGCCCCGACTCCGTCTCACCCGTCCTGAAACCCCAAAGTCTGGGCCCACCAGGAAAGACACTTTGGCAACCTCCTTTTCTCTCCATTTTGGCCTCTCAGCACACTGAGGCCAGCCCCCTGTTGTGTAGACACAGTTACATATTTAACAGACACTTAGATACCTTTTGCCAGGCACTATTTGTATCATACAAATACTCATTTCAGCCTCTCAACAACCCCAGCAGAAGCTGCTATCAGCATCGACTCCATTTCACATTTGGGGAAACTGAGGTTCAGAGAGGTGAAGTCACGCAGCTGGTAATAGGCAGGCCCGGGCTGTGAACCCAGGCAGGCCCGACGCTGTGCCGAGCCCCACTGCCTCACACCTGCCCTGCTCCGGCTCAGCCACACCCCAGGGCTCTTTGGTGACACCCAGAAGGGCCCCCGAGCACATCTTTCGTGCCCATGGCCTTCCTACGGCCCACCTTCCTGGGGCTGGGACTAGGTCATGCTCAGGCTGTACTCCAGCCCCAGGCCGCACGAGTGTTTGTTAACGGGGGATCCCCCCGAGCTGGGGGATCATAGGTGTCATTTCTAGAGCTTCACTCTGGGCCAGGCATGCCGCAAACACTGCCACAAGTGCCCTCGTGTTCCTTTCCCAACATCCCATGGGGAAGCAGGAGCGCCATTCCCATTTCACAGACAGGAAATGGGACGAGAGCAATACAGTGCCCTGCCAAGCATCGCCCAGCTCCTCCTCTGCAGCGGTCGTGGGTTCCAGACTTGGCACCTCTTCTGCCTCCATCCTGAGTGAAAAAGGGAGGGACAGAAAGGAAGGGATAAGGGGTGTGGGGTCATTCAGAGGCAGTGGCCTCCTGCCAGTAACAGCCCTACCGACCCCAAGGTCAAGGCCTGCGCTGGCTCTCACCCACCCCTCGGGGCTGGCCAGCTTGCCGTCTCTGATGACCTCACACTGAGGCCTTAGCTGAAGGTGGCATTTCCGGGTCTGGGGTGTATTTGTTGCAACGATGGAGAGATAAACAATGAATTCCAGAAGTCGGCTGGCCAAACCCCGCCTGTGGTGTGTAGGTCAATGTGGACAGGTGTATCCTCACCAGAGAAGTATTTAGATACCAGCAAGCCGGCCTGCACAGCCACAACAGGCCCTTTAACCCAGGCAGGGGGACAGGAAATTGATGGGAATTTGCATTTTTTAAACGAGTCCTCGACTGGGCTCAGTGGGACGGAGGAGACTACCTGAGCCTGTGTCAGCTGCATGTGGACCCACCCCTTGTGGGCAGGCGTCTGTTGGTGCCGGGCACTTCGCCAACGGGGAGCCTCGGGAACAGAATAATGAAGAATTAATTTACTCAGCAGGGCCCTTTCTGTGTCTGGGAAGCTCTTGCACCTTCTTGGAGGGGGGCAGGCGTGTTTCCTTGGGAGAAATGCATTACACAATCGATCTGTCAAGAGGCTGCATTCAGGAATCCGGGCGAGGTGGCTCCAGCCTCCGTCTGCTTCTTTGATTCACACACTCCTCACGGGCAGCCCCAGCCCCCTGACTCCCTGCTGCCCTGTGGGACACACACCACCCGTGAGGGACCCCACGCAGGAAGCAGGCCTGGGTCTGCAGCAGAGCGAATGCAGCGGGACTCAGGCGGTTCATCTCATGCGGTCTAGAGGCCACGGAACCAGAATCTCAAAAAGTCTGCCGGCAGGTGCTCCTGCTCCCGCACACTAGACGGACGAGCACGCGGAGCCCCGAGGGGTACAACAGGGAGCATGCAGCCTCGTGGCCAGCAAGAAGCAGAGCAGAGACGTGGACCCGGGCCTGCAATGACCGATCGCCCCGGACAGGTGCGGTGTACTGCAGAGTGTAGGTTAGGACACGAGGTGGAAAGTGTCTCTCAGGGCTGAGACCCAGAAATAAGAAAAGACCATCAGAAAGATCAAAGAGACATCAAAATATCTAGAGAAGGGGCCGGGCGCAGTGGCTCAAGCCTGTAATCCCAGCACTTTGGGAGGCCGAGGTGGGTGGATCACGAGGTCAAGAGATTGAGACCATCCTGGTCAACATGGTGAAATCCCGTCTCTACTAAAAATACAAAAAATTAGCTGGGCATGGTGGCGCGTGCCTGTAATCCCAGCTACTCAGGAGGCTGAGGCAGGAGAATTGCCTGAACCCAGGAGGCGGAGGTTGCAGTGAGCCAAGATCGCGCCATTGCACTCCAGCCTGGGTAACAAGAGCGAAACTCTGTCTCAAAAAATAAAATATCGAGAGAAGGGAGACAAGCTGGTGAGGTGCTTACATGTTCCAGGAGGGCACTTCCACCCACTCCATGCTGGGGACTGGGTCACTAGATCACAAAGGCTCCACCGGGCTCCCCGGTGGAACCTCCTGGGAGGCTCAATAGAAAAGTCTCCCACATTATAGAGGGACAAGAGGGAATGAGCTGGCAAGCTGCAACAAGACATGGAGGAATCTGAAGGGAAATCGACACTATCACAGGGGACAGGGACAGGTTGGAGAATTCCTTTCTATCAAAGTCTGCAACTGGCAGAGTTCACACCAAGAGGAATGCAACCCATTCATTTTACTGATGAGGAGACAGAAGGTCAAGGTGGACCATGGTGAGGTTTGACTCAACGTTCTGGACTCCCCATCCTGATGGTTCCTTCTATATCACAGATCCTAACTTAAAATGCAAAGTCCAATTTTTCAAAGATGCATGTAATTTAAAAAAAAAATCCCAACACCCAGGTGTCTGACCCCTGATTTGTCATTTCTTCCTGTGTGCCGAGAAAGAAGACGGTCTGAAAAGCGTCCACGCTGCATGGTTTCCACTCTGAAGTTCTGGAAAAGGTCAAACCATGGGGACAGTAAAGGCAGCAATGGTTGCTGGGGGTTGGAAGGGAGGGAGGAAGAGATGGCACACCAAGGGTTTCCAGGGCAGTGGAAGTCTTTTTTGGGACGCCATCATGCTGGATGGATGTCATCATGCATTTTTCAAAACCCACAGATTGTACAACACAAAGAGTGAACTCTAATCTAAATATGGATTTTCGTAATTTTCCTAGTAAAAACTCAGGACTCAGTAATGTATCAGTACTGACTCATGACTATAACAAGTATACCACACCAGTGCAGGGTGTTAGCAATGGGGAAACTGAGGGAGGGTGGGGAGGAGGTATACGGAACTCTATGTACAATCTGTTCAATCACTCTGTAAACCAAAAATACTTAAATAATTTTTTAAAAATATCTATGAGGTCCACATCAGGGCTGTGTGCCACCCAGGACTCGCCTTGGGCTGAGTCTCGGTCTGCAAAGTTCGGTCCCAGACCCTGGGAAAGAGGAAAGAGTGAATGTATGACAGGCCAGGTTCCCAGGCTGGCTTGCTGGCTGCTGTAGTGATGGCACCTAACAAGGGCCTAGTATACTGTACGTTCTCAATAAATACGTGTTAGGTTTATGAATGTTTGGGACATCAGAAACCCAGGTACCTCCTGGGATGAGGGAGTAAGGTTCCAGAGGAGTGGGGAGAAAGTAGCAGAGATATGGTGGGTATTTTGGCCCCCTTGAGGGGACCCAGAGGAGGAAGGAGCTGGTGTTGCTGGTCTTTTCCCCACAGAGCGGGGAGGAGCTCCCTCCAGGTCTGCCAAAGTCATCTCAGCACACAGGAAGAAATGATGAATCAGGGGTCAGACACCTGAGTGTTGAGATTTTTTTTTAATTACATGACTCTTTGAAAAATTGGACTTTGTATTTGTAAGCCAGAAACTGTGATATAGAAGGAACTATTGGGATGGGGAGTCCAGAACGCTGAGTCAAACCTCACCATGGTCCACCTTGACCTTCTGTCTCCTCATCAGTAAAATGAATGGGTTGCATTCCTCTTGGTGTGAACTCTGCCAGTCGCAGACTTTGATAGAAAGGAATTCTCCAACCTGTCCCTGTCCCCTGTGATAGTGTCGATTGCTAACTTCAGAATAGAACGTCTCCACTGCCTTGCTTAAAATAGAAAAAGAAGCCATTTCCTTGGGTTTTATAGGTGGAACTCTGACTTCTTCCTTGGATGTTTTGTGTGTTTGGAGCCACTCCCTTCGCACTCTGACCTAAAGACCTCACAAGCTTAAGAAAAAAACAGAAAAGCAAAAATAAAAATAATAGCAATTGGTCATGTTCAATTCCAGAAGATCAAGAAATAGAAGAATCTAGTAAATTACAGGTAATGAACAAACACAGCAACATGCCAGGCACTGCACAACATGAAACGCACACAGTGTTGAATTAGGACACAATCTTAGCCAGGTGTGGTGGCTCACACCTGTAATCCCAACACTTGAGGGGCCAAGGCAGGAGGATCACCTGAGGTCAGGGGATCGAGACCAGCCTGGCCAACATAGTGAAACCCCTGTCTCTACTAAAAATACAAAAATTAGCCAGCCCTGGTGGCGGGCACCTGTAATATCCCTGCTACTCAGGAGGCTGAGGCGGGAGAATCACTTGAACCCAGGAAGTGGAGGTTGCAGTGAGCTGAGAACGCACCACTGCACTCCAGCCTTGGTGACAGAGCAAGACTCTGTCTCAAAAAAAAAAAAAAAGACACAGTCTCACCCTGAAGGAGCTTACAGCCTACTGAGGGAGACAGACATGCACCACTACCCAGAATGCAGTGTGAGAGGTGCTTTAGGAGATGCATTTACTAGGAGCAGGAGCTGCCATTTCCTTGTCATGCACAGAAGCCCATCCCTGTGCTAAGCGCTTCACCTGCTCTCTTGCATCAAACCCTCTAGAAATCAAAGCTGGATGAAAGATTAAGACTCAACCCTTTGTTTCAGTGCACCCAAGTCAGTGAGGATGAGGGGGAAAGGGGAAGGAAGATGGGAAACGAGGAGATGCTACATATTGCTGCACTGGCTGCAGCTGTGCAAGAAGATCTTAAGAGGCAGGATGGGGTTTCTATAGAAGGGCTTCCACACCTCTGTACCTTAAAAGAGTCTGCAGAAGGAAGGAAGGTGGGAGGATGTATCAGCCTGTCTTCATCCCATGTCTCATTTCCTTTGGGTCAAGTTTAATCCCCAGTGTGTTTCAACCCAGGAGAAGATGCTCAGAGAGCTGGACCCCTTCCCCTAAGGAGTGTGTTTCATGCAACTGTGAAACCGAAGGGTGGTCCAGCAGGGGTGAGGTGTCAACTGAGAGAGAAAGAAGCAATGAAGCTAATATGAAGTGGTGTGTGAAGATAGGGTAGAATACACCTGTTTATCTTCTTGTGTGACTCGTGATGGCCCTAAAAGGTAGGAAAGGTCATCCCCATTGCTCAGATGGAAAAACTTAAATGTAATATTAAAGCTGCTACCCATGAAGGAAAAACTGATATAAGACTTGCCATCCTGCATTTAAAAAAAGAAGAAAAGTAAGAAAGAAATCTAGAAAAATGGACAAAATGAATGAAATGAAACAGGCAGCCTGGGGTTGTGATCCCTGGAGAACAGGAAAACAAAGTTGAGCCTGACAGTCCCCTTGACTTTCTGCCTGAGGGCAATTCCCAGACCGCAGTGCAGGGGAGGGGTGTTCACTAGTCTCACTGAGTTGAGGAGCCACATATAGGAGCTTAAAAAGGTCAGGATAGCTACAATTTGTGAGGCACAGTACTAAAGAGGAAGGAACTACACAGAAAAGGAATATTCCAGAACTATTCTCAGGATTGCCCTGCATCTTTGGATGAAGATGAATCCACACGTATGTGTGGGTAAACGGCACGAGGCTGGGCAAAGCAGAACTGCCAGAGAGCAGCAAGCAGAACAGCAAACAGCCCACCCAGGGCTGAGACGCATGCATGCAGGTTCCTACCAGCCAGAGCAGAGAAACTGTGTTGAGTGCCTGGGGCATGAATATAAACTAGCTGTACAATATGGCCTACTCTAGAACTGACCTACAAAAGCTTGAAATGAGCTTTAGAAGGGATAAACCAAAATACAAATGATTTTGCTCCCTGCCAAAACAAATTTCAATAAACTGTAAAGCAGTGGTCCCAAATATTATTGGGACCAGGGACTGGTTTCGTGGAAGACAATTTTTTCACAGACTGGGGTTGGGTCAGGGATGGTTTCAGGATGAAACCGTTCAACCTCCAATCATCAAACATTAGTTTCTCATAAGGAGCATACAGTCTAGACCCCTTGCATGCACAGATTCACAATACGGTTCACACTCCTGTGAGAATGCGATGCTGCCACTAATCTGACAGGACGTATAGCTCAGGCGGTAATGCTCACTTGCCTGCAGCTCACCTCCTGCTGTGCAGTCCAGTTTCTAACAGGCCACGGATGCTAAAAACATCCAGTACAGTCTGTGGCCAGGGTTGGGGGCCCCTGTTGTAAAGGAAGACAACAACATTGAAACTCAGAACAACAGGGCATAAATAATGTCTAGCGGCTGAGCAAAAATTACTAGACATGCCAACAAGCAGCAAAATTTGACCAAAACCACAGGGAGGCGAGGCGCAGTGGCTCCCACCTGTAATCCTAACACTTTGGGAGACTGAGACAGGCAGATCACCTAAGGTCAGGAGTTCGAGACCAGCCTGACCAATATGATGATACCCCCATCTCTAGGAAAAATACAAAAATTAACTGGGCACATCTGTAATCCTAGCTACTCAGGAGGCTGAGGTAGGAAAATTGCTTGAACCCAGGAGGTGGAGGTTGCAGTGAGCCAAGATCGTACCACTGCACTCCAGCCTGGGCAATGGAGCAACTCTGTCTCAAAAATAAAAATAAAACACTGAGGTACCACTATAGAACTCTTTTAAATGACCAAAAAATCTTATTTATTTAATAAGCAGAAACCTCACTACACCAAGAATTTTGAGGATTTGGAGTAACTGGCAGTCTCACACATTGTTCGCGGGAATGCAAAATGGCTCAACCACTTTGGAAAACAATTTGATCATTTCCTATAAATGTGTACACTTACCATTGAACCCAAAATCCCACCCCAGTTATTTTCCCAAAAGAAATGAATATTTATGTTCCCATAGAAACCTGCATGTGAATATTTTTTGTGGCTGTATTAAAAATTGCCAATCTGGAAACAACCCAAATGTCCTTCACCTCATCAATGCATGAACAGTGGTACATCCATACAGTGGAATACTATGCAGCAATAAAAACAAATGGAATATTGATACAGTCATTGAAATACTGATACACATTATGCCCAGTGGAAAAATTCAGATTGAAAAGGCTGCATACAATGTAATTCCACTTATATGATGTTCTGGAAAATGCAAAATTATAAGGACAAAGAGCAGAACAGTGATGTGGACTGAACTGTGCCTCCCACAAGATTCATATGTTGAAGCCCTAACTCCAGATATGACGCCACAGACAGTCCCTGACTTGTGATGTCTACCTTTACGATGGGTTTACCCAGATGTAAACTCATTTTAAATCAAGGCACTCCTTACAACTTATTAATACAATGGGGTTATAGTTTCCACTGAATGTGCATCACGTTCACGCTATTGGAAAGCCAAAAAGTCATGAGTCAGACCATCATTAATTAAGGACTGTCTGCTGTCTTGCCAGCATTAAATGCATTTTCAATTCATGGTGGGCTTATTGGGACAGGGCCCCACTGTAAGTTAGGGAGCATCTGTATTTGGAGACAAGGTCTTTAGGAAGGTAATTAAGGTTAAAGGTTAAATGAGGTCATAAGGTTTGTGGATCCCTAATCTGGTAGGATAGGTGTCCTTATAAGAAGAAGAGATACAAGCATCTCTCTCTCTCTCTCTCTCTCTCTCTCTCCTCTCTCTCTCTCTCTCTCTCTCTTCCCACCATGTACAGACAGAGCAGAAAGACAGCCATCTCCAAGCCAGGAAGAGAGGCCTCACAAGAAACCAATCCTGGCCAGACTCTGAGGTCAGGAGTTCAAGACCAGCCTAGCCAACATAGCAAAAACCCATCTCTACTAAAAATATTAAAAAGAAAATAGCTAGGCATGATGACAGGCGCCTGTAACCCAACTGCTTGGGAGGCCGAGGCAGGAAAATCACTTGAACCCAGGAGGCAGGTGTTGTAGTGAGTCAAGATCTCACCACTGCACTCCAGCCTGGGTGAGAGAGCGAGACTCCATCTCAAAAAAGAAAAGAAAGAAAGAAAGAACACAACCCTAATCACACATGATCTTGGACTTTTAGTCTCCAGAATGAGCAAAAATAAATGTCTGTTGTTTAAACCCCCTAGTTATGGTGTCCTTTACGGCAGCCCAGACTAAGTACAGTGTAGTTTCTAGGAGTCGAGGGTGGGAATGGGGCGCTTTCAGGGGTGACGGAAACATTCTGCATCCTGACTGTGTAGGTAGTTAAACCACCGCACGTGCTTGTCAGAACTCACAGAAATATACACTCAAAAGCATGAACTTCGCAGGATGTAAATTATACCTCAATAAAGTAGCAGAAAACTACACATCACTTACAGAGGGACAGAGGTAAGAATGATGAAGACATCTCATCAGAAACAATCCAAGCCAGAAGAAACCAGTGTGCGGTGGGGCTGCAGGGCAGGAACAAAAGCCAGGCACCTCAGATGAGGTGCCCTTGAGCTCAGACTGCAAGCAGGAGAACAGGCAAGGCATCCAGGAGGAGCAGTTTAAGAAGAGGGAGGCAGCAGCCAGGACCTCAGCTCGCAGCTTGGAGGGGAGGGAAGCTCAGCCTGCAAGGTGGGCTCAGGCTGGAAACACAAGCTGGGCCCAGACTCACAAGAGCCTCCAACTCCAGGCTGAGGACGCTGAATTTCACTCTGGAAGTTGCTGAGGTACAGCAACATGGACAAGTGGCAGCTGCAATGTTTCCCGCTCGCCACGCAGTGCCAAGCATATGAAGTGGCATTCTGCTGGCCCTAACTCAGCTTGGGGACCTAATTTTAGCCCCCAAGCTGTCAGATGTTGCAGAGCCTCCACTCTGGAACTGCCATGGGCCAATGTCAGTGAGCTGGGAGTGCAGGAATTGTTGAGATAAGCTCCCACAGCGGGAGCAAGCACGTCACCTTCTCCAGCCACATCACGAGGCCCTCCCTGGCCTGCCCGCCCCCAACCTGCTGACCTCACCAGCTCCCGGTTACTGTCACTTTGCTCCAACCACACTGACCCTCTTGCTGCCCCTCCAACACACCAAGCAAACTCCTGCCTCAGGGCCTTAGCACATGCTGTGGCTGCTGTAGCCAGGAGCATGCCTCCCCAGGTCCCCACAGGGCTCACTGTCTGCAATTTCTCAGGGCTCTGTTCACATGCCCTGACACCCTAACTCAAACAGCCCCCACACCCACCCCCAGACACCTGCATCCCCTCGTCCTGCTGAATCCCTCTTCCTAGCACTTACTCCTTTGTTTCTTCAGGAGAGTGGGCCCTGAGTGAATATCTATTGAGTGAGGAGGGGATGCCTTCTGGAAACTCCTTCCACCTGAACTCTGGCTCTGACAGAAACTGCCCATGGCGGCCAGATTCCTTGTCATGGTGAGTGGCGCAGAGGAGGAAAGGCCAGGGCTTGGGGCTGAGACCCACGACGGGCCACATCCTGCAGGGCTGGAGGCTGCCGCTGCCCCGTGTAGGAGATCCTCCCTCCTGGGTCACAGCTCTAAAATGAGGATTTCAGAAACTCTTACCCTACAACCCAGAGGGCCCACCAGATTGTAACTCACCCAGTGTCCACTCAGTAACACATAAAAAGTCTGTATTAGTCTGTTTTCACACTACCATAAAGAACTTCCCGAGACTAGGTAATTTCTGAAGAAGAGAGGTTGAACTGACTCACAGTTCTGCATGGCTGGGGAGGCCTCAGGAAACGTACAATGATGGTGGAAGGGGAAGGGGAGGCAAAGACCTTCTTCACATGGAAGCTGGAAAGAGAGAGCTAGCAAGAGCCGGGAAAGCTCCTTACAAAACCATCAGACCTCACTATCATGAGACAGCATGGGGGAACCATCTCCATGACCCAATCAGATCTCACTATCACGAGACAGCGTGGGGGAAATCATCTCCATGACCCAATCAGATCTCACTATTACAAGACAGCGTGGGGGGATCGTCTCCATGACCCAATCAGATCTCACTATCACGAGACAGCGTGGGGGGATCGTCTCCACGACCCAATCACCTCCCATCTGGTCCCTCCCTTGACATGTGGGGATTTGGGGATTATAATTCCAGGTGAGAGTTGAGTGGGGACACAGAGCCAAACCGTATCAAGGTCCGCACTATGCAGCAGGTCCTATATGTGGAGCTGGGGTTACACAGTGAGCCAGACAGACGTGTTTATTGCCCTGTCTACACTCACCCTTCACCCCAAGCACACAGTCCAACAGTGGAGACATAGAGTCAGCTGGACCATCATAGTACTGACTGATAACAGGTGCAGTACAGGGCAAGTTCAGGGCCTAGGGATCCTACAAAGGCAGGTGGCCCAGCCTGATACAGGGAGGCGGTCAAGGACAGCTTCCTGAGGTAAATGACTCCCTGTGCAGAGTGACCTTCATTAAAGAAAAGCTGATCATGCATCAGCTTTCCATGGCTCCCCAGGGCCCAGATGCTGAGGGGTGAGGTCCCCAACTCAGCATGGAAGGCCCTCCCTAAATACATTCCTTCCCCTCACCCCCATGGAGACTGCACCAGGGCACCACCAGGTTTCTCTCCATGCCCCATGTATCAGTTACTCATTGCTGCCTAACAAATGACCGCAAACATGGAGGGTTAAACAATAGGCATTTGCTACCCTCAGTTTCTGTGGCTCACAGGGCTGGACTGGGCAGTGCTGGCTGAGGGTCTCTCATGAAGGTACAAGCAGACGTCAGCTGGAGGGATAGTCCTCTGAAGGTCTGTCCAGGCCAGAGGATCTACTTCCAAGGCAGCTCCCTTACACGGCTGGTAAGTGGGTGCTGGCTGCTGGTAGGAGTCCACAGTTCCTCGCCAACGTGCCTCTTGAGTGTCTTCATGTCAGAGGAGCTGGCTTCCCTCAGAAAGAGGGATTCATGAGCAGAGATGGATTCACTGAGCAGAAGCTCAATGCCTTTTTGGCCTAGACGCATGCTGCCACCTCTGCTGCACTGCCTCCATCATACAGACCAACCTGGGCTCAAGGTGGGAGGATACCACACAAGGGTGTGAATGCCAGGAGGTGCCCCACATGGACTTGGGGCTGCCTGCTGGACACTGTGCCTGTCCCTAGAGGCTGAGCGGAGCTCAGTCTCCCTTGGTCTGCTCCTCTGTGAATTCCTCCTGGGTGTATCTCAGGCTGAGTTAAGAGCTCCCTGGGGTTCCCGTTTCACTGGCCTCAACCAAAGTATGGATTCTGTCCTGCTGCAATTGTTTCTCCCTGACCTTTCTTAAGAATGGCACTATACTCAGAGGAAAGACCATGTCTGACTCACCTACATCCCCGACACTCAGCAACCGGAGCATGTTTCAGCTCTATATGTGGTTCAATGATGGGTGGGTGGATGGATGAGTTTATGGGTGGATGGATGAACTGATGGATTAATGGGTAGATGGATGAATGGGTGTTTGGATGTATGAGCAGATGGGTAGATGGATGGAGGAGTGGATGGATGGACAGACAAGTGAATGAATGGCTGGATGGATGGATAGATGAATGGTTGGAAGGACAGATGGGTGAATGGGTGGATGTGTGAGTAGATAGATGCATAAATTGGCAGATGGATGGGGTATAGATAGAAATACAGATGGATGATTTGATATGTGAATGGATGGATGGATGGTCAGATGGATGTATGGGTGGTTGGATGGGTGGATGGATGGATGGATGGGTGGATGGATGGGTGGATGGATGGATGGATGGATGGATGGATGGATGGATGGATGGATAGATGGATGGATAGATGGATCGATGGGCAAGTGAATGGATGAGTGAATGGATGGATAGATGAATGGTTGGATGAATGGATGAGTGAATGGTGAATGTGTGAGTGGGTAGACGGATACATAAATCAGTGAATGGATGGGTGGTTGAATGAACAGATGCATGAATGGATGGACTAAAAAACGGCTTTTCTCATATTTCTCCTGCAAGGTAATTGCTTGGGATTCTTAGAAATTTAAAGCCAAAAGAGACCTCAAAATTCATCTACAGACATATCCTCAGATCCAGCAATGCCATCATTTATTGAACAGGCCTGGATTCCAAGGGTTGGTAAAAAAGAGTTTCTTACTTTCCCCATGATCTACCTCCTGGCAGCAATGCCCCCACCTCCTTCTCACAAGTGAGCACACATGCATGTGTGCACATGAGGACATGCCACAAGGATGCTCACATGCCCAAGACATGAGGAGGCTGCTGTCATAAAGCAGCCTGCATAACCCCATGCTAGCCTCACTGAAGCCAGCAGTGCCACACAAGGCCAGCTTCACCTAGCATCTTGTCCTGAGCTGGGCAAGGGCAGGGCCTGGAGATCCCCAGGGAAGTGGGAGGGAGGGATATCCCTCAGCCCTTCTCACCTGCCCACCTGCTCTGCCATCTGGTCTGACCAGATCTCACAGAGCCCTTCCCCCACCCTTCTGTCTCCCTCCCTTCCTCTCCCCAGAGGCCTGTGAGTGGACCCAAGATCCCCACAAACCCTGCGATCAGGGAATTGAATACTTGTAATGGCTTTTGTTTCTTTTAGGAAGATGGGAAATACTCTTTCAAGCAGACCTCCTTATGGGGAGTGCAATAATACACAGCCTCAGCCACCACCCAAGGGAGGCAAGCAGCTCATTTCTGAGCAATTGGTGAGTCTGGGAACTGCCGTGGTCTAGACTTTGGGGCCTAAACTGTAGGCAATCTGGAGAATCTGTTTAAGAAAAATAACACCTACAAAGTGCAAAAAAATCATTTAGAATGAGAAATGACAAATTTGCAAAAAGCTGAGCAAACCATAAATATCAAATCAGAAAAAGAACATGTGACTCCATGAGTAAGTAACTACCTCGGCCACCTCTATAATGCCTTTTTTTATATATAATATGCTTTTCCTACATTGTTTTTGGCTGCATATTCTTTGATGGCCTCTTTGTATGACAATAATTTTGAAATATGGTTTTTCACAGAAAGAGTGAAAGACGCCTCAGTCTGTCCTCCAGCACGTTTTCTGTTTGTTTGTTTGTTTAAAAGCAATGTGTTTACTTTTGATGTCTTAGAGAAATTTCTTTCAATTGCATGGGTTGTTATGGCCAAGGTCATATCTGAAACGTCCTCCACAATTTCGTGCGAGGTCAGGGAATCTGTCTAAGAGACTCCAGTTCTCTGATATCATTCATGCTCCTGATGACCACAGTTGGGCAACCAGGCCAGCTCAGGCCCTCATCCCCTCTGATCCTGGGGGGCGGAGGTGGCCATGAAGCCTGGACACCATGGCCCTGAGCAAGAAGCACAGCTGTGACTGCTTCGTCCTCCTCCTCCTTGGAGTCAAGAGAGAGAGTCAGTGATCCATGAGGTCCACCTGCCAGGTTGCCACAGCCCGCAGCCCACCCACAGCCCAGGAGCGTCTTTCAGTGCAGGAGTAGGGAAGCCCACACTGAACTATGGGATGGACCAACACAAAAGAAGGGCCTGGAGCTCCAGTGTCATTATCTTCATTGACAATCTGGTGATGCCTCCTACAAATGCCCAGAGGCTCAGCTCCCAAAGACTCTTCCAGTTTTCCCTTCCTGCAGCCTGGCCCCGACATGAGGTCCTAGAGGCAGGCCCATGCCTGACACCCAAGGAAGTGGTCTGAATGCTCTGCTGGAAAGAGGGCAGAGGGTGATCAGAGGAAAGGCATTCAGGTGAGGGCCATAGCCATGCCCAGAGGCCCCTACATTTTGAAGAACAGTCATTCATGGCCCTAATTTTGAAGAACAGTAATTCATGGCCTTCAAAACCTACAATTCCAGACATTCCCATGGGGAGGTGTTCAGCCCAGTGGTTGAAGACATAGAGACCTCATGGCAATGGAGGTATTTCTCCTGTGTCTTTCAGAGAATGAGTGGGGCAAGGGGCAGCCCACACCCCCAGCAGCCTTTGCTAAGCACCAAGGAGGGTATTCACACCAGCTGTGGGAATTGGTAAATGCCCCAGTTTTATAGCTATGGGAGAAGCTGCCCATCCCTAAACTCCTAACTCAGCCCGCTGCCCTGCCCCCACCACATGCACACTGATCCCACAAATTCTGCCATCACTGGGAAAAGCCAAACGTCTGGACCAAACTGAGGCTCTCAACCTTACTTCCAAGGAAAGACAATTGCCCTGGAAGGATGAGAATGGGGCTGAGGAGATCACCACAAGGGGGCAGAGGGCTCAGCCTTGCTTAGGCACAAACTTGCCCCGTGCTTCTGGAAAGTTCCCTGCTACCCCAAGCCTTGATTTCTTCATCTGTAAAATGAGCATGCAAGAAGACATCTCTGAATCCTGCCCAGCTCCAAGGAGCTACGACAAAGCCGACCTTCGCAAAAACACAGCCAGGCTCACCTGTGTCAGCAACCAGCAGGTGCATGCTCCCTCAGCCTTGGACTCAGGCCACCCCTGTGGGCTGGGATTCCAAGCTCTGCCCCTGGTGTATCTCATCCTTATTCAGGACCCAGAACCAGACCACCTGCTGTGCCCTGAGCGGGTCATGGGCTACATCAATTCCAGAGGCATACCACGGTTTCCACCCATGGGAAATGCTCTAGGCCTCACTGCCATCCCCCTGACCTTGGACACAGACCCCTTTCTCTAGGAGGCCTTTCTTTGCAACTGTGCCCAAAGAGACCCTGAGCCTCAGTTTCTTCTGCTGTAAAATGGGGACATTCGTACAGGGTAGCTTGGAAGAAGTGGGCTCATGTCACCTCACGCCATCCTACACCAAAGAGGTGGCAAGATATTGACCATATTTGGTTTCCCTTTTTTAAGAGTAGGAACAATTGTCAAATAGCAGTCATTAAACAAGCTGCCAAACGATCCCAGAGCAAACCTGCCTCCTACAGCAGAAACTGGGGTCAGAGGCAGGCCCAGCCAATACTCACAAGGTGCGAGCCTTGTCTCTGAACCCTGTTTCTGATCAGCAGTCTTCCTCGTCCCCACTGTCAGTGTCCCAGGATGGAGCTGACACTCCTCTCCTGCCTGAGCCTCGGCGTTCCCATGACCGTGGCATCCATACCACTTCGTGCTGGGCCATCAGGGGCAGAGCTTGCCTTGGTGCACCCAGTGTCTGGCAGGGGTTCACTTTGCTGGTGAGGCGCTTCTTGAGGATTAAAATGCTCCCTTCCCCCAGTGTTTGACTGGAAAGCCCAACAAAGGTGTTCATCCCCTCCTGATTTCTCTGGACAGATGAAACATGTGGGTGGTTTCCAGGGCTAACCTAAGCCTCCAGAGGGTGGGCGGGAGGGGCGAGCAGGGAGCAGATCAAGTGACCTATGAAAGGGGACCCTCGCCGTCCACCCACCTCCAGACTGGCTTTCTGTGAGATGGGAGAAGAGTCCAGATGGGGCCGAAAGGATGTACTGCCTTTGATATTCTACACCCTGCTCATGCTCAGTTTCCCCTTTTGCCCTATTTCAGCCTTGCACTAAGCAGAAGGCTGTGAGTGTTTTCTCTTTAAAACAAATAATAATCACAAACCTCTTTCAATTGTGCTCATTCTGCTACCAGTGAAGATGTGGGAAGAGGTGTACGAGGCTTTTCTTTCTTAACAATAGGTACAAGCTGTCAATTCATTCTAGGGAAAACCCACCTCCTACAGTTTCTGGAAAAGACACTTTAATGTCAAAAGGGAAAATAAGCCTCCTAATGCGGTTGCTTAAATAACTCCTGATCAATCTAATTTGAATATGAAATGGCCTATATCAATTCACTTACTTTTGCGAAGAAGGAAGAACTCTTCATGGGAAGCTGGAGGTGTCCATCTCAACCCACAGGGTCAGTTCAGAATCATCTCCTCCCCCACAGCTGCAGCTATGGCTGGAAAAGGCGAGCTGGCCAGGACCCAGAAAGCCATGCTTCAGCCTCTGATGGCCGTGGGAGTGGACTCATGTCCTTCATCTCCCCTCGTGGAAGCTCAGTATCCTCATCTGTAAAATGGAAGCATCCCTGCTGACTGCAGAGGAAGGATGTGAAATGATAACACATCCTCTGGAGAGACACATCCCCTGAAGTCCTGAAAAAATGGGACACAGAACATACTGTGGCAATTTTGACTTAGAGGAAAGTTTCAGTCACAGTCAAAATTCTGCATGGATGTTGTCGGGCTGAATAAAAGATAAGAGCCAGCTATGTGCTGTATACAAGAAATCCACTTTAGATACACACAGACACGTCGGTTAAAGTGAAAGGATGGAAAAAGACATAGAGGGATGTTTCATCATGCTAACGTTACTTAACCAACATGTGACCATTGTAAATGTGCACACAGTGAATGGGAGCGTTTCAAAACACACTACACAAAAGCAGACACAACTGAAAAAAGAAATTTAAAAATCCACAATTTTAGGTGACGATGTCAACACTTGTCTCTCGCTAATTGGCAGAACGACTCCACAGAAAATTCAGAGGAATGCAGACGACTTAACACAATCAAGCAACTTGACCAAAGCGAATTCCTAGGAAGGGCAGCAAGCCTATACAAGGCATGGTGGTTTCTGTCTTATTCAATCTTGCACCTGTTTATTCTTGGGGAAGCCTCCACCATGTCATGAGAGCACTCAAGCAGCCCTCTGAAGAGGCCCGTCTGGAGAAGAACTGTTACTTTTAGATGCCTGCCACCCAACACCTAGATTGTAAACTTATTATGAGACTTTGAGCCAGGGGTCAGAGGCAGGCCCAGCCAATACTCACAAGGTGCGAGCCTTGTCTCTGAACCCTGTTTCTGATCAGCAGTCTTCCTCGTCCCCACTGTCAGTGTCCCAGGATGGAGCTGACACTCCTCTCATGCCCGAGCCTCGGCGTTCCCATGATCGTGGCATCCGTACCACTTCGTGCTGGGCCATCAGGGGCAGAGCTTGCCTTGGTGCACCCAGTGTCTGGCAGGGGTTCACTTTGCTGGTGAGGCGCCTCTTGAGGATTAAAATGCTCCCTTCTCCCAGTGTTTGACTGGAAAGCCCAACAAAGGTGTTCATCCCCTCCTGATTTCTCTGGACAGATGAAACAGCTCAGCTTCTACCAGATTTCGGACCCATGAAATACTGCGTGAGACAACATCCTTACTGTTTCAAGCCACTAAGTTTTGGGGTAAATATTTATATAGTACAAGATGATTAATACAAAGGGACGGCAAAAGTATCTGAGGAAACAATGGCTGAAAATTTTCCAAATATAATGTAAACTATAAACCCACAGAGCCAGGAAGCCTAAGAATCCCATGCAGGATAAAAGGTAAAGGCAACTATGCCAAGGCACATTATAATCAAACAGGTGACAAAGAGAAAATCTTGAAAGCAGCCAGCAAAAAAGATACATTATATACAGAGGAAAAAAGACCAGAACAATAACAATTTTCATGTACAGGGCAGCATATGGTCCATCATAATTAATATGAAAAAAGTGTGTATTCTCCCTTTGGGGATGTTGATTGTTATAAGTATCAGTTCAACAAAGGTGGTTAAAGGGATGCCAATGCTCAGCCTCTCCAGGTCTTCTCTCAGTTTCTGTCTAGTTGTTCTATCAATTACCGAGAAAGAGGCACTAAAATTCCCAGTCATGTTTGTGGATTCTTTTCACCAGGTAATTTTGTCAAATTTGGCTTCATTCATGTTGAAGATCCATTAACAGGTATGTATATTTTTTGTCTATTGTATCTTCCTTAGGAACGTCCCTTTGCTATTATTAATTTATTACACGTATTATTTATTACGTTCTTATGAAATGTTCCTCTTTATTTCAGTGATTGCACCTGGTCTAGAAATTTGTCTGATTTTAATACAACCTCTTCGACCAGCCTTCCTATGCTTATCATTTGCATGGTGTATTGTTTTCCACCTATTTACTCTAAATCTATCTGATCTTTATATTAAAATGTGTCTCCTGACAGCAGGTTGGGTCTTCTTCCTTTCTCTCTCTCTCTCAGAACGTTAAATCTGTTAGCACAACATTTTTATACTTGGATTCAGGTCCATTTGTCTTCTCTTTTACATTCCCCTATGTTTCTCCTTTCCTATTTTTTTTGTTTGTTTGTTTGTTTCATTTGGTCCTTAATAGAGCATTTTTTGGAATTCTGTTTATCTGTTGACTTAATTAACTATGTCTATTTGCCATCACTTACCAATGAATTATTTTCTTGTAAGAATATCTAAGTAGAAGCCAGAGCAATCAGGCAAGAAAAAGAAATAAAGGGTATTCAAATAGGAAAGAAGGAAGCCAAATTGTCTTTATTTGCAGATGACATGTTAGTATATCTAGAAGACCCCATCATCTCAGCCCAAAAACTCCTGAAACTGATAAGCAACTTCAGCAAAGTCTCAGGATATAAAATCAATGTGCAAAAATCACAAGCATTCCTATACACCAATAACAAGACTTAAAGAGAGCCAAATCAAGAATGAACTGCCATTCACAATTGCTACAAAGAGAATAAAATACCTAGGAATATAACTTACAAGGAACATAAGGGACCTCTTCAAGGAAAACTACAAACCACTGCTCAACGAAATAAGAGAGGACACAAACAGATGGAGAAATATTCCATGTTCATGGTTAGGAAGAATCAATATTGTGAAAATGGCCATACTGCCCAAAGTAATTTACAGACTCAATGCTATCCCCATCAAGCTACCATTGAATTTCTTCACAGAACTGGAAAAAACCACCTTGAAATTCATATGGAACCAAAAGAGAGCCCACATGGCCAAGTCAATTCTAAGCAAAAAGAACACAGCAGGAGGCATCACACTACCAGACTTCAAACTATACTACAAGGCTACAGTAGTCCAAACAGCATGTTACCAGTACCAAAACAGAGATATAGACCAATGGAACAGAACAGAGGCATCGGAGGCAACACAACATATCTACAACATATCAATCTTTGATAAACCTAACAAAAACAAGCACTGGGGAAAGGACTCCCTATTTAATAAATGGTGTTGGGAAAACTGGCTAGCCATGTGCAGAAAGCAGGAACTGGACCCCTTCCTGACACCTTACACCAAAATTAACTCCAGATGGATTAAAGACTTAAACATAAGACCCGGCACCATAAAAAACCCTAGAAGAAAATCTAGGCAAAACCATTCGGGACATAGGAGTAGGCAAGGACTTCATGACCAAAACACCAAAAGCATTGGCAACAAAAACCAAAATAGACAAATGGGACCTAATCAAACTCCACAGCTTTTGCACAGCAAAAGAAACAGTCACTAGAGTGAATCGGCAACCAACAGAATGGAAAAAATTTTTGCAGTTTACCCATCTGACAAAGGGCTGATATCCAGAATTTACAAAGAACTCAAACAGATTTACAAGAAAAAAAAACAAACAAGCCCATTCAAAAATGGGCAAAGGATATGAACAGACACTTTACAAAAGAAGACATACATGAGGCCAACAAACATGAAAAAATGCTCATCATCACTGGTCATTAGAGAAATGCAAATCAAAACCACATTGAGATACCATCTCACACCAGTTAGAATGGCAATCATTAAAAAATCTGGAGACAACAGATGCTGGAGAGGATGTGGAGAAATAGGAACACTCTTACACTGTTGGTGGGAGTGTAAATTAGTTCAACCATTGTGGAAGACAGTGTGGCGATTCCTCAAGGACCTAGAAATAGAAATTCCATTTGACCCAGCAATCCCTTTACTGGGTATATATCCAAAGGACTATAAATCGTCCTACTATAAGGACACATGCACACGAATGTTCATTGCAGCACTGTTTACAATAGCAAAGACCTGGAACCAACCCAAATGCCCATTGATGATAGACTGGACTGGGAAAATGTGGCACATATACACCATGGAATATTATGCAGCAATCAAAAATGACGAGTTCGTGTCCTTTGTAGGGACATGGATGAATCTGGAGAACATCATTCTCAGCAAACTGACACAAGAACAGAAAATGAAATACTGCATATTCTCACTCATAGGCAGGTGATGAACAATGAGAACACATGGACACAGGGAAGGGAGCACTACACACTGGGGTCTATTGGGGGAAATAGGGGAGAAACAGCAGGGGGGAACTGGGGAGGGATAGCATGGGGAGAAATGCCAAATGTGGGTGAAGGGGAGGAAGGCAGCAAAACACATTGCCACGTGTGTACCTATGCAACTATCTTACATGTTCTGCACATGTACCCCAAAACCTAAAATGCAATAAAAAAAAAAGAGAAGAGAAAAAAATTTTTTTAATATACATCAACAATAGATCTTCAAAATACAACAAAAATTGATAGAACTGAAAGAGGAGAAACATACAACTCCACCTATATATTTGGAGACTTGAACACTCTTCTCTCAGTAATTGGTACAAATAGTAGAAAGACAGAATGTAAATTTCCAATTTTAGTGGACTAAACCTACTAAAAGAAAATAACTCAAATTCAAGGGGGAAAGGCACTTTTAAAATTTCTTTTCTCATTTTATTATAGTTATTATATAGAAATACTTCTATAGAAGTTCCATTTGAATCTTAACCATCATTCTCAGCAAACTGACACAAGAACAGAAAATCAAACACCGCATGTTCTCACTCATAGGCAGGTGTTGAACAATAAGAACACATGGACACAGGGAGAGGAGCATCACATACCGAGGTCTGTGGGGAGAACTAGGGGAGGGACAGCGGCGGGGTGGGGAGGTGGGGAGGGATAACACGGGGAGAAATGCCAGTTATGGGTGATGGAGATGGAGGCAGCAAACCACATTACCATGTGTGTACCTATGCAACAATCCTGCATGTTCTTCACATGTACCCCAAAACCTAAAACATAATAAAACATATATTTTTTAAAAAAAGAATATCTAAGTAGATTCAATTACATTCTAATTCATCAACAATCATTAAAAAAAAAAACAACTAAAAAGATAACACTTAAAACAGCATTAAATAAAGAGCAGCACCTAGAAAGAAGTCTAGCAAAAGACACTCAAGACCTTGGAGAAAATTCTAAATCTCAATTAAAAGACACAAAGGAAGCATTAAATAAATTAAGAGATACGCCATGCTTCAGAGTAGAAGAACTTAGTATTGTAAAGATGACAGTTCTACTCCAGTTAATGTATGAATTAAGGCAAGTCTAACCAAAATTCTAACGGACTATTTCATCAAACTTAAGGTAATTCTAAAATTTATGTGAATAATTAAGGGGCTAAAAACAGGAAGAAAGTCTTGAAAAGGGAAGACAAGGAAGCGGAGGTAGGCGAGGAAGGAAAGAGTGAGAGAGTCATACCCAAAATCAAGATTAGTAGCAAAACTATTGTAATTAAAATTGTGTGGTGTTAGTGCAGGAATACATAAACTGATGGGACAAAATAGAAGTTTTATGGAAACAATACAGAAGAATATATCTGTAGAAGAAAAAGAATTCAATGCATGGATTTGGGACAAATGGCTTTACAAAGGGAAACAAGATCAAAATAGATCCTTACACCTACAAAAAGAAATAAATTCCAGTTGAACCAAAGATCAAAATGTACACACAGAATCCATACAATTTAAAAATAAATCCCGAGAGTATACCTTTCTGACACTGAGATAAGAAAATATGTATTAAACTAGCACAAAAAGTACAACCAAGACAAGATTTAACTGTATCAAACGTGAAATTAAAAAAAGAAAAAAAGAAAGAAAAACTTTAGTATAACTGAAGATACTGCGGGAAAAATGAAGAGACCAGCCACAAAGAAGGAGAAGATATATGGATATATGCAATACTTACAACTGACAAAGGGTTTGTATTAGAATATATTTGAAATGTCTCCAAATTTTTTTTAAAGTGAAAAATGGGCGAATGATACAAACAGTCAAAACGTAGACAAGGAAACCAGAGTAGACACCACAACCAACCTCAATAATGATAAAGAAAATGAGAGTCAAAGCAGTAAGTGATGCCCCCTTACCCATCAGACTGGCAAAAAAGGGGAGCCTGATAGTGTTAAACACAGACAGTGATGGTAGACTAGGGATTCCTGCACATTGCTTCACATTTGTGTTTGGGACAGGAGATGCCCAAAAAGGACATAGGAGCTTATTCAGTTTATTAAGGGATTTTCCCAGAAGCCCCATCCAATAACCCCTATTACATGTCATCAGCCACAACTGTGTCACATTGTCACCACATATGCAAAGAAAGCTGAAAAACATCTTTTTTTTTTTCTAGATCAACGATTGTCCAAACCTTGGTTTTTACAGTGAGAAAGACAGGGGACTGGGACTCTGTCACACTCCAGGACACTCTTTCTACTGGTCTAGTCCACAGCCAGAGACTCTGGGTTCAAAGGCATCTGCTGAAATCACTGATCCTTTTGTCCTTGGTCCCCATTCCAGCGAGAGCCACCATCCCTGGCAGACCGCAGATTTTTAGCAGTCTCCAGACTAGTGAACTCCACAATGCAGACCACTGATTCCCTTCCCCAGCACCCCAACACCCAACAGCCTCTCCTGGGGGAAATACCAGGAAAGCATTAGGAGCCCATCGGAACCGCACGTGAATGGAGGCATCATGATGACCACAGGCTCACAGGACAAAAGTCTCTATGGGAAGAGGGTACAGAACAGAGAGAGGCAATGAATGAGTCTCTCAAGGCCGGGTTCCAGCCTTGGAACCACCACCTGCCACTGTGAATTTGGAATGTGGGACAAAGCCAATGCTCCTGGTTAGAGACCACAGCCAGTGTCTGTTCCGGCTCCCTGGCCTCCCTTTCCCTCTTCTGGGAACCGTAACCCAACTTCCCTCTGAGCAAGACTCCTACAGCCCACGGTCTTCTTCAAGCCTGGGTTCACTCCCGGGGCCAGAGGTGGGCCATGTGACCCAAGCCTAGCTAATCAGGCCCAGGCCTCAGTGATTGGTCAGGGACTGTCACGTGGCCCAACCACAGCCAATGAGGCTCTTGTTTGGGAATGCCGGGAAAGACTCTTGCTGCTTCCTGCCAGGAGTGAGGCTTGCTCTGCTGCCGCCATGTTATGAATGCCAGGAGGAAGCTGGGGAGGGGTCAGCAGAGCCCCGGAGGGTGTGACCAGAGTGGGAGAGGGCAGCCGTGTCCTGGGGCTTTCGAGGCCTAAACCAGGACCGTCCCTAACACCCCCGCTCCCTTCCTGCACTTCGTTTTCACCATCCAGTGCATTTTGGGTGAATCTAGTTCAAGTTGGGGGTTTGTGCCTCTCACAAGTAGACTTCCGGGTACCTTGAGGCCAGAGGTCCAGGGCCATGGGTGGGCTGTGTGAGGTCCCGGCCCTGTGGGCTGGCCCAGCCGGGCCTTCCGACAGCAGCCAGGCAGGCCCTCTTTCCCTCCACCGCCTTGCGATGGGCCTAATTTATTGTAGGAAATCCTTAAAGGCGCAGGAGCTTTTGGAGAGCCGGGGACAATAGGCATAAAGCATGCATTTAACCCGTCTGAATGGAGGCTAGATTTACTGTCTGGGCCAGACGGGATTTTTGTCCCCAAGTCATCTCGGAGTACATTGGCCACTAAAGATCTCAACAGAAGACGAAGACGGAACAAAGGAAGTAAATTTTAAAAGGAACTTTGTCAAGGAGTTTTAGATGTTCACCAGATAGAAACCCGCGGCTGCCCTCACCGAAATGACTTTTGGATTTGCCCAGCGGTTATGGATCAGACGAAGATGCTAATGAAGTCGTTTAAATGCACGTTTGATGGACCCCAGAGAATGGGGCCAATTTCATACAAGCCCACAGCAAGGTTATGGAATCAAAGAAGGTGGCCGTTAGAGTTGCTGCCAGGGACAAGGCTCCATTGTCGAGGCTGCCTTTTTCAGCCGTGAAGCGTGAAGCGTGTTTTGAACTACAGTGTTTACCAACGTGTACATCCTAGTCTGGCCGACTGGGCCTGCAGAATTTATGACCAGGAACAAACCTCTCAGAGGGGAAAAGAAAACAGCTCTTACCAGCTGGGAAAGGTCTGCGGAGGGCCCTGCGTGCTGCATTAAGCGCTCTGGATCCAGCCGGGCTCCGTGGGGGGCGGGCGGCACTGGCAAAGCTGGGGCCTGGCATTGCAGATGGAAGGAGTCTTGCCTTTTGAGAAGAACTCAAAGGGGAAGGGGGCCTGCATGCCCTTCAAGCCTCTTGACGGGTTTCAATGTTATCAGCTTCTGGATTCCTCTCAGCGAGGTCTACCTGTGAACCTGGGCACTGCGGATTGCAGGCTGGAGATTCTGAGAAAGTTTTTGACACCCAGTTTGGTGAATGGGGCCACTGTTGAGGGGACTGATGTTCGTGATCTGACAGCCCCCACCCCGCAGGCCTGAGAATGGAGCGCCCTCTCTAAACCCCATGCAGGCAACCGCTGACCTTCACATTCACTCAAGGCCCTTGACGCCGCCCCTTCTGCCCCTTGGCTGCCCCAGTTCTGTTCTGCATGTGCTGGTCCATGCATGGTTCCCCTTCCCTCAAGCAGACCCTGGTGCTACCATCCTGGCCTTAGTGAGCACCTGCCCTCTGCATGACCTGTCCTACCTGTAACTTCATTGCCGAGCTCCGCGATAGCTGCTGTCTGCTCTGACTGCGCCTCTGCTCCACCCCCTCTTGTCTCCCAGCCTCTGTCCAAGCAGCTCTCCTCTGCCTGGAACAGTGCTACTCAAAGCATGGTCCCTAAACCAGCAGTGTCAAGGTCGCTGGGAGCTGGGGGGACATACACATTCCCAGGTCCCATCTCACACCGACTGAACCAGAACCGCTGGGGGTGGGGCTCAGGGATGTGTTTCAAGCGCTCCAGATGACTCTTCTAGACACCACGTTTTCAGAGCTACTGTCCCTGGATGGGGTGGCTCATCTGCTCTTCCTGGTGACTGTCTGCCTCTATCTGCATGTAGGAACTTAGATCACGCCCTGGAAAAGCAGGTGAGATCATGGAATTGTCCTGGTGAGAGCAGAAAGGAGGAGGAGCTCCTCAATCGTACAACCTGGGTCTGGGATCAGAGTCTTCCCTGCCTTCTTGTTGAGTGGCTGGAAACTCGGGAAGCTGTGGCAGGCCAGGAGGCTGGCTCCTCCCCCAGAGGGGGCTTTGGGGGCTGGATTCATATCCCAGGGCCATTCTAACAAAAATGATCGAAAACCAGGTGGATTAGAACAATAATTCATTCTCTTGCGGTTCCTGAAGCAAAGTCTGAAATGAAGGTGTCAAGGGTGTTCCTTCAGGAGACTGCGAGAATCACCCAGGCCTCTCTCCAGCTTCCGTCCTGCCAGCAGTCCTCGGTGTTCTCAGGCTTGCAGGCACATCGCCCGTGTCTGCCTCCATCCTCACGTGGCCCCCTCTGTGCCTGCCTAAAGGCTCCCTTTCATTTCTCTTACGAGGACACCAATCATTGGATTTAGAGCCCACCCTAAATCCAGGATCATCTCATCTCAAGATTACACGACACAGACGCCATTGCCAGATAAGGTCACGGTCACAGGTACCAGGGATTTGGATTTGAACATAACGTTTTGAAGGACATGGTTCAACCCACAGCCGGTGCTCAGGAAGGTTGGGTGGGGGCCTGTGCTGGGGGCCCAACAGCCAGGGCGTGAAGCCGCAATCCACACCTCGGCCTGTGACGCCTCCCACAAGCTTCTTCAATTCTCAAACCTCAGTTTCTACTTCTGCAAACAAGGGACAATAAAAGTACCTTCCTGTCCCACCTTTCAGGGTTCCCAGTTCCATTGTCTAAACGCTGACCCCGGAGTTACCTGAAATTGCGGTTCATCTGCTTAAACGTTCTGGGTTTCCAGCACCCCCAGGTGTCCCCACCCTCTAGTCCCTTATCAGGACACTGGCCCTGTGTGGTCTTCCTGCCTTCCTTGCCAGCTGCCTCTCTCCTCACTGGGACCTGAGCGGCACTGCAGAGCGAGCAGTTCTTCTCTCATCTCTGTGCTTTGCCTCCACTCTCTGACTTCTCTCTCATCCCCCTGCCTGTCACCTGGCCTCTCCCACGCTGTTGGCTTTAAAGCTCAGCTCCCTGATGCCCTTCCCTTCACAGCCCTTCCCAGCCTGACCAGGTGGGCTCGAGCAGCCCAGAGCCTGGGCCACCTGGTCACCCTGAGCACCCAGCCTGTCTTCTTTCCAGTGCTGGCTTGTGTTTGCCGCCATGTCCGTGGGGCCTGACACATTGTGGGGTACTCAGCAGACCTGTGTGAGGTGGACAGCCGCCCGGACAGATGGTCGGAGAGCGACAGGTAGATGAATGAACCATTTTTGCCCCTAAAGCAGGAGAGACTGAGTTTCTGAGACAACAGCCAAGAACGTTCTGATACGATCTCTTCATGTAAGCCTCAAAGCAACTTGATGAGGACAACGTTTTTCTCCCGATTCTGCGGATAAGAAAATAGAGGCATAAAGAAGTCACTTGCTAGTAAATGGTAGAGGCCGCTTTCTAACCCAGATCCATGTGAACCTGGGAAAAAAGGTGCTGAGCACCTGTTCACCCAGGGGCAGCTCCCAGAAGATAATCCGAGGAGGAGGTGGCAGACCCCTATGCCACACGCCCACCTGGGGCTCTGATGTCACTTCCTGCAAGATCTTGCTGGTAGCCACATTCTCAGAGATCCCAGTGAGCCCCGCCTCCTGGTTTTCACGCCCTGTGTAGTTTCCATTCCCCAGGGATGGTCCAAGTGACCCGCAGCCCATAACAGAAGTGATGGGATAGCACTTCCAAACTTAGGTTATGAAAGACTGCAGATTCCATCTCCCCCAACCCATCCCTTCTCTCTCTCTAACCGTCCTCCCTCCCTTGCCCTCTCATCTCTCACTCTGGGGGAAGCCACGCTGCAGCCCTGTGGAGATGCCCCGTGTCAGCCACCGAAGCCTCTGGCCAACCACAGCGAGCACCTGAGATGCGTCCGCAAGAGTGTGTGGGAGCTTGGAAGCGGATCCTCCAGCCCCAGCCAAGCCTTCAGACGATGCAGCCTCAGGAGTAACCTGACTGCAGCCTTGTGAGACCCTGTGCCAGAAACATCCCACCAAGCCACTCCCAGACCCCTGGCCCTCAGAACCTGGGAGGCAATAATTACTTATGGCCGTTTGAAGCTGCTATGTCGGGTATAATTTGTTACACAGTGATAGCTAACTGGTGCAGTCCCGGGACTCCCAGCCGTTTGGAATATCAGTCATTTTGGGAAGGCCAGGAAGCTAACTGTGGGCCATTGCAGCAGCTGCACTTGGAGGTTACGATAAAGAAGCTTTCTCAGACTGGTTTGAACAAGG
Source organism: Saguinus oedipus (assembly GCA_031835075.1). NCBI lineage: Eukaryota > Metazoa > Chordata > Mammalia > Primates > Cebidae > Saguinus > Saguinus oedipus. The sequence continues at coordinate 48,786,759 of CM063178.1, forward strand.
TGGTGAATTCTTTGCAAGGACACAGAGGTGTCTCTCAAAACCCAAGGACAGGGACAGCAGGCCTCAGGAGGAACTGGAACCTCCGTCCCTTCTCTCTGCTTCTCTGTACTCCTCTGCTCTTGGCTTCTTGGAGTACTTGGTGGTCAGGAAGTGGTCATTTCAATTCTTCAGGTCAAGAGACCAGCTCAGAAATAACACCACCAACACAAGTGTTGGTCTGTCCCGGTCCCGGCTCCGTTTGTCATGGCGGGGGATAAAGAGAAACACCCGGGACCCTGGTAGGCACGCAAGTGAGAGAGAGGAGAGGCCAGCTTGAAGAGAAGGCTGCGAGAAACACCCATGTGTCTTGCTAGCATGACATGTGGCACATCCTTCTTTCAGGTGGCACGTGTGTAACCAAAGCAAGGTGCAGGGTTCATATTCAAAAGTCAGAAACTGGATAAACTGTTTTCTCCCACCCTGAGCACTAGGGGGAACTCTGCTCACAAATCCACCACCCGCCGTCACCAGCTGTGCTCATCTGACCCTTCATGCAGGCTCGCGCTAGACCCGACTTGGGTTCTGTCTCCTTTGCTTGAGGACTGAAAGGCCTGGGAGACGCAAAAGCTTCAGGCTCCAGCCATCTCCCCATGTCAGGTGGGCCGTTTGCCCAGTGTGTCCAGTTGGTGATGCAGCAAAGGTGCACGAAGCTGGAGTCAGAGGCCACCTGTAGTGCTGCCCTGACTTCGGACCTGAGTTGGGACCAGCAGCAGGGAGGGGACTGGGAACCAGAGGAGGCCTCACGGTGGCAGCACAGACAGGTAGGGGTCCACGACAGGCCACACATTTTCAAACTCAAGTGTGGGCAGAGGAGCATGGGCAGCCCAGAGCCCTGAGCTCACCCCACACCTGACATGAATGGGGTCACCCAAAATCAGCCTGTCGGCACTGTCCCGGAAGCCAGTCACATGCTACACTGGTAAACAAATATTGCACAGGCCAGCAAGCAGGACCCACGCGGCAGCCATCCTCCTTAACTGGCCTGTGGGGGCCCCAGGATTATGCCATCGCCGCAGGTCTGGAGTTCCTCAAGGTACCTGGTCAGCACATCTCAGGTGAACAATGGGCAAAAGACCTGAACAGACACCGCACCAGAGAAGATGTACAGAGGCAAGTGAGCATTGGCAAAGGTGCCCACGTCTTGTTTCGTTGGGGAACAGACGGCACCGTAGGCCGCTGAGCCTGTGGAGCAGCCGGAACTCCCATTAGCTGCTGGTGAGAAAAATGGCGCAGGCCCAAGAGGGAACCCTAACGCAGACCCTGGACCTCAGTGGAAACGCCGTGTCACTGCAGCTGCATCACTTGGAACAGATGCCCCGCTCCGGTGCGGGTGCTGATAACCGGCTGTGCATGCGGGGAGAGAGGACCCGTGGGAACGCTCTACTTTCCACCTGTTTTTGCTGTGAACTTAAACTGCTGTTAAAAAGTAATGTTGTTTGTTTTTGTTTTTTAACACCTGGTCAACTCCACACGTGACTTGGGCAGAGTGGGAAGTTGTAGAGTGCCCCAAGGAGAGAAAGGGAACCAGGTCTCATGTGGAGCCAAATGTGGGCTCCCTGTCCCCTCAGCCGGTCCCGGGAACTGGAGGGAAACTTAGACAACCTGGAAAAAGACACTCTAGGGCTCTGGGCAGAGGGCAGTGCTGATGAGAACCACATTTTTTAATTGCTGGTGTCAACACTTGTATTTTTCTGATTTTCCTTTGGTTTGATAGTAAGAGAGTAAAAATAAAGCCGTTTTTTGTTTTTGTTTTAGTTTTTATGAGATGGAGTTTCACTCTTGTTGCCCAGGCTGGAGTGCAATGGTGCAGTCTCGGCTCACTGCAGCCTCCACCTCCCAGGTTCAAGCGATTCTCCTACCTCAGCCTCCCAAGTAGCTGGGATCACAGGCATCCATCACCATGCCCAGCTAATTTTTTTATATTTTTAGTAGAAACAGGGTTTCTCCATGTTGGTCAGGCTGGTCTTGAACTCCTGACCTCAGGTGATCTGCCCACCTTGGCCTCCTAAAATGCCAGGATTACAGATGCGAGCACCCAGTCAATAAAGCAGTTTTTTAAAGCTTTTGTTTAGTAGTTTTTGTTTTTTGTTTTTTAATAAAACTTCCCCCAAAAACCTGACACAAAAAAAGACTAACAAAAGAATTCCTGGTTTGGTTGGGAGGCACCATTTTTTTTTCAGTCCGATGTCAGTTTTATTGAGTAAAGGAAACGGGAATTGAGCCTCCTGATACCCATGTTCCAGTTGATTAGACTGCACAGACACTCTTCCCGTCTGTGTGATGGGAACCGCACCAGCAGGGGACACTGCTGTGAGGAGGAGGTTCCCACGCCTACGCACATGAGCAGCTCCTGGTCAGTCCCACGAGGCAAGGGCAGAGGCACCGTGACCGCCACACCAACGTTCACGCCTTTCATTCCCAAATCAGAAGCTCCATGAGGGCAGGCAGGGAAATGACTGCTCTTTCCATCCAGAATCCCTGGTGCCTAGCAGAGTTTCAGAACCACGGAAGGAGTTTAATAAATATTGAACAGAAATATAGTCTAGCAGTGTACGGGTTCTGGAGCCAGACTTTCTAGATCTGAATCCCAGCTCTGCCACTGACAAACCAGGTTCCCCAGCAAATTACTGGATCTCTCTGGGCCGTGGTTTCCTCATCCTTAAAGTGGGAATAAGAATGTATCTGTCTTAGAAGGTCTTTGAAGGAATTCATAGTTTAATACACATAGTGCTTGGAACCAGACCTGCTGTGTAGTGATCATACAATAATATTATTGTCTCCATCCTCATCACAATCATTCTGTGTTGAAGAGGATAATCCCCATCATGGTGCCCTTCCCCTCTGAACCTCCTCAGAGCCCAGAGTCTCCACACAGTGATCTCAGCCAAAACCCCTGCCCTCGGAGAGCCAACAACATCCTATCTGGGAGGAGACAGAACAAACAAATACAGACTATGTCAATGCTGAAAAGAACAGAGTCTGTGGTCTCCAGTGCACCCCCGCTGCCTCTGACAGGGATGGGAGAGAGTGGCCTCATGGTAATTAATTTTATTTGTCAACTTGACTGGGCCACAGGTGCCCAGTTATTTGGTCTTACTTTCTGGGTGTGTCTGTGAGGATGTTGCTGGGTGAGCAGAACATGAAAATCCATAGACTGAGTAAAGCAGATTGCCTTCCCTAATGTAGGTCAGCCTTGTCTAGTCATTTGAGGGACGGAATAGAACAAAAGTCTGGCCCCGTCCCAAGTAAAAGAGGCTTCTCCTGTCTGACAGTCTTTGAACGGGAACATTGGCTCTTCCTAGCTCTACAGCAGCTTCTGGCCTTCAGGCTCAAACTCTGCAGATTTTGAACTTTCTAGCCTCCATAGTCACATAATCCAATTCTTCATAAGATAGATAGATAGATAGATAGATAGATAGATAGATAGATAGATAGATAGATTTCTGTATATGTATACATCCTATTGGTTGTTACCCTGGAGAGCCCTAACTAATACAGATCTGCCCATTGGTGGTGCTGCTGTTCTCCCAGGAGTTAGAGAACTCTCCTCACTTTGACCCTGACCCCTGTGGGCATCTTCCATCCCTGTGTGTTGAGAGGACAGCAGTGAGATGATCTGGTGTCCACTCCAGCTCTGCAACCAGGATGGCCGCAGGGCCCACATTAAAGTCCAGTGACACCACAAGTAAAAACAGGTGCCAAGCTGCCCCTGTGTACCCAGCCCCATGCCACATTCATGACTGGTTCCCCAACAACCCCTGTGGATTGCCACTGCATTCCCCTGATGAGTCTTTCGGCCTCTGCCCCGGCCTTTCCAATGCACCCACATAAAATACACTGAACTTCATGAAAGTGAAAATACAACACACCAGTATTAGTGGGACACAGCTAAAACAGTACTGAGAGGAAAAATTACAGTACAAAATACATACGGTCTAACAGAGGGAAAAGCCTCAAAACCATAATCTAAGTTCCACCTCAAGAAAATAGAGAAAGAGGAGAAACATAAACCCAAAGAAAGCAGAAGGAAAGAAATAATAGAGAAGAGCAGATATGAATAAAATTCTCTCAAGGATTCCCTGACCATGTTCCTCCTCTACTGCCAGCCCTAATGGCCTCCCATCACCCACAGAGTGAAATCCAAGCTAGGTGACAGGATCAACCACATTGTATGGTCCAAGGATCTGACCCTGCCAGGGTTCAGCCTCATCTCTGGACACACTCCTCCTTAAACTTCTTAAACAACTTTCAGATCCTGTAAAGTTAAACTGCTAGCGGTGCCCCATGGGTGTCAGAATATTTCTCGACTCCTCACCTTTCAGCTGTGGTTTGCTCCCCAAGAGGTTCTCGGTTCCAAGCCTGAATCCTGGCCCACAGTTGACACTAACAATGAAGCCATGAGTAACGAGTCTAGAACTGACCTTCCCCTGTACAGTCTTCTGATTATGGACATAGGAACAACTGCAGTCAGGGGAAAGAAAGGGCGATGTTTTCAGTAAATAATGCTGGCATGACCAGATAGCCAGTGGAGAAAAATGAACTCTTATCTCTAATTTATGCCATGCACAATGATTAATTTTACCTCCACCTGTCACTAATGAGGCAGCAAGTGACTTCTTCTCTTGCCACAGCAATGTCAAAAGAAAAACAATCCAGACAAATCACAGGATCTAAATAATACAGAAACATCCAGGTTTCAACTGGAAATCACACATCATAGCAAGAATCATGAAGCTCTCAAGCTGCATGAAAAACAGCAATCAATAGATGCCAACAGAAGATGACAGAGATGTTAGAGTGACCTGAAAAATAAGGCAGCCACGACAAAATGCTTCCATGATCCATTATGAATATGTTTATGTTTCATATTCGTTATGAATATGAGTATGTTTCACTTAAAACAAATGAAAAAATAGAAAGTCTTTGCAATGAACTAGAAGATGAGAAGAATCAAATGAAAATTTTAGAACTGAAAAATACAACATGTGAAATAAAAAACTCACTGATCCCTTCAACAGAAGAACGGGAAGGACAGAGAAAAGAGTGAAGTGGAAGATAGAATAACAGAAATTACTGAATCTGAACAACACAGGGAAAATAGACTGAAGTAAAAATTAACAGAGCCTCAGGGACCCAATGAACACAACCAAAAAGCTAATATTTAAGTTTCCAGAGTCCTAGAAGGAGAGGAGAAAGAGCATAACAGTAAAAAAGTACTTACCGAAATAGTGGCTGGAAACTTCCTGGATTTGTGAAGAGACATAAACTTACAGATTCAAGAAGCTGAGCAAACCCTAAATGGGATAAACCAAAAAAATCCACACCGAGACACATACTAATTAAACTTCTGTCAACTAAAGACAGAAAAAAAGTCTTCAAAGCAGCCAAAGAAAAACTGAGAAAGCTGAAAGGAAAAATAGACAACTACAGAAGTATAGTTAGAAATGTCAATACTCTTCTCTCTACAACTGATAGAACTAGACAGAAAATCAACAAGAATACTGAAGCACTCAACACTATCAACTCCAGGATCTAATCAATATTTACAACACATTCCCCCAATAATGGACAAATATGCATTCTTTTCAAATGCTCATGGAAGAGACACTAAGATAGATCATATCCTGGGCCATAAAGCAATCTAAAAAACTTTAAAAAATAGAAATTGGCCAGGCATGGTGGCTCACGCCTGTAATCCCAGCACTTTGGGAGACCGAGGCAAGCCGATCACCTGAGGTCAGGAGTTTGACACCAACCTGACCAATATGGAGAAACTCCATCTCTACTAGAAATACAAAATTACCTGGGCATGATGCCACACACTGCAATCCCAGCTACTCAGGAAGCTGAGACAGGAGAATCTCTTGAACCCAGGAGGCACAGTTTGCAGTGAGCTGAGATTGCATCATTGCACTCCAGCCTGAGCAACAAGAGCAAAACTCCATCACAAAAAAAAAAGAAAGAAAAATAGAAATCATACAGGGTATGTTCTCCAAACACAATGAAATCAAACTAGAAATCAGCAACAGAAACATAACAGGAATATTTCTGAACACTTGGAAACTAAACAACACACTTCTTTTTTTTTTTTTTTTTTGAGATGGAGTTTCGCTTTTGTTACCCAGGCTGGAGTGCAATGGTGCGATCTCGGCTCACCGCAACCTCCGCCTCCTGGGTTCAGGCAATTCTCCTGCCTCAGCCTCCTGAGTAGCTGGGATTACAGGCACGCGCCACCATGCCCAGCTAATCTTTTGTATCTTTAGTAGAGACGGGGTTTCACCATTTTGACCAGGATGGTCTCGATCTCTTGACCTCGTGATCCACCCGCCTCGGCCTCCCAAATATCTTTAGATCAAAGAGGAAGTCTCAAGGAAGACCAAAAAATACACCAAACTTAATGAACATGAAAATACAACACACCAGTATTAGCAGGACACAGCTAAAATGCTACTGAGAGGAAAAATTATAGTACAAAATACATACGGTCTAACAGAGGGAAAAGCCTCAAAGCCATAATCTAAGTTCCACCTCAAGAAAATAGAGTAAGAGGAGAAAAATAAACCCAAAGAAAGCAGAAGGAGAGAAATAATAGAGAAGAGCAGATACAAGTAAAATTGAAAAAAAATAAAAGAAAGAAAATCAATGAAAAAGGAGCTGTCTCTTTGAAGAGAACAATAAAATGGACACACTTCTAGCAAGACTGATAAAGAGAAAAAGAGAGAGAAGATGCAAATGGCCAATATTAAGAATAAAACAGGGAATATCATTACAGACCCTGCAGGCATCAGAAGGATAAAGTAGAATACTATAAACCACTCTGCACACATATATTTGACAACTTAGATAAATCAACTTCTTAACCATAACTCACCCAATATGAAATAGATAATTTGCATAGCCTTATAACTATTAAGGAAATTACATAAATAATTTCAAAAATCTCCAAGCCTAGATGATTCTATTAGACAAAGTTACCAATTCTTTGCAGTGTAATTAACATGAATTCACCACATGAGAAGAGTGGAGAGATCCAAAATTGCAAACTCCACAGCTTCTGCACAGCAAAAGAAACAGTCACTAGAGTGAATTAGCAACCAACAGAATGGGAAAAAAATTTTGCAGTTTACCCATCTGACAAAGGGCTGATATCCAGAATTTATAAAGAACTCAAACAGATTTACAAGAAAAAAACCAACAAGCCCATTCAAAAATGGGCAAAGGATATGAACTGGCACTTTACAAAAGAAGACATACATGAGGCCAACAAACACATGAAAAAATGCTCATCATCACTGGCCATTAGAGAGATGCAAATCAAAACCACATTGAGATACCATCTCATCCCAGTTAGAATGGCGATCATTAAAAAATCTGGAGACAACAGATGCTGGAGAGGATGTGGAGAAATAGGAACACTTTTACACTGCTGGTGGGAGTGTAAATTTGTTCAACCATTGTGGAAGACAGTGTGGCGATTCCTCAAGGACCTAGAAATAGAAATTCCATTTGACCCAGCAATCCCATTACTGGGTATATATCCAAAGGACTATAAATTGGTCTACTATAAGGACACATGCACGCGAATGTTCATTGCAGCACTGTTTACAATAGCAAAGACCTGGAACCAATCCAAATGCCCATCGATGATAGACTGGACTGGGAAAATGTGGCACATATACACCATGGAATATTATGCAGCAATCAAAAATGATGAGTTCGTGTCCTTTGTAGGGACATGGATGAAATTGGGGAACATCATTCTCAGCAAACTGACACAAGAACAGAAAATGAAATACTGCATATTCTCACTCATAGGCGGGTGTTGAACAATGAGAACACATGGACACAGGGAGGGGAGCACTACACACTGGGGTCTATTGGGGGGAATAGGGGAGGGACAGCAGTGGGGGGAGCTGGGGAGGGATAGCATGGGGAGAAATGCCAAATGTGGGTGAAGGGGAGGAAAGCAGCAAAACACACTGCCACATGTGTATCTATGCAACTATCTTGCATGTTCTGCACATGTACCCCAAAACCTAAAATGCAATTAAAAAAAATGAATTCAAAAGCCATACATATGAGAAAGGAGAAATAAAACAGACAACATGATTGTCTGTGTAGAAAATCCCAATGAATCTACATAAACAATAACTCCTAGAAACTAACAAGTTAGTTCAGCAAGGTGACAGACAAGATAAATATACAAAATTGATTGTATTTCTATATATTAGTAGTAAACATGTGAAAATTGAAATTAAAAATACAATGCTATGGAAATCTCTCAAAAATTAAATACCTAGACGTAAATTTTTTTGATATAATAAATTTTGGGAGGCCGAGGCGGGTGGATCATGAGTTTTCAGTTTTGTATGCTGAAAACTACACAACCACTATGAAAGACATCAAAGAAAATCTAAATAAATGAAGAGACATACCATGTTCATGGATTAGAAGACTCGACATATTAAAGGTGCCAATTCTCCCTAAATTAATGTACAGGTATTGGTTGATATACAGCAATCCCTGTCAAAGTTTCAGTAAGATTTTCATAGATATACACAAGATTATTCTAAAATGTATATAGAAAAGGAACGGTTTTAGAACAGCTAAAACTATTTTGAAAATTAAGAATAAAGTGGAAGCCTTTAGTCTATCTGATTTTAAGCCTAATATATAGTCTTATATAATCAAATAATAATCAATACAATAATCAAAAGTTCATGGTATTGGTGGACAAATGAACATATAATACAATGGAACAGAACAGAGAATCCAGAAGGAACAGAGAGTCCAGAAATAGATTCACAAAAACACACCCCACTAAATTTTAACAAAGGTGCAAAATCTATTCAGTGGAGATAGCATTTATAGAAAATAGTGCTGAAGCAACTGGATATACATTGGCAACAAAATAAGTTCCAACCTAAACTTCACACCTTTTACCAAAAGTAACTCATGATGAATTATGTACACATGAAACTATAAAACTTTCAGCAAAAAACACAGGAGAAAATCCTCAGCATCTAGAGCTAGGCAAAGAGTTCTTAGACTTGACTCTTAGAGCAGATCTGTCGAAACAAAACTTGATAAACTGGACTTAATCCAAATTTGAAACTGCTCTGCCAGAGACCCTGCTAAGAGGATGAAAAGACAAGATAGACTGAGAGGAAATATTTGCAATCCACAAATCCTACAAAAGAGAAGTCCAGGCAATAGAAAGAACCCTTAAAATTCAGTGGTGAAAAAGCAAACAACCCAATTAGAACCTGAGCAAGGGCCGGGTATGCTGGGTCAAACCTGTAATCCCAGTGCTTTGGGAGACCGAGGCAGGTGGGTCATCTGGGAGTTGGAGATCAGCCTGACCAACATAGGGAAACCCTGTCTCTACTAAAAACACAAAATTAGCTGGGCATGATGGTGTATGCCTGTAATCCCAGCTACTCAGGAGGCTATGGCAAAAGAATCACTTGAAACCCGGGACGCAGAGGTTGCAGTGAGCTGAGATAGCTCCACTGCACTCCAGCCTGGGCAACAACAGTGAAACTCCATCTCAAAAAAAAAAAAAAAAAAAGGAACGTGAGTGAAAGGTATGAAGAGACATTTCCCTGAAGAAGACAACTAGATGCAAATAAGTACATAAAAAGATGTCTGACGTCATTAATCATTAGGGAACTACACATTCAAACTGCAGAGGTGTCACTAGACACCCATCAGAGCTAAAATAAAAAATAATGACATCAGATGCTGGTGAGGATGCGAGGAAATGGGGTCACTCACACATTGTTGGTGAGACTGTGAAATGGTACAGCCACTTTGAAACAGTTTGGCAGTGTCATATAGCAAGAACTATGTGACCCAACAACTGAATTCCTGGGCAATTACCCCTAAACAAATGAAGACTCATGTTCGCACCAAAACTTGGACACAAATTTCTATAGCTGCCTTATTCTAGTAGCCAGAAACTGGAGAGCAATCCAAGTGTTTTTAACAAGCAAATGATTAAACAAACTAAGATTACTTGGTGATAAACGAAGAAACTCCTGACAGACACAATGACCTGGATGAATCACCAAACACCTATGCTGAGTGGAAAGAAGCAAACGTATTACTCCATTGATATAACATTGTTGGCATGACCAATTTATGGATATGGAGAACAGATTCCTGGTTGCCCAAGTTTAGGGAGGGGGAGGGGACAGGAAGAAGGTAGGTGTGTGTATAAAAATGCAGGCCGGGCACGGTGGCTCAAGCCTGTAATCCCAGCACTTTGGGAGGCCGAGGCAGGTGGATCACGAGGTCAAGAGATCGAGACCATCCTGGCCAATATGGTGAAACCCCGTCTCTACTAAAAATACAAAAATTAGCTGGGCATGGTGGTGCGTGCCTGTTATCCCAGCAACTCAGGAGACTGAGGCAGGAGAATTGCCTGAACCCAGGAGGCAGAGGTTGCGGTGAGCCGAGATCGCACCATTGCACTCCAGCCTGGGTAACAAGAGCGAAACTCCGTCTCAAAAAAAAAAAATTCAACATGAGGGATCCTCGAGGTGATGGAAATGCTCTGTTGATTTGCTGGATCAATGACAGTGTCCTGGCCATGATATTGGGCTATAGTTTTGCAAGATGTTACCACTGGGCAAACTGATGAAAGAGTACACAGTATTTTTTTATTATTTCTTACAACTGGATGTGAACTGACAATTATCTCAAAATAAAAAGCTTAATATTTTTAAAAGCCAATAAAAGTTTAAGAAATCAAAAAAAAAAAAAAAGAAAGAAAAGAAAAACTGTCAAGGCCAGGACCAGTAGCTCACACCAGTAATCCCAGCACTTTGGGAGGCTGAGGCAGGTAGATCATCTGAGGTCAGGAGTTCAAGTTCAGCCTGACCAACGTGGTGAAACCCTATCTCTACTAAAAATACAAAAAAAAAGTAGCCGGGTGTGGTGGCAGGTGCCTGCAATCCCAGCTACTCAGGATGCTGAGGCAAGAGAATCGCTTGGACCCAGGAAGCGGAGGTTGCAGTGAGCGAGATCATATCATTGCACTCCAGCCTGGGTGACAAGAGCAAAACTCTAAAAAAGAAGAAAGAAAGAAGAAAGAAAAGAAAGAAAGAAAGAAAGAAAGAAAGAAAGAAAGAAAGAAAGAAAGAAAGAAAGAAAGAAAGAAAGAAAGAAAGAAAGAAAGAAAGAAGGAAGGAAGGAAAGGAAAGAAGGAAGGAAAGGAAAGGAGAGAGTAAGAAGGGAAGGAAGGAAGGGAGGGAGGGAGGAAGGAAGGAAGGAAGGAAAGGAGGGAAGGAAGGAAGGAAAAGGAAAGGAATGGGGGAAGGAAGGAAGGGAAAGGAAAGGAAAGGAAGGGGGAAGAAAAGGAGGGAGGGAGGGAAGGAGAAAAGCCATCAAAAGAGTGAAAGGGCAAGTCACAGAGTGAAAGAAGATATTCACAATACATAGATCCAACCAAAGAATTGTCACCAGAATGTACAAACAGTTGCTTAAGATGAGTAAGAAAAAGACAGACAGAAGGTTTTTAAAGTGAGGGACAGACAATTCACAAAAGATGTTTAGATGGCCACTGGGAATATGAGAAGGTGCTTGATATCGTTAGTCCTCAGGGAAATGCAGTTAAAACCACATTTATAGCACACCCAACAGAGTGGCTAAGATTAAAAAAGCTGACCACACCAAATGTAGGCGAGGACATGGAACAACCAGAACTCTCATGCCTCGTCCTTGGACATGGGAAAGGAAACAGACCATTTTGGGAGACTGAGTGGTAGGATCTACTAAAGTTAAACAAGGGTGGTGCTCAGACCAGCATTTCCAGTCCTAGAAAATAATGCCTGTGCCCCCGCCAGGATGCGTACTGGAATGCTGTACACGTTTTAGTAATGACAGCCCAAGGGCCGGGCACAGTGGCTCACACTTATAATCCCAGCACTTTGGGAGATTGAGGCGGGCAGATTACTTGAGCCCAGGAGTTCAAGACCAGCCTGGGCAACATGACAAAATCCTGTCTCTACAAAAAATACAAAAATTAGCTGGATATGGTGGTGCATGCCTGTGGTCCCAGCCACTTGGGAGGCTGAGGTGGGAGGATCATTTGAGCCTTGGAGGGCGAGGCTCCAGTAAGCCAAGATCATATCACCGCCCTCCAGCCTGGGAGACAGAGCAAGACCCTGTCTAAAAACAAAAAAAACGAAACAAACCAGCCCAATGCCAGAAACAAGTCAAATGGCCCTTAACAAGTGAATGAACAAACCATGGTAAACTCATACAAAGGGATACTGATACCACTCAGTAATTTTTTAAAAGAAAATACTTTGGGAGGCCAAGGCAGGTGGATCACAAGGTCAAGAGATCAAGACGATCCTGGTCAACATGGTGAAACCCCGTCTCTACTAAAAATACAAAAAATTAGCTGGGCGTGGTGGCGCGTGCCTGTAATCCCAGCTACTCAAGAGGCTGAGGCAGGAGAATTGCCTGAACCCAGGAGGCGGAGGTTGCGGTGAGCTGAGATTGCTCCATTGCACTCCAGCCTGGGTAACAAGAGCGAAACTCCATGTCAAAAAAACCAAATAAATAAAATAAAATAATAAATCGTGGATACACGCAACAAAATGAATGAATCTCAAAAAGTTCATGTTGCTCAAAAGAAAACAATAGAAAAGACCACATACTAAAGGACTGCAGTGTTATGAAATTCAAAGGCAGGCAGAACCATCTACAGAGACGAAAGTCAGATAAGTGGTGACCTGCAGTGGGGGCTATTGTCTGGGAACAGGCACAGGGCAACCTCACTGGGGCTGGAAATCCTTACTGCCTTGATCTAGGTGGTGTTTGCATGGGTGTAGACATACATCAGTTTCCCCTGGCTGTTCACCTAAAATGTGAGCATGCTACTTACATACGTTCAAACTCAACTGTAGAAAATAGTTTCCAATGGCTTTTTGGCAGATAAATGAGACACAGGGGAAGAGAAGAAGGGACGGACTGAGCTCTGTGGGTCAGAACAATCAAACCCAAGCCAGAAACTGACTCGGTTATTAGAACCAACACCTGTTTCCAGGGACCCAAGAGGCCCCAGATACAAGGAAGCACCCTGCAGATTCTTGGGCAAAATTCCTGCCCAGCCACAGGGCGGGCTGGGCTGCAAGACTCTGTCCGTGAATGTTGGCCCAGCCTTGCCCCACTTGCAGGAATGCCCAGGCTGGCGCAGGTCTCGGCCTGAACATGTGAGTTCTCGGATGAGGACGGGGCAGTGTGGAGGCCAGGGTGGGGGAGCCCAGCCAACGAGGGCTCTGTGTGGACACTCAGCAGCAGGAGGGGGCTCCGTGGGAAGGCCAGGAAAAGTCAGTTGCCGGCAGAAAAACCCAGGTCTGCCCCAGGCTCCCCTATAGCTGGCACGGAGCAAGCAGCTAATAAATGTGTGCTGAGCTGCGGTGAATTCCCAGGGCATGGCGACGCTCAATGACTCAGCTCCATTCCCAGGGAGCTACTCTGTGAATTGCCTCACTGATTGATTAATGATCAGGCTTTATGAAACAGTTTACAAAGAACTTCTGACACTTCGAGCTCGGGGTTCAGATCTCGGCCCTACCTCTCAATAGCTGGGTAACTGTGGGCAAATCACTTAACCTCTCTGTTCCCCCACATCTTCAGCTTAAAAAGGGGGGATGATAACAGCACTTTACTTCATCAGACTGGGTGAATTCACACATGTAAAGCTCTTAGAATAAAACCTGTCACCTGTAAGTCACACAGGCAGTTAGTGGTGCAGGCTGGTCTCAAACCCATCTCTATCTGACTCCAGAATCACTACACAGCGCAGTTCACCATGCCAGCCACTGCCCAGCCATGGCCACTGGGCACGTGAAATGAGGCTAGTCCAAATACAGAGATGTCAGATTTGGAAGTCTGTTTGCAAAATAGTAAAAAGAAAAGATGTAAAATGTCTCATTAGCAATGCTTTACGTTACCTAGAAGAGAAGAATTACAATGTTCCCACACAAAGAAAAGATAATGTTTGCATTGCTGCATTACCCAATTACCTGACTTAATTATTACACATCGTATATATTGATCAAAATGTCACGTGACTCCAAAATACATACAACTATGATATATCGATAAAAATCCCAAAAAAAGGCTTCACAGCGGTTATGTGCTGAGACAATTGCATTTTGGATATATTAAATGTAAATTAAATATATCATTAAAATACACTTCACCTCTTTGTTCTTCTTTTTGTTCTTAATATGCCTACAGGAAAATATGATATCACATGAGAGGCTAACATCTGAGCTTCGCCTGGGATTTCTGGCTGCCACTATGCCTGAGTCTTGTCTTTAATTCTCTCTCCCCCGACTTTTAAGCCCGTGCTTCTTCCTGAGTGAGGCGCTTTGTCTCCTCCATAAGGAACTCCCTCCTGAAATTGTTCCCATCTCATCAAAACTCACCCCCTGCATGAGAGCAACCCAATTTCTGGTGGTCAGAGAGTGTCCCCAGAAAAGAGGGTTCATGTCAGCAAGCAGGCCACCTTCTGCCAAAGGAGACAAAATGGGAATTGGGTGCCCCTGGGTATTGGCCACTAGCTAGACATGGGTAACTACTAGCCAGGCATGGGAACCCACTGGCCAGACACAGGTGTCACTAGCCAGGCACAGTACCCATCACCAGCCAGACACACTACCCACCAGCCAGACACAGGTACTCAGCAGACAGACACAGGTACCCACCAGTTAGACATAGATACCCATCACCAGCCAAACACACTACCCACCAGCCACACACGGGTATCACCAGCCAGACACAGTACCCACCAGCCAGACACAGGTACCCATCACCAGCCAGACACAGGTACCCACCAGCCAGATACAGATACCCACCAGCCACACACGGGTATCACCAGCCAAACACAGGTATCACTACCTGTCATGGGTACCCACCAGCCAGACACAGGTATTGAGTGCAGGATTGCTATGGTCTGAAGTTTATGTTCCCCCCAAAATCCTCTGTTAAATCCTAACCCCAAGGCGATGGTGTTAGGAGACAGGGCCTCTCGGAGGTGATTAGCTTAGGGGGCCAGAGCCCTAATGGGAGGGTGAGTGCCCTCATAAAAGAGACCCCATAGAGACACCTCACTCCTCCCACCCAGTGAAAAAGTGTGGTTTATGTACCGGGAAGCAGGCCCTCACCAGACCCCGAATCTGCCAGCGCCTTGACCTAGGACTTCCAGCCTCCAGAAAAAAGGTGTTACTTACGAACCGCCCTCCCATCTATGGTGCTTTGTTACGGCGGCCCGAATGGGCAACGCAGGACGTAGAGTTCCCTGCGCAAGTGTAGAAGCCCCATATGCGAAGCCAGCAGAAAGCTGCTGCCCAGGGGAGCTGGGCAGCTGGCCCTGAGTCTCCCCATTCTCACTACCCCAGGCTCCTGGCCCCTTGCTCACCCGGCAGGTGGACCCATCAGCAGAGCCTTTGATGCCCCTTTGATGCCAAGGGGCACCCCAGCCCCCACCATGGCATGGAAAACTACATGGACAAGGACTTTAGCCATGGGAACAATGGGTCTAGCCAACAGAATCTTGAAAGAGCGCGGGACTCAACCCCATTCTACCTCTGACCTGCCCCTTCCCTCTCTCCGCCTCAGTTTCTCCATTTGTGCAGGGCCAAAGGTCTGGACCTGATGTTCTCTGAGGTTCTCACTGCTGATTGGATAAAATATCAAACAAAGAGCTGTGGATGGAGTTTGGTGCTTCCCAGGCTATAGCTGGGCCCTGGGCCAGGGGACACCCGCCAGACTCCACGGGCAAACAGATGGGGACAGTCAAATGGGCCACTTGGCAGAGGCAGGCCAGACAAGGCTGGGCTGGCTAGCACCAGGCAGGATGGCCTCATGGTCAGCCTGGGCAGCAGGGAGCGTCTGTAGGACGGGACAGGTTGGGGGCCCAGGCCTCCAACCCCGAGGTGCTCCCCCCATGAACTTTCCCCTCTATGGGCTGTCTCCAGGAATGAGGGCCTTGGCGGCAGGCGGGCACATGTCCCTGAGTGACCTTGCCTAGGCTCAGGCCCAGGGCTGCGAGGCACCGGCAGCTCATGGAAGCTCACAGTAGGGTACAGGTCTGCAAAGACTCCGGTCACCCGCAAGCCAGGAGCCTCATCCTCCGCCCGCCCTCTTGAGCTCAGATCCCACTGGCTGGCTCCAGGAAATGGAGGGCTATGGGGATGGCCTGCCCAGATGGGCGCTGAGAAAGGCTCTGCCCTGGGTTCAGGTCCCAGCCCCTCTGCTTTCCAGCTGCACTATTTTAAACAAGCTATTTCCTCTTCCTGAGCCTCTTTCTCCATCTGTGAAATGGGCATGATGACAGTGTCTGGCTCTTAGGGATGATGTCGGGACAGCACAAGGAAATGAAATCTCATGAAGCTTTTGCTGAAAGACAGCTAAAACCAGCTGATGACAGGAAAGAACAGGAAAAACAACAGACCTGGCCTGTCCTTTCAAGAATTGCACCCCACTCTGGGCATCAGGAAAGATACCTGGTTCAAGAACCCAAGGTTCGTGCTGGAAGAAGACCCTTCCTAGGGCCTGTCAAGAAAGTGACCCACATTTGCCCCGCTGGATACTCAGCCCCAAAAGGCAGAGGCTTAGCATGAGGTCGATGGAGGCTTAGCAGGCATCTTTTTTTCCTATTGGAAAGTTTTTATTATCTTTAAATCCGATTCTGAGGGTATGAAAGTCACAAATGTGAGTCACGGGCCGTCGGCAGAAAGATGCTGTTGAGACTTGAAGAGGGCGGCAGAGCTCTCCAAAGATCGGCTGGGTTTCTTCGAGCCTCTCAGATGTTCTCATTTCATAACCAGCTGACATGCACAGAAAGGAGTGAGACTTTTCCCAAGGAAACGTCTCCCACAGCCAGGGCAAGGCTAATCGCCCCACAGACACCCATGATCGCTGCTTCAGGCCTGCTGTCAGCTGCCCTACTGAGAGGGCAAGGTGCCCATCACTTCCTGGCCACCAAGGTGTTTGTTTCTTTGGGTTTCTTCTGATGAGCCAGGGGCTGCTGATTTTCTTGGCTGCTTCTGAGGCCAAGAAATGTGTCGGGCAGCCGTGGGTACTGAGGCAGGCCAACGGAATTGGGGTGCCAGGCCCCAGACATCCAGCCCACCTCCCTGAGACTGCTTGCTCCCAGTCACATTAGTGACAGCCCATCCCTCACCCTGAGCCCTCCTCCCCAAGCTCTGTGTAAAGGGCCTGATGCATGAGATCTTATTGCAGCCCCACAGAAACCCCTCAAATTGGTATCTTTACACCCATTTTGCATGTGGGAAAACTGAAGCTCAGAGAGGTGAAATAACATGCCCAAGACCCCACTTCTACAAAGCGGTGGAGCTGGGATTGGAATGCAGTGTCTTCCCGGTCCGGCATCTGCCCCCTTCATCACGCTTTTGCCTCCTCGGCTTAAGTCATTAAGAGTTATTTGCCACCAACTACTACGTGGATAGCCCCCCTCAGGAACAGAATGGGACAAGCATGATCCCAGGCCTGAAGAAACTTACAGCCCAGCGTAATGAATGAGGTGGTGAAAGAATTAATCAACAAATGAGTGAACATGGGCCCTCTGACAACAAACTGATTGAGTAAGTTTTCCTTGTTTGGAATCCTAGTTGCTCTAAATTGGCAGAATCCATGTGCTTTTGGATCTGCCTGAGCCTGAAAAAAAGGCTTGCCCAAGTGGCACGTTTTGGGGCTAAGGCCCAGAAACAGGGACCAGGAGGCATGAGACAGGGCAGGAGGATGAGCCCATCTAAGGGTGTGTCAGAGCTGGCGCTGCTGCAGAGAGCACACTTTGCCAGCATGAGTCAGACGGCTGAGCAGCTCCCAAAGGCATTGCAGCAGAGAAACCCAGAGCAGAAAGGACAGGTTGGCCCACTGGTGCATTTGTTCATTCTACCAATGCTCATACTAAACCAGATGTTGGAGACAAATAGATTTGAGATGGATGGATGGATGGATGGACAAATGGATGGACGAATGGATGGATGGATGGATGGATGGTTGGATGGATGGATGGATGGATGGATGGATGGATGGATGGATGGATGGACAGATAAGTGGATGAGTGGGTGGATGGATAGATGGATAGATTCATAGATGAATAGATGGGTGGATGGATGGATGTGTGAATGGCTGGATGTATGCATGGAGAGATGGACAGATGGATGGATGGGTGGATGCAATAATATGTAGGTAGAAAGACAAATGAACAATTTGGTAATTTACAGATGGACAAATATGTGGATAGATGGATGATGGACTGGTATATGTACATAGGCATTGATGGATATATGGAAGGATAAATGGGTTGATGAACGAGTGGATGGGTGTGTGGGTGGTGGATGAGTGGACGGTTGAATGTATGGATGGATGGCCATATGCATATGGGTGGATAGACGGATGGATGAATGAGTAGGTGGATGAATGGGAGACTGTGTGGGTGAGTAGGTGGATGGATGGATGGATGGATGGATGGATGGATGGATGGATGGGCAGGCTGGTGGTGGAACCGAGATTCCTCTGTTATTAATAGCCTAGGCACCTCTGCACTGGAAATGAGTCAAAAAAACAAAATGAGATCCTGAGTCAGGTTGGAGCTGGAAAACCAGCCAGACACCCTGAAACAAATCTTCATGTCTGATATAATTGATGTGGGGGCCGGAAGGTGGGAGGTGGCCTTCAGCCAGGAGATATAACTTGTCTCCTGAGGGCCCTACAGGAAAGCCTCCCAGCTTTGGAGCATGTGGCCCATGGTTTTAATCTTGGCTCCCTTCCTGGTAATGCAGGCTGGCTGCATTACCTTGAGCAAGTCACCTGAATTCTGCAGGTCTTGATTTCCTCATACATAAACCAGGGTAGTAGGAGTTCCTGCCCATGGTCATGTCTGCTGCAGTAGTGTTCCCCTGTGGAGGAACTCTCATCTCATGGTATACCTGGGTAGTAGGAGTTCCTGCCCATGGTCATGTCTGCTGCAGTAGTGTTCCCCTGTGGAGGAACTCTCATCTCATGGTATACCTGGATAGTAGGAGTTCCTGCCCATGGTCATGTCTGCTGCAGTAGTGTTCCCCTGTGGAGGAACTCTCATCTCATGGTATACCTGGATAGTAGGAGTTCCTGCCCATGGTCATGTCTGCTGCAGTAGTGTTCCCCTGTGGAGGAACTCTCATCTCATGGTATACCTGGATAGTAGGAGTTCCTGCCCATGGTCATGTCTGCTGCAGTAGTGTTCCCCTGTGGAGGAACTCTCATCTCATGGTATACCTGGGTGAAGAAACTGGACCTTGGAGTGCAGAAAGTTCTCTAAGATCCCAAGATCATGTCTCATACTAGAAAGTCTGGTCACCAATTCTGCCACTGGTCTACAGTGGTAGATTAATGAGTAGGCCAGTGGCATTTGGAGCCCCAGCTGTGATTCTGGATATGACATGGACCACTCCAAGACACACATGGAGTCTTGAAGAATACCCCGTGGCCTGCTCCAAGATTGTATTCATCTGTTTTCCGAGAACATCTTAAGAAGTTAACCATCACTAGGTGGAAAGTGGTTACATCCCCAAGGGGCATGATCCAAAGGCGTTCTTAGGAAATGGGATGCGCTATCCACTTTCCAACTGGAATGTGACAGAGGCATTTGTGGACTGGGAGCCCTGACAGGGGACAAGAACCACTCCCATTCAGGAAGAATGGGAGAAACGAAGGGAGGCAGAAATGAGTTTAATTGATTGACTGGTTGGTTGGTTGGCTGGTTATTGAGCTGGTTAGTTGGTTATTGAATTGGTTGGTTGGTTGGTTGAATGGTTATTTAACAGGTTGGTTGGTTGGTTGATTTGTTAGTTCGTTGGTTGGTTAATTGGTTGGTTGGTTAGTTGGTTGGTTGATTGTTGTTCAGTTGGTTGGTTTGGTTGGATAGTTGGCTGGTTGGTTAGTTGGTTGGTTTAGTTAGTTGGGTTGGTTGGTTAGTCGGTGGGTTGGTTAGTTTGTTGGTTAGTTGGTTGGTTGGTTTGGTTAGTTGGGTTGGTTGGTTGGTTGGTTTGGTCGGATAGTTGGCTGGTTGGTTAGTTGGTTGGTTGGTTAGTTGGTTGGTTGGTTAATGGTTATTTAACAGGTTGGTTGGTTGATTGGTTAGTTAGTTCATTGGTTGGTTAGTTGGTTGGTTGGTTGGTTGGTTAGTTGGTTGGTTGATTGTTGTTTGGTTGGTTTGGTTGGATAGTTGGCTGGTTGGTTGGTTGGTTGGTGGGTTGGTTGGTTGGTTGGTTTGGTTAGTTGGGTTCATTGGTTAGTTGGTGGGTTGGTTAGTTTGTTGGTTAATTGGTTGGTTTGGTTAGTTGGGTTGGTTGATTAGTTGGTTGATTGGTTGGTTGGTTAGTTGGTTGTCGTTCAGTTGGTTGGTTTGGTTGGATAGTTGGCTGGTTGGTTAGTTGGTTGGTTGGTTTGGTTAGTTGGGTTGGTTGGTTGGTGGGTTGGTTAGTTTGTTGGTTAGTTGGTTGGTTTGGTTAGTTGGGTTGGTTGGTTAATTGGTTGATTGGTTGGTTGGTTGGTTGGTTGGTTGATTGTTTTTTGGTTGGTTGGTTTGGTTGGATAGTTGGCTGGTTGGTTAGTTGGTTGGTTGGTGGGTTGGTTAGTTTGTTGGTTAGTTGGTTGGTTGGTTTGGTTAGTTGGGTTGGTTGGTTAGTTGGTTGATTGGTTGGTTGGTTGGTTGGTTAGTTGGTTGGTTGATTGGTTGGTTTGGTTGGATAGTTGGCTGGTTGGTTAGTTGGTTGGTTGGTGGGTGGGTTGGTTAGTTGGTTGGTTAGTTGGTTGGTTGGTTTGGTTAGTTGGGTTGGTTGATTCGTTGGTTGATTGGTTGGTTGGTTAGTTGGTTGATTGGTTGGTTACTTGGTTGGTTGGTTGGTCGGTCGGTTGGTTGGTTGGTTGATTGGTTAGTTGGTTGGTTGTTAGTTCGTTGGTTGGATGGTTGGTTTGGTTGGTTGGTTAGTTGGTTGCTTGATTGGTTGGTTAGTTGGTTGATTGGTTGGTTGGTTAGTTGGTGGATTGGTTAGCTGGTTGGTTTGTTGGTTAGTTGGTTAATTGCTTTGGTTGGTTGGTTTAGTTGGTTGGTTGATTGGGTTGGTTGGTTAGTTGGGTTCATTGGTTAGTTGGTTGGTTGGTTTGGTTGGTTGGTTAGTTGGTTGGTTGGTTAGTTGGTTGGTTGGTTGATTGTTTAGTTGGTTGATTGGTTAGTTGGTTTGTTGATCGGTTAGTTGGTTGGTTGGCTGGTTAGTTGGTTGGTTGGTTGATTGGTTAGTTGGTTAGTTGGTTGATTGGTTGGTTGGTTGGTTGGTTGGTTAGTCAGTTGATTGGTTGGTTAGTTAGCTGGTTGGCTCGTTGGTTTGGTTGGTTAGTTGGTTGGTTTGGTTGGTTGATTGGGTTGGCTGGTTAGTAGGGTTCATTGGTTAGTTGGTTGGTTGGTTGGTTTGGTTGGTTGGTTAGTTGTTTGGTTCATTTGGTTGGTTGGTTTGTTGATTGGTTGGTTGGTTTGGTTGGTTGGTTAATTGGTTGGTTGTTGGTTAGTTGATTAGTTGGTTGGTTAGTTGGTTGATTGGTTGGTTGGTTGGTTGGTTGATAGGTTGGTTGTTTTGGTTGGTTGGTTGGTTGTTTTGGTTGGTTGGTTGGTTGGTTGGCTGGTTGGTTGGTTGGTTGGTTGGTTGGCTGGTTGGTTGGTTGGTTGGTTCAATGGTTATTTAACGATTTATTGGTTGGTGGGTTGGTTGGCTGGTGGGTTGGTTGGTTGGTTGAATGGTTATTTAACTTATTGGTCAGTTGATTCATTGATTATTTTATTGGTTGGTTAATCAGCCAGTCAGTGAAGTCATAAGTGACCAATTTGCAGCATGGCCTACCTGGCAACCTGGACATCAGTAAGCCTCTCCCTGAAGTCCCACATACAATATTGCCCTTTGGATTTATCCTCCCCCAGGCCAGCTCAAAACACATTATTGTCCTATTCAAAACTTGTAATGATTTCCATTGTCCACAAAACAAAATCTGTGAGTGCCTTTCCTGGATATTCAAAGCTTCCTGCAGTTGATTTCCAGATGTCCCTGACCACCATCTCCCCACCACAGCCCTGCTTCAGGGTCCTGGAGAACGTCCCTCTGCAGGCCTTGCTCATGCTAGCCCTCAACCCAGTGTGCTCCCTTCCATTCACCATATGTCCCATCCTCCTTGGGGAGTGAAATGCATCCATCTAAAGTCAAGGAGTGTGTCAAGATAATAGGAATGTGGTGATCATGCCATTTTTATTGAAGAAAAAGTAGCAGCATGTTAAATTGCTTGTGCAGTTTCATCTCAATTTTTTGTTTACTTTTCAGTGATACATGCACAGAAAACTGGAGGCAGCTATGTCTAAATGTAAAGGCAATCATCATCCCTGAAACTTGCCAGACTGGCTGCATCATCGATTCATTCCTTCATAGTCAGGTAGTCAGTCATTCATTCAGTGCATTCCGACTGCCTCCTGGGTGAACATGCTGGTAGCAGTGAAGTCTACCAGCTCCCACCCAGGTACAAGCAGCACATGGAGCCACAAAACCAGATTCTGTGAGTGTGGATGGCCCGGGTACTGCTTCCCCCTGTGGCCTGGGCCAAGTCAGGGAGCCAGCCCAAGTGGTCAAGCTCTGAGGCCTTGACTGTGTGCCTGCCTCTCTGGGCATCAAT
The DNA here is from genome assembly GCA_031835075.1 of Saguinus oedipus. Lineage (NCBI taxonomy): Eukaryota > Metazoa > Chordata > Mammalia > Primates > Cebidae > Saguinus > Saguinus oedipus. Next base: position 48,809,541 of record CM063178.1, read on the forward strand.
TTCTTAGTCCATGAAGGGGAAAAACATGGGCCTCTCTCTTCTAGGGCGGCTGCAAGGGGCAGAAATGGTGCCTGAAGCTCTCTGGGCTCATGGACAAGTGCTCTGGGCAGCAGCAATGGGAAGGACCTGCTCTACTTGAAGGAAACCTGGAAATTGAGAAATGCTGCTTTCAAAAATGATTTCAGGACTGTTGGCAATGGACCCTGCATTCATTTCCTGGGGCTGCTGGAAGAGATTGTCACAGACCAGTTGGTTCAAAACAACAGAAATTTGCCCTCCCACAGCCCTGGAGGCCAGGGTCCTGAAATCCAGTGATATGATTTGGCTGTTCCCCACCCAAATCCTGAATTGTAGCTCCCATAATCCCCACATGTCATGGGAGAGACCCGGTGGGAGGTGATTAAATCATGAGGATGGGTGTTTCCCATGCTGTTCTCGTGATAGTGAGTAAGTCTCACGAGATCTGATGGTTTTATACAGGGGAGTTCCCCCGCACACACTCTCACTCTTGCCTGCCATCATGTGACTCTGCTTCTCCTTTGCCTCCTGCAATGACAATGAGGGCTCCCCAGCCCCATGGGACAATGAGTCCATTAAACCTTTTTCTTTATAAATTACCCATTCTCAGGTATGTCTTTATTAGCAGCGTGAAAACGGACTAATACATCCAGTGTGGGCAGAGCATTCCCCATGCCACCCCCACCCTGCCCCACCCCTGGAGGCTCTTGGGGAGGAACTTTATGCCTCCTCCAGCTTCTGGGGTCTCCAAATTCCTTTTAGCTGCATCACCCCCATCCCAGCCTCTGTCTCATATGGGCTTCTTCTCCATCGCTGGGTCTTCTCTTCTATCTTTCCCAAGGACATTTATTGTATTTACTGCCCTCCATATAGAATGATCATATCTCAAGATCCTTACTTAATTATATCTGCAAAGACCCCCTTTGCAAATAAGGCTATATTCTGAGGTTCCAGGGGGACATGAATTTCAGCAGGGACACCCACTATAGACGCCCAGGTAGGGGTGAGCAAGTGAGCCACCCAGTGGCCTGGAGCCAGTAAGGGACCACCCACTCTTCCACCAGACATGGCAAGGCCCCCTTCTGGCCTGCCCAGGCTGCTGCCCCCAGACCCCAGCTCCATCACTTCTGTTGCTTCTGGGATGCACCATCCCCTCCCACCAGCAGACATGGAGTGAGACAAACATGAGTGGTCCTGGGTGGAAACTGCCAGGTGGGGTGAGTACCAGCTACACAGTCACCACCAAGTGGGCATGTGTGGAGCAGTCAGTGAAGCAAACTCAAGCAGGCATCCAAGCATGGGCAAACCCTGGGGTTTGCCCACAAGTCCATAAAGGGGCACGGTTTCTTCAGGCGGGCCTGCTGGCACAGTGGCCACTGCAGACAGAGGGGAGGGCGCCTACAGAGCCACATGCTCAGAGGCGGTGGTGGGTGCAGTGTCCATGCCAGGGAGAGGAAGGGAGATGAGAGCGGAGGTGACGCCAGGATGCCAAGCTAAGACTTTGTGTTTGATCCAGGGATACTCAGGAACAGGCAGGCTCAGAGCCTCTCACACTATCCTTCGGCCACCCCCACATTAGAGAATGGATGGGGACTGAGGCAGGGAGACCTGTCAAGAGGCAATGTCTGTGTGAACCACGCCGAGTTGTGGCCAGCATGATCCAGGATCCAGCAGGGATGGTGGGCAGGGAGGAATAATCCCCTTGGGGGACCTGAGTCTCATCTGCATCCGGGGCTGGGGGTCCTGGAGCCCCCGGGGCAGGATGGCGGCACATGGATCATCTGGAGACAGGCCCTGGCTCGGAGACACGAGCCCCCATCACACGCCTAGCACAGCCACGACAAATATTTCACGGGGGAGACTTCCTCCACAAGGGGGAGAAATGCCCAAAGGTCCCTTTGTCTTCAAACATTAATGTCCAATTTTAAATTGGGTTAGGGGACGGAGAAGGGGGAGAGAGGAAGGCGGGGGCCGCAGAGCCGTCACTGGGCGTCATTCATAAGCCACACACTGGGCCCTTCATCGTGCCCAAAACTCACCCTTGTGGCTACGCAAAGATTTATTGAAGCCTCAGCGTGGGCTCATTTATTTTCCTCCAAACTGATTTGAAAAGACCGTTTGCATCTGCCCTGGAGAAAAAAAAAATGTGCATATTTGGCAAACTTTGTTTGAAAAATCTGCTTGTCCCCAGAGAAGTGACTTCGTGTTTGGTCAGGAGCAGAGGCTGTGTATGTTGGGGAGGGGCTGGGACTGGCTTCTTCCCTATCATCTGCAGCCAGGGGAAGCACCCAGAGCATGACCGCAGACATCCCCTCTTGCACATCGGGACCCACAAAGCCATTACATACATGCTCTTTGCTCTGAGACCAAGATCTCCTTGTGACATCTGTGCCCAGACAGCTGCAAAGTGCAAAGAAAAGTGTAAACCAGAGTGTGGAAAAATAGACAATAAGAAATTTAAACAGCTCAGGTTAAGAAAGGAGTGACTACGCCATGTGCCCCCTTCAGAGAAGAGAAATGTCATTCATGAATAAACTCTGACCCTCTTTGTATCCTGAATATACAAAGAGCTCTTATAAATCAATAAGAATAAGAAACACAATAATCGAAAAATGGACAAAAGAGATAATTGGGACATTCATAAAAGGAAAGTAGGTCAGTAAATACAGGTAACAATGTTTCACTTACAAATAATAAAACTTAAAGCATCCTTCAATCCACTTAAAGCATAGACAACTAAAATACCATTTTGCACTTACGAAATTGACAAAGATGCAACAGAACAGTGGTGAAATTTGGAGAGTGGAGGCACTGGTGGTTGGATCGATCACAGTCACCCCTTTCTGGAGGGCTCGTTGGCAACTTGTGTCCACAGCTCAGACTTAAGTATGTCCTTTGACCCAGCAACTCCATGGAATTCAGAGGTTTGGCTCCAAGGGGCACGGAGCCTTATCTAAACTCCCAGGAGCATGAGAATGACTCCTTCTCGTGGTCTCCAGGCACGCGCTCGCCCCTCAGCGGGCAGCAACCATGGCTACATGCAGATTTGCACTCCAGGAAGCTGTGGCCACGTGCCTGTCCCAGACGGCGGATGGCATGTGTGCTCTGGGCCTGGTTGTGGCAGAGACTCCTGTGAGAAGCAGTGGGTGGAAGTCACAGAGAGCTTGCACTTGGGTCTGAAGGAAAGTCCAGGAGCCTTGGAGAGCAGGGAGACCAGCCAGCTGCAGGGAGGTGAGCAGAGCAGGCCTCGGTCTCCAATACAGACACACTTCTGCGCGGCCTCACCTAAAGCAAGCTCATCCCCTCCCCAAGATCACAGCAGCCCTGCCTGCCATCCCAAAGTCACCCACCCCTGCAACGATGACCCCAGAACCTCAGTGCTGGAAGGACCCACAGAGAACACCCATGCCAAGCCCCTGGCTGGCAGTTGGCGAAACAGTGCAGTGACTCTCGAGGTTGCCCCAGCCATGAGTCAGTGCCAGGGGTGTGACAGCCTCAGACTCTCAGACATTTCCCAAAAGGGATCCCAGAGGCCACGTGTCACCCAGCTGTTAACACGGGTTCTCAGGCCACCAGCTCCTTCCGCAGTGGGGCCCCGCCTATCAATATAAATGTGTCGCTCACGAGCATTTATGCTCCACAAGTCCCCATTGCTTGAGGACACAGGAAAGGGAATCAGGCAGGCTTCTGCCCCACTAGTGGGAAATGGAACCACATCGGGGCTGGGGGAGCCCGGACGAGGGTCTGCCCTGGTTTGGAAGGTCAGTGGGGACTTCCCTGCAAAGGGGTCAGGGGCTGTGTCTGAAGGAAGAGGAGGGCCTATGTGGGGTTTCCAGGCAAGGGAAGACCCTCCTGGCATGACACCTCCAAGCCGAGCTCTGCAACCTGGAGCGGCTCCGTCCCCTGCAACTGCGCCCGGCATACCGCACTCGTGTGTTCAGCTGCCCATGGAGGAGCCTCCGTGTCTCCCGATGGTGTCACTGCACTCTGGTCACGAGCCTGGCACCGGAGGGCTCTCCACACCTTTATTCCCATGCGGTTCTCGTCAGATCCATTTTACAGGTGAGAAGACTGAGACAGGAGAGCTGAAGATGTTCGCCAGGGTCACCCAGCAGAAGGGGAAGTGAGGATTTGTCTGGTCCCGAAAGGCATCCTCTCTGCCCGGATGCCCCTGTCTCATGGTCCCTGCCAGCCCTCCTGCTAGAGCTCCAGGTCTGTGACCTACAAGTCTCCAGGGTCATACAGGCCAGGAGGGAGGGTGCACCTGTGTCCTTTCTCTTCCCCGCCACCTCGCCACAGGCTCCCCACCCTCCCAGGCTCACAGAAAAGGGCTCCCTCTGGGAGGCCTGCCTGGATGCCAGCCATTCGGGGCAGAGGCTCTTGGGTGCATACCCAGGAACCCCCGAGTGTGAAGCAGGCCCCATGTGCCCCGTCAGTCCTGTTTCAAGCCATTGACCTTTCCCGTGGAAGAAGCTGAGGAAGACAATGAAAACAGGGACCCAGGGCAGAGGTGGGAGGGGCGCAGCCAGGAGCGGAGTGGGGAAGGGGGTTGGGTGGGGTGAGGAGCATGGAGAGAAGCGGTTGTCCCACACCCACTCGGGGTATCAGGCACCCTCCAGTGCCAAGCCTGAAAACACAGTAGGCACTTAATAATTGCTGGGTGATTAAGCTAACTCCCTACCACACAAAACAGGCATGTCCACTACATACGCAATGGGGGTGACTAAGGAAGGTACTTGCCCTCTGACACCTCCCGTGGCAGAGGGGGACAGGGAGGTTCTGGGCCCAGGTCGTGGGGGGGGACACCAGATCCAAAGGCCAGCCCCCAGCACCAGCTGCAGGCCTGCACACAGAAGGCACTCAATACCCTCTTGTCGCGTGGACGCATAAGCCAGGTGCACCTGCCCTTCTTCCCCATGAGGGGATGGCGGTTTATTCACCAATGAGTCCTCAAGCCTGTGCCTCACGCGGAGCCTGCATACGGCCGGTGCCCAGGGAGTCCCCTCACCCTGTGTCTATCGATTGGGTGACTCCAGGCACCAAGACCGGGGGCTGCACCTCCCTTAGGGACACACGTCCCCCACTGCCAGAGAGCCCGAGGTGGAGGCGTCTCCCAGCAAGAGACAGTCATTCATCTGACCAGCAGCTCCGGAGGGACAGACAGGCCCCACCCGGATCCACCTGTCCTCCCACACGGCCGGTGCCCAGGGAGCCCCTGGCTGGCTGCTGAGTCCTGATGGAGGGAACGGCTTCCGGCCCGAGCTCCTGACCATGCCTCGGGGGCTGCAGGGACCCCACAGAGTCTCTTCGGGTGGCCTGAGAGGGAGAAGCCCCCTCCCGTAGCCACAGCTTGCCAGGGGGTCTCCGACACCATCAGCCCAGACGCCTGTCTGTGGAGGAGCAGGATGATTGTTGGCGGGCATGGGAGGAGCTCCATCATCAGACAGAAGAGCAGATAAACCAGAGGTGGTCTCTTCACACGCTGGAATAGTATTCCGCCTTAAAAAGGAAGGAAACTCAGACACACTCTACCACACGGGTGAAATTAGAGGACATTTGCTAAGGGCAATAAGCCGGACATGAAGACACACACTGTTTGATTCCACTCACATGAGGTGCCTGGAGAAGTCAAATCCACAGGCATAGGAAGGAGAACAGAGGTTGCCAGGGGCTGGGAGGGGCTGCTGTTTACTGGGTACCCAGGTTAGAATGATAAATATTATGTTATGTTTTACCATGATTTTAAAAATACCTATAATCCCAGCACTTTGGGAGGCCAAGGTGGGTGGATGACCTGAGGTCAGGAGTTCGAGACCAGCCGGGCCAACATGGTGACAGTCCATCTCTGTATTAAAAACACAAAAAATTAGCCAGGCGTGGTGGCAGGCACCTGTCCCAGCTACTCGGGAGGCTGAGACTGGAGAATCGCTTGAACTCAGAAGGCAGAGGCTGCAGTGAGCCAAGATCACGCCACTGCGCTCCAGCCTGGGCAACAAGAGGGAAACTCCGTGTCAAAAGTAATAGTAACAGTAAGGCAGGTCTGGCCTCAGATGGGCCTTCACTAGGTAGGAGCTGTGGGGCTGTGGGGAAGTCGCTCAGCCTCTCTGTTTCCTGTATATAGCGTGAGCATCGCAGCAGCGTCTCCCTGCAGGCCACCTGTGGGAGTCGCCTGCACAGGTGTGTTCCAGAAACCACACATGCCATCCATTGGATGACATGGTGGGGCCTCACTGCAGCCAGAAAGACTGGGCAAGCCTGGATTTGGACTCCCAGGGTCACAGCTCAGTCCTGACATCACCTCTCAGCTGGTGCTTCTGTGCCTGGGGCTGCGGTTTTCTTATCTGTCAATGGCAGGCTTAGCACCTGTCCCATCACCTCACAGGGATGACGGGAGGTGCCAGGCAGGCAGCCTTCATAAGGAGTTCCAAGACCAGGGAGTGCACTTGCCTTAGGGCCTCGAGTCCCCTCTCTGTCCCAGAGAGCCCGAGGCAGAGACGTCCCCCGGTAGGCTGTGTCCCCGTTCATATCTGTCTGACCAGCAAACGGACCAGTCCATACTTGATTCACCTGTTTTCCAGCCCCCAGCATGGAGTCAGTGCTTACTATGTGTTTGCTGCATGAACAAACGCCTCTTTTAGCTCAGTCCATTCTGTCCCCAAACTCAGAAACGCGGTGCCGTTCAGATGGACCCACAGGCTTTGGAAGAGCAGGTCCCTCTCTCCGCCAGGAAGGCAGGCCGTGAAAGGGCACAGAAGGAAATGTTTTGTGTGGCTCCCGAACCCCATAATGGGCCAAGAGAAAAATCGGGGAGAAAGAGAAAGACGGAGACAGAATGAAAAAAGGAAAAGGAGGTGAAAGGAAAGAAAGAAGAAAAGAAGGAGAGGCTGGGCGTGGTGGCTCACGCCTATAATCTCCACACTTCGGGAGGCCAAGGTGCATGGATCCCCTGAGGCCAGGGGTTTGAGACCAGCCTGGGCAACATGGCAAAACTCATCTCTACTAAAACCACAAAACAATTAGCCAGGTGTGTCGATGGAAGCCTGTGGTCCCAGCTACTCAGGAGGTTATGGCAGGAGAATAGCTGGAACCCAGGAGGTGGAGGCTGCGGTGAGCAGAGATCACACCACTGCACCTCAGCCTGGGCAACAGAGCGAGACCCTGTCTCAAAAGAAGGAAGGAAGGAGGGAAGGGAGGGAGGGAGGAAGGGAGGGAAGGAAAGAAGGAAGAAAGGAAGAAAGAAGGAAGGGGGAGAGAGGGAGAGAGAGAGAGGGAGGGAGGGAAAGGAAGAAAAAAAGAAGGAAGGAGGGAGGGAAGGAAGGAAGAAAGGAAGGAAGAGAGGAAGGGAAGAAGGGAGGGAGGGAAAGAAAGGAAGAAATGAAGGAGGAAGAAAGGAAGGAGGGAGGGACAGAGGGAGGGGGGAAGGAGGGAGGGAAAGGAAGAACGAAAGAAGGAAGGAGAGAAGGAATGAGGGAGTGAAGGAATAAAGGAAGGAAGAGAGGAAGGGAAGAAGGGAGGGAGGGAAAGAAAGGAAGAAATGAAGGAGGAAGAAAGGAAGGAGGGAGGGACAGAGGGAGGGGGAAGGAGGGAGGGAAAGGAAGGAAGAAAGGAAGGAGGGAGGGAGGGAAGGAAAGCAAGGAGGAAGGAAGGAAACAGAAGAAAAGAAAGAAAGGAGGAGAGAGAGAGGGCATTAGAGAAAGAAGAATGAGCTAAAGACCCACCCATCACCATGTGCTTCCCCGTGTTATTAAAACACCGTCTTTACAACTCAGAAAATGTAAAAGGACTCTGCCAGACCCGGGCTGTCCACATCAGTATTCATGACATCTGTCTTTCCTATAAAACTCTCTGAATGAACCCTCCCCTAGTAGAAAACGACTCTCTCCTCTCTGCCCGCTCTTTCTTTCCCCTTCAAAACAGATTGCGAGACAGATGATTGCATTGTTTTGTCCGATTTCCATCTGAAAACTCCCCTCCGTGTTGGCCACTGGGCGCCCCTATTAAGGCCCGGGCACCGAGGGGCCACGTGGGGTGGCCGAGCCTCTGTCGCCCGCTCCCTGGGGCCTTTCCATCGGAAGAGGCAAAAGGGCCCCGCAGACAAAGGTGCGGGACATAAATTAAGCCCCGGCTTTTTAAGTTCAAACTGAATTTTCTTTATTTTTCCACAGCTGTCAGAGAAATCGGGTAGAACTCCAGTAATGCATATTTAATGTATTAAAAGGTGGGGGGAGCAAACCGTCCACTCCGAACGTTCCGTCCACCGACTCGCACTGGGGACATTATTCCAGGCCAGTGAACTCCGAGCAAGTCAAGTGTAGAGACATGGACAGGGGCCAGGGACCCCCACCAGAGGCTGTCATATCTACTGAAAGCCCGCTTGTCATAGCTGGACAGGGGCAGGAGGGGGACAAACGTCTCCAAGCGCCGGAGACTGCCGCCAAGTCGGCTGGCTTCTCCAAGCCTGGCTGGCGCTGGACAGCCTCAAGGCCTCATGGACCAGCCTCCGCCTCAGCCAAACTGCGAGCTGGCCACCCTACTGCAGGCCCTTCCTTGGGCCCCGTGGGGAGAAAGGGCCCTCTGGAACCCAGGCCTGGTGACACAGCAATGACAGCGAGCTTTAGGCACAATCACCAAAGGTCACTAAGGTTGGGCCAAAGAACATGATGGGGAAACTGAGGTAGGGAGGCCAAGGGCTTCCACCCAGCCGGGGTCCTTCTCCCTGCGCAGTGTGGCCCCAAAGGAGCAGGAGGCGATGTGGGGCGGATTGGAGTCCCGACTGTGGCCGAGCAGACGTGTGACCCTCAGCAAGTTGCCAGGTGGCCAAGCTCACCTGTGCCTCCCTTTTGAGCTCTGAGTGAGGAGCCCATGTTGCTGGCCGTGTGAGCTGTCATCGCCCCTGCTACTGTCATGATCTCCACGAGGCATCCGGAGGATACAGAGGAAAAGAGGGAGCTGTACCTTCCTCCCTTGGCAGCAGGGACACACCCCACCAGCCAGTCCCCACCAAGCGAACGGCCCACGGGGCTCCAAATTCAGCCTTTCCCCAGGAAAAAAACCCATGTCCCTTCAATAGCTCGTGTTCACCACCCCTTCCTCCACTGCATCCTCCGACCAGTCAATCACTGTCCAGGAGTCGGGCTCCCTCCAGCCAAGGTCAAGGCAGGTTTTCCCGGCCAGACTGGCTCAGTGCCCACAACATGGCCAGGTCTGAAGAGCCGACCTCAGCGAGCATGGACAGCTTCCCCAGCATTGACTGGCTCCAGAAAGGGCATCTCATCACCCGCTTTCCAGATACAGACACGGGGGCTTAGAGAAACTCCATGGCTGACCCAGGAGCAGGGGTTTAGCTCCGAGGGCATTTCCTCTGAGTGTCTCAACCCACCCTAAGTGGGCCAGAGCCATCCTCCCTGGACGCCTGTGCCATTGGGAGCCAGTTCTTCTGTTGGTCTTTCAATAAGTCCCTCCAAGGCCCTGCTGCTCTCCTCCCGCCCTCCAGCAGCCCAGGTCAAACAGAGCAGCGTGGAAAGGGAGGTTCCTGGAGCTCCCCCAGGCCATGAGGACACTGCAACCGCTTCCCACCTTGCATCTGCAGGCAGGATGCTCTCTGCCCCCCAGCCCTGCACACCCAGCCCCGCCCCCAGACACTGCACAGCAATCAAGCTTTGACCTGTTGAAATCCACTCATACCAGTCAGATCAAACAGTGTCACCCAACAGGACCTCATGATACACCATAAGGTCCTGTTCAGTCGGGTAGGAGACAGCCTCTGCTCCTGCCTGCACACACCCAGAGGAACAGTGTTCCTCCACCCAGCACCAGGCAGCCAGGAGTCCAGGCCTCCCCGAGATATGCTGGGTGGGGACTCCACCCCAACCCCCAGCCTGGCACCAGTCTCCCACGTCAGATCCCTTTGGGCCCGTGTGCCTAGGACTCATACCAAGCGTGACAGTTCTAAAGGAACCCTGGACACAGCTGTGCCCCGGCCTCATGAGCGACCTCAAGCAAGTCCTGGCTCCTTCTGATAAAATGGAACAAACATCCCCTGTGTCCCACCCCACCCCCGCGCCCCATAGAGTCACAATGATTCTAAATGAGCAACGTAGAAGGCCCTAGAAAATCATCAGTCATTACCTGGGTGCTGTCCTGAACACTCACCTGGGAGCCCGCAGAGAAGGGGCCAAGGTTCCCGGGGATGAGCACCCCCGCTGCACCAGCCTCCCAGGGACCCCGACCAAGCCCTTCTCTCTGGGCCTCTGTGTCAGCATCTGCGCCATGAGTGGTCGTTTCTAAGGCCCTTCCAGTTTTCACCCTTCTCTTGTTTAGGAGAAAATAAAAGTGCAGGTCGAGGCCAGCATTCATGTCATTTTACAGAGATGCGCTTCTTGAGACTGAAGCAAATCTGACTTTCAATGCGAAAATAAAACACGAAAACTGTTCTTGGCATCCTCTCCAAACAGAACTAACATCAGAGTCATCTGAATCATCAGAATCGCCTGTTTTGGAAAAATCGGATTCATCAAATCAACCTCTGGCCTGCCAGTGTTCGGAGTGGGCACGTGTAGGAATGCCATGTTCTAGGATCTGACATTTCGGCGATCAGGAGTGACTCTGTTTTGGAAATGGAAATACGGCTACTAGAAACAGAAGGCTGTAAAGAGAATGATGCCTTTTGTTTCCAAAGTCAGTATACTAGAGAGATGCAAAAATATTAGTACAATCGAGCTATTTCGTGGCGGAGTTACTTGGGGTGAACGCTGCTGCCTCAAGCCACTGGTGAGTATTCTCAGGGCAGATGGGAAAAAGCTGAAACTTCCTCTGACTCCAAACCCACAGGGGCCCCAGGGTGGCCACTTGTTACTGCTGAGGGCCGCAGCGGGTTCCGCCTCAACTTGTTTGACGCGAATGCACCCAGGACAGCTCATAGCCTGTGGTCGTCCTCCAAACAGGTGGTCTCAGCGAGGAGCTTGGACCAGCAGCTCGCAGCGGGCAGGCAGCATCTCAAGGAGAATGGCCACAGTGCATGGGTACTGCCAGGCTCAGAGGCCCCTGAGGGAGCTGCCACGGGGACTGAGCCGTGTTCACAGAGCCCGGAGCTATGTCAGCTCAGAGACCGGGGACTGGGGGGAAGCAGCCACCCCCCGGGCACCGACAGCCTGAAACCATCAGGAGCAAAAGCCACACACAGTGGGGAGAACTACCTGGACCTGCCAGAGCCCCTCCTGGGAGGTCAAACTGGAGGCGGCAGGTGCAAGAGCCACCAGGGAAGGTGCCCCAAGGGAAGGCCAGCTGCCAGCTCCGTTACCATCCACACTGCCACCTCCAGGGCAGTCAGCGCCGGCCCAGACTGGTGCCGCACACGAGGAGAAAGTCTGGGTGCAATGGCAGGTCTGCCCGAGGGGTGAGGGGGGCCCTCTGCTCAGTGAAATGCCAGCCAGAGGGGGTGAGAGGGACCCCTTCGTTTGGTGAAATGGCATCTGGAGGGGATGAGAGGGAACCCCCAGTTTGGTAAAATGCCAGCCACAGGGAGTGAGAGGGAGCCCTCAGTTTAATGAAATGCCAGCCACAGGGGGTGAGAGGGAGCCCTCAGTTTAATGAAATGCCAGCCACAGGGGGTAAGAGGGAGCCCTCAGTTTGGTGAAATGGCAGCCAGAGGGGGTGAGAGGGGGCCCTCAGTTTAATGAAATGCCAGCTGCAGGGGGTGAGCGGGAGCCCTCAGTTTGGTAAAATGGCAGCAGTCTGAACTGGGCTGCGGTGATGGCGGGCACTGTGGGAAGCAATCCGTGGCTCTGCCAATCCCCCCACTTTACAGATGAGGACAGTGCAGTGAAATCTCAGAGCCAGTAAACGTGGGGCCTGTGAGAGTGGCGTCCCCACCACGCATCCTGCAGTGCACAGGCTCCTGCGACCGAGGAGCAAAAAGGAGCACCAGGGACAGCAGAGGCTGGCGGAGAGGCACTGCACAACCACACCAGGACAAGGAACCAGGGCAGCGCAGGACAGAGCTCCAGCTGAGGGGCCACCTGGACTACCTGCCAGATGCCCACAGGGTCCTCCCCCCCCCCGCAGAACAGGCTCCACTGTGAGGCTGCCCTGGGTGGTTCAAGGTTGGTTCAAGCCAACCTTGAACTCCGCAGTTCCATGTATGGCCCCACAGTGAAGCAGGTGACAGCAGGCACCCAACCTTGGCAAGCCTCAGGCCTCCCCGCAGGTAACCCCTGGCTCCCTCAGGGCTGCAGGCACCTTCTCTCCAGCTCGGGACTTCTGGTCGCCCTCACCTGCATCATACCTACTCAACTTGCAGCCTGGCCGTGGCTGTCATTCTCGAGAGAAGCATTCCCTGACCCATAAGGGCAGGACTCCCGCACCACCTTCCCTGCTACCCAGAGGAGCCACTTCTGCCCTCCATGCTCCCTTCCCCTTTGCAGGACAAGGGTAGAGACTGAGTCGGGCTTCTCCCTTAGGGCCCAGGACGGTCTCAAAGACACAGGTGACCAAAGCACATCCCCAGACCGCAGAGCCAGCAGGCTGAGGAAGGACAGGGCCTGCAGATGACTGGTCAGAAAAGGCCCAAGCTGTGAGGGCTTACAGCCCCAACTTGGGGTCTGAAGAGTTTGAGGAGGTGCAGCGAAGTCATGTGCATTTCAGGGGTCTGTGTCTTCATCTGTGGTCAAGAGAGCCACGCCTGCTCCCAGCAGATCATAACTAACATGAATGCTGTTTGCAAATATCCCCAGCACAGTGCCTGGCAAAAGCATGCACCCGCCAAACACATATGCATGTCGTTGCATAGATGTGGGCACGCACACACAAACACACGTGTGCACGTGCACATATATACACAGATGTACACGTGTAGGCATGTACACCTGTCTGTACACGCATGTGCAGTGTAAGTATGTGTGTGCACACATATATAGCCACACACATGCACATACACGTGCCCACAAAAACACACATGCACGTATGCACACAGACACATGCACACCCAGTAGCTACTGCTCCTCCCAGGACGGGAGCCCCTGCACTGTGCTCATCCACTGCTTTCAGCTTATGGCACGGTGCTTCTCCCAGGGCAACAGTCTTTGCAGAGAAAAGCCAACTCCAGGGCTCACCCCTTGTCCTTCTGAGCTGACGCCCTTCCTCCGGAAAGCTCCGCCTGTGCCCCCAGCTCAAGCGAGGATGTCAGCTCAGGGTCGGGCATTTCCTGGGGCAGATCTGGCTGTAAAATCTGACACTCAGAGTCCCAGTGCCATTGGAGGCCAGGAGACGTTAATTGCTTTTCTGAATGACACTTTTAGGGGCTGAGGGCAGAGCTGGGCTGGAGCTGTCAGCCTGAATGGAGCCAGCAGAGTCAGCTCCTTGCGTCCTCCCTGGAGAACAACAAGAGGGCCTCCAGCCCAAGCCTCTCCTGCCGCGTGCTGACCGGTGCCCTGCCTCCCTGCCGGGAGACCCCTGTGGAAGGCCCCTGCGCCCGGAGACAATAGCAGCACCTGCCAGGCCATGCTCTCCCTGGGGAGCCCTGGCCCGTGCCGGAGGCGGGCGCCTGGCATGAGGCCCTTATTGTCCGCCTCCCTCCCTCTCCAGGACTCCTCCACAAAGTGACAGGGCAGCCCCGAAGGTCACCACTGGGGCACTCCCGGCAGCTCCCGGGCATCTGTCTCAGACGGTGGGCAGCAGGAGAGGGGCCGGCCCAGGCCTATTGTCTGCTCCACCCGATGGGAGAGGGGCCCATTGTCCCAGAGCAATCTGCCTCGGTCCTGCCTCCCCGTTTTCTCCAAGAAAAGGGGGAACCACGCACACAGCACACGGCCGGAGCCCTCCGTCAGATCTGATGCCTGGCGTCCCTGCTCCCCGGCATGGGGCTGCTACCCTTCACCCCTCGCCCCTCCCTTGCCACATTCATTTTTAAAGTTTGAAATCTCAAATCCGGGTCTCCAGAGCCCTTCGCAGTTCCTGCTGAGAGTCTTCCAGCTTCCAAGTGGGCATCTAATCACCTAAATACATTTGAACAGGGACGCTGCAGGATGGGCCTCCTTATGCCCACATGATATGATGCCATCCCTACCTCGCCCACCTTTCCATCTCTCTGGACTGCCCACGGGCAAGCTGCTGGCTTTTCTTGTCAAGCTGGAAGGCCCTAAGGCAGGAACAGCAAACACTGTTTCCTTGTGAGTCCCGAAACTTCCATTGCAGCCAAAAAAAAAAAAAAGCCCTTCATTTTTTCACAAATGTTGTTAACAAGGAGATTAGACAATCAAGCAAATAATTTGGCCTCCATAGTCCTCAAACGCTCTCCACCTAGATCATCCGGGCCAGTGCTTGAGGCCTTCGGACACAGACTGTCGCATTTCGGAGCTGCACAAAAAGTCTGTCCGCAAGAAAACAAAGCCAAGGTGAGTTATGTCCACTCCCAGCGCACGGGTCCTCTGCAGCTGGCACCGCCACGGGCAAGAGGCAGAAGCCCAGAACTGCAGGCCGGCCCAGCCACACTGTGTTCCTTCAAGTCTTGCTCGTATGAATCTTAATTAAACACAGAGAAGAAAGTTACGAAAGTTAGTTAATGAAAGGCAGGATTGGACACAGGCTGTGAAGCAAGAGAGGATCTGCACTGCTTGAATCTTGGGACAAAAATTAAAAGGCAGTGTTCCCCTGAAAGCACTGCATGCTGACCACCGGGAAAGCCCTAGGAGAGGCCACGCCTCCACACCCTCACCATGAGGGGCCCTTGCCAAAGTCCCCAGCAGCAGGGCCCAGTTCCTCCCCTTCTCCCCAGGACCCAGCACAGAATTCACCCAGAGCAAGTGCTTATGGAGAAGTGGAGGGATACAGAGATACAGAGATAGAGCAATGGTGAGATAAAGGGATGGAGAAATGAGAGATGGATGCATGGAGAGATGGGAGATGGATGGATGGATGGATAGATGATGGATGAATGGATGATGGATGGATGGATGGATGGATGATGGATGGATGGATGATGGATAGATGGATGGATGGATGATGGATGGATGATGAATGGATGGATGGATGGATGGATGGATGATGGATGGATGGATGGATGGATGATGGATGGATGATGGATGGATGGAAGATGGATGGATAATGGATGGATGGGTGCGTGGGTGGATGATGGATGGATGGATGGATGGATGGATGATGGATAGATGGATGGATGGATGGATGATGGATGGATGGATGGATGGATGATGGATGGATGGATGGATGATGGATGGATGGATGGATGATGGATGGGTGGATGGATGGATGATGGATGAATGGATGGATGATGGATGGGTGGATGGATGGAAGATGGATGGATGATGGATGGATGGGTGGGTGGATGATGGATGGATGGATGGATGGATGGATGGATGATGGATGAGGATGGATGGATGAATGATGGATGGATGGATGATGGATGGATGGATGGATGATGGATGGATGAATGGATGATGGATGGATGGATGATGGATGATGAATGAATGGATGATGGATGGATGGAAGATGGATGGATGATGGATAGATGGATGGGTGGGTGGATGATGGATGGATGGATGGATGATGGATAGATGGATGGATGATGGATGGAGGATGGATGGATGGATGGGGGATGGATGGGTGGATGGATGGATGATGGATGGATGGATGGAGAATAGATGAGTGGATGGATGAAAATATGGGTGGATGATGAGTGGATGGATGATAAATGAATAGAGAGATGGAGGGATAGAGAGACTGATGGAGGAATGGAGAGATGGATAAATTAATGGAAGTACAAGTGATGAATGGATGTATGAAGGAGAGAGAGATTAATGGATGGTGATGGATGGATGAAGAGTAGAGAAATATATGGATGGATAAATGAATAAAGGATAGATGAATGGATGGATGGATGGATGGATGGATGGAGAAGTGGATGGATAATGGGAGGATGGAAGGATGGAAAGATTTACAGATGAATGGAGGGATGGAGAGATTGATGGATGATGGAGGAAGGGATGAATGGGTTGGGAAGGGATGGAAAGATGGAGTGGTGGAGGGATGAAGGTATGGACAGCAAGCACACAAAGGTTACAAACTGCTCACTTGTGCCCCCTCCTTTGAGGAGCAAGATAGGCTCACCCTGTGTAAGTCTCAGCCCTGAGGAAGACCAACCACAGTCAGCCGGCCATGGTGGCAGCCTTCTTCCCTAACTGCTCCCTCCTGCAAAGGTCTTTTGTAGACAGAGAACCTCCTTGCAATCAGACTCACACCCGGCATCTAGCAGACTGCCAGTTGCCCACTCCCAGCACATCCTCCTTCCCTTACCCAGAGAGCCCCCATCTTAGCCAGGCATTGTCTGCTCTGTACTTTGCCAGCCCCTCTCCAGCCCAGACCAAAGGCTGCTCAGGCTTCACCCTCTCCTGGCAGCTCCTGTCTGTTGCTGGAGATTGGTGTCGACATGGCAATGGGACACACCCTGACCAGTGAGACACAGGGAAAACTGCTAAAACTGAGAGCTGCTCCCAGAACAGGGGTTATCGCTAAGAGAGGCGAGGTGCCCCTTCCACCTTACATGTTGTCCCGTAGGATGTGATGCTAGAAGAAGCTGCCACCATCTTGCAGCTGCGGAGTCACCCAGATCCTTGATGGCATCAGTACTTGGATGAAGCTGCCCTGGAGCCAACCTCATCCAGACTTACTGGTCGGGTCTCTGCGCCATGTGGTCAACAGCACATAGCTAGTGATGGGGTCTCGCCGTGTTGCCCAGGCTGGTCTCCAACTCTTGGCCTCAAGTGGTTCTCCCATCTCAACTTCCCAAAGCCTTGGTACCATAGGCATGAGCCACAGTGTGCAGTCCATGAGCAGGTATCTAAATGGCCCATCATCTCCCATCAACCCCATGAAGTCAGCACGGATTAACACACCTGAGTTAACGGGGAAACAAAGACTAGCCAAAGCTTCTGGACCCAACCCGCTTCACCTATCAGAGAGTGCGACTGCTCCAGGGTCCCCGGGGTCAGCCCAGCTTCGTCCTCCCTGAGGCCACCCAGTCTGCAAGGTGCCAACAACATCCCTGTAACTGTGGTTGGATGTTAAAGGCATAATACAAAGTGAGAGAAGCCAGACTCAAGAGACTGCCGAGTGCATGGCTGTATTGGCACGATTCTGGAAAAGGCAGAGCTATGGGAACTGAAAACAGGTCCACCCCTGGGGGGCTGGGGCGGGAGGAGGCACAAGGGATCTTTGGGAGTGATAGAAATCTTCCATGTCTTGGTACACCCGCCAAAATGTACACCGTAAAAGAATGGATGTTCCCGCAGGTAAATCATCCCTCCATCACCCTGGCTTCCCAACATGCTCCCTTGGCTACGTTGGGGCTTCTGGGGCCATGACTTGAGCATCCCAGGAAGAGCTCATACAGGGGACACTTTTCTTGCTTAATGAACCTCTTCCCTAAAATGACATATTAGTGGAAGCTCAGAGCGTGGAAAGAACGAAAACAAGGACATCTTCTCCTCCAACCAAAGGGATCCCCGAGAAATCCTGGGGTGCCCCGGACCATGTATGCTAGTCAAGAGCAGGTTTCACCCAACCCGTGAGGCCGGCAGAGGACCTCTCCCATTGTGAGAGGACCCCACCCCAGTCTTCTGGGTCCACAAACCCGAGTATAACAGGGGCCTAGGCCACTACCGGACACAGGAAGGCAGTTGCCCTGTGGAGATCACGCACAGGCAGGGGTCCCCGGGGCCCATGGCACAGAGTGGGAAGCACCATCCAGGGAGAGGCTTGGGCTCCCCGGCAGCCGTCTGGAGAGGCAGCCACACACACAGGCTTTCAGGACCCAAATGCCACCACTCCTCTGCCCTTCTGCTGAGGCACCTACCTCCCTTGGCCTGTGCCTGTTAAACAGGGTAACGAGCACAACCATCCAGACGTTAACAACTCACTGAACGTGAAGGCGGCTCTCCTAGCTGTCATCCCATGACAAGCTGGGGCTGGGGGTGAGCAAGGGGCCATGTGCGTCCCCCCACCCTCCCCCTTTCAGCCCTAGCAGGCTCATATGGTTTCTGTCCGAGGTCTCCGTGCGATTGGCCATGAAAGGAAAGTGGTGGTGCTCACTGAAGTTTGAAAACCCCAGTCTCTGCGGCCCCTCCGCCAGCCACCTGGGACCCTGACCACCACTTGCCTGGGGCCTGGAAACAGGCCTAACGCTGTCCAGGCGCGCGGAATCAAAGCCCCTCTGTCCAGCACACATTTTCCAAGTGCTTGGAGGGTCTGTGAGGTCCTGGGAGGTGGGGAGGACGGGAGGTTATAATTGGCCTCCCATGGGCCAACAGCACTTCTTAAGAAGGGGCCGCACAAAGAGTGTCCAATTTCCCAACTCGGGAAACCATGGGTTTAATTAAGATCCATAAAAATGTAGCCGGCAAAGTGAAAGAGGTATTGCATCTTTCCCAGTCAATACGGGCATGTGTCTTACCTGGAAAAAGTGGTTTCTGCAGAAAGAATTTCCCAAATGGGTTCCATATGCCTGCTTTCCCCCCAGCAGGGCCTTCCATGGGGCCGGGGTAAGGGGCTGGGACACAGACCCTCCCCCAGCATGGCCTCAGCGCTCACCCTCTGCCGGCTGCTGCTGTTTAAACAGAAGACGTCATGGCGAATGATATACGGTGGATTCCAGAGATTGTTTCATCCAGGGGAAATTGCTCTTGGAGCCAGCTCCATTCCAGGTAAGCCACAGAGACCTACTGTGAAGTGAACTGTTCACCTTCCCGAGGGCCCTGGCGCAGGGAGGGCTCCACATGCCCACCGCTTACTGTCAATTACTCCATGGTCCATCAAGGCCACCAGCACGGGGCCAGACGCTCAGGACCCCAGAGATGGAAGGGGCCACAGGGGCGTCTGGCTGCATTCCCCATCACACTTTCCAGATGGGACCACCAAGTTCCAGGAAGGAGACACAGCCAGCCTAGGATGACAGATCTAGGAAGCCATAAGAGTGGCGCTGATTCAAGGTCCCAGTGGAGGTCAAAATGTAGCCAGGAGGGGCAGAGACGAGAGAGGGGGAGCGAGAGGGCATTGTTAATTCCTGCCTTCCCTTCCTGATGGTGGCTACCCCCCAACTCTTCATCTGCATAACGCCTCCTCCAAGGAGCCTACTGGGCTGCCCACCCTTCACATGACGGTCCAGCTCCTCTCTGTGAAATGTTACTTTGTGCATTTGTCAGTTAACTTACCCAGCGGCCATTGCCATCATTCATAGTGATTCTCAGGAGAGCAGGAACATTCTTAGATCTGTCCCAGCCATGGGGATACCTTGATGAACAAGACAACTGTGGTATCATTTTGATGATTTCTTTGTCATTATCACCACCATCACTATCACCATATCATTATCATCATGATCACACCATCATCAACACCACCACTATCATCATCACTATCACCACCATCACCATCAGCACTATTGCCATATCACCATCATCACCATCACCACCACCACCACTATCACCATCATTATCATCACCATCACCATCTCCACCACCATCACTATCCCCATCATCATCACCATAACAAGTATCACTATCATCACCATCACCACCATAACCATCATCACCATCACCATCACTAGTATCACCACCATCATCATCACCATCACCACCATCACCGCCAGTATCCCCATCATCAACACCACCACTATCATCATCACTATCACCACCATCACCATCAGCACTATTGCCATATCACCATCATCATCACCATCACCACCACCACCACTATCACCATCATTATCATCACCATCACCATCTCCACCACCATCACTATCCCCATCATCATCACCATAACAAGTATCACTATCATCACCATCACCACCATAACCATCATCACCATCACCATCACTAGTATCACCACCATCATCATCACCATCACCACCATCACCGCCAGTATCCCCATCATCAACACCACCACTATCATCATCACTATCACCACCATCACCATCAGCACTATTGCCATATCACCATCATCACCATCACCACCACCACCACTATCACCATCATTATCATCACCATCACCATCTCCACCACCATCACTATCCCCATCATCATCACCATAATAAGTATCACTATCGTCACCATCACCACCATAACCATCATCATCATCACTATCACCACCATCACCATCAGCACTATTGCCATATCACCATCATCATCACCATCACCACCAGTTATCATCATCACCATCACCATCACTAGTATCACCACCATCATCATCACCATCACCACCATCACCGCCAGTATCCCCATCAACACCACCACTATCATCATCACTATCACCACCATCAACATCAGCACTATTGCCATATCACCATCATCATCACCATCACCACCATCACCACTATCACCATCATTATCATCACCATCACCATCTCCACCACCATCACTATCCCCATCATCATCACCATAACAAGTATCACTATCATCACCATCACCACCATAACCATCATCACCATCACCGTCACCATCACCAGTATCACCACCATCATCACCATCACCACCATCATCATCAGCACTATTGCCATATCACCACCATCATCATCACCACCACCACCACTATCACCATCACCATCACCACCACCACCACCACCACTATCACCATCATTATCATCACCATCACCTTCTCCACCACCATCACTATCCCCATCATCATCACCATCACAAGTATCACCATCAACACCATCACCACCATAACCATCATCACCATCACCATCACTGTCACCATCACCAGTATCACCATCATCATCACCATCACCACCATCACCATCATCACCACCATCACCATTACCATCATCATCATCACCATTACAATTTACCATCATCACCATCACCACCACCACCACCATCACCACTATCCGCATATCACCATCATCATCACCATCACCACTGCCATCACCAGTGTCACCATCATCACCACTGCCACCAACATCACCATCACCACCATCACCATCATCACCACCACCACCATCTTTACCACCATCATCACCACCATCAACACCATCACCATCACAACCACCATTATCCTCATACCACCATCATCATCATCATCATGACCACCACCACCATCATAGCACCCGTTCAATTTACCGCCCTTTGAGTACCAGTCAGGCACTATTCCAGGTTCTGTATATGGATGAACCAATGTCATGCCCCAGCCCTGTGAGGTAGGACTGTTACTAGCTCATTAATATCCCATGTGGCTCTAGGCTTAGAAACTTGCCTAGAGCCCCATGACTCGAAAAGGCCAGAGCTGGAATAGGGCTCTGGAAATAGCCCATGGACTGATGGACCAGCTCTGAACAGCACAGGGTGGCCCTCTGCCTTCACACCTCATGTCATCTCAAGGCACCTGGCAAAGCAACTATGGTCATTCCTGCTCTGCCAAGGAAGAAACCAGGGCTAGAGGAGGTCCAGCTACTCACCCATGGTTACCACGTTGCATGGCTTCCACTGGCGACATGCCCCCTGATGGTGAGATTCCAGCCCCATAGTCTCTGTGAAGAAGAGCAGCTGACCATCTGGGGCCTCAGGGCCTGGACCTTCCAACAGCTGCCTCCAGCCACCCCTCCACACCCCAGTTCTTCTCTTGCTGTCAGTCTGTCTTGCACACAAGCTGATCCTGCCTTCCATAGCCTCACTCCAGCCCTGATAACCCTGATTTTGGCTCTGAAAGGAGGGCCTTCATCTGCTTGGCAGATAAACTCATGAGGCTTCTAGGATGAATCTTCCTCACCAACTGTTGGAAACAGATGCTGGGTGCCACAAAGAAAACTCAGCACTGAGACAAAGGATCTCCCAGCAAGGCAATTTTACTTTCTGCAGAAAGGGTGCTCCTGTTAGCTGTCTCGCCGTGAGAGTACAACAAACAAAGGAAAAGCAGACATATTTATCCTTCATGCATTTGGGGTCGTCTTTACTGCTGTGTCTGATCTCCATTGCTTGGAGCCAGACCTCACAATCTAAAACTGAACCTGACTGGCTAATAACTTAAAACTTTCTTGAATAGGTAAAGGCACTGGAGAACAAAGGAAAGGGGAAAGTCTAAATAAGGAGGGAGGGGACAGGAAGATGCTTGTGAAAGGACTTAAAAAAGTAATAGCACAAATATCTCGGTTCAAGTATGAGGACACAGAATATCCTACATGCCTGTGAGCATGTCTGACAACTGCATAGGAGAAAAGCAAGAAGGATTTGAAGAAAGTCTTTACAACAAACTATTATTCCTAACACTTAAGATTTATTCTTTAACAAGAAAGGAAACTTTGAAGAGGAACTTTTCTCCTTCCCACACCATCCATCACCTGTTCCTTCACACACCCCTCCACCCTGCTGGCTCACACCAACATTCCTGCAGCCTCAGGAGTCATCCAGTGGGATTGAAATATTGGGGAGAGTTCTGGCTGAAGTCCCTGAGAAAGCTGTGACTTCAGGATTCAGCAGGGAGGAGCTTTCAGGTAAGCATTTTGTGTGGCCTCTCACAGAAGGAGCCTTCAACGGACATCTGGAGTGCTGAACCAAATTGAACTCAATTCTTTCTCCACCTCTGATCTGCCTCTGTTTCCTCATTTATACCAAGTGACTGGGCGCCACCACCGCACAGGCCCCACCAGGCTTTGGCAGGGGGGTGGCAGTCTGCCATTGCCTGGCTTCGGGTGTAATTCTCAAATGGTCCCAAGAACTCCTTCAAATATCTGAAACAGAAATCTGCGGGAAGGTATGTGGCAAGGTTTTCAGAGCAGGTCAGTCCAGGCCTTTCTGCAGGATTTCTGGGCAGTCTGCCAGCCTCCCTTTCCAACTAAATGCCCCATTTGGCTAGTGGGTGGGCCCCTGGGCTGGAAGAGAGAGAAGCCTGCTACCACACCTATCTGGATGTAATTTGGGGGGCAGGAGATTTCATGAGCCAGAGGAGAGAATACACCCGAGATGCAATCAGGATGGACGCATCCCCCACCAGTTTCCCAGGAAGAAAGAGAACCCACATGACCGCCAGCCCGAGGTCTCACACAAAGAACCCACTCTGTGAATGCCTGGGGACTGGGGGAAGTGGGGGAGGAAGGACCATGACTCCTGGCATAGCCCAGGAGAGTGTGGACCCTTCAGCTCTGGGACAGCCCGCCCAAGACAAAAAGGCGGCTCAGAGCCGTGACTGGCCTTGGGCTATGCTGTAAACTGCAAGTCAGGAGTAGTGAAAATGCGCCAGTCAGAACAAATAATGTTACAGAGAACTCCACCTGGCTAGGGCACCAGCATGCATCTAGGAGGAGCTGTGGGTCGGCAGGGAAGCCCAGGAGGGCCTGCCGAGGAGGCTGTGGACCCCATGTGTGCGCACACACGTGTGCGTGTGTTTGTGAAACTTTGCACATCCATGTGCAAGTTGAGACAAGCCTTTGAAGCAAAAAATAATAATAATAATGAAATGCCTATGAGCAAAGCCAGGTGCCCAGAAAGGAAGCAGAAGGGAAGATGAAAGACAGGAGTCCCCCCACCACCAGCCTCCAGAAGCTTCCACGGGGCGAGGGGCCTCCTGGTGGCTCCCATTCTCAGAGTCCCAGCCGCCCGACAGCCGCAATGCCAGGGCACACGGAGCAGGGGCCAGTGACCCAGAAGAGGCGATCTTGGCCACAATCTGATGACCAGATGGGTCCTTTCCCACTCTCTAAAAAACAGGAAATCTATCTGAAAGGCAAGACAAATCGCCGTCCCTGCCTCCCACCCAACTGCCGTGATATGTGAACACGAGGGCCGCCAGCAGCTCCGGCCCGTGATTGATTCCCGGTATTTATAGGCCAGGGTCTGTTATCAGCTGTGCTATCAAAGGCTGAGCCAGGCTGGGCTGACCCCACCGGCTATTTCAGTATGCCACTCCTTGAGACGGCTCTAACTCTTTAATTCAACAGGAATACTATTTCATGTCAGGCCAAAAGAGAGAGGTTCCTGTTTTGCAAAGGATTTGTGCCTGATTTCAAGGCAAATTAAAGACAACTTGGAAATGTCACCTGCATTCAAGGCCAAGGGTGCCGCAGCCTCTACTCTCAGCCCAGGGCTTCACCTGCAAGGCTGTACCCCAGGCTCAGACACTGTTGAGAGGTTGGGAAACAGGATGCTCATCCTTGTCCCAGTTTGCCACTAAAGTGCTGTGTGACATTGGCTATGTCACCTGCCCTCTCTGTTTCTGTTTCTTCAGCCCTACAACCAGCTCTTCCATGTTACAACATGAAGTCTAAGCTCCTTACCTCAGCCTTCCAAGCTCCTGTCAACACTGCAGTCTCTCCTTCTCACTACCCCTCACCACAGTCACCCTGAACATCTCCATGCTCTCAAAACCTCACCTCCGCCTGGTCTC
Organism: Saguinus oedipus; assembly: GCA_031835075.1. Classification (NCBI taxonomy): domain Eukaryota; kingdom Metazoa; phylum Chordata; class Mammalia; order Primates; family Cebidae; genus Saguinus; species Saguinus oedipus. The sequence continues at coordinate 48,833,937 of CM063178.1, forward strand.
TCAGCGCTGTTCCTCAAGCGGTATCACTGCCCCTCACTGGGACTCACTGTGTGTCAACCACCCACCAGGTATTCCTGGTGCATCCTCTGTCTGCTTTTCCTAACACCCCACTGCTTGGGCTGTCTGCATCCCCACTGTACAGATGGGAGGACTGAGGCGCAGAGAAGTCAAGGGAGAAAGGGATAGTGCCACGAGTCGTGCAGGCTCTGCCCAGCCACAAAGCCCTGAGATCCTTCTGAGGGCATGTCTGAGAGGCCCAGGAGACCCAGCTGCAGCCGTGAAGTCATCCTACCCCGGAAGGAGAGGGCTCTGCACTGCCAAGCGGCCACTTCCAGACCTGTTGAGCACGGGCAGCACCCACAGACAGAGGCAGAACCATGGAGGAGCACCCTGCACCCCTGGCATCACAAGGAAGCTTCCACCCACAGAGGGACCTATGAGCAATGTCCAGGTGGAACTGGGAGATGACTTGGCAAGATTTCCAGGGGACATAAGCCAACATGGCCGGTGCCACCCAGGAACCCTGCCCCTGATGGCCCAGGGAGCAGTGGTCGTGTAGCAGTGCCATTTTGCTCCTCTGTCTCTGCAGATGGAGAAACTGAGATTCAGAAAGATCTCACCACCTCTCCAACATCATGTGGTTGATTGGGGTTGAAACTCAGCCAAGAACCCACCTTTCAGGCAGGGCTGTGTCCACCGGGAAAACCACTGATTGACTGATGGATTGATTGACAGAGTCTCGCTCAGTCTCCCAGGCTGGAGTGCAGTAGTACAAACAGCTGACTGCAGCCTTGAACTCTTGGGCTCAAGTGATCCTCCCACCTCAGTCTCTCAAGTAGCTGGGACCACAGGCGTGTGCCATCACACCAGGCTAATTTTTAATTTTTCTGTAGAAATGAAGTCTTGCTATGTTGTCCAGGCTGGTCTTGAACTCCTGGGCTCAAGCCATCCTCCCATCTCAGCCTCCCAAATTGCTGGAATTACAGGTGTGAGCCACCACAGTCGGCCTGTTTTTTTTCAAACTAAGTTTTCTATTGAAAACTCCATTCAATGAAAAGTTTCCATAATACATCAATTTTAATTATCAGTTTTATTTAAGTTTGCAAACTACTATGGTAAACAACACTATCCCTCATGATAGAGGGTTTTCTTCAGAGCCTCCTGCAAAGGCCAGGAAGGTTCTTGCTTCTTGGACAAAGCTGTCCCACATGCCTGCCCTAGACCAAGCCGGGAAGACACCACCTTCCAAGATACCTCTGATGTCCAGTGTCAGGTTCTAGCAGCGGCAGGATGGAGTCTAGCCTCTCTCCACTGTCTTGGGGCTGCCAGTCCCCAGGCAAGGTCAGAGGGACAATTTCCAGCCACGGGAGCAGCCAGGCACCATCGCTGTCCATTGGGAATCTCTATCTTTGACCCCTGCCTTCTTTCTACCTGCCCGGGGTTAAGGGACTTTGGAGTCAGGGAGATGAATCCTCTAGGAGAGTTTGGGGTCACACAGCCCTGACTTCTGGCTCTTTAGCTCCATGCTGCCCCAAACTCAAGCTAGGCATCTGCCTCCATTCTGTCCCCCTCCTCCTGGCCTCATTCATCCAGCACTGACAAGGGCAGCCTTGGGCACAGAGCAGTGAAGCTGTCCAACATGGAGGAGCCTTATCACACACCCATTATAGCTCAAAGTTCATTCCGGGTGTAAGTCACAACTCCCCTATGAGGCAGGAGCATTCATCTCCTTCTAGAGATGGGAACACTTAGGCACAGAGAGGTTAAATCACCCAAGGTTACCCAAATAATCAGTGCTAGAGCCAGGATTCAAACACAGGCAGTCAGCTATAGGGCTGGTGTGTTCCTTCAGCCCTGTGCCGCCTGTCAATGGTGTTCTAAAAGAGGTTGGAGGATACCCGCCCTCAAATAAAGCAAGAGAGAAAGAGGCAAATGAAGCAGGAGATGAAATGCAGAGGGTTTGGATGGGATCCTAGATTTTCCCTCTTGACCCCCCATCCTAGACCAGCTCTTCATGTCACCAGAAAGGAAAGAGTTGAACTAAGAGGTCCTGCATCCCTGCAGAGGAAATACTCCCTCCTGATGGGGCCCTACCTCCTGGGGTCTTTGCTGAACAGTCTTGATAATGATGACATGAAGTTGATGACAATAATGGGGACAATGAAGATGATGGTATTGATGACAGTGATGATGATGATGGTGGTGGTGATGATGATGACAGTGATGATGATGGTGATTATGATGACAAATGGTGATGATGGTGATGATGATGGTGGTGGTGATGGCAATGATGGTGATGACGGTGGTGGTGATGATGGCGGTGATGATGGTGGTGGTGATGGCAATGATGGTGATGATGACGGTGGTGGTGATGATGGCGATGTGATGATGGTGATGTGATGTGACAATGATGATAATGATGATTATGATGACAAATGGTGATGATGATGATGGTGGTGGTGGTGATGGTGATGATGGTGATGGTGATGATGATGGTGGTGGTGATGGTGATGATGGTGATGGTGATGGTGGTGGTGATGGTGATGGTGGTGGTGATGGTGGTGATGGTGATGATGATGGTGGTGGTGGTGGTGATGGTGGTGGTGGTGGTGGTGATGGTGATGATGGTGGTGGTGATGGTGATGGTGATGGTGGTGATGGTGGTGGTGGTGGTGATGGTGATGATGGTGGTGGTGATGGTGATGATGGTGATGGTGGTTGATGGTGATGATGTTGATGGTGGTGGTGGTGATGGTGATGGTGGTGGTGATGGTGATGATGGTGGTGATGGTGGTGGTGATGGTGATGATGGTGGTGGTGATGGTGGTGGTGATGGTGGTGATGGTGATGATGATGGTGGTGGTGATGGTGGTGATGGTGATGATGGTGGTGGTGGTGGTGATGGTGGTGGTGATGGTGATGGTGATGATGGTGGTAGTGATGGTGATGGTGATGGTGGTGATGGTGGTGGTGATGGTGATGATGGTGGTAGTGATGGTGATGGTGATGATGGTGGTGGTGATGGTGATGGTGGTGATGGTGATGATGATGGTGGTGGTGATGATGGTGATGGTGATGATGGTGGTGGTGGTGGTGATGGTGGTGGTGATGGTGATGGTGATGATGGTGGTAGTGATGGTGATGGTGGTGATGGTGGTGGTGATGGTGATGATGGTGGTGGTGGTGATGGTGATGATGGTGATGGTGGTTGATGGTGATGATGTTGGTGGTGGTGATGATGATGATGGTGATGGTGGTGGTGATGGTGGTGATGGTGATGATGATGGTGGTGGTGGTGATGGTGGTGGTGGTGATGGTGATGATGGTGGTGGTGGTGGTGATGGTGATGATGGTGATGGTGGTTGATGGTGATGATGTTGGTGGTGATGATGATGATGGTGATGGTGGTGGTGATGGTGGTGATGGTGATGGTGGTGGTGATGGTGGTGATGGTGATGATGATGGTGGTGGTGGTGATGGTGGTGGTGGTGATGGTGATGATGATGATGGTGGTGATGGTGGTGATGGTGATGATGATGGTGGTGGTGATGGTGGTGATGGTGATGATGGTGGTGGTGGTGGTGGTGATGGTGATGATGGTGGTGGTGATAGTGATAATGGTGGTGACTATGGTGACAATGATGCTGATGACATTACTATCAAATGGCTATGACTTGGGTCCTGCCCCACTGCCCTCTCACCTATGCAAGACATTTCTCCTGCAGATAGCCCCTCTTTTTCTTTAATATTATCTCCTTCTGTCATTCCCAAGAGCATATAGAGGCTGTGTCAGTTTTTATTATTGCTACAAAAGCACCACAAACTTGTCAAGATAAAGTAACACATGCTTACCACCCTACAGTCCTAGAGATCAGGACAGGTCTCACTGGGCTGGAACCCAGGTTCCTTCTGGAGCCTCTGGGTGCAGATCATTTCCTTTCCTTTTCCAGCTTCTGAAGGCGGCCAGCATTTCCCGGCTCGTGCCCCTTCCCATGTTCAAGCCAGCAACATTGCATCTCTCTGTGCCTTGCCTCCACCATCACAGCTCCCTTTGATTCTCCTCTGACACCCTCTCTTCCACTTTTAAGGACCCTGTGAATGCATTGGGCCAAGCTGGATGATCTCCCTATCTAAAGGCCTGCTGATTATTAGCCTTAATTCCATCTGTGACCTTAATTCCCCTTTGTCCTGTAGCCTAACATGTTCACAAATTCCAAGGATTAGGATGAAGACATTTGTGGGGCCACTATTCTGCCTTCCACAGACACATGGTGATATGGTTTGGCTGTGTCCCCACCCAAACCTCATCTTGAATTGTAGCTCCCATCATAATCCCCACGTGTTGTGTGAGGGATCTGGCGGGAGGTAATTGAATCATGGGATGAGTCTTGCCTGTACTGTTCTCATGATAGTGAGTAAGTCTCATGAGATCTGATGGTTTTGTAAAGGGCAGTGCCCCTACACAAGCTGTCTTGCCTGCTGCCATGTAAGACCTGACTTTGCTCCTCATTCGCCTTCAGCCATCATTGTGAGGCCTCCCCAGCCATGTGAAACTGTGAGCCAATTAAACCTCTTTTCTTCATAAATCACTCGGTCTCAGGTATGTCTTCATTAGCAGTATGTGTTCTGGTTATTCTGTTTGACTAACACTGCCCCAAGATGAAGTCACTCAAAACAACGATCATCATTTATTATGTCTCATGGCTTCTGCAGGTCAAACAGGCACAGAGGAGATGGTTTCCCTCCACCCCATGGTGTCTGGAGCCTCAGCTGGGGTCAGAGGCTAGAGACAGAACCACCTGAAAGCTCATTCACCTACATGTCTACCAGTCGAGGTTGATGTCACCTGGGGGCCTGGCTAGGGCTGCCAGCCAGAACCACACATGGCCTCTCCATGTGGCTTGGGCTTCCTCACAACATGGAGGATGAGTTCCAAGAAAGAGAGAGCCAAATGAAAGCCATATTGCCTTTTCAGCCCTCAACTCAGGAGCCAAGGGGCATCACTCCTTCCACATACTCTGTCCGCGTTCAGCGGGTCTGCACAAGCTCAGGGACAGGATCACTCTTCCTCTGAAAGGGAGAGTGTTGGCCTTACTTTGTAAGAAGAGCAGGTGGACTGGGAGACACACAGGAGGCATCATCTTTGGGAAGTGCCATCTTCCCCAGCACCTCAGACTGAGCCTGGGCCAGGCAGGACCCTTGAATTTTTCCCCAGACATGGTGGTCCCTTCCCCAGACAATGGCATCCCCATCCTCATGGTGTTTCAGGGCAAAAGCCTGGGCATTGTCTAGTGGGTGGCAGGCCATGCAGGTCAGACACTGTAGGGATCTGGGCCACCAAAGCCTGGCAGTTAAAGACCCTTCTGTCGGTTCTTGCTGTGGGATGTCATGCAGACCCCGCAGATCCCAGGCAGCTGTGTGACCTGGGCAAGCTGGAAGGAAGCGACTCCAGAGACTCCGAGACAGAGAGGCTGCAATGCTCCCACACCCAATTGCCTCATCCCCCCAAGGGCCTTGATAAATGGAGAGATACGCCCGCTAATTCTTGGGTGCTGCAGGGGAAGGATGTCCTGTCACCACTAAAACAGGACTCCTTATCACGCTGTCACTCTGCAAATCACCAAAGACAGGCTTACGTCACCCCCTCAGAGGGGCTTCAGAGGAGCCTCTAATCCTAATGGATTTGCCCAAGTGGAGATAAAGAACCTTCTTGTTCCTCCCATAATGCAGTAATTCACTTTACAAATAGAGCCAAGGACAGTGGTTTGGAGTGGGGGCTGGTCAGCCACTCAAAGAGTCAGTTTTCCCAGGCAGGGATGACATTCTGGAATATTCTGCATGGGGAGGCAGACAGCACCAATCGAGAGATGGCAGGGACGGCTTCCCTGGGGATGCCAGAGTCACAAGAATGGGGCTTGTAGATCTGAGTTCAAAACTGAGCTCTCACTACATATCAGCTGTGCCACCCTGAATGTATTGGTTAGCCACTTTTAGCCTCAATTTGCTCATCTGTAACACAGGGTGATCAGGGCAGCCATCTTCCAACACTGCTATGAGACTGAAACATGTTCCAGTGCAAGGCACAGGGCACAGGGGAGGGCATGCATAAAAGGTTGATGTTCCCATGGACAAGCCTGCCGTCCTCCCTGGTGACCAGCAGTGGAGAATACAATGGCACTAGGGCTACTAGCAGGGGAACCAGAGCCCTGGGCTCACATCCCAGCACCGTCAGTTACCGGCTGGGAAGCTGGGCGCCTTCACCTCTCCTACCTGAAATCCCTCCGGTGCAACCTGGGTGCTGTTCCTTATTTTGAAATATTGGAATGATCAATCATCTGATTTTGGATTGACCAATAATTCTGAAAAATATACAGAAGCAACATGAAATTAAGGGGATTAAATGAGGGGAGACAATCCTTGAAGGGTGGGGCAGCTGTTTTGGGTGGGCACTAAGGTTAGAAGGAGGACAAGGTCTGCCCCGCCCTCTGGGAGGAAGGCAGCGGGTGCTGAGAAGGTGGGCTGAAGGCAGGTACCAACGAGCCTGGGGCTTAAACAACTGGACAGGGGCTCTGAGAAAAGTAAGACCAGGGGCGACGGCTCACGCCTGTAATCCCAGCACTTTGGGAGGCCAACGCAGGTGGATCACAAGGTCAGGAGTTGGAAACCAGCCTGACCAACATGTTGAAACCCCGTCTCTACTAAAACTCAAACAAAAAATGAGCCAGCCATGGTAGGCACGTGCTTGTAATCCCAGCTACCCAGGAGGCTGAGGCAGAAGAATTGCATGAGCCTGTGAGGCAGACGTTGCAGTGAGCCAAGATCACACCACTGCACCCCAGCCTGGGCAACAGAGCGAGACTCCGTCTTCAAAAAAAAGAAAAGAAAAAGAAGACAGAATTGCAACTACAAAACTAGACACCAGTTTGAATATTTATTAGAATGGAAAGGAAAATCACAAGTCGAGTGTTACAAAGCCCAGAAATATTGCAAACACCACAAAACACAGGAAAACGCTGATGTTCTTATTCTTAACTGCTTGAGCCATTCCCAGAATGCCATTTTACTCTATTTTGGGTTGCATACTGTTTTACCACCTCCTAACACAACAATACTTTTATAATTATAATTTTTTCCTGGAACGAGAATAGAAAGATATTTCGATTCTATTTTAAACATGAGTAATTGAAATTCATTATTATTGGTGGATGAAAACAGTTTCTTTCATGATTTTGACTGAGTTTTTGTTTCTATTGTGATATATGAGAGGGATTTTGATTTTTTTTTTTTTTTTTTTTTTTTTGAGACAGAGTTTCGCTCTTGTTACCCAGGCTGGAGTGCAATGGCGCGATGTCGGCTCACCGTAACCTCCGCCTCCTGGGTTCAGGCAATTCTCCTGCCTCAGCCTCCTGAGTAGCTCGGATTACAGGCACGCGCCACCATGCCCAGCTAATTTTTTGTATTTTTAGTAGAGACGGGGTTTCACCATGTTGACCAGGATGGTCTCGATCTCTTGACCTCGTGATCCACCTGCCTCGGCCTCCCAAAGCGCTGGGATTATAGGTGTGAGCTACCTGGATTTTGATATTTTAAAGGTTCCATCAGCCTTACGCCTTTCAGCTTACTTTTTTTTTTTTTTTTTTTTTTTTTTTTTTTTTTTGAGATGCAGTTTCACTCTTGTTACCCAGGCTGGAGTGCAATGGCGCGATGTCGGCTCACCGTAACCTCCGCCTCCTGGGTTCAGGCAATTCTCCTGCCTCAGCCTCCTGAGTAGCTGGGATTACAGGCTTCCACAAGGATACTTCTTCTTATCACATTTAATTTTGGAATTTCAATAATTCTGAAACAAATATATACATAGAAGTGACGTGAAATTAAATAATATGCAACCGCCTTTCAGATGCATGTTTCCATCTGTTACTACATTGGATTCAGCTACGCAGTTACAGAATCGAGTTTCTCTCCTACATGATACCTTGAGTTATTGATGGCTCTGCCACGGAAGTTCTGCGCCTGCGTCTCCAGACTGTTTCACTGCACTGGGGCAGTTTTGTGTTTTCTGTCATCTGGAGCTACCAGATTGTGTTGGGCACAAGATGCAACACACACTCTAAAAGGGATCGGGGCTGGGCGCGGTGGCTCATGCCTGTAATCCCAGCACTTTGGGAGGCCGAGGCAGGCGGATCACCTGAGATCAGGAGTTTGAGACCAGCCTGGCCAACATGGCAAAACCTCATATCTGCTAAAAATACAAAAACTAGCCAGGTGTGGTGGTGGGCCCCTGTAATCCCAGCTACTCCAATTCTCCCGCTGAGGCAGGAGAATTGTGTGAGCCCAGGAGGTGGAGGTTATGGCCAGCCAAGTCCACACCACTGCACTGCAGCCTGGGCAACGGAGCGGGACTCCATGTGAAAGAAGTAGAGTGGGGATCGCGTGCCTTAAGATGCGTGTGCATGTTTGATTCATAGAGAGATGTGGTTTTGCAAACTCAGCAGCTCTGCTAAGTTGTATTTTGCGATGATTCTCATTGAAAGAGGAATAGTGCACGGAGCATAGTGTGGTGTGTTTGCAACCAAATCCTCAGCAACGCGGAGTGTATTTTTGAAAGGAAAGAACTTTCCCTCTCACCACACTTCTGTGAGCACTTAATCGCCACTCGCGACCCTGCACGCCGGGTGGAAGGTAGAAGGCTGTACCGCCTAACTGCAGCTGCGCGCATTTCAAATTTCACTTGCCCTGCCCACACACACCCAGGGCCTGGGCCATGAGATGCCTTCCCCACCAGCACCGCTCCGTGGCCCCATCAGACTGTCATCCCAGTGGGTGCAGGTGCGTCTCTGGAAGCCAGCCCGGGGCCAGTGGCAGCTCAGCTCTGCAGAAGTGACCAGAACCCCACAAACATGTCCAGCAAACCCACATCCCCTGTCTGGACCCTGTCAGCACCTGAATCCTCCGGCTCCTCCCCTCCCACAGTGGAGGGAAATTAAAAGGAAGAGACAGACGCTCTCCCCACTGCCAATAAAACATCTTACGTTGGTAAATATAAAGACATACGCACAGTGGTGAGAGTGAATTCCTGGGCCCTTGCAGTGGGGGGCCATGAAGATTGAGCTTCAGGCTGAAGGATTCCTCCAGCCAGCTCAGAGGAGTTGGGGACAGAAGCAGGCCTTGTACCTTGCACCACCCCCGACCATTTCCAAGAGGAAACCCCTTCTCCTACCTCCACCACATTGCTGGAAACAGGATAAAACCATCAGAAGCCCTCACACCAGCCCCGGAAGTTACAAAGCACAGGTAAAGGTCCCCTTGGTTCTTCAGTGGTGTAGAAGTCACCGATTCTTCTGGAGCTTAAATAACTGGACGGGGGTCTTTGAGAAAAGTAAGCCACAAGTGTAAGCAAGAAGAAATGAAAGTAGAGCCGTGACATTGGATAAAACTCCAGTGGCAACGGCCCCGCCATGCACCCCGGCTCCACCACCCCCAGGTCCCCTCTTGAACCCTGTGCTGCCCCTGCTGCCCTGGCCTCTCTCCTTCACTCAGGCTGTGCTCGGCTGTAGTTGTTTCTTGGTGAAAATAATTTCTCAAAACCCGGGGCAAACTAAAAGTCTGTGCTAACTTGACCCTCTCCGGTAAATATGCTACAAGTCTGCCCAGAGAGCCCAGCTCAGCCCGGAGCTCTCTGTAGCATTAGCTGGGGGTTTCTTTATCATCAGTAATGAATCCGTGTGCAGCTGGGGTCAACTCAGATTCAGAGAATGATACCGTGTGGGGTTGGAATCCAGCACACGGTTTGAAATGTGAGAAGGTAAGTGGTAGGCAGTGGCTGCCAGTGGACACCCTCACAGGTCAAAGGTTCAAGCCAGCTGTGGTGTCCTAAAGACCTTTCCTTTCCCATTTCCAATGCTGGAATACGACTTTCCAAAGAATGGACATGCCGGCCTGTGAAGGCTGCTCTCCACGCTGGGGACGAGAATTCAGTTACGGAGAAGAGTCGCTCAGGACCCACGGAGCTTCCGGTGACCAAAGCCACTCTGGAAACGATCAGAAAACATTAAAGAAGCAAAGTGCACGTGGCATGGCTGCGCTTGGGAGGGTGCATCCATTTTGTCACGAGCCATTGCCGATAAAGCATCTGCTCATTCAATTAGGTCCAGGAAAATGGAAAATCGCTGAAATTCATCGTTGAAAATATTTCATTTCTTAGCAAACACTGTTTCCCGTTAGGAGGGAGAAATGGTCTGTTTTATCCATAAATAAAGGCAATTTGGGGAGGTCTCAGATACCGAAGTGAAAGATAAAAGGGAAGAGGTATTTGGACGTATGAGTTCACCGGCTGATTCCTGCGAAAATGCAGGGATCCGAAATGACATCATCAAAGTCGAAGATTGAAGGGTTGCAGGACATTACGAGTGACATGATGCGTCCCCAGCTCCATCACTCATGTGTGATGAGCCCAGCTGATAACACAATAGCGGCCCAGCTGTCGGTCTGTGCAGAAAGATACCCTCCAAAGACATCTGCCCGGCCAGATCCAACCTTCCCTCATCCCGTCTCAGCAAGGCTGCACCCACCACAGGGTCTGAAACACATTTACCTGCAGCAAATTGGGAGTCAGCACATGGTCCGAAACCTGAGATCTCAGCTGAGTAAAGGGAGCTCACGGCCGTCCCCCTGTGTTGGGACGATGAGGCAGATGGGAAGGTTTGGTGGCGTCTTCACCGAGTTTAAGAAGAGCAAGTCGACAGCTTTCGAGGCCCCTGTGGGCACCTGCCTTGTCGGGGTGTGTCCGTGACGGGGTCTCACGAGGAAACAGGAAGGACCCCAGATGTCTTCATTCATATCGGTTCTTGGTGTAAGGAATCTGCACAGCTGGACAATGTCCTCCCATACCCATGAGCGCAGGAGGGTGGACTGTGGACTGTGTCCTTTGTCACTTTGTCAGGAACACTTCGGGCCAGGCATCAGGATGCATGAAAAAGCTGAGATTCCTCAAGACGGAGAAGGGGTTGCGGCATGGGTGGCGCTTGGCAGGGGTGGTGAAAGAGAGAACAAGGTATTCTCAGCAGAGTGGCAGGAAGGGCCCCATGAACTCTGGGGCCGCCATGAGGCATCCAGCTGGGAGAAGGAACGGGACTCTGTCAAGCTCGATGTCACCCCAGGTCCTGTTCTGCCGGCAAGGGGGCCACTGAGAGGACAGAGGGCAAAGGGAAGGGCTCCAGTTCTTATCCAGCCACCATAACCATCGCATAATCATTACATTCAGAAAAATCACCATTGAAACAAAATTACCATCTAGTGAAGAGTCTCCACTCACATTCTTCCAATTTCCCAATGTTTTCACAGCATGTTGTTTCAGAACAGGATCAATCATTGCATGTGGCATCTCATTTCTTTACATTCCTTTATTTTGCTTTTGTTTGTTTGTTTGTGATGAGTTGTTTGAGACAGAGTCTCACTCTGTCGCCCAGGCTGGAGTGTAGCAGTGCGATCTCAGCTCACTGCAACCTCCACCTCCCACGTTCAAGCAGTTCTCCTGCCTCAACCTCCCAAGCAGCTGGGATTACAGGCACCCACCACTATGCCTGGCTAATTTTTGTGTTTTTAGTACAGAAAGGGATTCACCATGTTGGACAGGCTGGTCTTGAACTCCTGATCTCAGGTGAACCACCTACCTTGGCTTCCCAAAGTGCTGGGATTGTAGGCATGCACATTCTTTTATTTTGAACGATTATTTGCTTCTTGCTTTTTCTTACATTAGCATTTTGAACAGGAGGAGTGAGGTGTTTGCAGTTGTTCCTGGATTTGTGTCTGGCTGACGTTTCCTTGATTTGATTTAGGTCCTGTGTCACCCAGAATAGATGCTGTGCCCTCCCTGAGTCCCAGCAAGCACTTGATGTCAGCTCACCCCAGCACTGATGACATGGCCTCTCATCACTTGGTTAAGGTGGTGTTTTCTACTGCGAAGTTACCATTTTTCCCTTTGGAAGTCATAAGTCATCTGTGGCAAGATAATTTGAGACCACTGAAATAACCTGATCCTTCTTAAACTTGGCCTCAACAGTCTTCACATCCATCGATGACCGTGATTCTTGCCTAAATCATAGATTACTCTGATTGTGGCAAAACTGCAGATTCCTAACACTACCATTCCTTCTACGTGTGTCAGCCGGCATTCCACTGTAAACAAGGGCTTTCTCGGCCGGGCGCGGTGGCTCACGCCTGTAATCCCAACACTTTGGGAGGTCAAGGTGGGCGGATCACCTGTGGTCAGGAGTTCGAGACCAGCCTGGCCAACAGAGTGAACCCCTGTCTCTACTAAAAATACAAAAATTAGCCAGGCATGGCAGTGGGCACCTGTAATCTCAGCTACTTGGGAGGCTGGGGCAAGAGAATCGCTTGAACCCGGGAGGCGGAGGTTGCAGTGAGCTGAGATCACCATTGCACTCCAGCCTCGGAGACAGAGTGAGACAATGTCTCAACCAAAAAAAACTGGGGGGGCTTTCTTTTCCCTACCATTTGTAAATTCATGTATCTGCCTGTGCCCCCAACTGTTTCTTAGAAAGTAGGTTTCATGACACTCGGAAAGCAGGCTTCAGGGAGTACACGAGCTGCTTGAAATCATACCCAAAAGATGTTTTGCGAGAGGATAGAAGTTCAATTGTTTTCATCAGGTTCAAAAGAGGACTGGGGCCTTCCTGTAAGACAAGGAAATTCTGGATCACAGATCTGGGTGAACCTGTCGGTTTTCCCAGCCATCTCCGAGTCACACCTAAGACACCTGTGAAAGACAGAATGGAGATGCTGGCATTACAGCCGACTTTCCTGGCGTGATGCTGACAAGGCTGTAGGGGTGGAGGAGGCTGGGCGTGCAGGGAAATGAGGCAGTTGACCATCCTCACCCCTTTAGGGGCAGCTAGGACGTCTCTCATGAGGGACTCCAGGGACCCCTTAGTTCTGAAACTTCCACAAGGTAAACCATTTTATTTTTGTTTTGTTTTGTTTTTTGAGATGGAATCTTTCTCCTTTACCAGATTGAAGCATAGTAGCCCGATCTCAGCTCACTGCAACCTCCACCTCCCTGGTTCAAGTGATTCTCCTGCCTCAGCCTCCCAAGTAGCTGGGATTACAGGCATGTGCCACCACTCCCGGCTGATTTGATTTTTATATTTTTAGTAGAGACGAGATTTCACCATCTTGGCCAGGAGGGCTCGATCTCCTGACCTCATGATCAGCTTGCCTCAGCCTCCCAAAATTCTGGGATTACAGGTGTGAGCCACTGTGCCCGGCCCCACCCTTCTTTAGTTGTGTGATTTCTCTTTGCCTGTCTTGTGCTTTAAGGCCAGATGCCCCCACTCCACCTGAGTACTAATGTCCTGAGAACTTCACCAGTGAAAACACACTCTGTATATGGATACTGACACTCAACGATTTGCATGAATCCCTTGTGGCAGGGACTCTGTTGGGCTGTCCATCTCACTCAATTCTCAGCACCAGCTTAGGTGTAGACTCATTACCCCTGGCTTTACACCCAGGGAAACTGGGGCTCAGACAAGCTTTGCCCAGGGTCCCATAGCTTGGAAGTGACCAGACCGGGCACCACCATTTCCAGCTTCCACAGACCCAATCCCACCTCCACCAAGAACCGTGCTTCAATCAGGGCAGAGTTCAGCTCGGGGCAGAGTTCAGCTCGAAGCCCCTGTAAAGCGCCGGACAGCAGCGCAGTGCCCATCCTATAGGCTGCCCTGTATCCATACCCCTTGCTACAGGACTTTGCAGTCTTCCCACAGGCATGGCTTGGCCGTGGGACTCACCTTGAAGCAGATGCCCTTCCGCAATCTCCAGGGGAGAGGACGGTCCTCACAGAATCGGTGTTCAAGGACACTAAGTGCAAGTGGAGTTTCTGGGTGGGCTCTCTCTGGGGTACCCCGTTGCCCTGCAGGTGCCCATGCCTGCCTTCAGAGCATCTGCAGTGAGGGGGATGCTGACAGGCTCAGAACTGCAGCCACATCTGGGTCCAGTTGGCCTCACGGCAAAGACACCGGGGACTGAGGCTGCTGTTCGACCTCCTTGGCTTCAGTGTCTCCATTTTTCAGGGAGACTTTGGAGGAAAGCCTCACACCAGGCTGTCGTGAGGCCGCGGACAGAGAGACCAGCTCCTGGCCTGTGCTGTGCAAGGTGGGAGCCCTGATCCTCACCCAGCAGCAATGGGTTTGGAGGGGATGGAGCTGGTGCTGCCCACAGAGATGGCTCCAGGAGGTGGGAGAGTGGGGACCTGGGTCTGTCGAGGTCTCTGCAAGGAGGGAGTTCCCAGCCAGGCTACTCCATTGTCTGGGGACTCTTATCGGCAAAGGCAGACAGCCCTGTTCACAGACATCTGCCAACCCTTGTCCCAGGCTGGGGCTTGGGTTTCCACCAGGAGGCGAAGGCCAGTGTTGGAAGAAGGGGCCACACCAGAGGAGCCAGGCTCTGTTTACACACAGCAGTGCTGGGCGCCAGCTCCCATGGGATCGTGTGTCTGTGTGCACAGGTGGCCAGCAGCGTTGTGCAGAGGCTCACACAGGGGCTGCCCCGCGGCGCCGCACACCCACCCTCCTTCCCTTCTTCCTTCTCTTCCGTCCACCTTCCCTCCTTCCTTCCTCTCTCCCTCCTTCCCTGCTTTTTTCTTCCCTCCTTCCAGCCCTCCCTTACTTCTTTCCTTTCTTCATTTTTTCCTCTGTTACCTCCTTTTTCTCTGTTCCTTCCACCCCTCTTCCCTTCCCTTTTCCTCTCTTCTCCCTTCCCTCCTTTTTCTTCCTTCTTCCTTTTCTTCTCCCTTCATTCCCCCTTTCCTCTTTTCCTCCCTCCGCCCCTTCCTTCTTCTTTCTCTGTAACAGACAGATGTTTGGGTGCCCTTTTCGCACCAGATCTGTGCTGTACAATAAGATCTTAACAATGAGACTCCACTTGAGTTCACAGGGAGCTCGCAGACCAGAGGAAGACTCGGGCAGGTGATGGTACGAGTACAAGATGTGTGACAGGGCGGGTGCACAGGGCCGTGGGGCCCAAGGAGGTCACCTCATCCCTCCTGGGGCCAGCGAAGGCTTCCAGAAGAAATAACACATTCCTAACCCCTGGAAAAGGACTCTTTATGGGACTGGTGTTGAATACGAACTTAAGGATTGGTTAAAACACATCCTGGCCACAGAGGGTAGCCACACCACCGCTAGCATGGTGAGCATCAGACTGACCAGCCAGCGTGGTGCTTCAGGCCGGTAATCCCAGCACTGTGAGAGGCCAAGGTGGGGGGACCGCCTGAGGTCAGGAGTTCAAGATCAGCCTGGCCAACATGGCGAAACCCTGTCTCTACTGAAAATACAAAAACTAGCCGAGTATGGTGGCGTGCAGCTGTAATCCCAGCTACATGGGAGGCTGAGGCATGAGAATCTCTTGAGCCTGGGAGATGGAGGCTGCAGTGAGCGAGATCATGCCACTTCACTCCAGCCTGGGCAACAGACTGAGACTCCATCTCAAAATAAATACATACATGCATGCACAAACTGGCCATTTCCTGGAGACCCTCCAGAGCCACTGCGACTTACGCAGGCTTGCAGGCATGTATGTAGACACAGCCACTTTGGAAATCTGTAAGGCAACTTCTGAGCATGCACAGTCCCCTCAGGGGGATGCTGACGGGACCCAGCAGCTTTGCACAGAGCACATGGTACAGAAACTATGCACCCAGCAGCTTTGCACGGAGCACATGGTACAAAAATTAGCATGTGTGGCCATCAAAAGACTTGTACATGAACGTTCATAGCAGCTTTATTCAAAATCATCAAACCCAAAAACAACCAAGATGTCTGTCCACAGTTTACCGTGTATATGTCCACCCAGTGGAATCCCACTCACCATGAAAAAGAATGGTCGGTAGATACACACACGCAACGGGTGGGCCTGACGGGCACCTCGGCGGAAGCAATGCAGTGCACCAAATAGAGGACTCCGTGGCTATAGGGAATGGCAGAGCCACTCAGAACAGAGGGCCTGGGTCCCTGCATGGCTGCATGGAGCAGAGCCCAACCCAACCTGCCCTGCACTGTCATGAACAAGAGATACACATGTATTGAATTGGGTGCTACAAGGAGTGGGTTGCTTGTTAAAACAGTTAATATACCCTGATGAATAAAGTATATTCCCATAGGTGGTAAAACTCTAAAGGAAAATTTAGGCCATTAGTTTTAGAAGCCAGTTTCCTGACACAGAGGAGGTAGGCACTTAGGAAATGTCTTTGCTGAACAAATGAATGAACAAACACAATTGCTCTTTGTCTGTGGCTTCAAAGTCATGTACGCACAAGTGTGTGGCCTGGAGGGGAACGGGAAAAATGTTGACAGTTGACTTGTCAGGGTAGTGGGAATGCGGGTGAAATTTTTCCTGTTATTCTTAGGATAAGGCTATTTTGCAATAAATACGTAGAGAATGTGGAGTCAGGCTCTCCCGCACTCTGTGTGGCATGCGTAAAAACATCTAGGCATGCAGAGCTCCAAACAGATGTTTCTTTGCAAGCAAGAGCTCATTTCTCCCGAAAGCAGGCTGGATCCAACAACTAGGCATCCCCCTCCTCCAGCAGCCCAACTCCCCAGACCCACCCTCCTCAGCCCCACCCTCCACAAGTCCCTCAGCCCAGCTCCCCAGACCCACCCTCCCCAGCCTCACCCTACACAAGTCCCTCAGCCCGGCTCCCCAGACCCACCCTCCCCAGCCTCACCCTACACAAGGTCCTCAGCCCGGCTCCCCAGACCCACCCTCCCCAGCCTCACCCTACACAAGGTCCTCAGCCTGCCCCTTGATGGAAGCCCCCCACACCCCACCACAACAACACATTCTGCAGCCTCAAGGCTGAGTTCAGTGTCACCAGTGCAGAACTCCTCACCCATCCTGTGTCCCCACAGATCTTTGACCCTCTCTAGAGGGCATCTGCCCATTCAGCCTGGCAGTGCCCAGAAGATTGCTTGCCTAGGAGTAAAGGGATGAGGGCCCCCCAGACGGACCACCCAGGTCCGCACCCCAGATGCCCACTGACCAGCTCAGGGCTGGGAGCAAGTTGCCTTGCCTCTCTGAAGCCCAGGGACGATGACAGCCCCTCCTGAAGGATGTTTGTGAAGAGCAGATGAAAGGATATGTGAAATGTTCTTAGAAAGGACCCAGCCCATATGGATTGCTCAAGAAGCCTTGGCTCTGGGACTGTCCTCAGAAGCGGAGATTGCATCTGTGTCTGGCTCTCACAGTGACCTGTTAACCCTTCAAGGGCAAGGCCCACGTGCTTCTTTCTGGTACGTGGCCTGGAGACCAATACTCAATGAGCAGTGCGTGGAACAGAACTGAGAGTTCTACCAGCCACAGAGGAGCTGAGTTAAGACTGTGTGTGTTGATGGCCACTTGACCACCAGATTCGAGGCAGCTCTGGCACCTTGGGATTCCTCTCACCACCCGTCCTCCCTTACCCAGGCAGGGGGCACGGCCAGGAGAAGCCAGCCAGTGCAGGGACCAGCCAGACAGCAAGTCCCGAGGATTGACTGAAGGAACTAGGGATATTTACCCAAAGAAAAGAAGACCTAGGAGAAGATTCTGTCTACCCAGAAGTGGTGGTTGAGCACCTACTATGTTCCGGGCACTGTTCTCGAATGAGCGAGACCGAGAAAGGCAGACAGATGGCCTGCCCTTGTGGGCTTGCATTCTAGACAATGCAACAAATAAAAAAATAGAAGCAGACAATCCAACTGATTAAAAATAGAACTAGAAAATCCAATTGAAAAATAGAAGCAGACAATCTAGTAAATGAACACATAAAACAACGTCAGCTGGTACGAAGTTTATGATGAAAATAAAGGCAGGCTAGCAGAATAGAGAGTCCGAGCCAGGCCGGGTTGGCAGGGTTGAAGGGGTGCTTTGGTGTCAAGGAAGGCATTTTCCAGCGGGTGACATCTGAGCAGACACTTGAAGGAAATGAGTGAGCCATCCTCTGGGTGTGTAGGTGGTTCGCTAACCCTGCCCCACCTGTGCACATGCCAATGGGAACTACATTTCCCAGAGTCCTTTTCCGTCTGGTTTCTGGGTAGGTTCAGCCAATGGGAGGCCCCAGGGGAAGAGTGGAGGCTGGGAGGAAGCAGAATCTCAGCTACTTTCTCCCCTCTCTCCCTGCTCCCTGGGCAGCCCCATCAGGTTGCTGTGGGACACAATACCGCCATGACACAAATGCTCTAAGGTGAAGAAGGTTTCATTTCTCCTCAACTGTCTCCTCTCTCCTTCCTGACCTTGGGTCTTCTTTTTCTTCAACCCCCATCCTCCTTTGCTCCCATGGCTCATAGCTGAGAAGGAGCTGATTGGCTGACTGGGGGAGCCAAAGATTCCCAACAGGCATTTGCCTAAGGCTCTGCCCTTAAAATCACTCAAGCATCTGATGTGTTCATTTTCTTCTTTTCCAAAGCTGACATCTTGTTAAATAAATAAATAAATAAATAAGATGCCGCCACAAGACTGTATGGTCAACAGCCTAGTTGAAGAATCTCAGACCCCCCTGAGATGCACGCCAGCCCCAGAGATGGGTAGTGTGCTCATCTCTCCTCCAATCAGAACCATGACACACCCATACAAGTGCATCTGGGAGACCCACTTGGACAGTCCAGGACTGTGTCTGTTGTAGAGATAGGGGCAACATTCCCCATCCCTGTGGTGGTTAATTATTTTTTTTTGAGATGGAGTTTCGCTCTTGTTACCCAGGCTGGAGTGCAATGGCGTGATCTCGGCTCACCGCAACCTCCGCCTCCTGGGTTCAGGCAATTCTCCTGCCTCAGCCTCCTGAGTAGCTGGGATTACAGGCACGCGCCACCGTGCCCAGCAATTTTTTTGTATTTTTAGTAGAGACGGGGTTTCACTATGTTGACCAGGATGGTCTCTATATCTTGACCTCATGATCCACCCACCTCGACCTCCCAAAGTGCTGGGACTACAGGCTTGAGCCACCAGGCCCGGCCGGTTAATTTTATGTGTCAACCTGTGACATGGTTTGGCTCTGTGTCCCCAACCTAAATCTCACCTTGAATTGTAATAGTCCACACGTGTCATGGGAGGGAGCCTGGTGGGAGGTAATTGAATCATGGGGCCAGGCTTTTCTCGTGTTTGTCTGGTGATAGAGAGTAAGTCTCACAAGACCTGATGGTTTTACAAAGGGGAGTTTCCCTGCACGAGCTCCCTCTTGCCTGCCACCATGTAAGATGTGACTTGGCTCTGCCTTTTGCTTCTGCCATGATTGTGAGGCCTCTCCAGACACGTGGGACTGTGAGTCCATAAAACCTCTTCTTCTTTATACATTACACAGTCTTGGGTAATGTATTTATTAGCAACATGAAAATAGGGCAATACAACGTGGATGGGCCACAGGGTACCCAGATATTCCGTCAAGCATGATTCTGCATGTTTCTGCGAGGGTGTTTTGGATGAGAGGAACATTCAAATTGGAGGGTGTTCAGTAAAGCTATGAACCCTCCCTGATGTGGGTGAGCCTCACCCAATCAGTGGAAGGCCTGGCTAGAACCCAAACGAAAGGGTGAATTCTGCTGCGAACGGCCTTCAGGCTCCATCTGCAAGGTCAGCTCTACCTGCTTCTACCACAGGTGACCTTCAGACTAGAACCACAGCATCGGTTGTCCTCGCTCTCCAGCCTGTTGGTTCACCCTGTGGATTTTGGACTTGCCAGCCTCCTTATTTATGATAAGGCAATTACGTATCATAAACCTCTATCTGTATATCAGCACATCCTATGGGTTCAGTTTCTCTTGAGGACACCGACTAATCCAATCACCATTACTCCTGATGACTTGCAGGTAAAGCCCCTTAAGGAAAATTTCTTTGACAAATGAGAGCTAGGGGAAGACTGACTGTCCCTGAGCAGCCGAGGTATTTTCTCCGACGGTCGTGAGAACCTCAAACCCTTCCTTCTTTCCACGGGGAAGACTGACTGTCCCTGAGCAGCCGAGGTATTTTCTCCGACGGTCGTGAGAACCTCAAACCTTTCCTTCTTTCCACGGGGAAGATTGACTGTCCCTGAGCAGCCGAGGCATTTTCTCCGAGGGTCGTGAGAACCTCACACCTTTCCTTCTTTCCACGCTCCCACTGGCTGCCAGGAACTTCTAGCTTGGCTGCAGCAGCCATGGAGGACGTTGTGGGTAATGTATCTAGCATACATTCTAGCCTCGCTGGCAGCTGATTAGATGGTGCCCACCCAGATGAAGGGCTGCCTTCCCAGCCCACTGACTCACGTTAATCTCTTTTGGCAACACCCTCACGGACACACCCAGGATCAACACTTTGTATCCTTCAACCCAGTCAAGTTGACACTCGGTATTAACCATCACAGCAGGGGCTGGGGGTGAGGGGTGCTGGGGATGTGGGTGAAGACTCAGGAAGGCTGCCACAGATGTTAAGATCACCGCTGGGACGGCTCGGGCTGCTGGAGACAGCTCACTTAGGCCTTAGGCTTCAGGGCCCCTGGGACATGGCATCAAATGTCCCCAGTCCACGCCATCTCCAGCCCACCTCAGCTTACCTCAAACTCCGGTGAACTGACGGCTATAAACGGTGGATTGTGAAACCCCCTGCCACCCGTAAAGACACCCCAAATAGATGCCCAGTGGCAGTGAAGCCCACACCCCCATTCTGCCCTGCCGTTGACTCTGAGAAGAGAAAGTAGGCAGAGAGGGTGGCCATCTTCACTGCCTAATTCCCTTGCTAATTTCTGTCCTTCTGAGGACATGACAGGAACAGCCGAAGGTCAGAGGGCTTTGTGCTCCTGACAGGCAGCAAATGCTTCCAAGGAGGCGGAGGATGGGGCGGTGGGCCAGACCATCATTGTGGGTCCTAGCCTCAGGATTCCAAGGAAGGAAGGAGGGACATTTGGGGAAAAGAGCTGCCCTTTAGACATCACAAAGGCTGTCCGTGTGTCCTCAGTGTTTCCAGAGTCTTGGAGGTGAGGCAGCCTGTGTCTATCTTATGAGTGAGGAGGTTAGAGGTAGGAGGTTTCCTGGAAGGGTGCACAGGTCAGGGACTAGATGAAGCTGTGTAACAAAAGAGGCTCAGAACTCCATCTGCTGCCTGCACCATCCGCACTCTATGGAATCCCCCTTCACCATCCTTGACAATGGGAGCAATAACTCCTGCCTACGGGAAAAGTGGAATCTTGGCCATACTTAGTCACACCTAACAGGGTAGCGCAGGGGCTCGCTCACGCCCTTTCTCCTCTTTCTGGCCTGGGGGAGGCTCCAGCCAGCTTCCCACCTCCAGAGTTTGAAACGAGAGATGCCGACACCAGCCACTGCCCCGAGGCAAGGCCCATGTCCCACGCAATGCCAGCAGAGCCTGACCAAGCCCTCTCTCACCCCACCACGTTGCGGGCTCACAAAACTCCACAACTCAGTAACTGGCACCCCAGTCTCCATGAGTACAGCAGTCCCCCCTTATCCACAGGAAGACATTCCAAGACCCCCTGGGAAGCCTGAAGGAGTGAACAGTGTCATACACTCTTTTTATGCACATACATATCTATACACATTCTCCAGTACCTGCATACCATGATAATGTTTTCTCTAAAAGTTAGACACCGAATGAGATGAACAATAACCAATAATAAAACAGAACAATTTTACCAATATGTCAACATCACTGCTCTTTTTTTTTTTCCTTGAGACGGAGTCTCCCTCTGTCGCCCAGGCTGGAGTGCAGTGGTGTGATCTCAGCTCACTGCAACCTCCACCTCCCGGGTTCAAGCGATTTTCTTGCCTCAGCCTCCCAAGTAGTTGGGACTACAGGTGCCCACCACCTCACCCAGCTAATTTTTTGTATTTTTAGTAGAGACAGGGTCTTGCTATGTTGGCAAGACTGGTCTCCAACTCCTGGCCTCAAGTGATCCACCTCCCGTGGCCTCCCAAACTAGTGGGATTACAGGTGTGAGCCACCCCGTCCGACCTCAGCATCACTCTCTTGTGATTTAGGGCCATCATTAGGTAAAAGAAGGGTGGCAGTATCTTAAACACAAGCCCTGCAACATGGAGACAGTGGAACCCATAACTGAGAGAGCTCCCAAGTGGCTCAAGGACAGGTGGCATCAGGGCGTGGAGGAGCTGGACAAAGGGATCATTCACATCTCAAGGGGGACCGAGCAAGACGAAACAGGATTTCATCACATGACTCAGAAGGGCACGCCACTTAAAACTGAGGAATTATTTATTTCTGAAATGTTTCATTTAATATTTTCAGACTGCAAGTGACTCTAGGTAACTGAGACTGCAGAAAATGGAACTGTAAATGAGGGGTATTAGTGTAGGTTTCTTGGGAGTCCCCACCGTGGCTTGGCCAGGAAAGGGACGGTTGCCTTGGATGCTTCACCGAAGCCCCTGAGGGAGCGTCCCCTTTTTCTAGTCTCTTTTAGGCTGGAGGTGGCTAATGGGTTGGCAGGCGCAGACCCGGCAGGACCAGAGAGGAACGCAGGGGCTCTTGTCACCTCTGGGTCTCAGCTTTGCAGCTTAATCCAGCTCTCGAGACAGGAATGCCCCATCTGACATGCTGCTCTGTGCATCCTAGGGAAGTTTGGGGACTTGGTTTTAAAAACCTTAATGCAGGCCGGGCAGGGTGGCTCTTGCCTGTAATCCCGGCACTTTGGGAGGCCAAGGCAGGTGGATTACCTGAGGTCAAGAGTTCAAGACCAGCCTGGCCAAGATGGTGAAACCCCATCTCCACTAAAAATACAAAAATCAGCCGAGCGTGGTGGTGTGCGCCTGTAGTCCCCACTACTCAGGAGGCCGAGGCAGGAGAATTGCTTGAATCCAGGAGGCGGAAGTTGCAGTGAGCTGAGATCACAGCACTGCACTCCAGCCTGGGCGACAGAGCAAGACTCTGTCTCGGGGGTCTGGAGGGTGGACAAAAAAACTTTAATGCAAGCTGCCAGCGCTGGAGGGCTCTGAGTGCACAGGACGTGTGCTGAGGGCTTTATAGAACATGGTCGTTCTGTCCTTTTCTTACAGACAGAAGCTGGACCCCGGGCCCAGCACACGTGCCACCCAGGTAGAGGTGGAAGATGTGGGATTCAAGCCCAGGCCATGGCTGGCTCCGAACATACACCTGGAACAACCTCTCTACCAGGTAAGTCTGTGCAGAATCCCTTCTCCCTCGATACCCTCTCCCTCCCTCCCAGCCCCTCCACCACCACACCCAAGACCCTCAGTGGGTGCCTGAAGCCCACCGTTGGGCTCTGTTTTCTCCAAAAACTTCCCCACACCACCATCAAGCATCCAGGCCCCATTCTGCACCCTGATCACTTGGCATCTATAGAACCCCTCTGCCCTGCTGCTCCGGGACCCAGCACTGCTCTCTCCCTCCCACCCCCCACCCCACCCAGCACTGCTCTCTCCCTCCCACCCCCCACCCCACTTCTGGTACCAAACATGTGATTCCCTACCTTTTGCTCACACTCCACACACACACATCCCTGGATCCCTGGTGACTATCCCTGGGCTCTCCCCTAAACCCGGGGTGGGGGCCTACATCCTGCCCCTGTAACTCTCTCAGACCCCGGCCTCCTCTCACACAACTCCCTGAGTTATGGTCCCAGCTCCCTAAGCCTCTGTCCAGGCATCTGCCCAGCCTCCCCCCACCCCATCAATCAGTCACCTACATCACTCCCAGGAGCCATTCTCAGGAGCAGGTCCAGGAGCAGCACTCCCTTATCTAAACGCCCTTGACAGCCCCCTCCTGCCTGTATGCCAAAATCCAAACTCCTAGGCAACCCTCAAAACCCTCACAGTTTGGACCCAACCTGCCTTTTCCATTTGTACATCTTCATCCCTTCCTCTATGCACCAGCATCTGAACCAAAGGGTCTCTAATTTTGCGGAATTTGGGAATCATGCAGGGGAATTATTAATCTCATTCCTGGGCCCTGGTCTTGGAGTCCAGCTGCTCTGCAGGCCTGGGAATCTGCATGTGTCACCAGCTCCCCAGGTGATCTGGGGAGACCTGCAAAGGATCATGTCCTGAGCTTGCCAGGAGCTCTGCAGCCTCCAGGCCCTTGCTTGCAATGTTCCTTCTGCCTGGAATGCTGTTCCCTTCCTACCAGCCTAGCAGAGTCCCCCATGTTCTACCTCTAGGAATAGTTCTCCAGAAAGCCTCCCGCAGACCCCAAGAGACAGCAGCGCCCCTTCCCCTGTTAGTGTTCCAGGACGCTCTGCCCTCTCTTGTCTGCCCAATGTGGGTGCTATTTACAGGCCATTGTTCTGTTTGTTTGTTTGTTTAGACAGGCTCTCACTCTGTCGCCCAAGCTGGAGTGCAGTGGTGCAATCTCAGCTCACTACAGCCTTGGCCTCCCAGGCTCAAGCAATCATCCCACCCCAGCTTCCCCAGTATCTGGGACCACAGGCATGTGCCACCATGCCTGGCTAATTTTTTCTATTCTTAGTAGAGATGGAGTTTTGCCATGTTGCCCAGGCTGGTCCAAAACTCCTGGGCTCAAGTGATCCTCCCAG
The DNA here is from genome assembly GCA_031835075.1 of Saguinus oedipus. NCBI lineage: Eukaryota > Metazoa > Chordata > Mammalia > Primates > Cebidae > Saguinus > Saguinus oedipus. The sequence continues at coordinate 48,858,484 of CM063178.1, forward strand.
CTCAGCCTCCCGAAGTGCGGGGATTGCAGGTGTGAGGCCCTGCTCCCGGCCTGCATGCCGTCTTTTGCCCACTCAGCTGGAAACTGCTGACACCCACCCGCTCCCCGAGGCCCGGGCTTGTGAGTGGGGGCAGGAGCGCTCTTAGACTCCAGACCTTGTCAGGGTTCCTGGGCCTCCCTGCCACCAGCATACTGCTGGGGATCCCTCTGCAGGCACATCGGGCTTAAAAAGGAAATACACTATTTCATGACTTCACCCCTTTTATTTTTAGAACAAGTGACTCATCTCCACCACGGGGGCTCTGTGAGCTGCTCCCGGGAGGCCTTACAGAGGCCAAGCAGGGAGTGAGAGGCCCGAGGGGGCTGCAGCTGCCCCTGCCCACACCCTGGGCCCCACAAATGGCTTAGAGGCGAGACAGTCCGTCGCTCCCAATGACCTGCTCCTCCAAAATAGCAAGTCTGGAAAAGCCAGGCATCTGCAGAAGAGGTGGCTGCAGAAGAGGGGGGACATCGTCTCATCCCGCCCTGGAGGGGAGACGTGGTGAGATCAGGGAGTTGTTTCTCAAGGTCTCACCACAACATCTTTTCCTCCAGGTGCAGACCAGCCACGGCCACGGCCACAGCCACAGCCACGGGCTGCCCAAGTGTGTTGCATCTGCCTGGCTACATCCTTTCTCACACACCTGCCTCCACAGAGGAAAAGCTGGGAGCAGGCTGGGGGCCTAAAAGAGCCACTCTTTCCCAGGGCTGTGGACCCGCTGGTGGGAGGAATTCCCAGTGATGTGATCTGTGCCAGGGCAGAGGGCCCACAGCTCACCTTTGCCCTGCACCCCTGGGTGTGATGGCTCACTCCTATAATCCCAGCACATTGGGAGGCCAAGGCAGGTGGACTGCTTGAGCCCAGAAGTTCAAGACCAGCCTGGGCAACACTGGGAGACCCTACTCTACAAAGAAAAAGGCCAGGCATGGTGGTGCATATCTCAGCCATTAGGGAGGCCGAGACAAGAGGATCATTTGAGCCTGCGAGGTAGAGGTTGTGTGTGCTGGGCCTCCCTCCCACCAGCACACTGCTTGTGTGAGTGTGATTGTGCCACTGCACTCCAGCCTGGGCAACAGAGCAAGACCCTGTCTCAAAAAGTAAGGGCACAACCGCTCCCTAAGCCTCTCCCTGAAATGGTCATTTCCTAGAGCCTTGCTCACTGTGCCTTCCAACCTGTGTAACCCACTTGTTTCTTCATTTTTAAAATAAAGAAAATGCATGCTCATCACAGGAAACTAGAAAATCCACCGAAAATTCATATGGGGCAATAACGATAGGGTATGCACGACATGCTATGAATTATGGGAGAAAATCGGGTTGGTGGAGAAGACGTTTGCATTTGCCTGGGAGCACATGGGATCGCTCTGGATGAGACAGGCAGCTTGGGCTCCATTGTTGGAGGGAGAAGAGATGGCTTGAGGGAGGCAGAATCCTTGCTCATGGTATATCCTGAAGTTTTCAAGGAAGAGGAGGAGAGAGAGAAGGAGAAACAGGAAAGGAAGATGCAGAAATTAGGAAACAGTCCCCAGGACCACCCTCACTTCTGAGAGCAATTGCAAGTTTGGGAGTCCTCAAGTTCATCCTCCTCCATTTCAGCAACTCACTGAAAGCTGTGATGGTTACAGTTACGGTTTGTTACAGTGAAAGGATTAAAATCAGCCAAGGGAAGAGATGCATGGGGCGGAGTGCAAGGAAGTTCCAGTCTCCTTCTCCCAGTGGAGTTATGGACCACGTGAATTCCTCCCAGCAATGGTGCGTGACGAGATGCATGGAGTGTTGCCAAGCAGAGATGCCCCCGGAGTCTTGGTGTCCAGAGTTTTTACTGGGGCTTGATCACAATCACGTGGGCTTGATGGACTGATGCCCACGTGGCTGACCCTTAGTCTTCTGCCCCTCCAGAGGTCAAACAGAGACCGCATGGCCCAAATTCCCCCTCGTGACAGGCAAACAAAGATGCTCTTCTGGAGCAGGCCATCCCAAGTGCCTGGAGATCCCCTCCCGGGAACCAAGGACAAAGACTAGACCTCTCTTTGGGTCAGGTTAATTCTTTACTACACAGAAAGTCCTATAAACAGGATGACTGCCCATTCCAATGTGGCCACGACCCTCCCCCATTTTAGTGTTGAAAGTCACATGGCCCAGGGAACCCCTCCACTCCAATCACTCACTACATGGAGGCACCCACCATCATTACCCCCAAAAAATGTGATGGCTTTTTTCTATATCTTCTTGGCTCTACTGTAGTGACAGGTCCAGAAGCATAGGACTTGGCAGCCATGGGGAAGGAGAGTCAGCTTCTGTGCTCTGAAAGTCCAAGTGGAGTCCCCAGCCCACCACAGTTCCCAGCCACAGCCCCCTCCAGCAAGACTCTTCCTCCAGCTTATCCAGGTTCCAGTCCTCCTAGCCTCAGCAACATGGCAAAGCCACCAGCTTCCCCTGCAGGTCACCTGGACCCCCGGGCTGGACACCAGCCTTGTGTGATCTTCTCCATCAGCCCTGACAGTGTCAGGGTCTCATGCCCATAATAAATCTCGTCTACAGCACCCATGGTGATTGTACCCTAAAACAGACTAAAGGGAATCACTGTGAGCCATAACTTGATCACCCGCAATGGCCAACCATGTTTCTGCTCTGTATGTTGCTCTTGTAAGTTCCTTCATGCTTCTCATCTCCTGATGGATTGCCATGTATATGGTTTCTCTATATTGATCAAGATCCACTCACTTGGCTGAATTCTATGATTAGCATTTGTAATTGCTTTTGGTTGACTCTCTTCCATTTTCCAAGAAAATCATCCATGTCTCTGCAAATAATAGTTTTCCTTCTTAATGTCTGAAGCTCTGATTTCTTCCTCTTTTCTAATTGTTTTTCTAATATCCAATCATCCTTGCATTTCTGGAGTCCATGCTTCTCAGTCATTGTGATGATTTATTAACCTAATGTGCTGCTTAATTCAGAGACTGAATATCTTTACATCAGTGTCCCCAAGCAATACTGGTGTGTGTTTTCTCTTTCCATGCCACCTTTGATGGATCTTGGTATCAATGATACGCTTGTTACACATAAAGAAGTTAAACCACGTTCCTTCCTTTATGTTTTAGAACAGCTTAACTAGTTTTAATTACCTGTTCCTTTTTGGTGTGTTTAGATCCTCCTATAAGACATTCTGGGCCTGATGCCTTTTTTTTTTTTTTTTAAAGGAAGTTTGACTTGGACAAATTTCCGTTTCTTCTATGGTAATCAATTTGTTTAGACTTTACATATCTTTTGGAGTCTTTTTTTAAATAAATGATGTTTTCTATGTTTTCAAAGTCTCAAAATCATTTCTCTATCCCAGTGCTAGTTTCCTGTGGTTATTTGCCTTCTTATGTCTCTGTAGTTGTTTTCCCCATAGGCTTTTACTTTCATGTATGTTTTCTTCTTTTTTCTTGATAGAATTGACTAAGCATCCTTTTTTAGGCCTCCTCAAAAATCTGGCACTTGGATATATTTTTTTAATTCTCTCATTTTTAATGCATCCATTTCCTCTCTTATAACTTCCTTCTGTTTTTCTTAGTTTCATTTCTATTGTGTTCAATATATCGAACCTAATGCCTAATTCATACCTTTTCATTCTTCCTATTTGTTAATATGAATATTTTGGGCTATGACTTTCCCTTCAAGAATTGCTTTAGCTGCATCCCACAGATTCTTGTTTGAAATATGAACATTATTACTCAGCCCATTTATGCCTAGTGTTCCATTACTGGAATGCTAATCATGTGGGAGTTATTTATATCCTACTGCTCAAGGTCATCACCAAGGTCTGATTGCAAAAATTCAAAAAATGGCAACCTCAGGCACAAATAGGTTAAGAACCTCCTCCAGGGCCAGGCACAGTGGCTCACACCTGTAATCCCAGCACTCTGGGAGGCCGAGGCAGGTGGATCACAAGGTCAAGAGATCAAAACCATCCTGAACAACATGGTGAAACCCTGTCTCTAAAAAAAAAAAAAAAAACAAAGAACCACCTCCAGGAAGCTCCCTTGAGTGTTCCTATAACACACCATGCATTGACCCACCACCCTTTTGCTACATTATGAAAGCCCAGCATAGCACTGTCCATAATAAAAATAATATAAGCGGGCCAGGCGCAGTGGCTCAAGACGGTAATCCCAGCACTTTGGGAGGCCGAGGCGGGTGGATCATGAGGTCAAGAGATCGAGACCATCCTGGTCAACATGGTGAAACCCCGTCTCTACTAAAAATACAAAAAATTAGCTGGGCGTGGTGGCGTGTGCCTGTAGTCCCAGCTACTCGGGAGGCTGAGGCAGGAGAATTGCCTGAACCCAGGAGGCGGAGGTTACGGTGAGCCGAGATCACGCCATTGCACTCCAGCCTGGGTAACAAGAGTGAAACTCCGTCTCAAAAAAAAAAATAATAATAATATAAGCTACTGGCTGGGCACGGTGGCTCACGCCTGTAATCCCAACACTTTGGGAGGCCGAGGCGGGTGGATAACGAGGTCAAGAGATCGAGACCATCCTGGTCAACATGGTGAAACCCCGTCTCTACTAAAAATACAAAAAATAAGCTGGGCACGGTGGCGTGTGCCTGTAATCCCAGCTACTCAGGAGGCTGAGGCAGGAGAATTGCCTGAACCCAGGAGGTGGAGGTTGCGGTGAGCCGAGATCACGCCATTGCACTCCAGCCTGGGTAACAAGAGCAAAACTGCATCTCAAAAATAATAATAATAATAATAATATAAGCTACCTATGTAATTTTAAATTTCCTAGTAGCCACATTAACACCTATTAGAATCAACCTAAATGCCCATCAATGGTAGACTGGATAAGGAAAAAGTGGTACATATACATGAAGGAATACTATGCAGCCATAATAAAGAATGGGATCCTGTCCTTTGCAGGAACATGAGTGGAGCTGGAGGCCATTGTCCACAGCAGACTAACGCAGGAACAGAAAACCGAATACGTCATGTTCTCACTTGTGGGGGCTAAAAAATGAGAACACATGGTAACATAAAGGGAAACAACAAACACTGGGGCGTACTTGAGGGTGGAAGGTGGGAGGAGGGCGACGATCAGACAAAATAACTCTTGGGTATGGAGTTCAGTGCCCAGGTGACAAATAATCTGTGGGCCAAACCCCTCTGACATTATTTTACCTATATAACAACCTGCACATGTACCACTGAACCTAAAATAAATGGTAACTGTAAAATAAAATATCACGTCCAATAAAAAAAAAGAAACAGGTGAAATCAAATTAAATATTTTATTTAACCCAGTGCGCCCAAAATAGTATCATTTCAATGCATAATCAATATAAAACCATTACTCATGAGATTTTACCTTATTTTTCTGTGCCAAGCCTTCGAGAGGCAGTATGTATTTTACTTACATCGTATCGCAATTTGTGATGGCCACAGTTTTACTGTCCAATAACCACACACGCCTAGTGCAGGCCTAATACCTGTTTCCGGGTCTCTCTGCCCGCTACCCTTTACCTCCCTGACTGCAAGCTACCTGGGGGCAGGTGCTCTGTCTTATCCCACATTGTATCCGTGCTGCCTGGAATACCGCAAGCCCTCAGTGAATGCTTGATGACTGCTTGCAGACAGGGTGGCTCAAACAGCAGACATTTATGTTCTTACAGTTCTGGAGGCAGGAGTCAGACCAAGGGGTGCACAGGACTGTCTCTTCCTGAGTCCTCTCACCTTGGCTTGGACATGGCCGTCTTCTCCTTGTGTCCTCACCTGGCGCTCTCTCTCTCTCTCTCTCTCTCTCTCTCTCTCTCTCTCTCTGTGTGTGTGTGTGTGTGTGTGTGTGTGTGTGTGTGTGTATCTGGGTCCCAATCTCCTCCTCTGATTAGGACACCCATCCTTTGGATTAGGGCTCACCCTGATGACCTTATTTTAAGTTAATTACCTCTCTGAAGACCATATCTTCAAACATAGTCTCATTCTGAAGTATTAGGCGTTAGAGGTTCAACATTTGAACTGCGGGGAGGGGTTCCAACCCTAACACTATCCTCGTATGCCTTTTATGCATCTGCTGTCCATGATCATCATTCATTTATCCATCAGCTCTTCACTGTGTCCGTTCCATGGGCTGCAGTTTGCATCTGTGGCTACCAGCTGTGAGCAGAAGCGAGTTCCCACGTGTCTCTAAAAAGGAGCGTGTCTGTCTCGGCCTTGGACTTCCTTATTAAAACATTTTCGTAGGAGGCCCCCAGGAGCCACAGGGAGCCATGGAAATCTCCAACCTCTGACCCCAGGTTGGAGCAGCCGAGGACAGCTCGGCACAGCTGCTATTCCTGAAGGGCAGAACACAGCAAAACCAGCACGTAAGGGCACCACAAAAGATGCCAAAATATCCAAAATACAGCCCAAGACAAATACGACCTTTACAAAGAATGGCCAGGTGGCCCATGGCAGAGACCTCCAGTTGCCTGCTGATGGCATTGTTTCTTTATAACAGAAACTTTGCGTTCAGGATGGCAATGAGGCCAGCTAACAAACGCCACCATCTCTCAGCCTCCTGTGCCCCCAGGGAGGCCACGTGACATCATTCTGGCTTATGAGATGGAAAACTAAGGGTATCTGGGTTGCATTCCTTTCTCTTCCTGCCTGGAACTCATGTCAGATGCCTGGAGTAGCAGCAGTTTTCTTGTGGCCATGAAGATCACAGCTACGTGCTGAGGCAGAGCAGAACTACGGCAGGGTCTGAGACCCTGATAACATCATGAAGCTGCCAGGCCGCAGCCTGGGAATGCCGAATGCCAGACCTCTTGCTACATGAAGAAAAACAAAATGTTGTTAAAGCTTTTCTTTTTTAAGCCACTGTTTGTCTACCTGTCTGTTACCCGCAGCTGAATGCAGCTGCTGCCTGAGATGCGGCCAGGGCACACCCTCCCTCTTGTTCATTCAGTCGCCATGGCCTGAGTGCCTGTTTTGAGCCAGGAACTTCAAATCACGAGGCTGGAGATGCTGACCCGTGGATGCAGGTTACAAGAATTCGTCAGAATTGTGTGTTTCCAGGAACAGAAACCAATGGAACTGGTTTAAGAAAAAGAAGCCAGGTGTGGTGGCTCATGCCTGTAATCTCAGCACTTTGGGAGGCCGAGGCAGGCGGATCACCTGAGGTCAGGAGTTCAAGACCAGCCTGGCCAACATGGCGAAATCCCGTCTTTAAAAAAAAAAAAAAGAAAGAAAAGGAAAATAAATTATGGGCCAGATATAGGTGATGGGGAGGAAGGCAGCACACCACACTGCCATGTGTGTACCTATGCAACGATCTTGCATGTTCTTCACATGTACCCCAAAGCCTAAAATGCAATAAAAAATGTTTGAAGAAAAAAAATCATAAATATTATGCTATGTATATTTTACCACAATAAGAAAAAAAAAACTGGTTAAAAAAAAAAAAAAGGAAATTATGGACCAGTGTAACTGAGATAGGGAGTCAGAGAAGGTTGACAGAATCCTCCCTTCTGCCGTCTTTCTGGGTCACTGTGTTCTCGGGGGGCCGCTTCTGTCCCCTGCCAGGCAGCCCCAGTAGAGGAGTGTGTCCTGACCCCTGGCTCCAACAGAAGTCCCAGGAGTTTGAGGCCGGGTGCAGTGGCTCATGCCTATAACCCCAGCATACTGGGAGGCGGAGGCAGGCAGATCACTTGAGGTCAGGAGCTCGAGACCAACCTGGCCAACATGGTGAAACCCCATCTCTACTAAAAAATACAGAAATCATCAGGGCGTGGTGGCACATGCCTGTAGTCCCAACTACTGAGGAGGCTGAGGAAGGAGAACAGCTTGAGCCCGGGAGGCAGAGGTTGCAGTAAGCCCAGATCACGCCACTGCACTCCAGCCTGGGCAACAGAGTGAGATTCCATCTCAAAAAAAAAAGAAGTCCCAGGATTCTGGCTCACTGGATCAAGAGGTGACCTGAGGTATGTGCGTAGGTGCCATCCTCCACACCCACGTGGACACGCAGGCCACGCACAGGTTTACACAAAACTCAACAACTGGCAAGGCACGGGCACATCGTATGAACTCCTAACTCCCTCCATCCCATGTGACCAGGATTACGGGGTTTCCCAGGACGTGGGACTTTCCATTTCAAAACCAAGACAGCCCTGGGCAACCCAGAACAGCTGGCCATCCCAGCTCCATCAGTACATGCTCATGACAATGAAGGCGATTTTTCTTCCTTGAAGAGATGCATAAAATGTACAAGATAGTGCTTCTCAAGCTGGAACGGTATTTTCCTTGGACCAATGAGATCATCCCTCCCCGCAGTCCTGCGATCAGGCGAGAATACCCAGGCAGAGCCCTGGGCCACGGTGGTGGCGGCGGCGAATTGTCTGTGAGGCAAGGGAGTGGCTGTAGAGTTCGGCTGGCCTCTGGCTGACACGACAGAGGCCAAATGGAAAAAGAAGTCCCAGGATTCTGGCTCACTGGATCAAGAGGTGACCTGAGGTATGTGCGTAGGTGCCATCCTCCACACCCACGTGTGTCAGCCAGAGGCCAAATGGAAACGGAGCACAGTAGCCCCTGCCCCTGTGCAGACTTCAGAGTGTGAACGAGAAGGGACCCTCTGAGATAGGTCATCCTCACATGGCCCCTGGACACCACCCCACCCTCAAACTCTTGGTCGGTCCCACCCCAGCCCATCTCAGCTCCTGCTTGCCAGCACCCCCATCTCTGCAGTTCTCTTGAACAGAGGATCTGTGCCCAGCGGGTCCTGCAGAAGCCAAAAAAAAAATTTCCTTGGCATAGGTGAGTGTATCAGATGCCACAGAAACAGTGATAAGGGCGTTTCTGGCCCTCCCCTGGGGTCATTCAGCCAGGATATGGCAAGGCAGAGGCTCCCAGCCAGTGGCCAGCTCCATGCCCACCCCGGGGGGGCCATTCACCCAGGTCAGCAACACCAGCCCTGGAATCACCACCTAAGCTCCTGCTCTTGCTGGATGCTCCCAAGTCCTTTCAGAATTCACAGGAATCACCCCCTGTGTGAGCTTCGTGCTCAGAAGACTTGGCCCACATTCCCAGAGGGAGCATCCCCAGCATGCCTGACACCAAGCAAGGTGCAAGACGCGTCGCATCACCAGGCCCCGCCTCGCAGGAACGGTATCTGGTTCGATGTTCCTCCCTGGAGCTGCTGACCGTGGTCCTTTCCATCTCACTGTTCCACGCGAAGTCAGCAGCCCTTGCCACAATCCAGAATCTGCTGGAACGATCCTAGGAAATACAGCGTGGAGCTTGGACATGGGAGTTTGCTGAAATCCCCGCCAGAGGCTGTAATATGGAGCCAGCATGAGAACCACGGAGCTTCCACAAGCTGTAGGTTAAGTTGCTTGCATCACAGCTAATGTGCTGGGGAGGTGGGGGCAGGGGCACAGGTGCTTGGCCTCAAATCAACTTCCCCGCCCCGTCGGCCTTCCTGGTACCTCCCATCCACACGTGTGCAGGGACAGATGAACAGAGGGCATTGGCCGGTCCCTAGGCTTGTCCCCTAAAGCATCCCACACGTGATGTCCTGCTGACTGAGGGAGGCAGGGATCACTGTGTCCTCACTGAGCTTCGGACTGTTAGAGAGTGTGCAGAGCGTCAACCAGAGCCAGACTTGAACTCAGCCTCACGCGTGTGTCTTGAGACCCTCCCAGGGGTCCGCTCTGGGGAAACCATCACAGCCACCCGCACTTGTCTTGTCCCTCGGGAGGCAGGAGGAGAGTGGTTATGATGGTGGTGAGCTGGGGCAGGACGTGGCCTTGGGCCCTCCACCTTCATCTTTGTGGCCCCTCTACCTGAGTCCCCTGGCTCACCCAGCAACTCCTGCAGGCATATTTATAAGGAATTGGGGGCAGAGAAGATCTTAAAGCAAGACCCACCCCCAGGACTACCCCCTGCAACCGGGGACCCCAGAACCTGCTAAGGGACCCGCAAGGCTGGCTCTTCCATCTCATCATGTGGCTGGCCGCCTCTACGGGACAGCCCTGGTCTGTCTGGACAGGCACGGTCCATCTCAGGCTTCACTGAGCTCCTGCCCTGGGGGTGGAATGTGGGGATCATGAGCCTGCCCTGCTCCCCTGTAATGTGGAGCCAGCATGAGAACCAGCAGACCAGAAGGGTCTGCTGAGTGCAGGGCACATGGAGGCCACAGCATGCCAAGGCCTAGTCCTGCTTGGGTCTCCGGGGCTGCTGCTGGACCAGTCTGTGGTCGATGTAGGTCCCGAGGCAGGACCACAGGATGAGGCGTGCTAGCAGGATCACCACCAGCAGGGCCAGGAGCGGGTCGAGGCCCGAGCTGCCACCTGGCCAGGAGGTCATGCCCAAGGTCAGCCCCACGGAGCAGCAGAGGCCTCTGCCCTCGAACCAAAATGAGGTGGGGCCCTGCGGTCCAAACCCGGCACTGCCAAGTGGCCGCCGTGCAGCCCCGGGTCAGGAAGCTCCGTCCAGCCAGGGACCTCTGCAGCTGGCGCCCCCAAGGGACCGCCGCTTCTCTCCGGTGCCACCAAGCAGGCCAGCCCTGCCTGCCAGACTCCAGCCCGGGGCCTCCCTGGCATGTGAGGGGACAGACGGGGGCGGCAAGCGGCCTCCGTGGTCAAGAGGCCCGTGTACCATTCATCCAGAATTAACCACTCTCTGTGCCGACAATGACGGCATTGTCCAGGGGCCTGGGGGGCGGGAGGCCGCCGGGAGCCCGTCCCCCTCGCTGTCCCCGCGCCCCCTGCTCGCCAGCACTGACGTAATCTGCAAACATCCCCGGCGGCAGCTGCTGGGCGAAGCGGCCACCTCCTCCCGGCGCTTTCAGCAGCCCACGCGGCTCTTCCGGCCCCGCCAGACAATTGGGCCCTTTCTCTCCCCAATTAGCTATCACTTCTGGAGGCCGCGCCGTCCAGCGCCGGCCCACGATCTCCGCAGCAGCAGGCCCGGGATGGGGCGGGGGCCGGGAAGCTTGGCGGGGAGGCTGGGGCCACCACAGGGAAGGAGGATGGAGCCTGTGGATGAAAAGCCAAGGAGAGAGGGAGAGAAGATGAGGACAGGCGGCCACAGCCCCAAACACAGCTCAGCAGCAGAGTTGGCACCCCGGGCCTCTGATGGCAGGGGACCAGCACGGGAAACCTGCTGCATCCCAGGAAGGGGACCAGTGGGCTCCAGACAGCACCTCCCTCCAGCTCACCCCCACCACCCCCCACTAAGAAGCCTGAGATGGCACCCATAGCCCTAAGCTGGAGCACATAGGCCTGGGGTCCCCTCACATCCCCCCAGTGACCCTGGGCCTGACACCAGTCCCGCCTTCCACTAGCTGAGTGGCCGCCGACAGTCTGCACAAGCTCTCAGAGCTGCAGATTCTGCATTGGAAAGTGAGGCAAATACCTCCTGCTTTGAAGGACTGGTGGGAAGAGAGCGTTTCTGAGGGGCCAAGCCCAGCGCCTGCGCACAGAGACCCTGGCCCCGGGCTCTCCTCAGCGGGTGCCCGCAGAAAGCCCTCTGCATCATGTCCGAAATAACAGTGTCTGCCCAGCCTTCTCCTCCTGCCACACACGCACACACACACACACGTATGCACATGCATGTACAAACTCAGATGTGTGCACACACAATAAGGACACTTTGACCTCTACAGGTTCTGCCCTGAAGTCCACCTCTGGCCTCTCACAGCCGAGTTTCTGTGGGTGAGAGAGAAACTGCCAGCATTGCCCCCTCTAAGTCCAAGCCCACAGCCCATAGAGCAAAGGGGCCCCCGTTGGAGCTAGGGGGATAAGCATGAGGAGCAGAGGTCTCTGCGGCTGGGTCCTGGGAGTCCAGTCGGTTCTCACCAGGAAACGTCCAGGCTGAGCTAGAGAGCAGCAGCGGTGGCCTCCTGGCTGCAGGGCTCTGGGACCCATCACCAGTTGCCGGAAGCCAGTCTTCAGTTTCTTCCCTGTCTGCAAAATGAGAGTCCTCCCGGCCAAGCCTTTCCAGAAGGTTCAAACGGGAAGTAGAGCTCGATCTCACTCACATGGTCTGGGCACCGTCTAAGCTGCCTTCCTCCTGCCACCCTGGAGCCCCACAAGGACTGGCAGAGGCCGTATGGGAAGCGTGCCTGGCTGGCCCCTCCTCACTCCGTGGTGTCCCCTCACCTGCTGGCCTGCCCAGTGCCTCTGTCAAAGGCCACTCTCTCAGGGAATACAGCTCTGGGCACACAGTTCTGAAGATCACTTCAAAGGTAGGTGGGGAGTTAGCTCTCTGGACCCCATCATGAAATGAGTCATCCAATAGAGCATTTGCTGGATCAGGCCTTCCCGACTTCCTGTGGAAGCCCATCTGCCCGTGGGGTGAGGGTCCCCAGACGGGAGCAGCTGTGCACGCAGGGAGGGGGCAGAGGCTGCTGTCAGCGGGCATGTCCCTTACCTTAGAGGGCCACCTCTCCAGGTGACGTGTCCTGGGGGAGCCAGGGCCGTCTGCTCAGGCCGGAGGTGCTCACTCAGCTCAGGCCACACGAGGCAGGGCCCCTCCCAACCTGGAAAAGTGGGGACGAGGTGGCCTTGGACAAAACTCTCTGTGTTTGCCAAGCTCCCAGTTGGACACACACACAGTTAACCACGCCCCAGTCACCTGGCATCCACACGCACGGGTCAAGGAGGCCCCTACCCCCAGACGTCCCTGGGCCTCTGGGAGTCAGCAAGGACGAGGACGGCGTGCCCTTCTCAAGAGGAAGGGAGCAGCCTCCTCCTGGGGCATCCAGGCCCAGCTGCTCCTGAGAGCGGGCTGCTTGCTGGATAAAGTGGCGGGGGCTGCAGGGAAAACGCAAGTGACCGTGAGCACTCCACAGACACAGCGGGCATTGCAGCATGGGTACTGGGAAACCTCCCATCTCGGGGGAAACTCCCCAAGTCCTCCCACCATCAGCAGCCTGTGGCTGTGGCCAGACCTGTGCCCAGAGCCTCCTCCTGTGCCTCACCCGCCTCTACCCTGCATTTTGGCTTCCACCATGACTCTTCTCCAGGGCGTTCTGAGCCACCGGAGCCACCCCGACGCGCAGAGACCCAAAGGTCCGAGAAGTTCCCTCCCACAGGCAGCCCTTAACCTAAGGCTTACCTGGGCAGGACATAGCCCAGGTCCCCGCTTTGGGCCAGGACAAACTAGAGGCCACTGTGAGCCCCCAGAGCTCCCCCTGAAAATCCCAGGGACTTGCGGCTGTGCCTGGAGTCACCCCCTTCCCAGCCTGCTGCTCTCTTTCTTGCCCTCCCTGCTCCTCCTTCCTGTGATTTCCCGTCACATCCCCCCTGAATCAACCACCTATGAATATAATCCGGGATAAGCATGACGAGGGACCCATGGGCGCAGACCCAGATCCCGCCAATGGGAACGCATGGAGCGCATGGAGCTGAGTGGTGGGGGCTCCCAGCCCTGGGCCTCTGAAGATGGATCAGGGGATGCAAGTTACCGTCAGGACCTCAAACAGCCAAGGCATCTTCCTGCACCCAAATGTTCAACGTTGATACAGCAGTGAGTGACGTGCCTTCCCTCACGGTTTCCTGATGAAATGCCTGGCAGAGGAAACCCTCTCCACAGGTGAGCTCTGTGGGGAGGGCCTGGGGTGGAAGCAACGAGGAGGTGCAAGTTCTTGTCCCCAAAGCCTGGTCCCCATCCCGGACCAGCCCTCAGTACAGGTGACAGCCAGGGACAGAGCCCCAAGAACCCCATGAGCAGCTTCCCATGAGCCCCAGGCAAGCTGATCTCCATTGAATCATCACTGGGCCTCAGTTTCCTCATTTGTAAAAGTGGAAAATAATCCCAGCACTTTGGGAGGCTGAGGTGAGAAGCTTCAGGAGTTCCAGGCCAACCTGGGCAACAAGATAAAACCCCAGCTCTAAAAAAAAAAAAAATACAAAAACTAGCTGGGTGTGGTGGCCTACACCTGTAGTCCCAGCTAGCTAGGAGGCTGAGGCGGGAGGCTCACTTGAACCTGAGAGGCAGAGGTTGAGTGAGCCATGACCCAGCCACTGCACTCCAGCCTGGGCAACAGGGAAAGACCCTGTCTCAAAAAAAAAAGGTGAGGGGATGATAGTCCCTCCCCAGCTTCTGCACGCACGGCTGGGGGTGAGTGTTTTGCAGGGGAAATCCCTGCCCCTCAAATGCAGGACCACTGCTGAACGCCCTTCCCCAGGGGACCATCAGGCGCACCCCGGGGCTTCCGTGCCTCGCTTGGTTTTTGTTATTTTCATAGCACCGATATCCTCTGCACTCTTCCATGGGTTTCTAGAACTCGAACTCTCCCCGAAGCCCCCAGGATTTGCACAGTTCCAGGCACTCAGAAGACTCTCGGCAAGATACGGCCGCCTGCATCAGGGTGGGGAGGCCACATTCAAGGAAACGCGTGTTTTCCTCAGAGCAGATCTCCCGAAATTACACGACCATCAGCTGCAACCTTGCTGATAGTGAGGCATTCCTAGACATGTCAGGGTCCTGCTGAAAATCATATTTTTTTCTTTGTTTCTTTTTTGCAAAAGCAAATATGCTTGCTTTTACCAAAAAAAAAAAAAAAAAAAAAAAAAAAAACAAGGTAACCATCACAGAGATGGGTGAGTTGGGAAAGCATCAACATCCTCAACTCCTACTTCTGCCAAGATGGAGCACGACACGAGGACCCCGTCCAGGGCCCATGGGGAGTCTGAGTTCACACCCCGGGAAGGCCTGCAGCCAGACACCTCGTCCCCTGAGAACGCCGCATCTCACAACCCAGGCGCAGGCCGCCGAAATCAACAGAACATGCATTTCAAACCGGGTTTCCACTGAAATGCTCCCTACACACAGACGGGCGAAAATTAATTTTCTTTCTTCCTGCGCCACAAAAGCAGATTAAAATCACGAACAGTGGGACGAGTGGGGGGAAGTGGAGGGCTTCCTCATTGAGGGAGACCCCTGCCCGGGCGGTTTCTCTCCCTAACAAGGGATGGCCCCAGCCGTTTGAGACGCCCTGCTGCAGGCATAAAGCCCGACCCAGGAGAAGGTACTTGAGAAAAAGGACGCCGCTGCCCTCCCAACGGCTGAAAGCTGGTATGTAACTTTGCTCGGGGTGATCAAACAGCTAGTCAAGGACGCTGTCAGGAACAGAATGAAATTCCAAATAAATTAGCCATGTCCAAGAAGCCAATACAACACCGGATTAAGGCTCACAAAGAAAACACAATTTATTCAGCCTACCTTGTCAGAATTCTTAATCACCCCCCTTCCTTTTCCTCATCTCGGGCTGAGAGTCCCTGGGTGTGAAGAGACAAAGTGAACCCCACTCGGGACACTGGGCGACAAGGACTTAGAAGCACAGGGTGTCTAGTGGAGCATAAGCGTTTACAAAATCGTGTTTTTAGGAACATTTCAGTGGGGGCCATACACAATTGCCCAGGGAAGGCAAGCTGTCCCCCAGCCCCACTCCCATCTGAATGAGCGGGTTCATACATTAGAATACAGGAGGAGGAGGCAGACACAGGCATATTAACCACTTCGGCTTAACTCTTTGGGGTTTTAGGAAGAGTAGAATCCTGCTGGCGCCTCCGATGAAGCGTGTTCTGGCAGAGGTGCCTGAAAGGTCTGTCTTCATGTGAACATTATTTTATCTTTTAAGGCAACAAGTAGGTGAACGGTAACTGTAGCGCTCTGCAAATCCCAACTGCCCTCCGTGACAACTCATTAATGTATTCAGCAGCCCTAAAGACAATACCTTTTTTTTTTTTTAATCAATGAACCCAGACGGCTTTCACAGCCGACAAACGTTCTTTGAAAGAGTTAATAGGCAGAGGTTTGTGCCGACTCTGGAGCAGGCACCTTTGAAAGGTCCTGGGCCTCCACGTCTTAGGCTGTGATGATGTATCTGGTTTGCCCAAAGGCCTCAGTGAGAGTATGGGGCCCTTTCTTTGTCCCCAGAGAGGGGGGCGGTGGGGCCAGGAGGGGGAGTTTGCTTTGCAGCACCGAGGCATTTGCAAGAGATAAAGCCAACAGGGAATTTGAAGGGGAGCTGGAAGGAAGTGATTGGGCCATTGCTCTGAGACGGAATGTCAAGATGCTTGAGAAATACACAAAATAAGGATTTTCCCAGAAATGTTTTTAAAAGGAGATGACCTAATGATATTAAATTAAAAAAAAAAAGATAAAAGAATTGCACTGAGCTGGGGGAAATCTCAGCCATTTCCCAAGCCTAGATTCTCTCTCGATTTCTAAATAAAACAGGAAGGCGAGCGGTGGAGACAAGAGCAGGGAGACACGTTTGAGGCCTACCATGTGCGTGCAAAATGATCTTTGCGAGAGTGAGCAGGAGGGAGCCTCAGAACGGGCCCCGGCCCATGGACAATGGGCATGAGAACCCCGTGACCTCCAAACAGCCCCAGGGCTCTACGAGTGGGACTGCGTTACCAAGTGTGTGCCACAAGGAGAATCTCCTGTCACCTTAGACTGTGGTCTCATTTAAGTTCCATAGAGATTCTGGATAGTTGACCTTTGTCCGATACGTAGTTTGCAAACTTTTCTCCCATTCTTTAGGTTGTCCGTTTACTCTGCTGACAGTTCCTTCCGCTGGGCAGAAGCACTTCCATTTAAATAGATTCCCATTTGCCACTTTCTGCTTTTGTTGCAATTGCTTTTGGCATCCTCATCGTGAAATCTTTGCCCATGCCCATGTCCTGAATGGCTTGCCTAGGTTGTCGTCCAGGGTTGTTATAGTTTGCGGTTTTCCATTTAAGTATTTAATCCTTCTTGAGTTCATTTTTGTGTATGGTGTAAGGAAGGGGTCCAGTTTCATTCTTCTGCACATGGCTAGCCAGTTATCCCAGCACCATTTATGGAATAGGGAATCCTTTCCCCACTGCTTGTTTATGTCAGGTTTGTCAGAGATCAGATAGCTGCAGGTGCGCAGCCTTATTCCTGGGTTCTCCATTCTGTTCCATTGGTCTGTGTATCTGTTTTTGTACCAGTACCATGCTGTTTTGCTCATTGTAGCCTGGTAGTATATTTCAAAGTCAGGGAGAGTGATGCCTCCGGATTTTTTCTTTTCACGTAGGAAAAACCCTATTAAAAAGTGGGCAAAGGACATGAACAGACACTTTTTAAAAGAAGACATATGTGCAGCCAACAATCACATGAATAAAAGCTCAACGTCACTGATCATTAGAGAAGTACAAATCAAAACCACAATGAGATACCATCTCACACCAATCAGAATGGCTATTGCTGAAAAGTCAAAACACAGCAGATGCTAGTGAGGCTGTGGAGAGAAAGGAATACTTATGCACTGTTGGTGTGAGTGTAAATTAGCTCAACCACTGTGAAACACAGTGTGGCAATTCCTCAAAGACCAAAGACAGAAATACCATTTGACCCAGCAATCCCGTTACAAGATATATACCCAAAGGAATATAAATCATTCTATTATAAAGACACACACATGTACATTCATTGTAACACTAGTCACAATAGCAAAGTCATAGAATCAACCTAAATGTCCATCAATGATAGGCTGGAGGAAAAAACTGTGGCACACATACACCATGGAATACTACACAGCCATAAAAAGGAATGACAACACGTCCTTTGCAGGAGCATGGATGGAGGTATAGGCTTTTATTCTCAGCACACTAACGTGGGAAGAGAAAACCAAACGCTGCATGATATCTCACTTATAAGTGGGAGCTAAATGATGAGAACACATGGACACGAAGAGGGGAACAGACACTGGGGCTGTTTGGAAGGTCAAAGATGGGAGGGGAAGAGGGAAAGGATCAGGAAAAATGACTAATGGGTACTAGGCTTAATACCTGGGTGATGAAATAATCTGTATAACAAACCCTCATGACACAAGTTTACCTATGTAACAGACCTGCACATGCACCCCTAAATTTAAAATAAAGGTTTAAAAAAAGAGCGAGAAGTACTGTGGTCTCACAGCCACCGTGAGGGACGTGTGTTCAGAGCCTCCCGGAGACTCCATTGTCAATGGGTGACAGTGCTCACTTACCAGGAAGAAGAGGCTGCTCAGCCTAGGCCAGGCATGACCCCCTGCTGGGGGCTAGCGTGGGCACATCCCCTAGCTGGAAACTAGCTGTGGCCCATCCTGTGGCTGAGGGCTAGCCCAGGAACATCCCCTGGCTGAGGGCTAGCTCAGGCACATCCCCTGGCTAGAGGTTAGCTGGTGCCCATCCTGTGGCTGGGGGCTAGCCCAGGCATGACCCCCACCGGAGGCTAGCTCAGGCCCATCCTGTGGCTGGAGGCTAGCCCAGGGACATCCACCAGCTGGGGGCTAACTCAGGCACATCCCCTGGAAGCTCACCAGGAAGCATAGTGGCCACCTCTCCTTCTAAGGCACTGTGTCTCTCTGCCTGACTTCTTCCACCTTCTCTTTTTCTCTGCTCATCGCCTCCCTCTGCTCTGCCTGAGCCTAAGGCACTGTCAGCTTCACCCATAAATAAATCCAGCACCCACACTCTGCCGTCCTGGCCTCCCAGCCCCAGGCTCCCGAGATAGAGAATTGGAAGGGCCCAGCAGCCCCTGCATTGGCTCCACAGGCAGAGTCAAAGCTTGACACACCCACTGAGGGCTGAGGTACCCACATGGCTGCAGGGGCTCCAAGGAGGCAGACAAGAAGCAGGGCGCACGCGGCCGGCCCCCATCTCTAACCTATGTACACACACAGGTGCAACACCTTCCCAAGTCCTGCTGAATGTCACGTTACATTTCCTTAGCAGTAAGCACTGCTGGGCTATTAACAAAGATGAAAACACCAACCACCCCATATAGTCGCAGAGAGCATGACAGTCCACAGGGTGCCTCTACATCCACATCCATTTCTGGAACCTGTAAAGCCTGCAAGGCTCAGAGAGGTGGGACATATCTGTTGCCTCTGGGAGTCCTGACTTGAACGTTCACACCCGGGCTCCGGTCACCAAGCAGAGCCCCAGGTGAAAATGCTGAGCCAGATGAGGTGGCTCCATCACTCCTCCCCCATGCCCCAGCCTCCTTGCCCTGCAGACTCCCTGTCACCACCCTGCTGAACTCAGGAGTGGCCACGAGACTCACTTTGGCCAGTGAGATGAGGGAGGAAATACTCCTGCCGCTTCTTGGCACAGTGGCTCATGCCTGTAATCTCAGCACTTTGGGAGGCCAAGGTGGCAGATCACGAGGTCAGGAATTCAAGACCCGCCTGGCCCATATGGTGAAAAGCCATCTTTACTAATAATAAAAAAAAAAATTAGCCAGGTATGGTGGCACATACCTGTAGTCCCAGCTACTTGGGAGGCTGAGGCAGAAGAATTACTTGAACCCAAGAGGCAGAGGTTGCAGTGAGCTAAGATCATGGCACTGCACTCCAGCCTGGACAACAGAGCAAGACTTCGTCTCAAAAAAAAAAGAAAAGTGGGGAGTTGGGAAGAGATAACATGGGGAGAAATGCCATATATATGTGATGGGGAGGAAGGCAGCAAATCACCCTGCCATGTGTGTACCTGTGCAACAATCTTGCATGTTCTTCACATGTACCCCCAAACCTAAAATGCAATTTAAAAAATAAAATAAAAAATAAATAAAAACAACAACAACAACAAAAAAAGCCAGGGTGTGGTTTGTCACATTTTCCCTCTTCTAGGAGCAGAGCACTATTCCAGAAGGAGGCTGCTGCACTAGCCTGGGTCCTGGAGTGAAGAGAACATGGAGCAGTCTCAGTTGACCCAAATGGGATGCGTAACATGGCAGAGAAATCCACCCATGCTGCTGAGATCCACTGTGCCATGGGGTTGTGCACCACCTAACTGACTTAGCCCGGCCTGACTGATCCCCCATGTGTGACTGGACATCAACACATCCAGAGGACCTAACACTGAGAATTGGTGGACCTTTCAGAATGGACATGACCACTCAAAGTAGGGACATGACTCTCTATCTGATGGCCCATGTGGGACCAAAGGCCACTGGGGTTCCCTCCAAGGCATAGCACACTTAGAATGCCGTAAGCCCTCAGTTCTGAGGCATGTATTTTTCATACTTTGATAATTCTGAAATCAAGTATAGCTTCTAATAGATATTAAAACTAATTATCAGATCCTTCAGAAAGGAGGAGACAGAAATGAACTTGCCATTCCCTGCTTTTGTATGAACTCAGCTGAGCATGAGCAATAACCTATTCACCTCTATTGGGCTTTGCCTTGCATCCCCACACCTGGTTGACATATAACCTAAGTTTGGATCCCTAATTTTCACTTTAAATAACTTCAAAAATATTGTAGTACAATGCAGCATTGAAAAGAAGCCATTGTGCACATGAGATTGCCTGTCTCACACTGGGCAATGCAACTGAAGGCAAGAGAAACCACTGCATTGCTCAGAATATGCCATAGAGCTCCACCATGCTAAGAATTTAAAAAGAAAAAAAAATTAAAAAGAAGAAGAAGAAAAGTTCCATCATGCTGCTGGAGAGGTTAGCATGAATCACCTGGATGAACATCCATCTATCAGAAGGCTTTTGCTGCCAACAGAAACAACAGAAAGCATAATCAGACCCAGAAAGACCTGTCAAAATTACCAGAATATAACATAAGATAAGCATGATTAAAGGATTAAGAGAAAGTGTTTAAAACATAAAGAGCAAGGGATTATAAAACGACCAAGCAGATTTGGAAAGACCTAAATGTAATTCCAGAGATGAAAAATATATTAATTGATATTTAACAGATAGTCAGACAGCTGAAAGTTATGTTGGTGAACTGAAAGATAGATCTGAGCTATGGTCCAGAATACAGCACAGAGAGACAATGGGAAATAAAAAGGAGCTGCCAAGAGGCATGGGGGTGGAGTAAAAGGTACACGGTATGGTCCTAGAAGCTCCAGTAGGAGAGAATAGAATAGGGCAAAGGCTAGATCTGAAGGGGAAATGGCTGAGACTTTTTCAGAACAAATGAAAGATATCAATCCTCAGACTCAGGCATCCCAAAGAATCCAACATAGGATGAGTGACAAGCAATCCATACCTGCGGACATCATAGTGACACCATACGATATCAAGAGGTGTTTTTAAATGTACCTGGGCTTTTGTTTTAATCGGGTGCATTAACATAGCAGACATGAAGACAGCTGCCTTGAAAGAAGTTTATTACTGACAGTTCCCAGGAGTGGGGGGTATGCCACACCATGCAGGGCTACATGGGGAAGCACTAGGAGAAGGAGGGAGCAGGGAAACACAAGGCGAGAGTCTTTATTGCCATAATAACAATAGTAATAAAGTACCATAGTAGCCAAGACTCTCACCTTGATGGTGGAAAGTTAAGTAGGGGTGTCCTCTATGGGGCAGAAGACAAAACACAGATGTTGGGGGTTGTGGCCAAAGGATTTGTGATACGATTTTTGTGCACCCATGAAAACACAAGGATAGTAAAGACAGAAATAAGCCTGGCTAGAGTTTGGCCCATGATTTCAAGATAACAAATTATAGGAAATCAAAAGTTACAGGACTCCATTATTACCATGGAGTGTAGCTTAGAAGCAGCCAGAGAGGCAAGGTTGACCCACAGTTGACTTCTCAACAACAACAGATGAGTGGGAGATGGTGGAATGACATCTTCAAGGTGCTATAGTGAAATGACCACCTAGAATTGTATACTCTACCAAAAATGCTTAAATAAAGACACATGCTAGCGGTTTCTCTTGGGAACATATCAATGAGTGTATCGGCTTAGTTGAAAAGAATCCGCATCTGGCTTCATGGACACCTCCAATAATAGCTTGGGGAGGGTGGGTAGTTCATTGCAGTTGCTTCTGTGAAATTAAAGAATTCAGACTTAAAGTTGTTGGAACTGTATTCTGAGCCTTGAGAGGAGTGTGGCTATGCAACTTGAGTCACGTGGAATGCAACTGCAAATTCTGCCTTTTTTCCCCCCCATAAATAATTCAGAGGACCAAACGACTTCAGAGATAAGAACCCCTCGAATTTCTACCCCTCCTCGTAGAGTAATAAAGTATTTTTCTTGGAATATAGCAACCTGTAGCCGATCAAATCACTGTAATGTGTGCACTGGTCTTGTATGAAAAATGTTGTGATCCTGCTGAAATTTCTCTGTCTCTGCCTGCGTAAGAGAAACCTTCACTTCACCTTGGAACACGGATCCCATTCGTTTGGGGTCAGTGTTTCCCGAGTGGTCATCCTCAAGCTTTGGGCTCAAAGAATCTCTACGATTAATCATATTTTCTGAATCTCACTGTGTAAGGTTGACACTTCTCATCCTCACCAATACGGGCTTTTGAGTGCTTGCCACTGGTGACGGGTGAGACATGGTGTCTCCGTGTGTAGGTGGGGGCTACATTTTCATATTGGCTTTTCTTATGCTGATTGACTTTGGGTTTCTTTTCCTGTGAAGTGCCAGTTGAGTCTTTTGTTGTTTCTTAGGAATTTGTAGGCATTCTTCATTGTATTAACCATTACCTTTTTCCCTGTACAGTGGTTCTTTGACATTTGGGAACTTGCTGGCCCTGGAGGGATGGCCCTTCCCAGGATTAGACAATTTCTAGAAATGATGTCACTGTGAGTACACCTTTCAAATGCAATCCAACTAATCCAGAGTTCACACTTGCAACTACCTCCTCTATCAGGTTCTCATACTCAGGGCTATCATCCTCCTGCCATATTCACCCCAGGGCCAGGTATCAGACAGGCAGGGACAGCCCCTGTGCTCTAGAGCCTGTTATATTATTAACTAGCCCATCCTATGCCTGCTTGCCCTGCCTCACTCTTTTCTTCCCACAGAAACCACAATCAAGGCTCTTGCCCACACTTTCCCCTCAGTTCCTATCCCTCCTGACCAAGTCCTGTGCTTCCCTGTGCCCCCCATCTACTCTGGGGTGCAGCATGCCCCCCTCCTCTTCAGATCTGTGAGTAACAAACTATCTTTTCAATGCTGGTTATCTCCTGGTCTGTTGGCCTCGACATATCTGAATAATAATAAAACCTATATGAAAACATTCATTTTCTTCATACAAATTATTTTTCTGTTCTAAGCTTTGCAGTGTCTTCTCTCCCCGTTTGCAGTTTGTCTTTTCATGCTTTTTATGATGTTGTTTGTTTTTGAAATAGAGTCTCCCTCTGTCGCCCAGGCTGGAGTGCCGTGGCACAATCTCGGCTCACAGCAACCTCCACCTTCCAGGTTTGAGCAATTCACCTGCCTCAGCCTCCCAAGTAGCTGGATTACAGGAATGCGCCACTATGCCCAGCCAATTTTTGTATTTTTGGTAGAGACGAGGTTTCACTGTGTTGGCCAGGCTGGTCTCAAACTCCTGACCTCTAGTGAGCCACCCATCCGAGACTCCCAAAATGCTGGGATTACAGGTGTGAGCCACCATGCCTGGTCCTCATGGTGTTTTTTTATTAACATAAACTCTAAATTGTAATGTGGTCAAATTCACCAACTGTACTGAAGGCCCCAACTGGGACAATAAGGCAAAAAAAAAAAAAAATGAATATGTAAAGACTGGAAAAGAAGACAAAATCCTGTCATTATTCGCAGATAACGCAATTATCTACGTTGAAATTCCAAAATAATCTACAAACGAGTTATTCAAAGTAAGAACAGACTCTATCAAGGTTTCTAGTTAGAAAGTCAGTGTGAGAAACTCGGGAAGAAAGTACTGCCCGTCACTGTCTCTTAGGGACTTGAGGCTTTATCTCTACAAACACTTCCCCAGTTACAGAGACCACAGGAAGGACATGTGGCAGGTGCTCAGACAGCTCTTAAAGCTTCTCTCAAGAAGTGACATGTCCCACTCTGCTTGCACGCCATTGGCCAAAGCAAGTCACATGTTCAAACATAACAAATATGATTGGATAGTCATTCCCATGATTAGGTTGCACCAAGTCACATGTTCAAGCCTAACTAATGTGATTGGATATAGTCATTCCCATGATTAGGTTAGACCTATAAGACTCCATCATAGCCAAGTGGAGCGAGATTCTTCTGCTGGTTTTGAAAAAGTGAGCTACCACACTTTGAGAGGGGGGGCCACAGGCTAGAATCTGAGGGCAGCCTCTAGAAGTTGAGGGTGGCTCTGGATGATAGCTAGCAATAAAACAAGGACTTCAGTTCTACACCAAAAGCAAGTAAATTCTGTCAACAACCCCATGCGCTTGGAAGCAGATTCCTCTTCGCAGCCTCCAGTTGGGGACCTTAGTTCCAGCCGCCATCTGGATTTCAGCCTTGTGAGAACCCGGGCAGAAAACCCAGCGAACCTGGACTTCTTGTCCTAGATAACTGTGAGCTAGTAAGTGGGTGTTTCTCTAAGCCACTAAGTTTGTGTAATTTGTTACACAGCATAGATAACTAACACGGAATTTGGTAAAGACTGGAAACCCTACCATGTGCCTGAGCTATTTAAAGCTCCAAATACTGTGGTAAGAGCACCACTGACCACCACAGTCCCCCACCTCACACCTTACCCAAAAATTAGTTTCAGGTGGTTTAACAATTAAACATGAAAGGCAGAACTATGAAGCATTTAGAGAGCAATACAGAGCAGCATTTTAAAGCCCCAGGGGCAGGGACATCTTAACAACACGTTAAAAAGTACAAATCAAAAAGGAAAAGAATGGACTAACTTCATCGATGTATTTTTAGACAAATGAAAATTAAGATGTTTGCACTAATTGACTGCCAGTAAAGACAATTCCCACGGATATATTTCACATCAAAGAGAAATGACCACAGAAGGAACGTTTAAGATGCAGAAAGCATTGTGAGTAAAGAGCACGGGGAATATTCGGGGAAATCTAAGCAAACGCTAACCTGGATCCACCTTCTGTTCTTACGGTCTACGGGTCTACCGAAGTCACAGAGAAAGCAGCAACAGCTATTACTGGAATGTCAGCTCATCGTGTGTGCTCAGAATCTATCACTTCTGTTGTGATGTGTGCAGCCGTTATTCTGTTGTGCTGTGTGCAGGCGTTATGCTGTTGTGATGTGTGCAGGCGTTATGCTGTTGTGATGTGTGCAGGCGTTATGCTGTTGTGATGTTTGCAGGCGTTATTCTGAATGGCACCTGACGCAGTTTGGTGGTCCAGGTCATTATCGGCAAATCGGGAGTCGTGTTTCAGCCACAAAAGCGAGTATCATCACAGCCGTGCTACAGAGGGGCAAGTATGAGTTTTAGGTAATGCGGACACTGCACTATATTGTAACCGTGAGACCAGCTCAAACAGATAAACCGTTGTGTAAGTCATTACTGGTGATGCAAAGCAGAATTGCCCGGGTATGCACAAGAGAAAACGCTTTAACCGCCTGTTAACGCTGCCAACCTGGTAGACCAGGTGTGTGGGCATCGGCTGGGACCAGTTACAGATGCCATAAAAGCTTGACCTACCCCGGATCAGAGAGACAGATTGGAGCACTGCCTCCTGTCGCCTTGCCGTTGACTCGCAACAAGCCTCTTTCTTTTTCTCCAAAAGCCTGTGCCGTGGTTATCGGATAGCGAGCCCACGGCTCAGCAACGATTTGCTGGCCTCATATTTAGCCAAATGTATATGGCACAACTGATTTTAAAATAATGCTTTGCGCCGGGTGCAGTGGCTCATGCCTGCAATCCTAGCATTTTGGGGAGGCCAAGGTCGGTGGATTGCTTGAGCCCAGGAGTTCCACACCAACCTGGGCAATATGGCAAAACCCCATCTCTACAAAAAATACAAAATTTAGCCATGCATGGTGGTGTGCACCTGTAGTCCCAGCTACTGGGGAAGCTAAGGTAGGAGGATGCTTGAGCCTGGGAGGCAGAGGTTGCAGTGAGTAAAAGTCATGTCACTGCATTCCAGCCTGAATGACAAAGCAAGAGCTTGTCTCAAAAAAAAAAAAAATAATAACAATGCTTTCAATTCCCTCTTATTGCATATATCACAACAACTTTCTGTTGACTAATATGATGTTTTGACTTTTGGTCTTAGTATGTCTTAGTACAAACATTCTGGGACGAATTTTTCATCTGAGAGACAAATTATTCAGTTGATCCAAAATGTCCAGGGCTACCACAATGAGAACAGAAATTGAATATATGAGTTCCAAAGCAATAGAGGAAGGGAAAATAAAATGAGAAGAAAAATAAACAATCGGGACTGGGGCCAGTGGCTCATGCCTGTAATCCCAGCATTTTGGAAGGCCAAGGCAGGTGGATCACGAGGTCAGGAGTTCAAGACCAGCCTAGCCAACATGGCGAAACCGCATCTCTACTAAAAATACAAAAAATTAGTCAGGCATGGTTGTGGGTGCCTGTAATCCCAGCTACTTGGGAGGCTGAGGCAGGAGAATTGCTTGAACCCAGGAGGCGGAGGCTGCAGTGAACTGAGACCGCACCACTGCACTCCAGCCTGGGCAATAGAGCGGGACTCTATCTCAAAAGGAAAACAACCTGGGCAAAGCACAAACAGAGAGAAAAGGTAGAGTACCCGTGGGCAAACTCAGACTGCAGACAAAGCCCCGCTGGTACGCTGAACGTAATGGCGACTGCCCAGGCCTGGTTAGTGCTCTGAACCTGACCTAGAGATCGTCCACCTGCTGCCTGCTCCTGGTCCTTCATGTTGCTGAGTTCATGCTGCCTTCTCAGAGAGGCCCTGGGTTTCAAGGCAGCTGGAAGGTCAGGAAACTTCCCTGGGCCCATTTCTAACAGCACTGCCTCCACAGTTCTCTTAGGAAGGTAGAAGAGAGACCAGCCACTGGGCCTACAACTGGTAGCATGGTCCCCGGGCTCAGCATTTCGAGATGGTTCCACAGCCATTCCCATGAGGCAGGTATTTAACAAACTACAGCAGAAAGAAGTTAAGGAACCTGAACCAAGCCCCCCAGAGCTGGGACCCGAGCCCACATCAGGGGTCTCCAGGTTCTTTCTCTGAACCTGGCTTCTGCCATTTTAGGTAGAGATCTGGCTATCGAAGGTAAGGAAGGCTGCCAGGAGGCGTTTTTAGTCTCCCTCCTCCTCCTTCTCCACCCCTGCCTGCCCGAGCCCCCCACCTCATTTCCGACTTTCACCCAGGTAATCTGAAATTACACATTGTGTAGGCTAAGCCTGGATGATGTGTCTAATGTTTCCAACTAACTCGGTGCAATAATGTCCTTTTCTGTGGCTGGGAGCTCAGGACAATGCAGGCTCCCCAGCCAAGCCACATTGCATAAGGTAGCAAGGCCGCTTCTCCATCCATCAGGAAATGAACCCCTTCAGCCACAATGGAAAGTCTATGAGGCCTGGGCACTCCTGGCTCCTAAAATCTCTTGTGGAATGCTGAGATTTGTTTCAGGAGCAGGAGGGGAGCTAGGAGGGTAGGAAAAGGAAACCAGGGATTAAAATAACCCTCTACAGAGCAGCCCATTGCTCTGATCTTTCCTGTTGAGCACACATCTGGGTTTTGGCACGGCCGTGAGGCAGCTCTTCCTGAAACTGTCAGCCTCACACCTCCGGAAGCTCCTGGAGCACCTGGATGGTGGGGTCAGAAGGAGAGGCCAGGGGGGTTCAAGGCCTGCAGAAATCTGGGTGCCACTACACCCCCAAAAGCAGTGGGAGTGGCTGCAAGTGTTTGGAGCAGATGGGGAGTGGGCAGGGCCAAGTGGTGGTCCCAGCTTCCCACCACCTCTTCAGAGGATGTGCTGGATGAGGACACATGGAAGCTTAGACGTGGGGGTCCCAACAGAGGGGGTGGCAGGACCAGTGGGAGCTTCCCCTTGTTTCGGGCACCTCCCACCCCACTGAGATCTGGCCCATTTTGATACCTCCCACACTGCGCTGAGAGCCACTGCCCAGGCATCAGTCCCCTCACCTTGCACATGGGCACACAGAGATGCCATGCCATAAAGCCATGGGAGGGCAAAGGTCGCATATCCTGTGTGCTGCGCTGAACAATTTGTCAAAATCTTTCTATTGTGGAGGCCCAGGCAGAAAAAGAGAGTCACATTACTTAGGTCCTGTACTCAGAGATATTTCCCATTGTCTCCAGTAGGCAAGCCTCAGGCACACGAGGATAGCCCACACCTAGGCACTTCCATAGGAATATGTCACAATGTAACACGTGCAGAGAAACCAGGCAGAAGAGCCGCTTCACTTGGGTGCTGGGTCCTGAGATATGTCACGAGGCTGTCTTAAAACAGCAGCCAGGCTCCTGGTGGCTGGGTCTTCCCCTGACAATCCTCTTTGCACATCCTCGCCACATTAACCTTCCCAAAATACCACGTGCATGAACCACCACCATCCCTTCCCACTCCATGCCGCCCCCACCCCACACTCTAAACTCTTCGAGACTGACTCTGAGCACGTCCACTTATTGGCTCCTGCACCGGGCAGATGAAAATACTGAGACTCAGAGAGATTCTGTAACACCGCAAAGGCCCCACAGCTGGCTAGTAGAACCACTTCCCTCAGCAGTGAAGCCCGAAGGGAAACACAGGTCGGTGTGAGCCTCTCAGTCACTCACTCTCCCTCGGACCCACAGGACCAAGCCCCTGACTCTTCACCTGGATGTCAAGGTCCCCATCACACTGACTAGTCCTCCTACCCTCATCCTTTACGCCAGCCTCTCAGGCCAGGCCAGTCTCCCTGCTCCTCAGACTCATCCTCACTACTCACACGGGACCCCACCAGGAATGCATCTCCTTCTTCATTGTGGCCAGTTTCTAAGATGGCTTCCATATTCCTTCCCCCTGGTATCCACATCCTTGTGTAGTGCCCCCATCCATACTTAATAAGATTGACCTCTGCAATGAATAGAAATTATGGGGTGTGGTTTTCCAGGCTAGATGGTAAAAGATGTTGCAGCTTCTTGGACCATGTGCTCTGGGAAAATCAGCCACCATGTTGTGAGGACACCCAAGCATTACTGTGGAGAAGTCTCGGTTGCCAGGAGCTGAGGCCTCCCACCAGTTTGCCAAACACATGAGAATATGCATGTGGAAGCAGATCCTTGGCCTTGATCAAGCCTTTAAATGATGCAGCCTGGCCAACGCCTTGACCACAACCTCATGAGACCCAGAGCCAGGACTGCCCAGCTAAGCCACTTCCAGATTCGTGACCCACAGAAACTGTGTGAGATCACAGATGTTTCTTACTGCGTTGTCATTAAGTGCTGGGGAAATTTGTTGTGCAACAGTAAACAATTGATACACACACACCCTCTTGGTTTTTCAGAGTCCTTCCCTCCCTCAAAAGCCAGGGTCAAGCCCACCTCCATTCCCACTCCTGGGAAGACTGCTCTGATGATTGGCCACAATTTTACCCTCCCCTGAGCCCCACACAGTGATCTTGACATACACTTCTATATGGCATCCACTCCTATAGCCTCGAAGAGCGTCCACAACACAGGAGCCCCTGAGGACAAGAGCCTGCTGGCTCCCTCATGCCCCTGAACCCGGGTCATTGGTACAGGAGCACAGATGATACTAATGATAGCCTCAGAGAGCAGAGCAGACTCATGATGCCTCAGCAGGGGGGTGACTGGAGCAACTCCTGCCTCTGGAAAGAATAAGAATTCACTTTTACCAGGCCCTTGCTAGGTAGAGGCAGGGTCAAGCTACATACTTGACAGGTATCCCACTGACTCCCTGGGGAAAGAAGGTATTCCTGTCATCCCCATCCCACAGACAAAGGCAGCTTCAGCTCATTGCCCAAGTTCACTCCGCTCGCCCATGTCTGAGCCAGGACTGGAACCAGCTGTTGACTCCAGTGTCTACCCAGTCCTGCCTGCCCTGTCTTGGGAACTGCCACCCCTGCTTGCTCCTCAATGCCCAAATGCTCCAAAGGCCTTCGCTCCATGCATCCACAAGCGTGCACCAAAGCTGGGGGCTCACACAACCCGCACAAAGTCAGCACACTCACCCAGCCCCGCCCCAGGCCTCTGATGTCACCAGACCTCGAAAGCCAGGAAGAGATACAAATCCATTGAACTACAGTCACAGGGGAACACACAGTGACAAGAGCCACACCCTCCACCAGGAACCTACACCACTCAGAAGGCCACGCCAGGAGGAAGCAGGGCAGAGTTGGGAACCTGAAGCCAACCCAGAACCTGTTCCTGTGTCAGCTCATTCACTCACTCGCCATTCATGGACAAAGTCCCTGAGCACCTACCGCACCAGGCAGAGTGCTAAGCCTGAAAACACAGCGGGGAATGCGACAAGCTCTCCTGGGCTTCCAGCCCAGCTACACACTTGACAAGTATCCCACTGACTCCCTGGGGAAAGAAGGTATCTTTGTCATCCCTATCGCACGGAGAGACTGTGAGTTAGCCAAGCCCCAGCTCTCCCTGGATGTGCCAGGTGCCCATAAGTGAGTCTTCAGCCTCTCTGGAGCCTCAGTTTCCCCTCTCAAAAAGGGAGGTGATGGGGAGCAGTGGCTCTCACCCAGGGGACCTACAGAGGGGCATTTGGCAATGGCTGGAGACACATTTGGTTGTCATGCCAGGCAGGGGTGGGGGGTGCTACTGGCATCTGGTGGGTAGAGGCCAGGGATGCTTCTGAGCATCCTACAATGTACGGGATGGTCCCCACAAAGAATGACTGTGTCCAACATGTAAACAGCACCGCCACAGTGGAGAAACTCTGACTTGGAGGGATTGGCAAGGCTGCAGGTGGAGAAACTGCAGCACCAAGCCTAGCAGCTGGATGGCCCCTGACAAAGGTGTGTTCCCTTCTCCAGCCATTCCTGAGGCCCTGGCTGAGACCAGGGGACCCTGAGCCCTGCAGGGCCCCAGGCCATTGCTGTATACACAGCCTCTCTGCCTGTCCACCCAGGTCCCAGGGCAGGGCTGTGTCAGCGGAACCCAAGGCCAGCTCATGGGTGGGAGGAAAGCATCCCAGGCCTGTTCCTTACCTCTGCTGGCCCTGGGTATCTCAAACCCCCATCAGGACTCAGGGTCTCTCCTCCCACAAGGTCCCAACAAGGCCACATGCAGCCTGCACTCACCCATCAGGCCCCACTCCTGCCATGCCTCCCCAGCCACCACTGCCATCCAGGCCTCCGCAGCCTCTCCAGCTGAGGGGCAGGATCTTCCTTCCAGAGCTGAGCAGTCTGAGGCCAGTATCCGGCTCTTGGTCTTGGTACTCCACATAATGGGAATCAAAATAACCATAGCCCTGACCCAGGTCACAGCATGTGCTTGGGGTGGGGTACCTGAGTGTCGCTGCTCAAACACAGAACCTTCCTTCTGATCACTAATGCTGCTCTCTATGGGACTGTATTAGTTTGTTCTCTTCCTGCTAATAAAGACATACCCAGGACAAGGTAACTTATGAAGGAAAGGAAAGAGGTTGAATTGACACAGTTTCACATGGCTGGGGAGGCCTCACAATCATGGCAGAAAGCGAAGGGGAAGCAAGACACATCCTCCATGGCGGCAGGCAAGAAAGAGCATGTGCAGGGGAACTCTGCTTTATAAAACCGTCAGCCCTCATGAGACTTATTCACTACCACAAGAACAGTCCAGGGGAAACTGCTCCCCATGATTCAATTATCTCCACCTGGCCCCTCCATCCTGACACGTGGGGATCATTACAATTCAAGGCGAGATTTGGGTGGGGACACAGCCAAACCATATCAGGGATCCCAACCCTGGAGAAAACAAAAGGGTCAAGCACTTCTTTTTCTGCAGAGTGTTCACCGTGGCCATCAGACACAGCAGTCAGGAGGACTGTCCTTTGACCTGAGGCCAAGAGACTGCTGTGACCCCTCATCACCCTTCCCCTGTGCCCAGGTCAGAAGTCTGCACCCAGGGCTCCTATTGGAGGCTTCTCGTCCCCACTAAGAGCCTGCCACAGACTAGAAACATTGGGCTACATGGGCCCTGCATCAGGGCAGTCATCTTTACCAGCAGCAAAACGCCCTTAATGACAGAGCCTTGGTAGGCTCCAGCCTTGACCCTGGCTTTCACATCCATGGGGTTTTGTTAGAATTTAGGATTTCCACCAGACGGATGATTCCAAGTTCATTCACTTGTGCCACGAACACTTATTGAGCATCTACTGTGTACCAGGTGCCATGGACAGGGATGTGTGTGACTCACAACCTCATTGGGACACACAGAGTCTGTCCACCACTGTCAGGATCATCATGAGGAGCTGATGCTGTTCTGGAGACTCCGCATTAGAGCCCCCTGGGTCACTGAGGGAAGAGACACAAAACAAGAAATTCACAACCCAGGAGAAACCCACTGTCCAGGAGGGGGGCCGGCAGCACCCTCACCCTGAAATAACCACCTGCCAATGATGCTGGTTGAATCACACCCAGGTTCCCACGTGGGTGCAGATCTAGGCGGCTTGATGTGGTGAGACCCGACCTGGGAAAGTTGCATGGCGTCAAGGGATCGATTCCCAGCCCTGCCACTCATACTGTTCCACCTAGACAAATAACTCCTTCTCTTGTAAATCTAGTTTCCCCACCCTGAGAAATAGGGCAAGGAACCTGCTGGGGGGTGAGGAGAGTGGATAGAGTCTGATTACAATGTTTGTGTGTCGGATGGGTGGCTCTGCCCACACACTGATGGAGAAGGTGCCCCAGGCTGAACAGAGAGAAGGAGGAGAACCCCTGGGGTGCAGGCAGGCAGCAGCTGCCCAGGGCTGGAAAGGATGGCAGAGGTAGCTGATTGTGGCAATCCAGCAATTGCATCTTCTAAGCAGTGGGCAGGATTCAGCCTTGGGGTCCCCTGGACAAGTACACTGATGTGACTTGGCTCTGTGTCCCCATCCAAATCTCATGTTGAATTGTAATCCCCGGTGCTGGAGGAAGGCCTAGTGGGAGGTGACAGGGTCATGGGGGTGGATTTCCTCCTTGCTTTTCTGGTGACAGTGAACTCTCACAAGGGCCAGTTGTTTAAAAATGTGTGGCTCCTCCCCATTTTCTCTTCCTCCTTCTCCAGCTATGGAAGATACACCTACTTCCCCCTCACTTTCTGTGGTGATCATAAGTTTCCTGAGGCCTCCCCAGCCAGGCTTCCTGTACAGCTTATGGAACTGTGAGCCAATTAGACCTCTTTTCTTTGTAAATTACCCAGTCTCAGGTATTTCTTTATAGCAATGTGGGAATGAACTAATACAGTCGCCCTGCAGTTCTGAGGGCAAACAGTTGGGCAAAAGCTGATGCCAACACCAAAAGCCCCAAGACAGCCCAACAGCTTCACATCTGTTCTTCACAGGTGGCAGAACAGCACTGGTTAACAGCTGCCCACATGGACAAGGGCAGCTGTGACAGGGACAGCGTGGCCAGCTGCTGATGGTCACAGGACGTGGGCACTGCAGGGCACTACAGACAAAAGTGAATTCACACCAAAGTAACTCACAATGGATCACAGACCTAAATGTAAAACCTACAACTACAAACCTGGAGGAAAATAGAGCCGAAAAGAGAGGGACAGAATCAGAATCCAGAGGGAGCCAGGTCTCATTTCTGCAACTTTGAGTTAGGCATGAGTTCTTAGCTAGGACTTAAGAAGCACAAAGTATAAAAAAAAAATCATAAATTAGACCTCATCAAAATCAAAACATATCCTCAAAAGACACTGCCAATAAAATGAAAAGACAAGGCACAGGCTAGGAGACAATATTTCCAAATTACACACATTATAAATATCTCTCATCCAGAATACAGAAGAACTCTTACAAGTCGGTTATAAGATAAGCAATGCCTATTATTTAAATACACCAAATTTGAACTGACACTTCACCAAAGAAGAAAACAGATGGCAAGTAAGCAACTGGATGGCAAGCCAAAAAGATGTTCAACAACATTAGAGAGTTGGGAAAGGCAAATTAAAACCACCGTACACTTACTAAAGTGGCTAAAATTTAAAACTGACAATACCAAGTGTGGACAAAGATGTGGAGCAACTAGAACTCTCATACCTTGCTTTTGGGAACCTAACATGATGCACCCACATTGGGAAAGAGTTTGGCAGTTTCTTATAAAGTTAAATGTACAATTAACATACAATCCAGCGATAATCCCACTCTGGCATATACCCAAGAGAAATGAAAACATATGTGCATACAAAGACCCAGATACAAATGTTTGCAGCAGCTTTTGCAAACCTTTTTACTTTTTTCTACTCTTATTAGTAGTAGCCACAACTGGAAACAGCCCGAATGTCCACTAACCGGTGAGTGGGAAAGCGAGCTGTGGTGTACTCATACGACCCAGCCTTCATGCAGTGTTAATGCAACATTCAGCAGTAAAAAGGAACTGCCTACAGATACACGCAACCACATGGGTGAATCTCAAATGCGTATGACAAGTGATCGAGCCACATTAGAGAGCTGCACACTACACACTTCCATTTCTATGACATGCTAGAAAACCACAGGAATGAAAAGCAGGTCATTGGTTTCTAGGGGCTGGGGCAGGGGCAGGTGTTGCTGGCCAAGGGGCAGCATTGAAGGACTTCTGGGAGACAGGGCTGCCCTATGCCTGGCAGTGGTCATTGCACGATTATGTCTTTGTCAGAAGTCATCAAACTGTAAAAAGGGTCACTTTTGCTGTGTGCTAATTATGGCTCAATAACACCCCACCAAACAGGAAGCCACTCACTGTCCTCATCATTGAAGGAAGAGGAGGAGCATGCCCTACGTGGCAGACATGGTGCTGAATGACCAAGGAGTAGCATTCCCTGTGGTCAGGTACCCAGAAGGCCCTGGGCTATCTCCATTTTACAGGTGAGTAAATGGAGGCCTGGAGGTGCCAGGTCACCCAGTGCCACCCAGGAAGGCTGGGATGGAGTTGGGACTTCCACCCAGACCTGACTGCAGCGTCACCCCCAAACCACTAAGGCTGTCCTGGGAGAGACACGGGATCAGCAAGTTCCTCCTTCTCCTGTTTTCCAGAGGAAAGGATGAGGCCTCAGGGGTCCTTCCAGCCAGGCTCAGGAAGAGAAGGATAGAATCAGAATCCAGAGGGAGCCAGGTCTCATTTATCAATAAACACCTTCCTGTGACAACCTTGGGAAACGCCCCAAGACGTGGCTGGGCACGGTGATTCACGCCTGTAATCCCAGAACTTTGGGAGGCCCAGGCGGGTGGTCAGGAGATCAATACCATCGGGCTAACACAATGAAACTCCGTCTCTACTGAAAATACAAAAAAAAACTTACCCGAGCGTGGGGGCCTGTAGTCCCAGCGACTCAGGAGGTTGAGGAAGGAGAATGGCTGCAACCAGTGAGGCAGAGGTTGCAGTGAACCGAGATTGCACCACTGCACTCCAGCCTGGGCAACAGAGCAAGACCCTGTCTCAAAAAAAAAAATAGAAAAAAAAAAAAAAGACCCCAAGGCATGACAGGAACGAGGCCCCACACAACACAGGTGCACCAGAGTGAGCCCCACCCCCGGCCTCAGGAAGCTCCCAGTCCCATCTGGCACCAGGTCATCTCCCAGCCCCTGGCTGGGCCAGATACGCCCAGGAGTGCACAGTTCCCTCCTGAGAGTGACCCTGGGACCTTGGTGATGATGGAAGCTGGGGGTTCCCCATGGTGGGGGTGGGGGAACTGCGGTTACAGCAGGGAGCGGGGGACCCATGACATGCCTCAGGCCTGTCCAGGAGGGATTCCAGCCCCAGGGAGAGGGTGAAGAGAGGAGTACCATTTCCACGCGGGAGGAGCAGTGAGAGTCCACATTGGGTTCCCTGACCTGCAGGGAAAAGCAACAGCTGGTGGGTGAGTCATGCACCAGACCTTTCTGGGCTGGCAGCAGGACCTGTGCACCTTACCTCGGTTCTGACCAACAGTTCTGGAGTCAGAAAACAAGTGCTCAGCTCTTTATCCCAGGAATTCCGGGCCGGCCGGTACAGCCCTCGGGAACACACGTGCAAGGTGCCCCACCTAGAGGCAGGAATGCAGATGAGGCATTTGCACCACCAGGCAGGTCTGAACACCTGGGGAGGAGACCGCCCCCTCCGTCTCTCAGCGCTTCCCACCCTGGCTTCCCATCCTGGCTGGGCCACCTACCAGCTTCTCTGTGCCTCAGTTTCCTCATCTGGGAATTGTGGGTTGCAATCCTATCTACACCCCGGTCTCTAATGAACATGGTGTATGCAAAGTACATCTCTTAGGCCTGGCACACGACTAGGAGCCATGTGGCAGCCAGCCCACGGTTGCCCTTGGGAACATGGGACAGCCCACTGCCTGGAAATTTGGTGGCTCTGGGATTGGCCAGACATCTTCCATGGAAAGCCAGGCAGCCCATGCTGAAACATGGTGGCCCATCGAGATATCACGGTCTGGGAACCTTTCCGGGCCTCCCCTGAGCAGCTGGGACAGTGCCAGGGACCTCGGCTAGCTCACGCCAGGAGGCTCCCCTGCCAGGCTGCCTGCGCCCTCCTCGGGCAAGGCCTGACCTAAACACCCAGAGGGAAGGGGCTCCAGGAGAGCAGAGGTGGGGAACGGCCTTCTGGGCCTCTGTTTAGGATGAGCACGACACTGAGAGGACATCCAGGACAAGGGCCGGCAGGGACCACCAGCCAACAGGCCTCTGACATCCACAGACCTCCAAAGTCAGAAGCAGATACGAATGCATCGAAACACGATCACAGGGGAACATGATGCCGGAGAGAACCCACACTGATGGAAGGAGGGCTCAGCTCTTTTGAAACATGGATGGAAAACTCCAGAAGACAGAGACCCTTATTTATGAGGTGCCCCAATCCCTGAGCAGGCAGGACATCCAGGCAGCCGTCAAGGCCCCCCCACCAAACGTCTGCAAGCTGCATTTCCTGGGATTGGAAAGTACTTCCTCCCCAACTCCCCAGGAGCGTCCTCTACAGTAGGGAGCCTGAGTTAACAGATGGGGCCACTGAGGCTTATGGACGTCACGTTCCCTCTCAAGGCCACAGAGCCAGAAATGGCAGAGCCAGGACTAGAACGTAAGATTCTGATTCTAGCGCTCCGACTGTTTCACTGGCCCTCCTCCCTGCACCGTGCAGATTCCACCAACCCAGGAAACAAACCCTCACTCCCACCACCATCACTGCCACCGAGGCCCCCACCCAGGAAGTCAGTTTCTGGAAGGATGGCAAGGTTCATCACCTTGAATGGACACTTAGATTCTTTCTTCCATTAAAAAAAAGAATTTATTATCATTATTATTATTATTAAGACAGGGTCTCACTCTGTCACCCAGGCTGGAGTGCAGCGGCACAATCTCAGCTCACTGCAGCCTCAACCTCCCAGGCCTCAAGCAATCCTTCCACCTCAGCCTCCCTAGTAGCCAGGACCACAGGCACACACCACCACACCCAGCTACTTTTTGTATTTTTTGTAGAGACAGAGTCTCACTATGCTGCCCAGGCTGGTCTCAAACTCCTGGCCACAAGTGATCCACCTGCCTCAGCCTCCCAAAGTGCTGGGATTACAGGCATGAGCCACCGCACCCGGCGAACAATTCTATTGATCTATTCTAACTGTGTTGGAGTAGGGACTGATCAGTATTGTACATTGTACTATCTTCTGGGCCACCATAACCAGTTACCACAGGTGGCTCAGAACTGTGGAAACTCTTCTCTCACAGCTCTGGAGGCAGAAATCCAAAAGCAAGTTGTCGGCTGGGCTGGGTCTGCTGAAGACTCCCAGGAAAGGTCCTTCCTTGCCCCTGCCAGCTTCTGCCGGTGCCTGGCATTCCTTGGCTTGTGGGCACATCATCCCAACCTCTGCTTCCGTGGGTGCATGGTCTTCCCAGCCTGTGTCCCCGGGTCTCTTCTTCTTATGAGAATACCAGTCATGGGGTCAGGGCCCAGCCTGCTCCAGGGAAACCTCCTCTGCACTTGACTGCATCTCAAAGACCCGAACTCCACAGAAGGTCATATTCTGAGGCTCTGAGTGGATATGAATCTTATGGGAATATTATTTATTTTAAATAACAGATAATAACATACATATTTATGGCACATGTGTGATATTTCAATACATGTAGATGATCCCATTTCAACATGTAATGATCACAGCAGAGTGCCTGGGAGGTCCCTCACCTCAAACATGTATCTCTTCTTTATGTTGGCAAAATTCCGATTCTTCTCTAGCTATTTTGAAATATAGAATAAATTAGGCACTACAGTCCCCCTACTGTCCCATAGAATACTAGAGCTCATTCCTTCCATCCAACTGTAATTATGTACCCATTAACCAGCCTCTCCCTATCACCCCTCCCCGTCGCCCTCCCCCTTCCCCGTAACCACTATTCTACCCTCTGCTTCAGTGAGATGTACTTTGTTTTCATCTCCCACGTATAAGTGAGAGCATGAGGTATTTGTCATATAGGGCCTGGCTTATTTCACTTACCATAGTGTCCCCCAGCCTCGTCCACTTTCCTCAAATGACAGAACTGCATTCTTTTTTATGGCTGTATAATATTCCATTGTGTATACGCACCTCATTTTCTTTATCCGTTCATCCATTGATGGACACGCAGGTTGACTCCATCCCTTAGCTATTGTGAGTAGCACTGCAGTGAGAATGTGGGTACACATGTCTCTTTGACGTGCTCATTTCCTAGTCTTTGTATATACACTCACTAGTGGAACTGCTGGGTCATATGGTAGTTCTGCTTTTAATTTTTTGAGGAATTTCTATACTGCTGTCCATATGGCTGCACCGTTTTACATTCCCACCGAGAGTGTATAAAGGTTACTTTTCCCTGTATCCTCACCAGCATTTGTTGTTTGGTTGTTTTTGTCGTTTTGGTAATTTTATTTCTACTGTAAGTGGGATAATATCTCATTGTGGTTTTGTTGTTTAGTTTTGGTTTCTTTTTTTTTTTTTTTTGAGATGAAGTCTCACTCTGTCACCCAGGCTGGAGTGCAGTGCCACGATCTCCGCTCACTCCAATCTCCGCCTCCTGGGTTCAAGCAATCCTCCCACCTCAGCCTCCTGAGTAGCCGGAGTTATAGGCATGCACCATCACGCCCATCTATTTTTTGTATTTTTAGTAGAGACGGGGTTTCACCAGGTTGGCCAGGCTGGTCTCCAACTCCTGACCTCAAGTGATCTGCCCGCCTCAGCCTCCCAAAGTGCTGGGATTACAGGCGTGAACCACCGCACCCGGCCCTCATTGTGGTTTTCATTTACATTTCTCTGACGATCGTGATGTTGAACATTTCTTCATATGCCTGTTGGCCCTTTGTATGTTTTCTTTTGAGAAATGTCTATTCAGAATACTTGCCCATTTTTTAATCTTATCTCAATATTTTTCTGTTGAGTTGTTTGAGTTCTTTATATGCTTTTGTTGCCAG
Source organism: Saguinus oedipus (assembly GCA_031835075.1). Taxonomy (NCBI): domain Eukaryota; kingdom Metazoa; phylum Chordata; class Mammalia; order Primates; family Cebidae; genus Saguinus; species Saguinus oedipus. Next base: position 48,897,746 of record CM063178.1, read on the forward strand.
TGCTTTTGAAATTTTAGCCATAAAATCTTTGCACAGACCAAAATCCTGAAGTGGTTCCCCTATGTTTTCTCCTAATAGTTTCATAATAAGTCTTTAATCCATTTTGAGTTTTTTGTGCGTATGGTGTAAGGTATGGGTCGAACTTCATTTTTTTGCAAATGAATATCCAGTTTTTCCAGCACCATTTATTAGAAACTGTCTTTTCCCCAATAGATAGATGTTCTTGGTGCCTTTGTTGAAAATCATGTGTGGATTTTTAATGCTGTAAATGTGTGAATTTGCATCTAAACTCTATTCTGGTCCATGTGTCTATGTGTCTATTTTTAGTCAGTACCATGCTGTTTTGGTTACTATAGCTTTGTTGTATATTTTGAAGTCAGGTAGTGGGATGCCTCCAGCTTTGTTCTTTTAGAACCAGATTGCTTTGGCTATTGGAGTCTTTTGTGGTTCTATATCAACTTTCAGCGTTGCTTTTTCTATTTCTGTTAAGAATGTCATCGCTATTTCAATAGAGATTTGGCTGAATCTGTAGATCAGTTTAGGTCATATGTGGGGACATTATTGAACATTATTTCTTGAACCTAAAAGGTCATTTCTGGCCAGGTACAGTGGCTCACACCTATAATCCCAGCACTTTGGGAGGCCAAGCTGGGTGGATCACCTCAGGTCAGGAGTTCAAGACCAGCCTGACCAATATGGTGAAGTCTCTACTAAAAGTACAAAAAAATTAGCCAGGCATGGTGGTGGGCGCCTGTAATCCCAGCTAGTTGGGAGGCTGAGAGAGAAGAATTGCTTGAACCCGGAGGCAGAGGTTGCAGTGAGCTGAGAACATGACATTGCACTCCAGTCTAGGCAACAAGAGCAAACTCTGCCTCAAAAAAAAAAAAGGTTATTTCTTTCTTCTGATTTTAAAAGATATTATCGCTGTGGATCCCTGAAAGTATCATGGACCCAGGCGCTGTGCATCCTGGAGGCGCCACTCCATCTCCATCCACCCCAGCCCATGGCACATTCTCCTGGCACACAGCAGGTACGCACCAGACCGCCTTCCCACAGGAGTCTCAGCAACTAGAGAGGGGTCCACCGGCCTGTGCTTTCTGCTCCCCCAACCATCACCGTTATCACCTGTGCCTCCTCCCAGGCGCTGGGTGGGTAACGTTCTTTGCTGTAATCTGCTCCTTCCCAGGACGCCTTCCCACTGGCCGCCCTGCGCAAACAACCCCACTCTGGCAGCCACCTGCCCGGCTCCAGACTCCTGATACGAATGCAGAGGTTAGATTTTCCTTGACACCACTTTAATTTTTCAAATAGCAATCCAGTTACCAAGCACGTTGGCACCCGGGCCCGGTTCCACCACGACTTGGCAGGGCCCACGCAAGCTGCTGGCAGTGATGGATGCGTGCCCCTCGGCACACCCCCCACCCACCCGGCCGCAGCCGTGCCAGCCCCGGGACCTCACGCAGCCAGCCCCCGGCACCTGCGAGGCCTGAGTGCCAAGAGGCAGAGCGGGCTTTTCCGAGCACCGGGATCCGGCTGGGCGGGCTTCCCAGCACAGCCTCTGGGAAACGTATGCAAGGCCTCTTGTCCCGCCGGCCGGCCATCGGGACTGAGCTGCTAGGAGGGCCTGGGGCTGAGCAATTTCATGTTTTTTTCCCACCCACCTGGCCTCACCCTCCCTCAGCCTCGTCGCCAAAACAAAATCACTTTAAAAATAAAATGTAACAGGCAAGGCAGAGGCTCTCAGAGCCGGATGGAACTTGGCCATCAGAGGGTCCCGTTCACTCATGGGACAGCTGGGGACACTGCAGCTGGAACCAGGAGGCTGAACAGCCAAGACTAGAGACAGAGTTTGGGCTGTCAGAGGGGACAGTCGCTCCACAGTTCTCAGGAGCGTGGGCACCAGGCAGCGGGTCTGAATCCCAGCTCTGCTACTTGTGAGCTCTGGAACTCCAGGCAAATCACTTCACCTCTCTGTGCCTCAGTCTCCCCATCCACAGAGTGGAACCCACGCAAGTGCCTCAGGCTGTTGTCAGGACGATGGTGTCATCAGCGTGCAGGGAGAGGCAGGCCCTGAGGGAGGATGGACAGCCACCGCGTGGGGTACAGAACCCCGGAATGGCAGGGTCCCTGAGGAAGGTCAGAGGCAGACCCCTGCAGCGGAGGAGACACAAAGGCCAGGCCGGGCCGCGCTCCCCAGTGAGGCCAGCACCCACATCCGTGAACCTGGCAACCGAGAGGACTCCAGCTCCTGACTTGTGGGCACTGGCACTGGTACAAGGTACAGAGGCTGGAGCCCGAGGGGACGTCAGAGCCCCCCGGACAGGCCCAGAGAGGGAATGTGTGCGGCCCAAGGCGCCAAGCCCAAGGACTCAGACCCGACCAGGCATGTGCCCTCCTCAGCCTCACAGCAGATAGGGCTCCGAGGCAGAGTCCCTCCTGTGCCTGCCTTCCTTTTGAAAAACCTGAAGCGCCATCTGATCAGCCCTCGAAAGTCCCCTAAATGCCTCTAAATGGGAGGTGGGGTTCAACCTTTCACAGACAAGTGTGCTGAGACCCTCAGGTGAACCAAGGGCCACTCAGCAGAGGCATGGGCCGGAGGGACAGGGCCCTGGACAGGTTCAGCTGCCCACACAGCAGCCCCTGACCACACAGCCGCTAATCACTCTGTACATGGCTGGCGAGACTGATAAGCTGTGGGTTTTTTTAATGTATTTAATTTTAATTATTTTAAATTTAAAAACTGAAGCCAGGCTGGACTCGGAGGCTCATGCCTATAATCACAGCACTTTGGGAGGCTGAGGAAGGAGGATCACCTGAGGTCAGGAGTTCGAGACCAGCCTGACCAACATGGAGAAAACTCATCTCTACTAAAATTACAAAATTAGCCAGGTGTGGTGGCGCATGCTGCAATCCCAGCTATTCGGGAGGCTGAGGCAGAAGAATCACTTGAACCTGGGAGGCAGAAGTTGCAGTGAGCCAAGATTGCACCATTGCACTCCAGCCTGGGCAACAAGAGCAAAACCCTGTCTCAAAAACAAACAAACAAACAATACTGAAGCCATAACTGGATTGTTTGCAACTCAAAGGATAAGTATTTGAGGGATGGACACCCCATTCCCCAGGAGGTGCTGATCTCACATTGCATACTGTAACCGAACATCTCATGTACCTCACAAATATACACACCTACTATGGACCTGCAGAAAAAATAATTTAATTTTTAAAAACTGAAGCCATGTGGAGTGGCTTCTTGTTTGACACAACTTTATTGTCTAGGTAGGACATTCAACATGTAGTGTCTGCAGTAAGAGGTGCTCTCAATGTAAAAAAACATACTTGATTTTATTCTTTTTTTTTTTTTTGAGACAGAGTTTCGCTTGTTACCCAGGCTGGACTGCAATGGCGCGATCTCGGCTCACCGCAACCTCCACCTCCTGGGTTCAGGCAATTCTCCTGCCTCAGCCTCCTGAGTAGCTGGGATTACAGGCACGCGCCACCATGCCCAGCTAATTTTTTGTATTTTTAGTAGAGTCGGGGTTTCACCATGTTGACCAGGATGGTCTCGATCTCTTGACCTCGTGATCCGCCCGCCTCGGCCTCCTACAGTGCTGGGATTACAGGTGTGAGCCACCGCACCCCACACCCCAAAAAATACTGGATTTCTAAGATTAGTACATACAAAAGAATGCAAAATATCCTAATAATGTTAATATCGATTATATGCTAATTGAATATTTTGGATGGATCTGGTTAAATAAAATGTGATTAAAATTCATTCACCAGTTTCTTTTCACCTTTTTAATGTGGCTACTCAAAAATTTTAAATTATCGCTGTGGTTCACAAGACAAATGCTGCCCGACTTATGATGGGGTTATGTCCCAACAAACCCATCATACGCTGAAAATACGAAGTGGAAGCTGCATCGAAGCCACCTAACCTACTGAATCTCACAGTGCAGCCTGCCCCCGTGCGTCCCACATCACTGCCATTAGCCTGCAACTGGGCAAAATCATCTCCCACAAAACATGTTTTACGTTTACTATTTCATGGGATTTACTGATGTTCTACTGAACACATGTGGCTTTCACAACATCGTGAAGTCAAGAAATCCTTAAGTTGCTTCCCAAGTTAAGGATTAGCTGATCCCTAAACAACACGGGTCTGAACTGCGAGGCTTCACCCAGAGGCAGGTTTTCTTCTACCTCTACCACCCCTGAGGCACCAAGACCAACCCCGCCTCCCACTCCTTCCACTCTTCCCCCTCCTTCCCCCTCCCTCAACCCCTTCCCCTCCCTCCCCTCCCTCTCTTCCTCCTCCCTCCCCTCCCCCTCCTCCCTTCTCTTGCTCCTCCCCCTCCTCTCCTACTCTTCCTCCTTCCTCCCCCTTCTCCCTCCTCTCCCTCCAGCTACCCTCCCCCTCCCCCTCCTCCTCCCCCTCTCCCTCTTTTCTCCTCCTCCCCCTCCTCCTCTGCCTTAGCCTCTTTGATGTGAGATGACAAAGATGGAGACCCTTATGATGATCCACTTCCCCTTAATGAATAGTAAATATATTTCTCTTACGACTTTCTTTTTCTTTTTTTTCTTTTTTTTTTTGAGATGGAGTTTCGCTGTTGTTACCCAGGCTGGAGTCCAATGGCGCGATCTCGGCTCACTGCAACCTCCGCCTCCTGGGTTCAGGCAATTCTCCTGCCTCAGCCTCCCGAGTAGCTGGGATTACAGGCACGCACCACCACGCCCAGCTAATTTTTTGTATTTTTAGTAGAGACGGGTTTTCACCATGTTGACCTGGATGGTCTGGATCTCTTGACCTCGTGATCCACCCGCCTCGGCCTCCTGAAGTGCTGGGATTACAGGCTTGAGCCACCGCGCCCGGCCCGACTTTCTTAATAACATGTTCCCACTCTATTGTAAGAACACAGTATGTAACACCCATAACATACAAAATATATTGTTGATGTTATCAGTGAAGCTTCTGGTCATCAGTCGACTATTCGTAGTTCAGTTTTGGGGCAATTGCAAGTTACATGCATGTTTTCACTGCGTGTGGGAGGGGCTCACACCCTAACACGGGCATCGTTTAAGGGGAAACTGATGTCCATTGGGCCCCAGTGTTTTCAGACCTTTGCTGATTGGCTGCTTTTGAACATGCCTACAAGGGTCATAATAAACACAGCAGAACCCTCGCTGAGCACCCAGCACCCCGACAAGATAGGATCCACTGATCCCTCCCCGGGCTCAGAGAGATGGAGTAACTTGCCCAGGTCACACAGCAAGGCCTTGCGAGGCCTTATATCTACCTAGGTGGAGGCCCTCTGCTCCTCCCTGCAGTCCCTCAGCCTGGATTTTCCCGGGGGGAGAGGGGCCTTTCTCAGTTCCTAAAACCAACAGTGAATCCAACCCCAGGAGCGCCTCCTCTGGCCACTATCTACCGGAAGCAGCGGGGGAAGAGAAGTGAGACCAGAGACTGCAAACCTTGAAGGCCGGAAAAGGGAAGCGGGGAGTGGGCCAGCAAGGAGGGGCATGCGGGGGCACCCAAGGGAGGGAAGGGGGGAAGGGTCTGGGGGGAGGGCTGGGGGAGGATGTCCAAGGGAAAGAAGGGGAAGTGGGCTAGCAGGGAGGGTCGCGGGGGCACCTGGGGGAGAAAGGGGGGGCTCCCAGGGATACAAGGCACTGAGCCCCTGCAAGGCCAGGAGGGAGGGCAAGGGGAAGTAGGAGGACCCCACCCCTCACCCACTCAGCAAAGGACTCCTGGGCACCTAGCGTGCACCCAACACTGAGCTCAGTGTTGGGCTGCAGTGGTGGGTGGGCCCCTGGCATCCCGCAGCAGCAGGGACAGGTGCTGGCCACCCTAACCATCTAGCGGAATGCCTGCAGGGTGCAAGGTCACGAAGCTCTGGGCTCAAACTCCAGCTGGACCCCACTGTGTGCCCCTGGGCTGTAGCCCACTGGCGCAGGGAGAGACCTCGAAGATGCAGGGAACTCTGGGGCTTCCCCCACATGGTAGAGGAGATTCAGAGGCCTCTGCAGAGTACACGGGAAGGCCAGCTCTGGCCCAGCACCCCACACACCCAGCCCAAACACTTCCTTCGCTCAGCGGGGTCAGGGCTGCATGCAAGATTTCACCGGCTCTGCAGCAAACTGCCGTCTCTGCAAACCACTGATGCCGCCCACTCCTGCCTCTCACAGGGAGCTGATGCGATTTGCCCAAGGTCCCTGGGCTGGCAGGAACAGATCAGGGTGTTCTGGCCCCCCCTACCCCCACCCCACCGCCATGGGTCTAGAAGATTAAAAGAGAACTTCCCCAGGAAGGCTGCTGAGACACACCCAGCCCCGTTTCTGAGATCACAGGCAAGGAGCCCAGAGGCAGGGACAGAGTGAGTAATGCTCCTTCGGGGACCCAAATGCCTCCTGCTCGGGGTACAAAGTGCTGCCCTATTATCCACCAAAGCAGAGAGGGCTGCTGCAGGGTGAGGATTCCGGAATGTTTGCAGGATGCATAGCAGAGCTGTGAGTCAGCCGAGGCGGGCCGGGAGGAGGCCATACACCAGGGCGGGCAGGTAGGGAGCCAGCGTGAGGTCAAACCCTCCATGCAGAAACAGGGTAAACAGTGGCCCAAGACCAGCCCTTGGGTGGTGTTCTCCATGGCCCAGCCCAGGTAACATCGAACTATTACCAAGAGGAGGAAACGCACTCGCCAGGAGGGAACACATTGGCCCTGGGTCCTCCAGGGACTCAGAGTCAAGACACTGGACTCCCAGCACAGTGCTCCCTCTCGCCCAAGTGCCACCTGGGCATGGCTGTCCCTGTATACAAATGGAACCTTATGCATTTGAAGAGTATTCTGTCTACCCCAGAAGGCTGGCTGCTCAGAGATGCTCTCATGATGGGATGATGTACGCAGGCGTGGAGCCCTGCCTCAAACTGGCTGTGTGACCTGGGGCAAGCCATTTATGGGTCTGAGCCTCAGTTTCCCCACCTGGAAAAGGGACACAAATTCCTACCACCCCAAGCACATGCACAGTTCCAATGAGGTAAGAATCAAAGCACCCACTGTGTGCCAGGCACTGGGTAGGGGCTTTGCACATGGCCTCTGTTGTCTGTGGCGCACCCTTTCCATGTTAGGGATGCAGAAACCGGCACATGGAGAGGCCAGCTTGCCATCAGCCACACCCTGAGGTTTAGGGTTAGGTTTAGGGTTAGGGTTTCTGCAAGGCCAGAGACAGCAGGTTCAAGCCCTCTGCAGTGCAGTGCCTCCAGAGGCTTCCAGAGGGCATGGGACCCTTAACCTGCCTGTGAGCCCCTCAGAGCCCAGGGAGGACACAGGGGGATACAGCAGCAGGGAGAGCAGGGCTGATCCGAAGGCTCCCTGGGGTGGGGAAGGATGACTGAGCCCGGATCCATTTTCCACATGGGTCCTGAGCACACTGCTCTTCACTCCAAGTTCTCGGTCAGGTGGGATCACGCTCTTCTTTCGTTCTCCAAGCAATGGCTCCCACTGCCATCTGAGCGGCACAGCCCACCCAGGGCCTCCTCAGACTCCCTGGGGATCAGGCTGAGACAGATGGGCAGGGGCCTGACTCCCTCCAAGCTGCCCTCCGCCAGCTGCCTCTGCTCCTGTTCTCAGGCCCAGCTTGCCCCCTGCCCCTCGCTGGGCACCCCAGGGTCATGGTGGGGGCAGGCGCTCCCAAAACCCTAGGCTCAGGACAACTTGCATTGAATAACGGTCTGCTGCTCCCAGGGCCCCTGTGCAGGGTGGCACTGTCTCCCTCCCTCCAGTGCCTCTGCCAGGCTCCCCAACCAAAACCACCAATTCCAAGTCTCAGTGGTACAGAGTGGTCCAGCGCCAACCTTTCACCAGCTGCCCAAAAATCCCAGGGGAGGTGGTCAGCCAGGCTTGAGGACAGCCACTCGTAGGCAGGGCACCTCCTGCTGCTCAGGGTCACAGTGTCCTGGTTGGGACCAGGCCACACCCCTTCCCTAGAGCTGAGTGCCCGCATGTGTACGATGGGGATGAGAAAACCTTCTCTTTATGGAAGAAAATCTACAGAGAGCCCTAAGCAGGAGGCTGGCACGGGTATAACATGTACCCAACAGCTGCTGCCACTTCCTTCCCTGGGTGAAAGCAGCTCAGCCCCCTCAGCCTGCACATGGCTTTGCCCACTGCACACATGGAACGTGAGGCTCAAGACAGACTGAAGGCACAGGGCGTGTGCATGCTGGAGCCTTACGCGGCATGCTGTGTGCTGTGCGCATGCCCAGGCATGTACGTGTGTAGGGGTGTGCAGAAGTATGCATATGTGCATGTTTGTACAGGTGTGTTGTACATGTGTGGGCAAATGTATGTGTGGCTCATGCCTGTAATCCCAGCACTTCGGGAGGCCGAGGCGGGCGGATCACCTGAGGTCAGGATTTCTAGACCAGCCTGACCAACATGGAGAAACCCCGTCTCTACTAAAAATACAAAATTAGCTGGGCATGGTGGCGCTGACTGTAATCTCAGCTACTTGGGAGGCTGAGGCAGGAGAATCGCTTGAACCCAGGAAGCGGAGGTTGCAGTGAGCTGAGATCGTGCCATTGCACTCCAGCCTGGGCAACAGGAGCAAAACTCGGTCTCAAAAACAAAAGAAGTTCTTTAAATTAGAACCACGTTGAAATATGTCACACTTACTGCTGCCATGATTATAGCAGTGGTCACTTTTGGGTGCCTTGTGAGTGCCCAGCCAGGCACTTGCCCAATGAGAGCCCCAGCTAGGATTGAATTCCAGTCTGCACCTGGCATGTCAGCAACCCAGCAGATGGGCGCGTGTGGCCGCCCAACCCAGGGTTCTGCAGCAAAGGACCCAAGCCCGGCTGCTGGACTCTGAGTCGCTCTTGTTGCCAGACTCTCGCACGTGACCGGTGTACCCAGCCTGTTTGCCACATAGCACTGGGGCCTTTCCGACCCGTTGGCAGGACCCTGGGAAAGCAACGGTGACGTAACCAGGGCCACTTCCTCGTCTCCTGCTCCTTGCTAAAGACAGAACCAGACCAAGACTGAGGTCTCCACGAGGGACCAATAGAGCCACCAAGTCCCTGCAGGGGAGCGGCCCCTGTGTGCTGCTGTGAGCGTGGGTATCCCCTTCTCACACCAGCCCCACCAGCCGGAGGGCGACGGCCCCACCATACAGGTGAGGAAACTGAGGCACACAGCAGACCCTCACCTGAGGTTACCCAGCTAATCTGCTACAGCCAGGATGCGAAGCCAGCTGTGGTTTCTATTCAGACATGCTAGTCCAAGGAGACCCCCACACCTCCCTGGCAAGACCCCCAGACCTTCCCTCTCTCCCCACCCTGCTTCTGGGCCAAGATCACATTCCCAGGGGCCTGAGTCTCTGATCCCACGAGAATGCGAGCCACAAGGATGGGACTTAATCCGTTCTGTCCCCGGCGGTGCCCAGCAGTGAGAAGGGTGCTTGGCGCATGGGAGGTGTTCAGAAAGCGCTGAATGAAGGGATGAGTGTGTGAGGGAGTGAAGGAATGAATGGGTTGGCTCAGACTCGGCCAGCCCATATTTTGCAGGTGGACCAGGTCTGCCACTCTTCCCATTCAGATCTCAGGCCTCCACAGCCGGTTTGCCCATAGTGCCCTACCTGCAGAGGTTCCCCAGAGTATCTGCCCCAAGAAGCACCCGAGCTGCCCTCTTCATGTGTGTTAAGTCCATCCCTATATACCCAGGGGACACTGAGAGGCCACCCAAATACTCACGTTCTGAGAGACAGGAGCCTTTGCCAAATGTATCAGTCGGGATCAAATGTGACCACAGGTAACGTTCCTGTCATGTAAAAGAAGTCCAGGAATAGGCAGTCCGAGGCGCCAAGAAGTCAGCAGGATCCAAGCCTCCTTCCAACTAATTCATGACCCCCAGAGCCTGGCTCTCAACCTCATAGTCTAAGATGGCTACAAGAGCTCCAGCCATCACATCCACATTCCAAGCTGCAAGGAATGTGGAGAGGAGAAAGACGGTATGCCTATTCCCTGGAAGGAGACTTCCTAGAAGACCCACTCTTCTCAGATCTCATTGGCCAGAACTGAGTCACACACTCAGTGGTAGATCATGACAGCAACAACCCCTAATTTATTCATACTCTCCCAGATGACTGACTCTGTCACTCCTCCCACCAGGAGGTGAAGTTTATTTCTCCTCCTGAGTCTGGACTTGGCCTGTGACTTGCTTTGTCCCTTTGGACAAAGCAAACAGGATACAATCAGAGGCTGGAAAAGCTTTTGTGCATGCAGGCTGCTGCCTCGATGCCGAGACCTCCCACCAGCACATGATCAAGGCCAGGCTGGTCTCCTGAGGATAAATGAGTACATGGGGAGAGCATCGCAATCCCAGTAAAGGGCCCCGACATGGGAGAGAGGCCATCCCCAACCACCCGGACTCAGCCAGGCCAGCCCGGATCAGAAATCTTGCTTAGCCAACTCACAGAACCAGGAGAAATAATGAACCCTTGCTGTTTTAAGTCACAACATTTTGAGGTGGTTTGTCACACAGCAAAAGCTAGCTGATACACTTCTCCAGCAACAGGGAGGCTAGGCAATGTAGTCTACACGCTGGACCACAGAGCTCCTATGCTGGATTTTTGAGTCTAAAAGGAAAGGAAGTGGGCTCATGCCTGTAATCCCAGCTACTGAAGAGTCTGAGTTCAAAGGGTCACTTGAGGCCAAGAGTTTTAGACCAACCTGGGCCACAGAGCAAGACTTTGTCTCCACCAAAAAGAAAATTGTTTTAATTAGTCGGATGTGGTGGCTCATGCCTGTAGTCCCACCTACTCAGGCAGCTGAGGCAGGAGGATCACTGGAGCCCAGGAGTTTGGGGTTTCCCAGGCTGGAATGCAGTGACAATATCATTGCTTAATGCTGCCACTGCACTCCAGCCTGGGTGACAGAGCGAGACCTGTCTCCAAAAAAAATAAATAATGGGTTAGGCCAGATGTACTGAGTCACGTCTGTAGTCCCAGGGCTTTGGGAGGCCAAGGTGGGCAGATCACTTGAACCCAGGAGTTCGATACCAGCCTGGGCTACATGGCAAAACCCAATCCCTACAAAAAATACCAAAAATTAGCCAGAGGTGGCGGCATGTGCCTAGACTATAGCTGTAGTCCCAGCTGCTTGGGAGGCTGAGGTGGGAGTATCACTTGAGCCACGGAGGTTGAGGCTGCAGTGAGCCATGATTGCACCACTGCACTCCAGCCTGGGCAACAGAGCCCGACCCTGTCCCAAAAATGAATAAATAAATGGAATGAGAGAGTGAACATAGAACCCAAGCTTAGGAGTCCCCACCACACCCAGATCCTGCTCCGCCTTGCTCCCAGGAGTGCATTAGAGAGGCACGGGAGTCGTCCCCTGAGAGGCATGGAGTCGTCCCAAGAGGCACAGGAGTCGTCCCCTGAGAGGCACGGAGTCATCCCCTTGCTACAAATTTCTGTTCTTATACCACCGTGATGTGAGGCCATTTCAGGAAGGGGCTCTAAACCACCCACGCTGAAGCCTCACCACCAGCTCTCTGTGGGTGACCAGTCACACAGTAGCTCTTCCCCGGGTGCTCCATGGTCTCCCCACAAGGCACCCTCCATCCTGGACTCACTGTTGCCCCAGGTCCTGCACTCAGCTGTCCCCAGTGGCCTGAGCCGGATACCCTTCATGCCCCGCACACCCACCACCTGCGTCCAGCCACTCGGGCAGCACGGGGCAGCCACGCCGGCGATGCTCAATAACCAGCTCCTGGAGTAACGCCCAGAGGGACAGAGACAGAGGCCCTTCTCTCTGCCCTTCCCCAGAGCCTAGCTCAGGGCTGAGCACAGCGTGGGTGCAAAGAACAGGGAAACTCCATGGAATGAGTTCCTGAAGTTTCTAAGGACACTCCCTGTGCAGCTCAGGAGGATGACACTGCACCGTCCTGATGACAGCCACAGTGCCTCCCTCCCGTCCTAACCACCCCACATGGCTCAGGAGGGGACGCTGCACTCTCCCTGATGACCATCACAGTGTGTCCCTCCCGTTCTGACCACCCCACATGGCTCAGGAGGGGACGCTGCACTCTCCCGAGGACCACCCCAGTCTCCAGCTTCTGTCCTAACCACTCCACGGGGCTCAGGAGGGGACGCTGCACTCTCCCTGATGACCATCACAGTGTGCCCCTCCCGTCCTGACCACCCCACGCGGCTCAGGAGGGGACGCTGCACTCTCCCTGATGACCACCCCAGTCTCCCTCCCGTCCTGACCACCCCACACGGCTCAGGAGGGGACGCTGCACTCTCCCTGATGACCACCCCAGTCTCCCTCCCGTCCTGACCACCCCACGCGGCTCAGGAGGGGACGCTGCACTCTCCCTGATGACCACCCCAGTCTCCCTCCCGTCCTGACCACCCCACGCGGCTCAGGAGGGGACGCTGCACTCTCCCTGATGACCACCCCAGTCTCCCTCCCGTCCTGACCACCCCACACGGCTCAGGAGGGGACGCTGCACTCTCCCTGATGACCATCACAGTGTGCCCCTCCCGTTCTGACCACCCCACGCGGCTCAGGAGGGGACGCTGCACTCTCCCTGATGACCACCCCAGTCTCCCTCCCATCCTGACCACCCCACACAGCTCAGGAGGGGACACCGCACTCTCCCTGATGACCACCCCAGTCTCCCTCCCGTCATGACCACCCCACACGGCTCAGGAGGGGACGCTGCACTCTCCCTGATGACCATCACAGTGTGCCCCTCCCATTCTGACCACCCCACGCAGCTCAGGAGGGGACGCTGCACTCTCCCTGATGACCACCCCAGTCTCCCTCCCATCCTGACCACCCCACGCAGCTCAGGAGGGGACACTGCACTCTCCCTGATGACCACCCCAGTGTGTCCCTCCCGTCCTGACCACCCCATGCGGCTCAGGAGGGGACACCGCACTCTCCCTGATGACCATCACAGTGTGTCCCTCCCGTCCTGACCACCCCACGGGGCTCAGGAGGGGACACTGCACTCTCCCTGATGACCATCACAGTGTGTCCCTCCCGTCCTGACCACCCCACATGGCTCAGGAGGGGACGCTGCACTCTCCCTGATGACCACCCCAGTCTCCCTCCCGTCCTGACCACCCCACATGGCTCAGGAGGGGACGCTGCACTCTCCCTGATGACCACCCCAGTCTCCCTCCCGTCCTGACCACCCCACACGGCTCAGGAGGGGACGCTGCACTCTCCCTGATGACCATCACAGTGTGTCCCTCCCGTCCTGACCACCCCACGGGGCTCAGGAGGGGACACTGCACTCTCCCTGATGACCATCACAGTGTGTCCCTCCCGTTCTGACCACCCCACATGGCTCAGGAGGGGACGCTGCACTCTCCCTGATGACCACCCCAGTCTCCCTCCCGTCCTGACCACCCCACGCGGCTCAGGAGGGGACGCTGCACTCTCCCTGATGACCACCCCAGTCTCCCTCCCGTCCTGACCACCCCACACAGCTCAGGAGGGGACGCTGCACTCTCCCTGATGACCATCACAGTGTGTCCCTCCCGTCCTGACCACCCCACACGGCTCAGGAGGGGACACTGCACTCTCCCTGATGACCATCACAGTGTGTCCCTCCCGTCCTGACCACCCCACACGGCTCGGGAGGGGATACCACACTCTCCCTGATGACCACCCCAGTCTCCCTCCCGTCCTGACCACCCCACACAGCTCAGGAGGGGACGCTGCACTCTCCCTGATGACCATCACAGTGTGTCCCTCCCGTCCTGACTACCCCACGGGGCTCAGGAGGGGATACCGCACTCTCCCTGATGACCATCACAGTGTGTCCCTCCTGTTCTGACCACCCCACACGGCTCGGGAGGGGATACCACACTCTCCCTGATGACCACCCCAGTCTCCCTCCCGTCCTGACCACCCCATGCAGCTCAGGAGGGGACGCTGCACTCTCCCTGATGACCATCACAGTGTGTCCCTCCCGTCCTGACCACCCCACACGGCTCGGGAGGGGATACCACACTCTCCCTGATGACCACCCCAGTCTCCCTCCCGTCCTGACCACCCCATGAAGCTCAGGAGGGGACGCTGCACTCTCCCTGATGACCATCACAGTGTGTCCCTCCCGTCCTGACCACCCCACACGGCTCGGGAGGGGATACCACACTCTCCCTGATGACCACCCCAGTCTCCCTCCCGTCCTAACCACCCCACGCAGCTCAGGAGGGGACGCTGCACTCTCCCTGATGACCATCCCAGTCTCCCTCCCGTCCTGACCACCCCACACGGCTCAGGAGGGGACGCTGCACTCTCCCTGATGACCACCCCAGTCTCCCTCCCGTCCTGACCACCCCACACAGCTCAGGAGGGGACGCTGCACTCTCCCTGATGACCACCCCAGTCTCCCTCCCGTCCTAACCACCCCACGCAGCTCAGGAGGGGACGCTGCACTCTCCCTGATGACCATCCCAGGCTCCCTCCCGTCCTGACCACCCCACACGGCTCAGGAGGGGACACTGCACTCTCCCTGATGACCACCCCAGTCTCCCTCCCGTCCTGACCACCCCACACAGCTCAGGAGGGGACGCTGCACTCTCCCTGATGACCATCACAGTGTGTCCCTCCCGTCCTGACCACCCCACGGGGCTCAGGAGGGGACGCCGCAGGGTCCTGAGGATCACCATGGGCTCTTCCTTCCAGCCTCGTCTCTCTGGGCTCCAAAACGCTTTCACATTCTCTCTCTCAGCTTTCAAAGTAATAATGCCTAGGGCTACACCAGGAGACACTGCTCAGCTTTACAGAGGAAAACCCCATCCTCAGGATCAACAATAAACAGCTGCTCGTTCCAAAAGACAAGGCCGTATTTGATCATTCTGATTCATCCCCACCTGACACAGCCGCCCTTGGGGACAGGGGAGCAGAGAGAACATCCTGGAAAGGCCCCAGGTGGCTTCCATGTGACGAGGAAGCTGGCTGTGGTCCCTGAGGAAGCCCAGCTTCTCCTTGGTAAAGTGAGGGACACATTGGGGTTTGCCCCACGGGCCGGGTGCCCTGGACAGCCTGGGCCTGGCAATAACTCGCCCTGAGCTACCTCAGTTTAGCTGGCTGTGAAATGGATCTGGGAAGACCAGATCAGGGGTCCCAGGCAGGGTCGGGGGTCGGGGTGGGGTATGCTCCAGTCACCGCCGGAGGGGGCCGGCCAAGTAACGCCAGGACCTCTGGAAATGGAGATGAATTCATGACATCTCCTGTAGCGCAGGTTGTACGGTGGCCCTCAGAAAGACTGTCCAAGTCCTAACCAAATGTGGCCCTATTTGGAAAAAGGCCACTGCAGATGCAGTTAAAGACCTTGAGATGAGATCATCCTGAAGGAGCCTAAATCCAGTGCCAGCCTCCTCCCAAGGGCTCAGCAGACAGGCACAGGGAGAAGAGGCAGGGCCACGTGAAAGCGAGGTGGGGGTGGGAACGGCGCAGCCACGAGCCACGGGGCACCTGGCAGCACCAGGGCAGGAAGAGGCTGGGGGCCCTCCCTGGAGCTGTCAGAGGGAGCACAGCCCTGCCTGCATCTAGATATCGGGCCTCAGCCCCAGCACTGGGAGAGAAGAAGACATTTCCATGGTTTTCAGCCCCACCACTTCGTGATCTTTTCTTACGGCAGCCACGGGAAACCTCCCAATTTACACAGCCAGCTGGTTTCTTTCATTAGTACTGAAGGAGCCAGAACACACATCGCAGCCACCTTTGCCCTGGGAGTCCCAGCCAGCAAGGCCCAGACTCCAGATCACAGCCCTGCGCTGGAACCCAACGAGGAAACAGCCCCTCATGTGACGTCGGGGAGGTGAAGCCCCGTCCCATGATGCAGGCTGCTTTCTCTGGGGAGTGGAGAGTGGCAGCGCCTCCTTCGAGGGGCAGCTGTGATTTTCTCTCCTAAGCAAAGTCTGGTGCAGGCAGAAGGAAATCATAATCCATACGTCTCAGCACCAGGAGCTCTTGGTAGAGGCCACATGGCCAGGTAGAGGGACTTCTGGAAGAGCGACCATAGGTTCCCGAGGAGCTGGGGGTCAGGTGTCAAAGGTGCAGGTTTTGCTGAGCTCACAAAGGGGCTGAGGGGCAGGGGCCCAGTGACCACCTGGCCTCAGGCCCCAGGAGGCCCCTGTATCTGGCTCAGCATCACCAAGGGCAGCTCCCAAGAGATCACCAAGAGCCTAGAGGCCACCCCCATGTGAACGATGGGGCCCTGGGTCCCCACAAATGCCTTTGTAAGCTGCAAAGTATCTTCCAGGTTACATGGTGGGGGTGTGAACAGGAATGAGTTCCTATCTCCCAAGAGTGACAGAGTGTGAGTTCCCGACCCACGCCCCTCCCCAGGAATGGCCAGGGAACAGAAGCCAGTGCTGGTGCTGGACCCTGAAGGTCCAGCAGTGGCCTGCGGCACCCCTGGGGCTGCACCCGCCTGCCCGGAGAGGAGTGGCTTGGCCCTCCCCCAGGGGAGGTGGCCGTCACATGGCAGAGGTGCCAAGCTGGTGAAAGGCCACCCTCCCTCTTCTGGCACTGCCGTCCACTGCAAATGCCCGGCTGGAGTCGGTGCCAGCAGCCTGCGGGGCTGTCATGTGCCCAAGCTGCTGGCAGCTGCTGGTCAAGGGGCCTTGCCCTCCCTCCCGCTGGACACACCTTTGATTCAGAGGAATGCGTGTGTGTGCTTTTTATTCCCTGAAGGGGAAAAAGCCCTCTCTCGGCAGAATTCTTCCCGGGACCCCGACTGCTGACCGCTGGCAAGGGGTCCTGGGAAGGTCAGGCCTCTGCAGGGACCCCCGCCCTGCCTTCCCACCACCCTCCCTGACACCGCAGATGCACTCCGTGGCCTTCTGGTGCTTGGGAAGGATTAGAGGGCCGTGGCTCTAAATCCCACCTCCGAGATTAGAAATCATGGAAGCCAGCCCTGCCTCTGAGCAGCTGACCTTGGGGCAGTCCCTCCATCTCCCTGACCCACAGTTTGCTCACCCACATACTAGGGATATTCCAGAGGGCTCGTCAGAGGACTAGACACAACGAAAACACGCTCCTTATCGGCTCCACAGGGCACTCAGAGGGTTTCACCTTCGGGGGGCTATGAATGATGACGCCAGGGGGACAGGCATCCACCGGGGCTTTGGGGCAGCCTGGGGTGTTTGGCAGGCTGTGATTAAACAAGATAACGTACATTAATAAGATAACATCCCTGGCTCAGGTCCCCTAACGAATGCTCCGCAAACACCCATTCCCTCCCAACCCAGCCTACATGCTCGTGGTCCTGTCACCAGCCGCTCCAAGCTTTGGTCACTGTAGGACAGAGCTGGTCACCTGGAGCTGAAACTTCCTAGGCCAGGCTGGTCACAGAGCCACTGCCCTGCAGGGGGTTGGTTTCATTCATAATAAAGCCTATTTTAAGGCTGAGGGTGAGACAAGTCTTTTTGTTTCCAGCATTTTCTCTCCTAAGCAAAGTCTGGTGCAAGCAGAAGGAAATAATCCGTCCATCTCAGCACCAGGCTTGATAGAAGCCACGTGGACAAGTAGAGGGACTTCTGGAAGAGTGGCCAGAGGTTCCCGAGGAGCTGGAGGTCACACGTCAAAGGTGCAGGTTTTGCTGGGCTCACAAAGGGACCAAGAGGCAGGGGCCCAGTGACCACCCGGCCTCAGGCCCCAGAAGCCCCCTGTTTCGGGCTCAGCATCACGAAGGGCAGCTCCCAAGAAATCACCAAGAGCCTAGAAGCCACCCCCATGTGAACAATGTGGCCCTGGGTCCCCACAAAAGAGGGTAGCAGAGCTGGACATGAAGCCGGCACCTGGCATGGGTCCTTCTCCTTCCTGTGTGAGGCCTGGGCTCTCCCCCTCGGAAAGGCAGGAGCACGGAAAGCATCCCCCATGACACCCCTGACCCCTACACCCGGGGCCAGCTTGTCTTTTTGCTCCACACACCAGGGCCATCCTCATGCAGACAGGGACAACGTCCTCACCCCTCGGCCCCCGCAATATTCAAAACCCATCACAGCACTTCCAAGTAAGGGCCAGGTCACAGGTTCTCTGACCTTCTGGAAGTGCCATCGCATAGCCTGTTTCCTCCGGTGAGAAAACCAGGCTCAGAGAGGTTAGGTAACTTGCTCAGGTCACACAGCTGCTGGGGCTGGGCTAGAGCCCAGGTCTGTGTGGCTCCGCCACCCGTGCTCTGGGCCGAGCTATAAAACTGCACACCCCTCAGCCACCCCCACACACACTGGTTGGTCTATCCCTCAGCTACAGTGCTCAGAGCTGCCTCTGGCCCCAGAACGCACGGAGGTGGAAGGAGACCAGGAGAAAATGAGACACAGAAAGGAAATAACGCGTGGTGAATGCGGCGCCAGAACCCAGAGACGGGCACAGGGGAGGCTTCCTGATGAGGGGTATCAAGGCAGGCCTGGCCAGGTGGGGACGAGGGGACAGCAGAGGGAACAGCGGTGGACAAGCACAGAAAGAGACAGCGCTGCCAGGGAGCCGCAGGACGTTCTTAGGGCCGCCCTGAGCACAGGCTCGGGAAAGGAGGGGCCAGCCTTCTCGGGGTGTTCTAGGATCACACCAGAGGCTGGGACTTTGCTCTTAGATTGCATCCTGAAGAGCCACAGACAGTTCTAAGCCCAGGGTGAGTGACAACACTGACCATTTGGAGGTGCCCCAGGAGGAGAGGAGACATAAAGGGAGATGGCACCGCGCTGAGGTGCAGCAGAACAGGTGGCCTGCGAGGTCTGAGACGGGACTGGGCGGTGACATGAGCCAGAGGGGGTGAGACCCGGAAGCCACACACCAAAGGCACGCTGGGATTTAGCGCCTTGCCATCGCCTTGGATTCTGCAAGAGAACGACATTTCTGGAAGCTCTGGTAGAAAATCAGATAAGTGCAAGATGAGCATCTACTCCTGAGTGTGGTCACCCCATCTCCCCGCCCCTCACCTCCCCACCCCCACCTTCCGGCCCCCCACCCCCCTGTCCCCACCTCCCCACCCCCCACCAACCTGCCCAACCCTGCCGTCCAAGTAGCCGCCTGAGGACTCCTAACCCGACCAAAAGCTGCACTTCAGCAGGAACCTTCTGTAGGCAGAGAACGTTGAAAACATGGGTCTTACACTGAAGGCAGGACAGTGACCTGGCCAGGCCTGGGACTTTGGATCTTGGCTCACTGCAACCTCTACCTCCCGGGTTCAAGCGATTCTCCTGCCTCAGCCTCTCGAGTAGCTGGGATTACAGGCGCACCACCATACCTGGCTAATTTTTTGTAATTTTGGTACAGCCAGGGTTTCACCGTGTTAGCCAGGATGGTCTCGATCTCCAGACTTTGTGATCCACCTGCCTCAGCCTCCCAAAATGCTGGGATGACAGGCGTGAGCCACCGCACCCGGCCTTATTGCTATTTTATTCTGGGGGAAACACGCCGGATAGGGATGTCAGAATCTAATCATTTGTGCCCTTTTAGGGCAGATTTCCACAGTCTCGAGAAGACATCATGGTGGAGGGTCCACGGGCAGACTGAACTGCCAGAAGGATAATGAAGGGTTCACACCAGAGCCCAAGGGAGCCAGGGAGGCCTGCACAAGGGCCCAAGCCCTGGCATCAGGGGAATTCGCCCCACCCGCTGGGGAAGGCGGCCCACCCAGCCATGGCCTAATGGCCAGGCGGAACCAGCATGCTGGGCTGAGCTATCTGGGGCCAGAATTTGGAATGCCACACGTAGCAAACAGTTAATGATCAACTGGTCACCCCTACCCAAAAGACCTAAAACTAATAGGGCTATAAAATGTGTAAAATACCTGCCCCCGACCAGATCAGACAAGACAGCTTAGGGCAACGAACGTTTCTCTGTCTCCCGCTTCGGTAACCTTGTGCTGGGAGGCAGGCCGTGGGGCCGCTCCTGTGGGAAAATTTTCCCGGAGCAAGCCATTTGGCCGGAAAGATTTCCCATGCTCTCCTCGGCACCCCATCCCTGGCCACGACCCCTCTCCCCTTGCAGCCACCACCGAAGGGACACAGTTGCCCATTTTGGGAAGAAGGCTGGAGTGTTTTGAATGGGGCATGGATTTGCCCCGAGAGGGGGAAGAGGGTGCCAGGGAGTGGATACCCCATCCACACACAGGCTTCACTCTCCTGGCCCGACATGGAGCGCCTTCTGCCAGAGCTGCTGACTCCTGCCAATTTATATGCTAATTCCAGAAATGAGTCTTCCTACATTAAATAAAAGCTGAGGAATGTTCCAAAGGTATGAACGGATTGTACCTTGAGCAGACAGAGGAGAGCCGTGTGGGCCCTGCCCACAGGAGTCTCGAGCGTGTGAACTCGTGTGCAGTGCACACTCTTGCCTAATTTTAGATGCACGTGCTCCTTCAGCTGACTTGCCAAAATAAAACTGCTTCGGCGTCCAAAGCCTCCCCATGCCCATCTTGACCTTGCAGTCCCCTTTCGGAGTAAGCTTTTGAGAAAGCAGAGACTGCAAAACAGAATTGGAAAGAAGCCACACTGAGGTCACACCCCCAAGTGATACACTGACCCTGAGTGTGTCGGCATCATCAGAGCATCACCTCCGCAACCCAGTGCCTGAGCCCCCTGCCTCGTCCACAGCCCCTCCATGTTCCCCACCCACCCCTGCAGACACGAGTTTTCCTTCTGCTCTTCCCACTTCAACAAGTCCTTCCTTCTTTGCACATTCTGTTCCTCCCACTGGGATGGTGCTTCTCTGCTCCCTACCAGGTCACCCTGGCTCATCCAATTCATCTCAACTCACTTGCCAGGGAAGCCCACCCTGAGCATCAGGGGAGTGGGGCCTGGATATGCACTTAGTGAGTGCTGTACCCTCCTTCCTGGTGGTCTTTATAATTCTAGTGGAATTATTTTCATAATCATTTGTTCAGAGCTTCCCAGCTTCCTGAGAGCAGGAACTAGGGTCCCTCTGTATCCCCAGTGCCAAGAATGCTTGTCATAGACTACAAAGAGGGAAGTAGAGAGTTTGGATAGATATTTGGTAGATGATGGATGGATGGATGGAAATGGGTGTTTGGATGGATGGATGTTTCAATGGATGGATGGATGGATGGATGGAAATGGATGTTTGGATGTTTCGATGGATGGATGCATGGATGGAAATGGGTGTTTGGATGGATGGATGGATAGATGAATGAATGGATAGAAATGGATGTTGGGATGGATGGATGTTTCAATGGATGAATGTTTCGATGGATGGATGGAGGTGTGGATAGATATGTGGATGGATGGATATTTCAATAGATGATAGACGGATGGACAGATGGATGCTTGGATGGATGGATGGATGGATGGATGGATGTGTGGATGGATAGATGAATGGTGGATGAACAGATGGATGGATGTTTGGATGGATGGATAAATGATAGATGATGGACAGATGGATGGACAGATGTTTGGATATTTGGAGGGAGGGAGGGAGGGAGGGAGGGAGGGATGGAGGGATGGATAGATGGATGGATAGATGGATAGATGGAGAAAATTGGTCATCCCCCAGAAGGACAACTGTCTTGGTAGAATAATTTATATTTCCTTTCTCTCCCTAGAACTCTACAAAGATCTCAGTCAGGGACATCCACTGGCCGGGTCCCCACTCCTAGCCTCAGAGACAGAGAACCCCTCCAGGCCAACCTCTTCAACCCATGTTTTTCAGCACTGTGCATTGCTCACACAGTTGCCACCTAGAACACCTGCACTTCCAGAAGCCCTCTCTCCCAAGGACCCCGACCTCTTCCCCCACGCAGATGCTGGGGCACTGCATCTACCACTCTGTCTTCCATGCCAGGACACGCTGACCTCAGCCTCACAGGCATGAGCTCCAGGCCAGGGTCGGCCACTTCTCAGCTGATAACCCTGACGCCACAGACTCTCCTCTCTGAGCCTTGGTTTCCTCATCTGTACAAAGGACCTCATGAGGGGAAATGGGAAGGATTAAATTGGATAACGTGTTTCGGATGCCACTGCAGTGCCTGATACACGAGGTGCTTAACAAAGTAACATGAGGACTGATGTACTGATTGATTTATCAACTGATGGATTTGAGATTCTGCAGAAGTGACTGTTCTTCAAGGCAGCCAGGTAGGAGATGCCTTTAAACATGGTAGAGCCCGGCAGACGGTGCGGCCCTGCCTGGATCTGGGTCATCAAAACCTCAGCTATCTCCCACCTCGGAATTAACAAGAAAATGGCCATGTCTCCCAGCCCTTGATCTAAAGAGTTTTTAGCACCTGATTAAAGTGATTGGTTGTCTCTCATGTAGACTCAAAAGCACCTGGAGCCACCCCTGCAGATCCTCAGTTCTCCACTGCCCAACTCAAAGGCCACGGACATCCCAGCCATCAGGGCTCAGGACAACCTTAACAGAGTGCACTGGATCTCATCCTTCCTCCACTCAAACCCCCAGGAGCTCCTCTGCTCCACACGAGGCCCCTTCGGGGAACCTCAAGGAGCTGAGCATGCCCCACCTCAGGGCCTTGGCACGTGCTGCTCTGCCCCGAGGTGTCCACTGGGCTCCCTGCCTCCCTTTCCTCGGGTGTGTGTCCCTTCATCAGGAAGGCCTGCCCTGGCCCAGCTGAAATCTCCATTGGAGCCCACCACTGCTCTGTCTGCTTCTCTTGGCCACCCAACTAGAAGAGCCCACCAAGGCAGGCACTGCCGTATCCCCAGCCCCTGGCACCCAGCAGCATTCAATAAATGGTGATTGAGTGGATGAATGAATGAATGAAGTATCTGCTCATTCATACTACTACTACTAATGACAGGAGCTGTCTCTGCACAGATGCTGGGATTTAAAGACATAGTTCACATTTTCAGTAATCAACAAATGTGTAATTAACCAATAAACAAGTTAAGTGATCAATAAATGCATGATCATAGACTGTGGTGTGGCTCCCAAAGGGGCAGGGGCAGGTGCTTGGATGGGCACCAGGCAGCTCTTCCACCAGGGAGTGGGTCTGGGACCTGAAAGCCATGTGAGAATGAGAAAAGCATATCGGCAGAACAAATGTGTACAAGTCTTCTGTAGCTGCTGTAACAAACCATCCCAAACTGGGTGGCTCGGAACAACAGAGACTTATTTTCTCAGTTCTGGGGACCAGCAGCCCAAGACCCAGGTGTCAGCAGGGCCTCCCTCCCTCTGAAAGTGCTAGGGAAGGGTCCTTCCTGACTCTTCCGGCTCCCGGGGACTCCAGGCACCCCTTGGCTGTGGCCTCATCACTCCAGGCTCTGCCTCCATCTTCATGCATCTTCCTCCTTCTCTCCGTGTCTTCACCTCTTCTCTCTGAGACACCCGGCATTGGATTTTGAGCCCACACAGATAATCCAGGATGTCCTCATCCCTTACCTTAGTCTCATCTGCAAAGACCCTGCTTTCCAAAAAGGCCACACTCACAGGTTCTGAGTTAGAATTTGGACATATCTTAAGGGGGTCATCATTTAGCCAAGTCCAAATATCCTGGACAAAGGCCCTGAGGCTGGGAGGTATGGTGCTGACCAGTGGCATGGCAGGGGTGGCAGGCCCACAGGAGCCTGGACAGTAGGCAAGGGCTCATGCATGCAGGGCTGGGGGCCAGGGCGAAGGACCGGTGGATGGCCACGGCTGAGTTTCACAATGG
The DNA here is from genome assembly GCA_031835075.1 of Saguinus oedipus. Classification (NCBI taxonomy): domain Eukaryota; kingdom Metazoa; phylum Chordata; class Mammalia; order Primates; family Cebidae; genus Saguinus; species Saguinus oedipus. Next base: position 48,921,396 of record CM063178.1, read on the forward strand.
GGAAGAACGTGACCCAACAATGCTGTGGGGGCAAAGACAGATCAGAAAAGGCAGTGGTGGAAACAGGTGGACCATCAGGGACTGCTGCAGTCCTCCAGGTGTGTTGGTGGGTAGGGCTCAGGCAGAGGAGAGGGAATGAGGAGGGGTAGACCAAAAAAACAGGCTTGGAGGTTCAAACAGACTTTGCTGATGGCTGCAATGGGGTGGGGTGGGATGGAAGCATCAACAGTGAGCCCAGGACATGGGCATGAGCAGATGGGTGGCACAGGGCTTCTCCCAAGATGGGGGAAGAGGGTGTGACCAGCTGTGATCCTCTTGACAACCCTGAGTGTGGGGCCAGAGTAGCCCCATCTCACAGAGCTAAGAAGACGCTGAATTGTCTGAAGCAGCATTCAGGTGGGGCTGTGCTAGCGTTCACTGTGGTATCCCAGGGAGCACAGTAGTTAGCGAACCCTGGTGCTAAGCAAACCCCACTGCTCAACAAATCCCAGTGTTCAGCAAACCCAGGTGCTTAGAAAACCTGCGTTCAGCAAATCCTGGTGCTCAGCAAACCCTGGTACTTAGCAAACCCCAGTGCTCAGCAAATCCTGGTGCTCAGCAAACCCTCACAGCATAGTCCCTGGGTGGCAGAGACTTCCTCAGTGCTTCTGGCAAGAATACTGCATGCCAAGCCCTGGGATTTGCACCGTGAGAGACCCAGGGACCTGCCTCAGGTGAGCTCGCAGTGCAGCAGCCGCTGGTCCTCTCCTAGCAGTGCAGCCTGGGCCATTCCTGCCATGCCAGATTTCAGCCTCCCCAACACCAGGGAGCCTGATGCCAAGGTCTCCACAGGCCCTTCCCACTTTAAACTTCTCCAACTCCCAAAAAGAAATCAGGGACTTTCCAATTTAGAAAATACCCTCACTGGATGGCCCCACCCATCTGGCCATTAGCTCCTCGAGCAGGCCAGGTGCTCCCTGGGCTGCCTACCCTCCGCAGGTATCAGCCCCAGCATCACCTCTCAGATACAGAGCAGAAACAGCACTGCCCACTGCCCTTCTTCTCTGTTTGGACCAGTTCTCCCTCTTACCTCCCCACATCCTGTTGCAACTGTTCATGCTCAGGGACCCTCCTCTCCCCAGAAGCTGTGGCCTCTGAAAACCCCAGACACTGCCACTGGCTGTCCCCGCTGCCTGTCTGTGGCTGGGTCCCCCACACAGCCAGATACGGATGCTATCCCCTGCCCTGACCATCAGCAGGTGAGGGCTGGGCCCTGGGAGCCTGGCCTCTGTGTAGCCCTGAGTGGGAAGATGGAGGGAGGCCTGCCCCACTGGAGCAGTTCACCAAGGACAGGAGGCTGGAACAAACTCCCTCCACCCCCACCCACAGGCTCAGAGAATCACCCAGAGGCACCTTCCCACAGCGCCTCACTGCGTGGCCGGGCCCGGGAGCCAGGGCCAGTGGGCCTCAGGGGACCTGGACAGTTTGGTTTTGCTTCGTGGATCTGGATAAACGGGAAGTATAAACGGCTGCACTGGACGCACCCAGCTGGGCAAACTGGAAGTGCTTTAAAGAGCTGGGAGCAGGACCAGGCGGCCGGTTCACACGGCCACGGCCAAGCTCGGCCCATCACTCAGGCCACCTGCCGGAGGCCCGTGCACCACCTCGCTGCCGCCCCTCCCCACCGCCGGCGATCAGGGACCCTGCACTGGACGTACCCAGCTGGGCAAACTGGAAGTGCTTTAAAGAGCTGGGAGCAGGACCAGGCGGCCGGTTCACACGGCCACGGCCAAGCTCGGCCCATCACTCAGGCCACCTGCCGGAGGCCTGTGCACCACCTCGCTGCCGCCCCTCCCCACCGCTGGCGGTCAGGGACCCTGCCTGCAGAGCCGTTCGGCAGCAGGGAGCGCAGGCCTCCCCCTCTAGGAGATATTAATCAAACACATCCTGATAGTGATCAATGGAGGGCCCCTGGCAGCGCTGGGCTGGCCAGCCTCCAGGCTCACCGTCCAGAGGCAGGAACACCGAGGATGGCAAATGTGATCTTTGGCAAGGGCCAGGACATTGTCTCACTGCTGTGGGAAAATGCTTAATGCGCAAACATTTCCTTAAAACGAGCTTACAAGGAAACGTCCAAGATGGCCTTATTAAAGATAATCAGCCTGGTCGAACGGGACAAAAATTGATTAAGTCCCTTCCGAACTGCAAGAGCAAGCTACGTGGCCCAGTGAAGCATCACTGAACCAAGGCAGGTGGCGGCGGGGAGAGACTCCGAGGCTCTCCTTCGGGTTTCTCCACTTGCAGAAGCTTCCCAGTCGGCTGGGTGTGGAAGCCCAGACCCTCACCCCACCCCAAGTGCAGGGTAGGCGCTGAGCCCCAGGCTGGCAGAGCTGGGGAGTAGGCTGCAGGCATGGGGGGCTCCGGGGCTGCACACAGGAATGTCGGGGCCTGGCTTAATTTCTAAACCTGCCATATGGCCCTGCGTCCTGGGACCCAGGCTGGTGGCCAAGGAGGAGCCTTGGGGCTCGGTCCACAGCCCTCCAGGCCGGCTGCACAAAGCCATTTTTCAAAGGTGTTTCCAACAGTCTCTCGAAGGAACTACGCTTTGAGAAGCTGGCTTGGGCCCGAGCCAGGCAGGGATGTCTGGGGGCTGTTGGCAAACGCGCCGGCTGTCCCCAGATCAAAAGTGCCTTTCTTGGTTGCTCACTGCCTCTCTGTGCCAGGTGAATGAGCTGCGGGGCCACCCGGAGCCGGGCAAGGCCAGAGTTGTCTTACCCAGGCTCCAAGATGTGGGTGGGGGCTGACCACAGGTGTGCCCCACCAATCCATGGAAACCCCAACTCACAGGGCAATGGCTCCCGTTACAAAAGACCCATGGCGGGGCCCCTTCAAATCCAAGCTCCCCAAGGACACGGCACTGTTTGTTCAGGGATCATTCGCCATGTGACAGAGAGACGCCCAGACCAAGGAAGTGTAAGGCCAGAGGGCTCACAGGCCCTGCCAGCTGACGTGGCCTCGGTCTAGACAGAGAGACGGGCAGAGTGGGCCCAAGGGGAGGGGTCCATGAAACTGGCCCAATCTTCATTCACCCACCACAGGACCCTCCCTTCTGGGCAGAGGCGGGTTCTTTTGACCCAGCAGGCGGGCGTTGGCAGCCCCACTGTCACAGGAGCCCCTGGCATCTTCTCCTGCAGACAAACTGGTGGTAAGTGCTTGCGTGTAGACACTGCGTGACCCGATGTCCCATCGGCCAGCATCCAAGAGAAACGCTCTGGGATGTCACTTACGCAGAGAGCCCCGCACGGACACTCTGGTTTCACCCGTGCTGCCAGGCTGGGAAAACCTTGGAGATGTGGCTGGCAACCGTCACAGCTGCCAGGTTCATCCTGCCGGCACTCAGTCCCCCTGTCCACCGATAATGCCAACAAAACCCACGGTGGAGCCAGAGTCTCGAGGGAGAGAAGAAAGATCTGCAAGGGTGTCTCCAAGTGGCCTTGCCCGGCCCTCTCCAGGTGCTGGAGCCCTGGAGCCGACTTGCACAGAGGCTGAGCTGCATCAAAGCTGGCCCCATGCCAGGCACCTGGGAGGGCTTTGTACCCATCTCCCACCCGTCCTCGCCTTAAGCCAACAGGGCAGGGACTGGGGCTATTTCCGTTCTGCAGATGAGGCACCCAAGGAACAAGGAGTCTGTGCAGCCAGCGGGTGGGGCCGGCGCTGGGGCTTCCCCGGAACCTTTCTGAGGACACCATTCCTGGCCTCGTGCAAACCAGCTCCATCGTCTCCATTTGCTTCAGATAATCAGCAACTGATGCTGGTGCAGTGCAGAGAAATAATGGGCCCATTTTACCGATGCAGAAACTAAAGTTCAGGCAGGTCCAGTCATCTGCCCAGCACCAAAAAGCTGCCAAGTGGCAAGGCTGGGATGAGACGGAAGACTGGATGCTAGCGCCTCCCCAGCTGCCATCCCTTCAGCCCTCCTAGGGCCCAGCATGCTGTGAGCATTCCCCTCACAGCAAAAATCAGAGAAAAGCTGCCTGCTAGGGAATGCTTGTAAGAGAGAAAACACCTGGAAAGGTAGAATCATGTGCCCCCAAAATTCCCATCCACTTGGAACCCCAGATGTGACCTTACTTGGAAACAGCAGTCCTGCAAATGTCATTAAATTGAGGTTATATTGGAGCAGGGCGAGCTCCAATCGAATATAACAGGGGCCTTATACATAGAGAGAAATGTGGACAGAGACACACGGGAGAAGACACAGGAACGGGGGGACAGAGGTTGGAATGATGCAGCCACAAGCCAAGGAATGCCAGAGCCCGAGAAGCCGGGGGCAGCAGGAGGGATGCTTCCTTAGGGCCTTGGGAGTGCGTGCAGCCCTGCCGGCACCAGCACCTAGGACTTCCGGCCTCCGGAACCGCGCGGAACCGCGAGACGGCACGTTTCCACTGTCCAAAGCCACCCAGGCTGCGGTGCTTTCCACAGCAGCCCAGGGAAATGAGTGCAGCGCCCCGCATCCGGCACCTGCGCGATGGGGGTCAGCTCCCACCTGTTCCTACCACATTATTGCCAACTGAGGAGTGGAGTGAATTTTGTTCTGCAAAAAAATTAACAATAAAAAATGCCAGAAGTCTCCATCCCAGTGCACAGGTCCCCAGAGCCTGGAAGGGTGGCCCCTCTGGGGAGCATTCCTGCTTGCACCAGCCGAGCGGGTGGCCCCTCTGTAACCTCTGCCAGAGTCCCTTTCCCCCGCTTCTCCTGTCCAGCCCCGAGTCTGCTTCCCGGGCCGCTGCCCCCATGCAGGCCGGAGCAGAGCTCACCGTCCCACCGGCCCATGGTCACGCAAAGTCGCTGCCTCTCAGTTATGCGGCAGGACCACTTGGCAGGCGGAAGGCAGGACCATCAGCCCTGGGTGTCCCCAAACACATTCTTGGCTTCGGAAACAAATGCCAGAGGTGGCTGAGCCGGACAAGACTACTTCCCAGAGGGGGCACGCTGCCGGGCCTGTGAATCCTTCATCAAACCCCAAGGAGCCAGCGAACATTTGATGAGGGCCCTGGAGTCCAGTCCCTTCTGCCTGAGCCGGTCCCGTATCCTGCTCCAGCTCAAGTGACATGGGGTCAGCAGCTTTCCTCCAGCCCAGCCGTGGCCATCGTTGCCCACCTGCCACCTCTCATGGGAGCAGGGACCTGGCCTGGCATGCGGAGCGCCCACTCCCCCCTCCCAGCCCAGGTGGGAGGGGCCAAGAGGTCTCCTTGCCTCCAGCCAGAGCCCTGATGCAACCCCTTCCTCCTGGCCTGAGCATGGGCTGTGCCCCAACTGTCCCCACAGCCGAGCTAACACTGTCACCTTGGGGCACTTGCACTGAGATAATATCCCCACCCACGTTCTCCTGTCCTCACTGGGTGACTCCTAACCTCAGACAGTCCCTGAAACAAATGCAATCCCTTTGGCCCATCAAAGTGGCCACCACCACCGTAGTTTCTGGAGGCAGCCAGCCCAGGTGTGCTTGGGGGCAGGGATGTTCCAGGAGCTTCCGAGCCCCAGCTCCCTCCTCGGTAAGTCAGAAGTGAAAATGCATGAAAGTGCACAGCACGCTTCTCCAGTGTTCCTGCTGCGGCCACTGACGGAGGTCCAGGGGCCCCCGGCTCTGCTCTGATGCTGGCCCAGCACCCAGAGTTCTATTTGACCATTTTTCCAGGGCTGTACCATAGGCTGGGTGGGATACGCTCAGGAGAAAAATCAGGGAGGGGCAGGGGCGGAGCTGACAATGGGCAGAACACCCGGGGCCCAAGCCACTGCTGCACTCTAGGAGCAGACGCTGGGGTGACCCCAGCAACCGCCCGGCATGTCTGGGACTCAGTTTCCCCTCTCAGTTCTCCCTGCCCTGTCCACTTCCAGGAGCAGGGGCTGTGGAGTTAGGGAGTGAGGGGAAGCTGTCCAACTTGGCCTCCAACAGCCCCCAACCTATTTCCCCTCCCGGGACTTTGGCCTCATCTGCAAAGTGCGACCCTCCTCACCAGCGGCCCACTGCATCCCAAGGCACAGAGCCTCTCTGCTTTGCCCCAGAGAAGCCTGAAAATGGCCTCTCCCCAAGCATGTGCATTGGCAAGGGGTCAATGCAAGAGCCTCCTGAAGACCCGGATTTCTGGGGAAATGAGGTGGAGTGTGTCGCATACCCACAGAACTACAGGGTCTTGTGAGCACCTCACATGCCTGGGGGGACTGACATGCCCCACCTGGGGAGAAGGGAGTCTGAGTGTCCCCACAGTGGTGGGCAGGTGGACAGACCCAGGGGCTGCTCCAGGCCCACCCAGAGGGAACCCCACAGCCAGAGAGGGCCCCAGAAGTGCCCTGCACTCCAGGCAGCCGACTGGCCTGGCGGTGAGAACCCGCAGCCCACCCACCTCATCACACCCTCTCCCCACTAAGAGCAAGCTGCCCTCCCTCCTGCAGCCTAGAATCTAACACGTTGGTTGTCACTTCCACCACGCAGATTCCCCTAGGGTCCCTTAGGCAAGGGCTGTAAGGGTCCCAGCACAGGCCCAGGAAGGCTGCCAGGAGGAGGAGGAGTTCCCCTGTGGGGGGGGGGGGGAACTCCCCCTGCCCTCCCGAGCCTGGTGCTGAGCAGGGCAAGGAGTACCAAGGCTTGGGCACCGGGTTGCCTGACGCTGGGCTCTGCTGCCCTCCACTGGCCTGCCCAGGAACTGCGTGTGCCCGAGGCAGCGTCTCCAGGTGTGTCTGGCCTACCTGCTCTACCTGGCCCTGCCTCCGGACATCCCGGGCCTCTGTTACAGGCCCTCACCTGTATGCAAATTACACTCTGAGGGCATCTTGTGGGTTACAAGGTGCCAGCGACGCCAGCCTCCTGCCCCAGGCCCAACTGGGATGGGCTCAGTCAGGCCTGCCCTCAGCTGCTGGGTCTACAGCTCAGGTGCTGCCTCCCCGGCGCACACTTTGGGGTGGGGATCCTGCTCAGCACCATCTGGGGATTCTTCAAAAGGTGATGCCATCATCCCTGAGACAAGGTGAGCATCGGGACCCAGCAGCTACCTGCAGACCCAGAGGGAGGAGGCTCGCAGCCCTGCCAGGAGCTCCTTCCAGTCACTTCCATCTCATCTCACATACCAGGAACCTGAGGCCAGTGGAGGGAAGAGGCCACAGGGGCCGTGCCCACAGAGCTGTACTCATACCCAAGACTGTGTCCCCTCCCAGTCCAGCTCATCGCCCTCTGCTCTGCCAGTGACTGACAAGCTAGTGGACCTGCCAGCAGGCCTCCTCTGAGGTCTCCCAGACTGCTTGCTCCTGGGACAATACCTACGGTGATTGGCACCCCACAAAGCTGGAGCACTCCCCACTCGGGCAGGCAGCTCTACATCAGCACCATGCCGCCACACCTGTCCCGAGGACCCCCCACCTGGGGCCAGGCTGTTCCCTTGAGAAGTCACAGGTCACCCCTCTGCCCAGCTGGTACCCCCAGCCCAGGCTCGGGCAGCATTCGAGGCCACCACTTCCAAACAAAGCTGACGGGGGGCCCTGTGGATGGCCCCAGCCGCAAGCCCTCCGGAGGCTCCCAGGACCCGGGGGCTCAGGCCTAGATGTGTTCCAGAAGCATCCCTGGGCTGCTTCATGGAGAACCAGCAGGGCACTGAAACATAAAATTGTTGCACTCGCCTCATGTAGCTTTGGCTACCTGGAGGTCACAAAGTAAGGTCTTGTAGAGTTTGGCACCCAGGAACAGCCGCTAATGAGCACCATTCAGGAGCCGCGCTAGTCTCCGTCCACCACAGCAAATCACCACCAACCCGGGCTCAGAACAGCAGGGGCTTCTTCTCCCACAGTTCCGGAGGCCAGAAGTCGGCATCACCAGGGCCGTGCTCCCACCGGGGGGTTTTGAGGGGGGTCCTTCCTGCCACTTCCAGCCTCGGGGGGCTCCCGGCATTCCCTGGCTTGTGGCCACATCGCTCCAGCGTCTGCCCTGTCTTCACATGGTCTCTTCTGTGGTTTCTGCATTCTCTCTTCTTCTAAGGCACCAACTCTTCATGGCCCCCATCAAGGTGTTTAACCCAATTACATCTACAAAGACCCTATTACCCAAATAAGGTTGCATTCAAGGTACTGGAGGTTGCGATGTGAGGTCCGTGGAGCTCGGCACAAGCTCCGGGGGCCATACCGAAGGTGACTGACACCCCGCATGGCTGTAACACTCCCCACCTAGGCAGGCGTCGCTGCACCAGCACACCCCACCAAGCCTGTCCCACGGACCCCCCAACCTGGGCCTGGTTATAGTTCCGAGGGATCCCCGCTCAGCCCACTACAGGTGATGCTAACACTGGAGGGTGGTTATCAAGAGTGTGACCCCGGCCAGCAGCACCAGCAAGACCAGGGAGCTGGTCAGAAGCACAATTCCCAGGCCTGACAAATCAGAACCTTGGCACAGCGCCCAGCAGCCTGTTCCATGAGCCCTCCAGGAATCCCAACAGACTCCAATGTTTGGGAACCACTGGAACAATCCCAGAAAGTCTCCACCCCCCACCCCACTTTCCACACGTACTGGAGAGTCTCCGTTTTGGTTGGATCGGGTGCCACACTATCGGCTCATTTCTTGGCACCAAGGGTGTTGGGGACGGTCCACCCGGGAGCACTCACAGGCCCACAGACAGCGGTGAGACAGGAGGGCGAGGTCAATGTTGTGACAGACAGAACAGGCAGTAGCTGAGAGGGGGTTGATCTGATGGGGAGATCACAAAAGCCTCCTGGAGGAGGGGGCTGGGCTGACCCTAACCCCTCCCTGCCAAGGCTAAGCCAGTCAACTACACCAGAGCTATAAAATCAGAGCTAAACTACCCCTCCCTGCCATGGCAAAGCCAGTCAACTACACCAGAGCTGTAAAATCAGAGCTAAACTACCTCCAACATTACACTCATGAAAGGTAGGCAGGAGTCCTGCATGGACCAAAGGAAGGCTTCCCCAGCCCAGGCCTGGAACCTGCCTGGCACCCCTCCGATGTGAGCACGCCACACACCACACCCTGTCCCAAGCCTGGGCACCTGCCTGGCACCCCTCCAATGTGAGCACACCACACACCACACCCTGTCCTGGGCCTGGAACCTGCCTGGCACCCCTCCCATGTTTTGTGCTCCCTGGGCCTCTGCCCCATCATGAGCAGAAGTCACAGGTGCCTTCAAATGGCCGGCATCTCCACGAGTCCTTCCCATCCCGCTCAGCGCTACGCAGCAGCCGCACAGGCCTTACTCTGTCACACCTCGGGGTTTGGGATAATCTGTTAAATGCTGCTCAATATTATTTTCCTTGTGCCTCCGTGGATTTGGGGCTGATTTAAAGACATCATTCAAGTCCAGGCACGGTGGCGTGGCACTTTAAGAGGCCAAGACAGATGGATCATTTGAGGTGAGGAATCCAAGACCACCCTGGCCAACATAGTGAAACCCCACCTCTACTAAAAATACAAAAAAAAAAAATTATCCAGGCGTGGTGGCGCGTGCCTGTAGTTCCAGCTACTCAGGAGGCTAAAGCAGGAGAATCGCTTGAACCCGGGAGGCGGACGTTGCAGTGAGCCGAGATCACACCATTGCACTCCAGCCTGGGTGACAAGAGGGAAACTCCATCTCTAAATAAGTAAAACAAAAAAAAGACATTATTCAAAGAAAAGGCCACGGATTCAGCACACGCCCAGAGGGCCCGGTACCCACCTAGCTACAAACCTTGACTCCCACCCTGTGGCTGATCCAGAACTTCCCAGGTATTTTAAAGAAACGTGTAACTATTTGTTTCACCATCAGGATAAGGTGTGGGTGTTCATTCTTGTCCTTAAACATCTTATTTTTCCTCGTAGTTCTTAAAGTTCACCCTGGAATGGTTTAAAATACTAAAAGGGGGCCGGGCACGGTGGCTCATGCCTGTAATCCCAGCACTTTGGGAGGCCAAGGTAGGCAGATCACCTGAGGTCAGGAGTTCGAAACCAGCCTGGCCAACACGGTGAAACCCCATCTCTACAAAAATATAAAAATTAGCCAGGCATAATGACAGGTGCCTGTAATCCCAGCTACTCAGGAGGCTGAGGCAGGAGAATCTCTTGAACCTGGGAGGCGGAGGCTGCAGTGAGCCTCGATCCTGCTGCTGCACTCCAGCCTGAGTGACAGAGCTAAACTCCGTCTCAAAAAATAATAATAAAATAAAATAAAATACTAAAAAGAATAAAAGGAGCAAGTGGCCCACTGACCCCCCATCCAGGACGCGGTCGTACGTCTGCAGTATTGCTTCTCTGCAAACACACCCGCAGCGGGATTTAAAATGGGCATTTCCACCTGAAAACCGGAGACGCGACATCCCAAGGCAGGAGCCCTCTGGATGTAAGAATTTACAAAGGAAATGAATAAAAACCAGCTCAGACTTGCAGGCCCCCTCACCCACTGGAAGGGAGAGAACACCCAGAGGGACGGAGAAAGTAGGGTTAGTGCAAAGGGTGTGGCCATTCCACCAGTCGACACCCAGCCTGGAGAGAAGGCTCAGGGCCACCTGGAGGGCCCCCCATGTGGAGATGGTGCCTGATGTCACAGCAGCTCAGCCGTGGGGGGGGCTGAGAGGGCAGGCTGGGGGTGGCATCACCTCCAGCCAGTGGACCCACGTGGAGATGGTGCCTGATGTCACAGCAGCCCAGCCGTGGGGGGCGGGGGGCTGAGAGGGCAGGCTGGGGGTGGCATCACCTCCAGCCAGTGGACCCACAAACACCTCAGGCTGCCAGGACCCAGGTGGGGGCCATGGGGAGGGCGGAGGGCACTGCATGAGCCGTTTGAAGACTGGCTTGAGGACCCATGGGAGGACAGGGACCCAGTGCCAGAGGTGCTGGACCAACAGGAAGAGCCCAGCAGAGGAGCTGACAGGAACCCAGGCCGCCTGCATCACCCGGCATCAGAGCCCACCTCCACCAACCCAGGAAAGAAAGGCCCTTCGCCTCTGACCGCTCCCACCAGTGCCGGGGTCAGCAAATCTGGAAGGGAGAGGTGCCGGGAGAAAGGAGGGAAGTGGCTGCGTCCCAGGACTCCTGTCCCAACAGAGTTCCCATGAGTTCCATGGCTGACCCACACCCCCCGCTTCCTGACATGCCTGGTGCCCCTCACCTGGCAATGGGAGAGCTCGGCTACACAGGGGATGAGTCTTGCAGGCGGGCGGCAGCCACAGCCTCAAGGGTCCCTCACCTGGGGCATCGCTAAGTTCTGCCTGCTGCATCCCATGCCCCTTCTCTCTCCCTCACTCTTCCTCCACTCTGCACTTAACAAGGTCATCACCGTGGGACACGGGAGAGGAGAGGGGTCATATGCTCACTGCCGTGCTGAACACTGACAGCCGAAGGCATGAGTGCAGAGAGGCTGGTGGTCCACCCAGAGCACAGTCGCCACAGCTGAGCCCAGGCCTGGAAACCCAGGAGCTGCCCCATGGGAAGTCCGTGGCCAGAGCTTGGGGATGCAGACAGAGGGGCCCTGGGCTCAAGCTCCACCTTGCCACCTTGCTACCTGTCTGCATGGGTCCCTGAATCTCCTCGTGCCTCAGTTTCCTCACTTGCAAGATGGGGACAAGGACCCCACACACAAGGAGCTCCAAGGGTTGGACCTGGTGGTTGAAGCTCACAGACCGTGCTGGGGTCACTCACAGACTCAGCTTCCCCGCCACCATTCTTCCAAAAAGCCAACCCACCTCCTTTCCCAGAAGACAGGACGGGTGCCAGGAAAAGCCAACTTCAAGTCCAAGACCACAGTCAGCAGCAGGCAGAACCCAGACCAAGCCTTAGACTCTAGGCCGAGTGTCACCTGCGGCCATCCCGGGTGACACACCGAGCTGCTGAGACTCGCCACCCTGCCGTGGTTGGTGAAGGGCCATCCAGGAGCTGCGTCCAACGCAGCAGCATTCATTCAGCGAGCGTTTACCCAGGGCTGGGACAGGCCAGGCACGCGGAGCTCACATTTCCACCTGGACACACCAGAGGTCAAAAGCAGAGGGAGCTGGGGCCGGGAGGCGCAGCAGCGACACCATCCACCAGCCATGCAGCCTCGGCAGGTTATCCACCTTCTTTGAGCCTCAGTTTCCCCATGTGTCAGTAGGGCCACAGAGGGTGACTCTAGGATTAAACACACCCATCTGCTGGCCGGCAGGTAAAGAGCTCCAGAAAGCACCTGGAGGCCGGCAGGCTCCCAGCAAGGTGACTTTTGCCAATACTAGTTATCAACTACCACTGTTACTGCTCTCGAGATTCCTTTCAAGGGAAATAAAATGCAAACAACGGGCCTGTGTTCCCTGCCTCCAAGACTAGAAGGTGCCTTCACACCCTCACCCCTGGGCCTCCCACCATGAGCCTTCAAAATGGCAGATGACCAAATCCAGGCTTCTGTGGGTTCTGGCTCCGATCCCAGTGTTCCCAACATGGTGCTGGGGCAGCCACCCCCAGGCCTATCCCACCCAGGCACGTCTCTGCCAGGAAGGGCAGAGCTCACCAACAAAGAAGACCCATGCCTCTTCAGGTAGAAATCTTTTCCCTTTTCCCAGAGGCCCTCAGGAAGCTCCAAGCTGGCCTGGATAACAGTGGGTTTTCAGGCTTAAATTCCAGCCTGCTCCTCCTCCTCCTCCTGGTCCCAGCCTTTCCTCTATTGTCATCCCCCTGGTACGTCCAGGTGAGAACGTACCATGTGCCTGGCTTACAGTAGCCCCAGATAAACACTCAGAGTGCCTGCTACAGCACCAGATGTAAGATACCTGCTGTTCTTTCTGGCATTCGATGGCACAGATACCTACAAATTTCTCCACACCACAGGGCCCCGCAGGGTGAGTGGAGGGGCTCAAAAGCCCAGGAGCATAGGGCTGGGGGATAGGAGGCATCAGACTACAATCACCAGACCCCACAGAGGCCCACAGAGGCCAGGACCCCATCTCTGCTCTCTTCATGCCCGTGCCCCCAGGCATGGCAGGGCACAGCCAGGCTCTCCACATCCAGCCGTGCACCCTGCACACAGACCCAAGCCAAAGCAGACAGGCCAATGTCTCTCCTGGCCCCTGCTGGCCAACCCATGTGTCCACCAGGGTGCCCGGGTCACTGCAGCACTGAGCAGCCAGCACTTTCCCCTGATTCCGAGAGGCTGGGTTCATTCCAACCACCCAGAGAAGGGGCCTTTCTGTGACCGCTCTCCGCAAAGCACTGCTGGTTTAACACCGGCCCTTAGCAGCTATGGGTGCTCTTTACAATTTGCTGGAAGGAAAGGAGGGAGGGAAGCTGGCGCTCCTAGGCCCGCCGTCCTCCACGTGTGGCCCCTGCCAGCAGCAGTACTGGGAACTATCACACATGTGCATCCTCAGGTCTGACCATCTTCATCAGAAACTCTGGGCAGAGCCCGGGAATCTGCATTATAAACATTCCAGGGAGCCCTGGCACATGCTCAAGTCTGAGAGGCACTGACAGACACCTGCCGTCACTGCATAGGTCTCAGCTTCAGAAATAAGAACCACCGGAGAATGTTCACCGTGGATTCGGGTTATCGGGCCCCGCCCACCTCACAAGTCAGTGTGCCTGTCAGCTGTGCTTCAAAAGGCCACAACCTGCAGGGCCAGGGAGGGAGGCAGGCAGGTAGGCTCACCTGGTGACAGGTGCTGCGGGGGCCCGGGCCCAGGCGTGGATTAGCCGACTGCTGTTGGAACCAGGGAGGCACCCAGGCCCACCCAGACCCCCCGCAGGTGTGGGTCCCACCGCCCTGTGAGGTTCCGATTGAATTACTCAGAAGAATAGTCCGCCCCACACACACCCTGAAACGTGATTAGAGGGCCGGGGAGAGGCGTGCGGGAGGCCGTGTGCGCTGGCTGCCCTGGCCGTCTGCTGGCCACTTTGAGGTGAGGAGCGACGCCTCCTCTTTGATCTTAGGAGCAGTTCGCTGCGCACAGTCCCATTTGGTGGTTTCCAGGCAAGGAACTGTTCTAACCTTTTCTTAAACCACCAATTATCCCAGGCAGGAAACCCAATCCAAGCTGCTCTGGTGGCAGGAAGATTCCCCCTGCTGTGCCGAGCGGGGCAGAGACCACATGAAAGGCCCCAACCCTGCTCACTAAGACCCCGCTCCCAGGCCCCAGCCACAGATTGGGCATGGGTTTTGGGCCCCATCCAGCCACCTGCACTGGGGACAGCACGTGGGAGGGAACCTGAGAGAGGACCCTGAACGGCCACCAAGCACTCCTGCTGACGACACCAGGCCGGAGGGGCCGACAGAACCACTGCTCTGGTCAGCCCTGTGCTTGAGCCCTGGGTGCAGAGGACTTGCCAGCCCCGCCCCGCCTCGCCCCACATCCACCCCACTGCTGCCCCTGGCCCTGCACCTCCTGCCACAGCCCAGCAGCATCCCTATGGCTGACCCTGCCCTGCCTTTCATTCCTGCCTTGCCACTTCCTGGCTGAATCCTGGGCCTTCCCCATCGGTCCACACAACACCCTCCCACGTGAAAACCACCACAATATCCTCGACACCACCTCCCCTTTGCAGCGAGATTCCCTGTCCACGTTCACTATCTTCAATGCCCCTCCGCTCGCTCTCCTTCTACTATTTGGCACATGCAGAAGAACACATGTAACATGCGTATATTCCAAAGGGTAATACCGTGACCACAAGGCCTGCCAGCCGCACCAGGACAAGAACGTGCCCCAGAACCTGTTCGCGGCAGCCACAGCTTGGGCTGCAGTTCCTTCCCATCCCATCCCCATCTCCCCTAGAGGCGGCCGCTCCCCGGCCCACAGGCTTCTCGCCGTCTCGTACTGAAGTCATTTCATCACCGATGTGCACGCCTGCACGGTACGCCGCTTGACCTTGCTTTTGAATTTTACATGAATAACGCTGTGCCGTGTGGAGACTTCTGGAACTTGTTCACTCAACATTATGTTTCCAAGATTCCTCCATGCAGCTGTTTGCAGCTGGAGTTCACTCATGTTCACGGCCGTGTAATATTCCACTGTCACCAAGCTTCGGTGTACCTGTCATTCTGTTGAGGACGTTTCAGCTGGCAGGTGCACTGCTAGTACTGATACCGCTCTTGAGATCGCCCTGCCAACTGTCTTCCAGTGCGCATGGGCAGGGGCTTCTTTCGAGAGTGTATCTAGCAGAGAATTACTAAGATATGTCATATTCAATTGCAACAAATAACACCCAACTATCTTCCCCAGAGGCTGTTCCACCTTAGCTTGTCCCCAAGAATAAGCACGTAAGTACCAACAATTAAGAAGGTCCAACTCCTTCCATCTGGGCCATGGAGTGAGTGAAGGGGGTCGTGTTTCCGTTTCATTTCGCATGTTCCCAATATCCAGTAGGACGGGGCAGCGTTTGCCATCACTGTGGAACCTGGGTGTTTGCTTTTCTGCGAAAAGCCCCACTTCCTGTTGGTTTTCCATTTTCTTCCCAATTTGCAGGTACTCTTATCAGTTACCAAAATCTTCTCCCAGGGTGTGGCTCTCCAGTTTTATGGCATTTTTTTAAAGAAAGAAGTTCTGATTGAAATACATTGAGTTCAGGATCTTCTAAATGTGCTAACGCTTGCTTCTCACACTGAAGCCCTCACCCAGCGGGTATGCACTTTTGAGTTAGGTGTGAGACAGGAAACCCATTTCATTCTTTTCCCACCTGGGCCGGAATTTCTGGCCGCATTTATCAATAACCATCCCTTGCCCGCGGGTGAGCGTCCCTCCGTCCCAGTTCTGCACTTGTGCAGGAATTCTGGACTCTCTTCCCTTAGCCAATTCGCAGATCCTGCGCCATCCAGAAAGGGCCTCACAACTACAGAAAGAGGGAAGCTGGCACGCACCCTGTGCTGCTGGGCTGAAACTGGAGGTATCTGTCATTCCCAGCCATTAACAGATGGGAGAGGTGGAAGCGCGTGCACACATCCCCTAGCTCTGTCCACCAAGAGTCGTGCAAGCAGCAATCCCAACAGCCAGGAGCACCCCTGGCACCCACATCCGGGTTCCTGACGCTGTGCTCCATTCAAGGGAACAGGGCTCCTGGGAGACGTGGCTCACTCCCGTAAAGGGAATGGGGCAGGCAGGTATAAAATGAGGTTTGAACATCTTTTTGCACCAGAAAGTAAAGAAACAGTTAAAGAACTGTAGGTATATACCAAACACACACACACACACACACACACACACACACACACACACACACGGCAGAAGAAAGGGCTCCCACAGCCGAACAAGGATGACCTGAGCCTCAGAGTAAACATCATAACAGAACACAGCCCTGAATACAAGAGACCAGGACGCGCACGGGTGGATGCAAGGAAGGAAGGAGAAAGGCAAGTTTGACGGGAACGGGAATTGACATCACTCACAGCACCTCCCAACTCATTCATTATGACGGGGTCGTGCTGGGCAGGGGAGAACCTGACCAGGGCTACTTCACCAAGCGACGAGAGAGAAAGCCACAGGGGCCCAGTGCAGTCTCAGCCCCTGCCAGGAGGCAGTGTCCATCCTGTGATACTTGTAGACAAGACACACACCCAGAACCAGCCACGAGGAAACATCACGGGAACACAAGCTGGGAGGCATTCTGCAAAGCCACGGGCTTATCTCCCGAAGTGCCAAGGTCGTACACGCCCAGGGAGATGGAGCCACTGTCCCGTCCAGGCGGATTAAGTCACCATGACCACAAAGCCACATGCAACTCGCACCTGACATGAATGCCGGCTGGATGCCTTCCCAAAGCGCAGTGGGTGCAGGGTCAGAACTGCAGCCACTCTAGTGATCCAGAGGCTTCTCTCTACTGTACCTGCAGATTTTCCCCAACGCTGTGATTGGTTCCACATTGTTATTATTATTCAACATGAGTAAAAAGAAATACATGACCTTCTCCTTCGACTTGCTCCTACCCAATCTCATAACGACCATGCTGTGGTTAGGGTCACCCCTCCCGCACCATCCCACAGGGGCTAGGGCGTGAGCTCAGCACCTCTGAAGGAAAAGCAGATGAAAGAAATTGTGCCTCCCAGGCAAGAACGCAGTGTAGGAGCAACCCTGGCAGGGCCATCCCTTCTGGTCCTGCTGAGCTTGGGCACAGACCAGGTACCAGGCTGGGGGCGGTGGGGGGGAAACGTGACAGGGAGTGATGTCCCGGAGTTGTTTCTGGGACTTGCTGGGTCCACCTTCCCTTCAAAATAGTCAACTGCACCACATCCCACCACTAGATGGCACCCAAACCTCAGCAGAAAAGGGGTGGGGCAGGAGACAGCCAGTGCTGACAGCAGCCCAGAGAGGCAATTCCCATCCTTGTCCCCAGAGAAGCAGCTGCCCAGGGGAGCTGGGTGTGGACTCCCCACCATTGAAAGGGCTTACAACGAATTCCCTCGATGAAGCAGCCCCACTGGGTCCTCCCCACCCAAAACCAGCTTTCCAGGAAGGTAGCCTGCAGAAGAGGGCAGCTCTGAGTCCTCACTGCCCCCAACGGGCCCCACCCAAGTGATGCCAGGTCAGTGCCCAGGGTTTCAGATAAGCTTCAGGATCGACCGGAAGCTGTGATGTGCTGAGACAAAAAGCACCGGGACTTAGAAAACCCCAAGCACGGGGGGTTCATGACATTTTAGAAGTTACTTTGCTTAAACCTTCCTAGAACCCATTTTCCAGACAAGCTGGGGAAGGCTGGGGAGATCACGCCCTGCCAGAGCCAGCCCATGCAGACATCACTAATCAATCCCACCATCCTCCTCCATGGACCAGCCCCACGCAGACATCACTAATCAATCCCACCATCCTCCTCCATGGAGAGTCCAAATCTCAGCAGAGACCTCCGAGAACTCTAATACCAG
This sequence comes from Saguinus oedipus, assembly GCA_031835075.1. Classification (NCBI taxonomy): domain Eukaryota; kingdom Metazoa; phylum Chordata; class Mammalia; order Primates; family Cebidae; genus Saguinus; species Saguinus oedipus. Next base: position 48,939,212 of record CM063178.1, read on the forward strand.
CTGTGTGAGTTGGCGCCTGAAGTGAGAAACCATTGGTCAATCTGCACTTAGTGTGCATCAGGTGACAATGTGGCTTTCCACATAATGCTCACTTTCCCATCCCCCCAGGCCCTGGCCACACACGCTAAGAACACTAAAAGTAAGGCCACCACTGGTACACATGCCTTTGAGCAACAAAGAAAAGGTGCCCCCTCACTGCAGGTAGGCAGCCCATGCCAGGATACGCCTCACAGCCACGTGCCCTTGTGCAGTGCACAACCCAACCAACTTGACACAACAAACCTACTCCAGAGAGGCAGGAATTGTGCTGAAGAATGACAATCCCATTCTTTGCAAGACTTATTGATGAAAATTATTGGCAATCAGGTCCCTAAAGAAACACACACCCAGTCACACTCACACAAGCCATAAAATAACAAAACACAGTCAAGGTTCTCTCCATGGCAAACCACCAGCACCCCCACCTGGCTGCCCTGGAACTCCGCCGGTTAACTTGTGCAGACCCAGGCAGGCCTGTGGTCCCCAAGGGCCGCTGGCAGCGAAGGCAGCACGGGAGCTGCAGGGCATGGGGGAGGCCGCTGCTTCTTGCTTGTTGCCTGAAAGGTCCCTGTGGAGTCTGCGAGGGAATTCTCACTGACGCGGCTCTGAAGGCAGGCGGAGGTGCGACCCCTTCCTGAAGTACCAGCACCCGTCTGAAGATGGTTGTCAGGCCGCGCACAGATGTGGTTCCTCCTCCCCAGCTTAGTGGGCCGTCAAAGGAAAGGTCTCTTCTTGCTTGGCCAGCCACACACGGCCGCCTCTTCATGACGGGCACCTGCGTAGGCCAGCCTCTCTCTCCTGCCACCTGGGCTGGGACGGCAGCCCAGACGTCACCTGCACAGCCGCAGGTGCGGGTGGTGGCTCAGCCTCTCTGTCAGCTCATCCTCCTTGGGCTCCTCCAGAACATCCCTGTGGAATTGAGGAGACGCACAACAGGGGTCTCTAAAGCGGGGAGACTCTGACACGCTCAGAACAAGGGAGCAGAGCTTAGCAACACAAGCAGAGTGCGTGTCACAGGGACGTGGGGACTCCAATCAGCCTCAGGATGGATGAGGCCACTAGAAATGTCTACCCGGCATTCTTAGAAGCCCAGGGGCCACATCTTCCCGCTGGTTGGCAGGACCGGGGGCTTGGCCGCAGCAGCTCAGCAGCCCCTCGTGGGAGGCACAGAGGCCCCACAGCAGGGCTGCCTCCAGGCGGTCACTTTTCTGGACTAGTCGAGGAACCACCTCAAAGCTGCCAGAAGACATGGGTGCAGTTTCCTCGGGTCCCCTGTTTACAGGATCCAGTGGACCCTGAAGACGCTTCCTTAAATATGCCCGATCTAAGAGCAGCAGAGCAGGACAAAGGCCATGACCCCAGGGCCAGGAAGAGGAAGTCCCCTGAGTCAGCTCTGAGCTTCTCCCCTGTGGCACAGGACCAAAGCCAGATAACTGGACGGAGCGGGAAGAGGGGGCAGAAGGGGTGGAGGGAAAGGACGCAAGGTGAGGGAGGAGGGCCATCAGGGCCTGCCACCACCTTTGTCCCTCCACCCCCAGCTCTTGGCTTCACACCCCAGGGGCCACACAGAAGTGCCTTCCCCACCCACACACCTGAACAGGAGCTCCACAGTCATCTGGTAGGTGGCCTCTGGGGTCCCAGCAAGGGGCTGCAGGTGGCTGTGGGGGTCCCACTTATGAAGGAAGTTCTGGCAAGCAGGAGAGAGTGGTCAGTGAGTGTGGGCCCCGAGTGAAAGCAGCCTGGCCCCATCCCTGGCCCTCCAGGGTCAGCCTGGCACCTACCAAGGGGGCTGAGCCATCCACCCTGGACACCCTGGCGCAGGCCCCACGAAGCTGCTGGCTCCTAATGGAGCCAGTGCCCAAGTCCCTTCTTCAGCCTGGCCTGGGGGCCTAAGCATCCCCACAGCCCAGATGTCAGGAGCGTCCCCCAAGGCACCAGCAGCCAGGGCAGGCAGCACTGAGCCCCACGGGAAGGCCCGACCTCACTCAGGACCCGCCTAACCCTGCATGACTCTCCCACCAAAGTCCCAGGCAGGCCCGGCCAGTGGCCTCAGGCCCATCGAGAGCGCATTAAAAACAAACCACCACGGAGAACAGCCTGGATGGGGATTTCCAATACCTCCAGAATCAGAGCCAGAAACAGGTTGACCCAGATGACCGACGACACCAGCCACCACAACACAAAATAGATCTTGGACCACCTGCGGAGGAGAGGCCCACCCGAGAACCACGGTGAGCGGAGACCACCCGACAGAAACGCCGCTGCCACGTGGTGGGGACAGCTCTCAGGCATCCAGCCACGCAAGCCAGGATGCAGACGGCGCCACTATTTCCATCTCAGAAACGACCCAGCCAAGGCCAGAAACATGCAGCAAGCTGCCACAGGGGCTGGGCCAGCAGGAAGCAGGACTGGGAGTAAAAGCTGGGACCAGCTGCTGGGGCCATCTGAGCTCTTCAAGCTCACAGATACCTCAACTACCTCCTTCGCTCAGCCTCCCCGCAGCTCCCGCAGCCCCATGGAATTCCTCAGAAGCCCCAGACACACCGACAACCTCCAGGAGGTGTAAACCCAGAGTCACCAGCCACCACGCTGAGAGTCACAATGTGGCCGCACAGGGGACTGGGGCAAAGCCAGCCAGGACGCCACGCTGGGACCCCATCCCAGCCCCGCTCAGGGCATCCCGAGCAGCGTGCCAGGAGGTGAGAACCCGCAGGCTGCACAGAGAAACGCGCCGCCGTCGGGAAGACAGGACTCACGGGCCCGAGTAGCGCCTAAAGGCATCCAGGAGGACCTGCCAGTTGTTCACCACCATCAAGTTCCACAGAGTGACCAGGGCAGCCTGCGGGGCCGAAACCAACGGTCCAGGAGGGCCTGGAGGGTGGGGAGGGGAGGAGCAGAGGAACAGGGGCGGGCAGGGCACAGCACTCACCGCAAAGTCATCGAAGTTGTTGGCCCAGTACTCCAGCTGCTCGAAGCTCCCACAGGGCGCAGAGCCATTGGCAGGGGCCAGGCTGGGGGAACACAGCACACCTGGGTCAGGGTGGGGCTCCAGGTTCTGAGGCCTGGACCTTCCACCCGCTCCTCTACTGGCGTGCTCAGCCTGACCTGAGGTCCAGACTGGGATGCAGGGGTGGGGGGCGGGGGGAGTGCTGCTCTGAGCAGGCCGCAACAAATGCGTTCAGCAGGGACTGCAGACAAGGGCTCCTGGGAGAGGAGCGGAGCAGAGATGGAAATCGGGGGTCAGGGAAAAGAGGGTGGAGGGAGGAGATGAAGGACCCAGGAGAACGCCCTCCTCTCCTGAGACACGGAGCCCACCAAGGCCACCACCAAGGCGTCCCCCAACCCCAGCACCCGAGACACTCCCTGTGGCACCTCAGACCCCACCTCACCTGCTGTTTCCAGGAGGAGCCACAATCACACCTCGAAACAAGTTGATCCCAATGATGGCAAATACATAGTAGACCACCTGTGGGGACAGGGGCCCGGGACTGGTCAGCCCCACTCAGCCTCAGACAGAACCACGAAGCCAGGCTGATGTCTGTGAGGCCAGGTCCCTCTGCCCAGGGCTGAGGTTCCAGCCTGGCTGCCACTTCAAAACACGTGCAGCTGGCCTTCCCCCGGGCTGGCGGCTCCACAGAGGCAGTGGGGCTCAGACGGGGTGGTCATGGAGCTCCTACGGGAACCGGGGCCCTACCCCCAGGTACCCTGGCAGCCAGTTAGGAAACAGGTTGCCTGCGCACCCCAGGCCTGTCCCTAACATGCACCAGCAGAGAGGGGAAGAATACACGCCCTGGACTGACCTGGTCCCCTTTCTGGGCCTCAGTTTCCTCTGCTGTGCAAGTTAGAGGGCTGCGCAGACAGTGCCTGAGGCAAGATTCTCTTCCTGTGTCTATTTCCAGAGCCGCGAGGGACACCTGGGGTCCAGCCCAGAGCACCCCGTGGTCCCCAGGGTCACCTTCCCACCTATTGGTCCCTACCTCAAGGTGGTCGGAATAAAAGGACAAGACTATCTCAAGTGCGGCTGGGCTTCCTGTCCCTCCACACGGAGTGGCTCTGCCGCCGGGCTTCCTGTCCCTCCACAAGGAGCGGCTCTGGGGCCGGGCTTCCTGTCCCTCCACAAGGAGCGGCTCTGGGAACGGCTCTGGGCCTGCTGGGTCACAGGCCCCTCTCCTGCCTGAGCCCGGCCACCAGGCAGAGCAGACTGGCTCATCAGCTGGAGGGCCTGGGTGTCCACAGCTCTTGCTTAGCAAACATGGCTGCAACTCCCTGAAATCCCTCTAAGAAAGGAGCCTCGACTGCGTCCTCACCTAGGGCTTTCGTGGGCTGCGGGGTCCCTGGAGGCAAACTCCTGTGCCTCTTGCATTTCTGTTACTCATTTCTCAATGAGGCCACAACCCAGAAAACACGAGGGACTCAAGTTCCCCAAACAGTCTCTGGCATGGGAGGGAAGTGTGCTGAGGCAGGGCCACCAGCCCCACCACCCCGAGCTCCCTGCTCTGAAAAGAAGGGGAGGCCTCTGGCTTCTTGCCCTAACCCTGTACTTCCCTGGCCTCAGGAACCTGGTGCCGTCGGAACCCAGGAAGCTTCCTGCAGACAGAGCAGTGAGCGGCCCAGCACTGCCTCCGCCAGCCTCCCAGCCTCCCACTCCCGTGCACGCCCACCGCCAGCAGCAGCCGGGACTCACCACCAAGATCCCACCAAACGCACGCATGTTCTGCACCAGGCCCAGGACGGTGCTGGCCACCACGGCCATCGGCTGAGGACAGGAAGAGAGCACAGCCCTTACACCTCCTGGCCCCACTGAGGGGACACCATCCCGGCCCACCACCCTGACCGATAGAAAGGCAAGACGGGCAGGCCAATGACCACCAATGACCACCAACGCACACACACACCTGGACCCACAGCCACCCGCACATGGCTCTACACACCACGCAGCCTGACAGGCCCCCACGTCCACCCTTATACACCCCCACACTCCAGCACCGGCATCTCCCCCCACGCATCTGCACACGCTGGCACTCACTCATGCACTCCCCGTCCCAGCACCTCCACCCCAGCCTATTCAAGCACTGACTTCACGCCCTCTGGGAAGTCCTTCTCTGCCTGCCCACCACTGCAGCTGGGTCAGCTACTCTGCAGCCTGGAGGCGCCAAAGAAATGCAGAGTTGGAGGTGCAGAACCACCCACAGGGAATGAGTCTGAGAAGGGACCTCTGAGACCCAGCAGAGGAGCCCAGCTCCAAAGGGCCACTCCTCCCAGTCACAGCGCAGCCAGGAGAAAGGCTTTCAAATCAGCCCCATCAACCCCTCCAAAGTAAACAATACAGCTGAACGCCACAGTGGAGACCAGTAAGCATGTACGTGTGCACACGTATGTGTCATCATAAGCATGTTTATACTCACGTGAGAGGTCCTAGGAAAACTGTGACTTCAATCAAAATGACATTATTCCAGGGCCTGCTGTGCACCACTTCCCTTAAAGTCACAGTTCCCAAGAACCTGCCGATGACACTGACACCTTACTGCATATGTGTGCACACGATCGTGCGTCTCATACAGGCATGAGCTCACATGTATATCTGTATGTGATGATCTGTGTGCACGGTTATGCTGGATATAGGTGTATTAGTGTATGTGTGTGTGTGTGTGTGCATCATGGCGTGTGTACTGCATGCAAATGTGGCTGTATACGTGTGACTGATCACGTGCCTGTGAGTGCTCGTGTATGTATGTGCATGGTCACATATGTGGCTGTGTGAGATCACATGTGCATGACTGTATTGTGTATACGTGTGATTGTGTGTGCCTGTATGGTTGTAATTATGTGTGAACACATGTACCTGTGTGTATGAAGGCCCCAGCACAGCAGCCCCCTGGGAAGGATCAGGACTCCTGAGCTGCCTTCAAGTGGGACATACTGCCAGGTGGGACAGGTACACAGCTCAGAGGAAGGATGAACAGGGACAGAGGAGGGACTTGGACACCCAGAAGAGGGGTCTTAGAACATGGAGGCAGGAGCAGTGAGGTCCAGAACCCCACACCCCACCTGCCTGCCCCTTCAAGGTGCCCACTGCTCCTAATGGGTGCATTAAGAGAAACCAGGGCTCAGAGACGGCCACGAGCCACCTGAGCCCACACGAGGGAATCCTGGAAACGAGCTCCGGGCCAGGGGTACTCTGCCTCTCATTACTAGCACCCTGGGAGTCCTGGCGAAGGCCTTTCTGGGAACCTCAGAGACCCGGGGGAGCGCTGGGATGCCCAAGGTTCCAAGAGCATGCAGCTGCTCCTGCTGCCGGCCAAAGCATCGCACCCGCCACGCCCTCAGCCGCTTTGCTGTCCCCACCCGGAGATGCAGAGCTGGCTCTCCTGCTTCTGATGACCCTACCCCAGCATCACAAGAACATGGCAGAGGTGAGGGTGCAGCCCGGGGGCCCAGGGTGACGGGCACAGTCCTCAGGCCCTCCCTGCCCCAGGCTCACCCATCCTGGAGCAACACAGCACTGTGAACCTAGAGGGCACGCAAGTGGGGGGGTGGGTGGCCACACTCACCTTCATGTTGGGGATGATGCGCAGGAAGCGGAACACGATAAGCATGTTCAGCATGCGGGTCATGTCCCACAGCGACAGCAGGCCCAGCATCTCCGGCCTCCTGGGGACAGACAAGGGAGGGAGGCGGGTTGGGAGGGGCCCAGGAGCCCCCCAGGGAGGGGTCAGGGAGATGCGTGGTGGGTTCCTGGACAGACGGAGGCACAGGGAGGGCAACAGGGCACGATGGGAGCCCACCCCACAGCCAACAGCAAGCAGAAAAGCCTCTGCAGGGTGGCAAGAGGGCAGAGCCAGGGCCACTCACTGCTCAGCTTCCACCTGCAGCCCCCGGGCGACCTCCATCGCCCCAACACTTTCCCACCCAGCCCTCAAAGGTAGGCCGGCAGCCCTCCTTCTACACAGACCCTCCGTCCACATGGGAGGCCACTGAGGTTCCAGACACAGAGACTTCTCCAGCTCAGGCCCGGCAGAACTGCGTGAGCCCATGTCTCCTGCTCCCTCCCCTGTGCCGGCCGCATCCCCCATCTCCTGCCCCATCACCCATCTCCTACCCCATGACCCTGACCTCTGACCCAGTCCCTGAACCACACCCCACTGGGTCTTTCTGTGCCTTCATTTCTGTTGAAACTTAAACCCATTCTCATCCAGATTGTCAGACCCAAGGTAAAGACTCAGACCGAAGTGCAGCCAACGTGCTCAGTGTGCATCAAAGACGAGGCGATGCCAGCCCCGTGACGCAGCACGGTGGCACTACCTGCCTTCCTAAGTCCTGGGGGGCTTCCTGGGGAGGTGACGGAACAGCAAGGCTCTTGCTGGTCACCGTCCCCACTCCCAACAAGCAATTCCCAGCTGCTCACCAGGCAGTGGGATAGATGACAGAGCACAGAGACCCAAGGAGCCCGGCCTGACCATGGGGCCAAGACAGGCATGTGTGCCTGTTGGGCCCTGTGCCCACCCTTCCTGTCTCATTACGGCTGATGGCCCTGCTATGCCATGAGGCTCTCAGGGTCCCTATCCACTTAGTCTCTTCGTGGACAGAACCCTGGGCAGTGGGGAATCAGCACACAGCATCAGAGTTCACTGAGCCCCGGGCCCCTGGCTCCACTATTTTAAGGGGGCTAAAGTGACGTCCAGAGTGGGAGATGATGAGACTCAAGGTCACACTGCAAGCTGGGAGCTCTCCAAAGGCCCTTCCCGCCAACAGAAGGGCCCAGCCCAACCCCAGTGATCACAGGTCTCCACAGAGACCTGAGCCAGGGGCATCTCTGCTTCCAGCCCCCAACACATGCACTGGGAGGGGGAGCCCACTGCTACCCTGGAAGGCGCCTCCAAGGGGGAACGGCGGCTTCCCACCACAGCCTGCGAGGGGCCGGCTTCTGGAGAGAGGCCCCCAGAGCAACAGCAGGGCCCTGCCCCGACACAGCCTCTACTGCAGGATCAGCCCACCCATTCCACCATCACAGGGTCTGCCCTAGAGTCAGAGCAGACCCAGCGGGCAGGCACCATCCCCAGACACCGTGGAGACCCTCCCAGGGACACTGGGTGGGGGTGCTGTTTGCTGTAGCCGCCCTCAGTGCTGCCCAGTCACATACCAGCCTGGGTGCGGCCATCCGTACACAGCCAGAGTTGAGATCTCCAAAACCTTTAATCACAAAAGAAAAGAAGGCTTCGCTACAGCAACACTAATCTGGGAGGCCCTGAAAGGAATTACAAAGCTCATCTCTAGCACATTCTCCCCAAAAGGGGCTTTTGGGGAGAAATCAGAACTTGGTCCTTGATCCCATGAGTTGGTTCCAGATGTCGGGACTTCCTTCAGCTGGAAAGACACCCTGGCCTCAGCAATCAAGGGACTGCACAGATTGGGGTGGTGGGGACGGCAGAGAAGATGCTGAGTCAAGGACAGACCACAGGGCCCTTCTCAAATTTCTCTTTGCCCGTGTGCCCAAGGGCCTGCCAGCTATAGCAAACGTCACTCTGATGTGGCTGCTTGTGACACACACACTGAATATGACAATCCCTCACTCCCACAGGGTCTGGGGAAGAAGTGTAAGCATTTTCTGAGAACGCCCCAGGTGCCTGAGAGCCCTGCCCCTCACTCCACCCATGCTGACACTCGAATGCAGTGGAAACCCAGCCTCGCAGAGCCCCCACCAGTGGCCTGCTGAGCAACTCGGCCAGCAGGGAAGCCAGCCCTCATCACTGAGAGCAGGAGCCCACCTTCCCACAGCCTCTGGTCCCCAGTGGAGGGCTGAGATGGGCCCACACAGAGCCCAGGTGGCATTTACCCACCCGACCAGGAGAGGCCGGCCTCAGATGTGCCCACTTTACCAGGAGGACTACGGTAAGGAGCCCGTCAAACACGTTGCTGGGGTAGGACAGGTACCCTCGCAGGCCCAGGGCAAAGACCTTGAGCAGCAGCTCCAGCAGGTAGTACACGATGAAGACGCAGTTGAGAATCTGAAAGGGCAGGAGAGTCACCCAGCATGGGGCCCTGGGGCTGCCAGCCCTGCCCAGCCTCTCCCTGGCCCTGACAGGGAGCAGCTCAGACCTTACCCCCAGGATGAAGTCATCGCGCTCAGCAGGCAGCACGTCTGCATCCAGTACCAGGAACACCTGCGAAGCCAGAGGAGAGGGCTCGCCGCAGGTCCAGCACAGCGCCGGGCGAGGCAGGAGGGGCAGGCTCATGCACAAGGTGGGCGGGAACAGGCTCCTCCACACCAGCTCTGGGGCAAATCCGCACTCACGCAAATGGACACCAGGTTTGCCAAGGCGATGAGGTTCCCCAGGTAGTCGAAGTAGTAGTGCCCAAAGAGGAACTGGGCGCTCTGCAGAAATGGGGACTGGTACGCGGGCCTCCGCGGGTGCTGGGCAGAGAACACACTCGCTCAGAAGCACAGTCCAGCAGCCACGGCTGTCACAGCCCAAAAACGCCCATGCCCTCTCGTTCTGGGATTTGATTTTTTCCTGCCTCATCCCCATGCTATCTATCCAGCCACAGGAAGTAAACCCAGACACAGAAATCGCTCTAGACACAAAGGTGTTCATCTCAGGGGTCTCTGCAACACCAAGAGAGAAATAGAAGTAACTGAAGCATCCACTGAGAGCGTAAGTAACCATGCTGTGATATCAGTCACCTTAAATGTATGCAGTGTCACCCTGATTAAAACAAAAAACTGTGTGAAAAACACATGTAAGTGATGTGCTCATAGCTACAGAAACTTAGCACAGAACCAACTCCTGGACTGTGGCTGGCAGCAGCGGAAGGCAGTGCGGGTAGTGGGAGCAGGCAGGCAGCCACTGCCACCGTCAGGACCCTCGTGAGACCCAGCACTGTCCATGCTCAGCAGCCTCCTTGAAACACATCCACGTGTGCACGAGCTTAGCAACGGGAACTGCCTAAACGTTCCTCAGCAAGGGCACCGGCGCCACTGTCCCACGCAGGAGCCCTGGTAATTGGTTCATGAAAATTTCAACGCAATAAAATTCAACATTGGTTCTCAGCAGCAACATCCACATGTCAAGTGCTCCACGGCTATAAGTGACAAGTGGCTACAGCGCCTCCCCACAAAAGTCCCTATGAAAATGGAGGGCGAGGAGACACGGCTGAGTGAACAGGCAGGCTGTGGAGTAAACTGCGACTCTTCGTGTAAACGTCAGACAAGAACAGGGCAAGTGTTTCCGCAGGTACCCGTACACGCCTGAAATTACACAGGGAAAAGTCTGGAAGAAAAACCCCAAAATATCCACTTGAATAGAGGCTATTTTGGAGATCCAGACGGGCAGTGCCCACGATTGACGCCCTCCCTCTCACCTCCCCATCTCTCCTTGATACGCACTCGGCCACAACAGGCAGAGTCCCTTTCAGTGTCTCGTCCACAGAGAGCGGGGCTCAGGTTGTCTCAGCGAGGGGGCTGGAGGGGCGCAGCAGGACAGCAAGGCTCCCCCGCGGTTTCTGGATGCCATGTAGGGGATCGGGTTGTGGTGTGAAGCACATGTGGAGATGCTCTGTCCCGGACACACAGTCCCCAGACCACCTACAGCCGTGGCCTGACCTCTCTAAAATTTCCCAGCTTCCCAGTCCTCAATGCAGAAACCAGTGCCCAAGGCCACCTGCCCGCCCTGCTACCCAATTCCCTCGGTGGGCCCATGCCACTGCCTGCTCAGAGCCTGGGCCTGCTGCACCTGGGAGGGTGGCCTCTTGCTTGCCCAGTGACCACAGACCAACCGCAGCCCAGGGACACCAGTGAACATCCCTGCGTTCCTGTGTCTAAACCATACCTTCTCTCGAGAGGTCTGAACCCCGGCTTTGGGAGGGCCCCCTTCCAGGTTCGTTCTTCCTCACATACTCCCCTGAGCCCAAGGACACCAGTTTCCTTATGTCTTCCAGTTACTCTTTCATCATAGCTGACACTTCCGCATGCTACAGTTTCTATGCAAACCAGACTGACACCTTGGCCCAGAGAGACTTAGCATTATCTGTTATGTTTAAATGCTGCAGCAGAAGCATTCACACGTTACCTGTGTAACTGAGGAATAACGGACATGACGGAAGTGGCTGTATCTGGGTAGAAAGACAGTGAGGGGGGTTCTTCCACTTTTCTCTGCTGTCTATAATGAATGACTACTCATTTTTAACCCCAAAGCCTCTCAGAGGAAGAGGAGACCTCTTTCAGCAGCAGCCAGGGCACCTTCTCTGAAGCTCAGCAGCATGCACCCACCCACCCCCCGGCCACAGCCAGGCTGATGCCCAGGCAGTGACCCCACACGGGAGGGCTCTCGGAAAGGATGGAGCTCCCACGACGTCAGCCTGCCCAGAAAGCACCTCTTTGTGCTTCCAAAACCACAGGCTGCCCCAAGTCTCAGCAACCCCAGAAGCACTTATCTGCCTCCCAAACCTGAAGCTCAGCCAGCCCTTCACATCAGCAGGCTCTGCATCCAGAGACTGAACCAACTGCAGATCGAACACACTCACGGGAAGAGGCATCCGTGCTGAGCATGCACAGGCTTTCCTTACTGTTACTCCCCAAACTTCCACAGCATTCCTAGGTACTAGGTACTGCAATCAGTCTAGAAATGATTTGAAGTATACGGGAGGATGTGTGTAGGTTACATGCAAACACTATGTCATCTTACACAAAGGACTTAACCATCCATGGATTTTGTGTCCACGTGGAGTCCTAGAACCAATCCCCTGCAAATACGACGGCCTCCCCTCTGCAGTCAGTATTCCAGGGAAAGAAGGTATCAGAAAACCAGATCAAGGATATCACAGCCCCCAAAACCTATGGAACCCAAACTCCCATCTCAAAGCCCGGTGCTCGGTGCCCTGGGAAGAAACAGCAACACCGGGACCTCCAAGGAGACAGCCAGGCTGGGAATCAGGCCAGGCCTGCGTGTTGGGCCTTCCCCACTCCTGTGCGCACACGAGCCCCCTCTACTGGGTCACAAGCAAAGCAATCCACCCACCCTTCCTCTGCAGCCTCACAGGAGAGTAACTCCTCTCCGGCTCACTAAACCCTGATGCTGGAAAGGGGTAGGAATACCAGCTCTAGACAACCAGGACTCAACTGCACCCTCCGGAATGGCAGAAACTGCCCAGAGAGAGCCGAGAGGGCCCAGAGGACGCCAGGAGCAAACCCTGAGGAACAAAAATCACCGTTCCAGAACCTTCAGGATGACTGGCTTCTCCCAGCCTGCATCCACCTGCCTCTGGAAGGGGCTGGATCACAGCCAACCCAGCCAACCACAGCCGCTGAGAGTTGCTTCCTGAGCCCCAAACATCTCTGGCCCGAGGACAAGAGCCATTACCTAGAATGGTGCTTTTTTTTTTCCAAGTCAGAGTCTCGCACTGTCATCCGGGCTGGAGTGCAGTGGCATGATCTTGGCTCACTGCAACCTCTACCTTCTGGACTCAAGCGATTCTCCAGCCTCAGCCTCCTAGGTAGCTAGGATTACAGGCGCCTGCCATGACACTCGGCTAATTTTTTGTATTTTTATTAGAGATGGGGTTTCACTATGTTGGTCAGGCTGGTCTTAAACTCCTGACCTCGTGGTCCGCCTGCCTCAGCCTCCCAAAGTGCTGGGATTACAGGCGTGAGCCACAGTGCCCGACCGGAATGGTGCTTCTTAATTTCCTGTCATCTGAGAACCATCTCCACAGTCTCTGCAAAATCTGCACCTGGTCAGGTTAATTTCCTATCTTCAAGTCAGCCTTAAGTTGACACTGCACTGCCCAGCCTTGTCCCAAGCAGAGGTTTGATGGCGTGAATGTTCAAAGCACCGCCTGCTGATCCTCACCACACTCATCTTCCCTCCCCCAAGGGGTTGGGGGCACCCCACGGAGAAATGCAGCCCTAAAGGGGATGCCCAAAAGGGTGATGGGAATGAGCGCATGCCACTCAGGCTCAGGCTGGGGCAGGGCCTGACTCCAGAGGTCTGGGAAGACCTTAGGAAAACGTTATTTGGAAGACCACCTCTGACAGGGGCCTGCAGCCACAGAGGCTGACAAGTCCTGAAGCAGGTGACAGTTGCTATGGGCTGAATTTTGTCTCCCTCGAAATTCCTATCTTAAACCTCTAACCCCCAGTAGCTCAGAATGTGACCCTATTTGGAGACGGGGCCTTTTAAAAGGTAATTTAGTTAAAACAGGGCCGTGAGAATGGGCCCCAATCCAATGTGAACAGGGTCCTCATAGGAAGAGGAGCTGAGGACACACAGAGGGATGACCACGTGAGGACACAGGGAGAAGGCGGTGTCTGCGAGCCACGGAGAGGCCTCAGGAAGAACCCGCCTGCGACACTTTGACCTCGGACAGATGGCCAGGACTGTGAGGGGACAACTGTCTGCTGCTTCAGCCCCACCCCCGCCCCAGTCTGTGGTGCCATCCAGCAGCCTGAAGAAACAAGAAAAGTGACAGAACTATAAGGTATCCATGGCCCCATCCAAGTTTCAAGCAAGGTCTGGCTCAGTCCTCTGAGGCTGTGGCTGGAACAGCAGCCCCATGCAGCCCCTTCGCTGTCTGTGAGCACCTGGGCTGTTTCCCGGTGTCTCCGCCCACCTGGCCAAGCCTTCTAGACACAGAACTTAGACAAATGCTGAGGCCCACCTGCTAACTCTGTCACCCAGTATCAAGGCTGAAAGACAAAGGCTTTGGACCTCCTGAAGAAGGACAGACAGGAAAAGGAGTCTGTCATGGAAACAGAGGAAACCATTTGGAAGATTCCTGTGCCAGGGTGGGCTCAGGATGGGTCCTGGGGTCTGGTGAACTTCATAGAAATCTCCCCAGTCGCCAGGAGCCAAAGAGATCTGCATTCCCAGTTCCCATCCTAGGAGCAGGGATCCCTGGGCAGGTGAATTCCAGCACTGATCATTAGAAGAGTTCCCTTCGTGGGTGACCAAGGGCAGTGGAAGTGGAAAGCCCCCACTCCCCTCCCTGGGCGGCCGTGGCCCCAGTTACCTCTTTAACCACACTCCTGTCAAGCTCGTTGAACAGTTTCTGAAACTCATCAGCCGATAGCAGGACACTGCCATAGGAGCGCACCTGCTGCAGAGGGAGGAGAACAGGTCAGCCGGGCGCACGGGAAGGGGAGCACCCCCAGCCCCAGCCCCATCCCAATGGGCTGTGAACCCTGCAGGTGACCTGAAGCCACACACCTAGTCCTGAAAAGGGGATGCTGGCCCCAGTGACCTCCCGGGAGGAGCCCAGAGGTGGCTGGGGGCAGGGGACAGGGGGCGGGTACCTCCATCATGGCCTCTTTGTGGGAGCTGTCCAGCTGGACCCTCTGAAGCACCTGCAGCAAGTTCTGGGGCTTCACACCAGCTCTGCAGGGAAACCACAGCCCGGTAAGCACAGCCAGCTCAGCCCCCGGGAACCCGTCTGGCCTGAGCTTTGCCACAGACCCACTCTGCAGCCCTGAGCCACAAGAGCCACAAAGGGGGACAAGGAGGAGGCCAGGCCACTCAGCCCTTCACCCGCCCAGGGGCCGTGGGGGGACATGAAGACAAAGGTGCAGACTCAGGGCAAGGACGCCAGGAACTATGAAGCACCAGGGGCATGGTGGTTTCTGTGAGTTGGGTGCCAGCCAGCAGGGGCGGGCACAGGCCGAGCACGAGAAGCCCAGATGAACACCCAGTCCCGGCACTCACGGCAGCCACATGCCCACCCTCGAGGGGAAGAGGATCCATGCCCAGCACTCATGGCAGCCACATGCCCACCCTCGGGGGGAGGAGGGTCCATGCCCAGCACTCACTCCTGAGGGAAGGCTCCTTCCTCCCCCACCACAGAGGACAGGACTTCAAAGGCAGCCCGGGTCCCGAGCCGCCTCCGAAACAGTGAGGTCTGGAGAGATTTCTGTAAAGAGGAAGGCTGTGAACAGCAGGACCAGTCCTCCCCCAGCTCAGAACCCCCACTCATCCCTCCCCTGGGGAACAGGCAGAGGGGGAGCTGGGGCAGCCTTGGAGGGGGCACAGTCCCCCACAGCCTGGGGCAAACCCTCACCCCAAGGGCATGAGAGCACTGGCCATAGACTCCCGGGACAGGCCGCACAGGGCGATGCCCGACAGGTACACTACGCAGCACACTGGGCTGTGTTTCTTCTCTGTGTGCTGGGGGAGCCCCCAGCTCCCCGTCAAGAGGGTTTAGGGTTTAGGGTTTAGGGTCCGCTGTCCTGGGAGTTACCATCTCTGGCAGCTTCCCCTGGCGGGGACTGAGACACTGGGTAGTGAGATCAACAACTTGCAGGTAACCCCAGCTGACCCACCGGAGGCAGCAACCCTGCCCTCCCATCCCACCAGGACCCGGGCCAGCAGAGGTCCCCCAGCGACGGGTCACCAGCTGACCCACCGGAGGCGGCAACCCTGCCCTCCCATCCCACCAGGACCCAGGCCAGCAGAGGTCCCCAGCGAGGGGTCACCAGCTGCCCAGCTCAAGCCACACCCTGCCTGGCCTCCGGGAGCTCCAGGCACAGCCGGCATACAGGCGCCCACTCACCATCAGGTAGCCACGGAACTGACTGTAGATGATGGCGGTCAGCAGGTTCATCAGAAACAGGCTTCCTTCAAGAGAAGACAGCCACGGTCAGAGGGGCCACCAGTGCTGCAGCAAAACCAACACAAGGGCAGCCTGGCACAAGACAGCACAGCGCCGGGGGTGTCCCCTAGCAAACGGAACGTGGCCGGGCCAGCACAGTCACGGGCAGGACCACCAGGTCAGTGGCAGTAACAGAACAGAGTGTGGGGTGGGGCTCCCTGGGATGAAACTGTGGGGTGGGGGCTCCCTGGGGTAAAGCTGTGAGGTGGGGGCTCCCTGGGATGGAGGCTCCCTGGGGTGGGGGCTCCTGGGGTAAAGCTGTGGGGTAAGGGCTCCCTGGGGTGGAGCTCTGGGGTGGGGGCTCCCTGGGGTGGAGCTGTGGGGTGGGGGCTCCCTGGGGTGGGGGCTCCCTGAGGTGGAGCTCTGGGGTGGGGGCTCCCTGGGGTGGAGCTCTGGGGTGGGGGCTCCCTGGGGTAGAGCTGTGGGGTTGGGGATTCCTGGGGTGGAGCCGTGGGGTGGGGCTCCCTGGGGTGGAGCCGTGGGGTGGGGGCTCCCTGGGCTGTGAGGTGGGGGCTCCCTCGGGTGATCTCTGGAATGAAACACACTGATGTGAAGTTTCGGGTCATGGAGGGGCAGGGTCCCTGAGCAGAATGCTGGCCACACTATCTGCACTCACCTATCACGGTAAAGACTATGAAGAAGATGGCATAGGCCCGGTTCTTGGAATACGCAGGAACCATCACTGAAAAAAAAAAAAAGAAACCACAGAACTAAAACCTTGCTGACAACCTCAGTGGCTGATCCCACTCGCATCCTGACCCTACACAACTTGCTTTCACAACAGAAAGGTGTCTGCACTGCTGAGCGTGGTGGCTCATGCCTGTAATTGGAGAGGCTGAGGTGCACAGCAGATCATTTGAAGTCAGGAGTTTGAGACCTGCCTGGCCAACATGGTGAAACCCCATCTCTACTAAAAATACAAAAATTAACCAGGCGTGGTAGCTCATGCCTGTAGTCCTAGCTACTCGGGAGGCTGAGGAAGAAGAAAAGGAAAGAATTAAAAAAAAAAAAAAAAAGGAAGTCTCCTGGGAGGGCTGAGAGGCCTTCCTGTCCAAATTCAATCTCTCGCCTCAACTCTGCTCGCACACCCTCCGGGAAGGGAACTCCCTACCTCTCAAGGATGTCCGTCTGCACACAGGGCTGAAAGCCGCCCTGCGGCCCTCCCCACAGTCTTGCTCCCCCTGTGGTCACCTGCTAGGACTCAGAGGACACAAAGGACAGCGCGCAGGGTCAGGCTGCACAACTCCCCCGAGTGTGGACACTCCCAGGCTGCCCTCCAGGGAAAGTCTCCGGGACTGTGAGCTCCAAATGAAAGGCACCAGCCAGGGTGGCCAGGCCACAGCCAAGCCCAGGACCGTGGCCTCCATCCTGGCCACACTTGCCCTGAGCAACAGAGGCCCCATCAGCACCACACAGGGTGAACATCGCGGCCAGTAAGACCCTGGGCCTCACATGCTGCTGCCCAGTGGCTCCCACAGTGGACGTCGGCAGCAACAGACGCGTGGGGCTGTGGATCTCCAGTAGGAGGGCACCGGAGGACCCCACTGACCACTGACCTCCAGTAGGAGGGCACCAGGGGACCCCACTGACCACTGACCTACAGCAGGAGGGCACGGGGGGACCCCACTGACCACTGACCTCCAGTAGGAGGGCACCGGGGGACCCCACTGACCACTGACCTCCAGCAGGAGGGCACCGGGGGACCCCACTGACCACTGACCTCCAGCAGGAGGGCACCGGGGGACCCCACTGACTACTGCCATCATCACCCTATGAAGAACACCAGCCACTTTCAGCTTCTCAGACAAGTGAGAAGACGGGGGAAAGAGGAGATGAAGACAAGACGGAAGGAGGAGGTGAGAACACAGAGGCAGGGCAGGGAGAAGGAGAGAAGGGAAGAAAGAGAGAAGAGAGAGGGAGAAGAAAACCAGGACGAGAAAAAAGAGAAAGGAAAAGAAGGGAGGAAGGAAGAGTCACCCTTGCTTCCCCACCTGTTGATAAAGAGGCCTGACACTCCCACTGGGGTCGAAGGCTCAGCGTCCCACACCGGCCCCCATGCTGGGCTCACCGACCCCCAGGGCCCCTCCCTGGCCCTGCACGCACCGTCAGGGTTGTTGGCCGTGGTCAGCAGCACCAAGAGGGAAGTCAGAGACTCGGGCAGGTTCCGGAAGTAGGCCAGCCTCTCCCTGTCCTGCCCATCATCCTGCTGGGAGCAGAAGCAGCAGCTCCAGAGCACCACTGGGGTCCCCACCCCACAGGCTGAGCTTCAGGCCCCGGGCCCAACCAGCTGCTACCATCCACCTGATGCCCAGCCTGCAGCTCCCTGTGGCCTCGCAGCAGGCTGAGCTCATAGCCAAATGGGACCAAACTCAGGGTCTCCAGGCACAAGAGCAGGCGCCCAGAGAGACCGCTCACCCGCATGGACATGGCGCCCGGAAGCAGGTTGGCTCGGAACCACGGCGAGAGCCCTCGGCCGGCCTAGTGACCAGAGCCCTCCCTCAGGCCAGTGCACCTGCTCAAAGCTGACTGCCATGCACTATGTGAGCAATGAGGCTGCAGGTCAGGGGCAGGAGGGGCAGGAGGGGCCCAGGCTGCCAGGGCGGGAAAGGTCAGACCCCTCATGAAGCCTGCTCTAGAGGCTGTGTCAGGGCCCACGGCCACCCTCAGGACCCAGTGGCACCGTGCTCGTGGCTGTGGAGAATCACAGCCATTAGCAAGGGAGCATCCACACTGGAGTCCCTATCCTCTCCCTGGAGAAGGGTCCCAGCCACAAGACACAGCGGACACATGCAGTGTTCCTGCTCGGAAAGCAACTCCACCTGAGACTCTGGGGCCAGGCTCATGGGCACCCTCTGTCTACCAACCCTCCAGACCCCCAGCCAGAAGATGGGTGGTCCCTGCAAAGCAGACTGGTTGTATGAAGTGTGTGGGCAGCTGGCACAGTGGGACTCGGCACTCCTCTCTTAGGGATCGTTTCAAAGCCACAATCCCAGCGGCTGGCCAAGGGACAACCCCGCAAGCAGGCCCTTGCACAGAGCCACCTGTGACGGCCACTCTCTCTCGCACAGGCCACCTGCCTCAAGGCCACAGGGTAGCACAGAGGCCTCCGAGGCTTCACCTATAAAATGGCACTACCCCCTCATCAGCCCAGTCAGGGGCTCCCAAGGACACGTAAGCTAACTGGTGGTGAAGACTCCACAGTCCACTAGGGGGAGGGACACGGGGACCATGGGAGGAAGGTACAAGGCGGGGAGCGTGGCCAGGCACAGAGCCACGGGTGGGGACAGGTTTCCCCGCTGGGGAGAGCGAAGTGGCCCCTCCTGGCCATCAGCCCAAGCCAGAGTGGAGGAGCAGAGCAAGGCCTGGAGGGCAGGCTGGCCTCCAGCGGTCACCGGGGACGGCAGGACCGCAGCACTCAGCCCTCCTGGGTCTCACCCATCCAACCCCCACCCAGTCAGAACCACCATATTCCCAAACGTAAAGCAAGCCCACCGAGTGCCAGACTTGGAGTCAGCCGAGGAAGGTTCTCGCACCCATACCACCTAACAGACAAGGACGCTGAGGTCCACGGAGCCGACACAACTCCCCAGGGCAGGTGGCCCTGCCCCAGCCCATCTCCCAACCCACACTGTGCACCTCCCAGCAAGCTGCACGCTCCTCCTCGACAATTCAGTTCCTACTCAAGCAGACCCTAGGCGTGACCTCCTGTACCTACAGCCCAGCCGGAGCCACAGCTCTGCAGGGACGCAGACGAGCCCTGGGCTCCCACCCAACCCACCACAACCAGCCCACCGCCCCAACCTGAGAAACATCTACAAAATGGGACAGCACCATCGCCGCTGCTGGGGACCACACCCCGCAACGCCAACCCTGGTTCTTGAAAACCAATCCAAGCTCCAAGGTTCGAGCTTCACAACAAGCAAGGCCAGCAGGGGACAAGCAGGCTGGCTGTGGACAGCGCTCACAAAGGAGGCGAAAGCAAGGCGGCCGCTGCACCCAGCCAGCAGGAGCCGGGGACGCCAGCAAGGCCACCCAGAAGCACAGCCTGGCTACCGTCCCAGGCCAGGCTGGCAGGGCACGATGGTCAGGGAAGGAAAGCAGGACGGGCCGGCCACCACCCATGTCCCTTTCGAGCCCTACCTCGGACAGGGATCCAGATTCCTGCCAAGACCATGACAAGCACTCTGACCCCTCATACAAGGCACCCCTTGCTCCCCCGGGTCCCCTCCATGGGGCAGAAACCCACGCCTGGAGGAGCCAACCCATCCAGGTGCCTTGGGACGGGACCCTCTGCTTTCCCAGGGCAGAGGACCACACCCCAGGCTCAAGGCTGGGGCTGCACCACTTCCAATGCCCCACGCTGACGCCATCCACCTGGCGTGGGCTCTGGAAAACAGCACCACAGCAGTGGTCACTGGACGGTCACATGGACAGCCTGAGATTCTGTCAGCCAGTTCCACCTCCACAGCCCAGCTGCCCCCACCACCTACAGACACGCACACAAAGACACACACACAGACAACACACGCACGGGGCTCACAGACTGCTTCCATCTGGGTGAGGCCTCGGGGCTTCCCTTCCCCTCTGGACAACACACACCAAACCCCAACACAGCCACAAGCAGGAAGAGCAGCGTGGCTGAACACTGTTCACTCCCAGGACAAAGCTGCAGAGACACTGCGTGGCCCCGGCCCCGAGGAGGATGGTGCCCCTGGGCAGGACAGGACAGACACGCAGCACTGCAGAGGGGTGTGGGGGACAGGCAGACACCTCCACACAGCATCGAGCTGCCGGCCCAGGCAGCTGCCCCAGGCAGGTGGAGAGGAGGATACGGTGGGAGCGGGACAGGGCATGGGAGCTGGGGACCCTCCCTAGGGGCCAGCACAGCCTGGGAGCTGCAGCCGCAGAGAGTGCAGGGCAAGCCTGATGTCCAGGAGGAAAATGAACGGGGCTGGAGGAGAAACCAGAGGAAGTACCCTCAGGGGACGGCCTGGTGGGGATGGGCGGGTAGACAGGGAGAAAGGCAGGAGGGGAGGATGGACGGAGGAGGGAAGGAGGATGGGGGAACTGAGTCAGGGTGGGAGGGGGCAGCCAGGACACAGGACATGGCCCAGAGCCCAGGAGACCCCAGGACAGAAAGGTGTGCGGGCAGTGGGTGGTGGAGCACTGTGGCCACCCAAAGGCAGACCCCTTGGCCCCGAATGGGCCACTGCTAACTACTGGACAGTGTGCAGCCGACGCCAGCCCAGCCCCCTGTTAGTCACAGCACAGGGCGACGCCAGCCCAGCCCCCTCTGTTAGTCACAGCACAGGGCAGCCCCAGCCCCAGCCCCAGCCCCCAGCTGAGGGCGCCCTACCTTCCTACCTTCCCACCGGCAAACAGCAGCATCCCGAACATGGTGAAGAAGCACAGGTGGATGGCCAGCAGCAGCCCGACGCTGGGGAGAGCACGGCACTCAGCCTGGGCCAGGCGGGCGGCAGGCCCAGTGACACCTGACCTGCCTGCGGGGCTCAGTTACAGGAGCACCCTGGAGTCTGCAGCAGCTGGGGTGGATCCAGGCAGCAGGGTCCCCCCTCCCCTTGCCTCACGCTCAGCTCACAGGGCCCAGAGGAAAGGCTGGGCCTGCCCTGGTGGGGTCCCTCCTTTGACAGTGACAAATGAAACCGAGGGCCCAGCTGAGACAGCATCCGAGGACCCGGGGCTCTCAGGGGAGGACACTTCCATCTACCAGAGCTGGATGGGGAGGGGTCAGCATGTGGCCACTAGGGACTCAGGCAACACTGCCCCTGACAAGAGCGGAGGGCAGCAGGGATCGGGATGCGGCGAGCCGAGGCTAAAAAGAGGCTGGGCCTGGGACGCAGGCGGACAGCCCTCCACTTCCAGCAGTGACAAGAGCCGAGAGGGCTTCCAAGCAGGGGTGCCATCAGGAGCAGCTCGGCTTTATAAAGTCTATGCTGGTGGCGTGCAGATACCAGGAGTGGAAGGGGACGGCAGAGGGGAGAGGCAGGCACAGTCACAGCCACAGCAGGGACAGAGGGCACAAGAGGAGACCCACTGGAGGGAGTGCCCACGGGACTCAGCAGCCTCCGAGCTGGGGCTGGGGTGTCTGCAGGGAGGCCTCTGCGGGACTGCTGGAACCACAGAGATCCCAAATACCCACCCAGCAGCCACCCCACACAGTCACCAGCCAGCCGGGAATGCGGAGCGCACAGTCCAAGATGAGACTCTGGTGGGCCCCGCCGGCAACCACATGACCTGGGGCAGAGAGAGCCTCTTCCCAACCCTGCGCACCCCGGGAGCCACAAGCCCACCTGGCCATTTCTGGCAGCGACCAGCGGATGCATTTCAAGGTCTTCTTCATCATGGAGGAGTTCTGCAGCAAGAAGAAGGGGCGGAGGAGTCGGCGGACCCGCAGGGGCTGGAAGAGACCCGGGCAACTGAGAAGCACGTCGGGTGCTTCATCCACCCCCTGCCTACCACCCAGGTGGGCACACAGTTCAGAGACCCCAGTGCCCTCGGGGCCCTCCAGGGGCACTGAGCTCAGAGTTGGGGGCCTGGCTCCAGAGCTGGCCTTGAGGGCTGTCCCAGGCCGCATGCCATGAAATCCTTCCTGGTCACAGGCCTCCCCGCCGTCTCCCATCTCCTGGGCACTGCACACATGGGCTCCCCAACCCTAACACCAGTCCCCATCCCTGTCCAAGGCAATCCTTCCCTCTGCCCACCCAGGACGCAGCTGGAAACAGTGGAGCCCCCGTGCCTCCCTCGGGACCCTCCTGCCTTGCCCAGCACACCCAGCATCTCAGGGGACCGTCCCTGCCTCCTCCCCCATCAACCTGCCTCCCCTCATGCCCCCACCTCCAAGCCTCCCCCTCCCAGACACAGACACTGTCCCCAGAGCCCCACCCCCACACAGCGCCCCCCATGCTCACAGTTCCCAAACTCAACACTCACAAGGTGTAACAGTGCGCCCCTCCAAGCCTCCCCCTCCCAGACACAGACACTGCCCCCAGGAGCCCCATCCCCACCCCAAACTCACATAGCGCCCTCCAAGCTTACTACACTCACATGGTATGACTGCACATCCCTCCAAATCTCACATGGAATCTGACTCCCAGTGTTGGGGATGGGACCTAGTGGGAGGATCTGGGTCACGGGGTGGATGCCTCATGAATGGCCTGGTGCCCTCCCCAATGGAGTGACTCCAGGTAAAGGGTTCCAGAGAGATCTGGCTGTTAAAAGGAGTCTGGGGCCTCTCTCTGTTAAAAGGAGTCTGGGGAAGTCTCTCTGTTAAAAGGAGTCTGGGGAACTCTCAACATGTAACACACCTGCTCCCCATCTCCTTCTGCCTTGAGTGGACACTTCCTGAGGCCTCACCAGACACAGATGTCAGCACCATGAGCCAAATAAACCCTTCTCTACGAATACCCAGCCTCAGGTATTCCGGTATGGCCATGCAGCACAGACTCACACCCACACACTCTCGCAGGTATCCCCGTCTTCCCTGCTTTCCTCCTGTGAGGACAGAAGGGCCCGCCCACCGCCACCACCCACAGTCCTGTGAACCCACCCCCGCCTTCTCAGGGTTGGCTCCATCACCACCTCCTGCCCCAACCATCACACATGAGTATGTTCACCCCTTCCATCATGCCATGTTTCCCTGCTGCCCCCTCTACTCACCCCATTCCCCTGCTCCTGTCCCGGCCCATCCTCCCCTCCCAGCCACTGGGACCCACCTGGGGGTCCCCACGAACACCTTCTCATCCTGCCTGGCACCCTTGGCACCAGACACAGCTGCATCGGTGCTCCCGTTGGCCCTGCACTGCCCAATCCGCCTGTGCTGGGCACCCTGTCCCTACCTCCTCTCCCTGCCCCCACCTCCTCTCCCTGCCCCTATCTCCTCTCTCTGCCCCTACCTCCTCTCTGGCCTCACACCTGCATTCAGTCCCTTAAGTACCAGGTTTATACTTTGGCCTCTGTTAATCTCAAATCCACGCTCTCAACTGCAGTCTTGAATCCTCATCAGTACCTTGTTTTAGAAACGCAGAGCTATCAGCTCCTTGCACAAAAACAAAGCCCTCTAACAGCTGTCCACAGCTCTGCCCATGGCCTGCGGGGTCCCCAGAGCAGGCCCCGCCAGTCAGCCCTGCCCCTTCCCAGGCCTCACAAGCCACAGCCCTCAAGCCACCAGCCTCTACGCAGCTGGCCGCCTCAGCGCCCCATCCCTGCAGAATGCTGCCTCTGCCAGTGCTGCCCGGTCCCCTTCCGGCACGCACCACACTGGGAATCACATGCTGCGTTGGCGCTTCCATACACTGGAAGTCTGTCTCCCTCTCACTCCAGAAGGGGATGCCAGAGGACAAGGGACCGGCCTGTTCTGTTCACCAAGGTCCAGCCAGCACCAGCACAGCAGGCGCTCCGGAATGTCTGCAGGTGGCTGATCCCAGGCACTTCCTCGACCCCCTGGGTGTACTTATCATCCTCAAAAGGGACCCCAGGACCTGGCACAGGACTGAGAAAGCCAAGGGACAGCAGTGAACAGAGAAGTGCGTGGGGCTCTGGCCCCTGCCCTGTCAATCAGCTCACCCGGAACCCACTCACTGCCCACTGATTGGGAAGCTCTGGTCTTGGGGCCTGAAAACAAAGGCTCCTTTCAGCCCCTCTACAGGCGGAGGAGGGGCGAAGGTGCTGCTGGGTTGTCCCCTCCCCTGCCTGGGAACTCGAAGCCTCACCTACAGACGCACACACGCAGTGCAGCTTCCCCAGACACAGCAGGCCAAGCCTGAGGCTGTCCCGTGATGCTGGGGCCATGAGGCCTCTAAGAGGATGGGAAGGTGCATCCGGGTGACCCACCTCCAAGGACAAGCAACCACAATGCCAGTCAAGCCCCTCAGACCCAAGGCCTTGGTGAGAAATCACGTCTAAACAGCCATGGAAAGACAGGAGTGAATGATTAAAACCCAACAGTGACTGACAGCCCAGGTGTTATCCAGCTCACCAGGCGCAGGGCAGAGGGCACCCAGTCCTCCGCTCAAGCCACCCAACACCTGTGGGAGCCCTTGATGACTGAACGGATGACCACGAAGGAAAACCTCAGGTCTGGTTTGCAGACATGCAGAGTGATGGCCAGCCCCCGTGTGCCAGAAACGCACATATGCGCACTCCAGCCTCCATCAGGACAGCCCCGCATGGATGCTCCAGACGGGAGAGCTCTGCAGTGGGCAGGGCAGGGTGGTCCCCTGTGTGGAGTGAGGAAGGGGATGATTCCCAGGTAGAAGACAGGGGCATGGAAAGAGAAGGGAAAGGCTGGGGACGAGGTCTGGGAGGAGTACGTGGACAGCCTGCTCTGAATAAGCTGCTCTTCATGGGCGCGTGGCGTGAGGAGCTGGTGCCCCACGTGAACGCCCACCATGGATATCTCAAGGAGGAGGCTCTCTGGCCAAGACAAGGAGTCCTGGGGATGCAGCGGGGCATCTTCCCTCAGCCACCCTGCTCCTAACTCCCTCCACCACGTACAAAGCAGCCACCACAACAGAGATGCAGGGTATGCCTGATGCCAACAGCACAGCTACCCAGACAAAGGCAGAGCCAGGCACCGGCCCGAGAGCCCCCTGGCAACAGATGGGGCCCTTACCCATCACAGGCACTCACGTGTCCTCTCCAGACAGAGAGGCGTGCAGGCTATGAATACGCCGCCCCTTCCAGCTCTCCTCAGCAGCTACTCCCCACCAGGTCCTGCCAGCAGGTCCCTGGGGGAGGCGGAACTGCAGATGTGCCCCCTCCTTCCCGTCACTGGCTGTTCCTACTGGCTGCACCCGAAGCTTTCAGCCTCCCCATTAGCACTGCCAGGGCCAACCTCACTGAGCTTCTGGGAGGCACCAGCACCCGCTCCAAGAAGGCAGAGGGCAAGGTCCCAGCTCTCTGGGCCCCTCCCCTGGGCTTCCGGGTGCTAACATCACCACGCCTCCCCTGTGTGCCCTGGCCCGGAGGGGCTGCTCCCTGCTTCTGGGTCCCACTGGGCTTCCTTTCACTGTTTGGTTTCTGGGTGCCTGTTTAAAGCCCTGTTCATTCTCTCCACAAAGCACCTGCGGGGCTCTGCTTCCCCGACAGCCCCAGTGGATTCTGCTGACTCCACATCCACCTCTCCCAGCTCTGTTCTCCCAAAGCACAGGGGATGCTTCTGGGCGCTGAGGGGCAGCTGAGACGCTGCGGTGGAAAGGGCTGAGCGTGGCGGGGTAAGTGGGCTTTCTCACTGTCAGGCCTCCAGAGCTGGGGGCTTGTGGCGACAGGGCATAGTGAGGCCCTGGGACAGCGCTCTCATGTGGGGCTAGACGGCCAAGGCCTTCAGCTAGAGAGTGGGCAGCCAGGAAGCAGGAGTCCTGGAGCCCACTCCCAGGCCCGCCCTCACCATCAGGGGGAGCCAGGGGGAGCCCTGTGTCTTGTCCAGGCCTCCATCTTCATCTGCAAGATGGGAACAAGGCTCCGCAGCCAACAAGTTATAAAATGCCACGAAAGGTGGCCAATGCTGGGCATGCAGGCAGGCGGGCTTAGGGCCCCCATCCCAGCACTCACGTGGGCCTTGTACCCACACCCCCCAGAGCTCTCTGCCTGCCTCAGGCCACCTCAACACCTACCTCATGACACACGAGACTCAGGGACACGGTCCAGTCCACCAGAGACACGACCAGCGCCACGAGGTAGCCCAGCAGCCAAAGGTCCTTCTGGAAATGTGCCCACCCAAACAGGTAGCTCTGCAAGAGAGATGGGCAGTGAGAGAGATGGGCAGTGAGCAGCAAGCAGAGATGGGCAGTGAGCCGCAAGCAGAGATGGGCAGTGAGCCACAAGCAGAGATGGGCAGTGAGCCGCAAGCAGAGATGGGCAGTGAGAGAGATGGGCAGTGAGCAGCAAGCAGAGATGGGCAGTGAGAGAGATGGGCAGTGAGCAGCAAGCAGAGATGGGCAGTGAGCAGCAAGCAGAGATGGGCAGTGAGCAGCAAGCAGAGATGGGCAGTGAGCAGCAAGCAGAGACGGGCAGTGAGCAGCAAGCAGAGATGGGCAGTGAGCAGCAAGCAAAGATGGGCAGTGAGCCGCAAGCAGAGATGGGCAGTGAGAGAGATGGGCAGTGAGCAGCAAGCAGAGATGGGCAGCAAGCAGAGATGGGCAGTGAGCAGCAAGCAGAGATGGGCAGTGAGCAGCAAGCAGAGATGGGCAGTGAGCAGCAAGCAGAGATGGGCAGTGAGCAGCAAGCAGAGATGGGCAGTGAGCCGCAAGCAGAGATGGGCAGTGAGAGAGATGGGCAGTGAGAGAGATGGGCAGTGAGCAGCAAGCAGAGATGGGCAGCAAGCAGAGATGGGCAGTGAGCAGCAAGCAGAGATGGGCAGTGAGAGAGATGGGCAGTGAGCAGCAAGCAGAGATGGGCAGTGAGCAGCAAGCAGAGATGGGCAGTGAGCAGCAAGCAGAGATGGGCAGTGAGCCACAAGCAGAGATGGGCAGTGAGAGAGATGGGCAGTGAGCAGCAAGCAGAGATGGGCAGTGAGAGAGATGGGCAGTGAGCAGCAAGCAGAGATGGGCAGTGAGCCGCAAGCAGAGATGGGCAGTGAGAGAGATGGGCAGTGAGCAGCAAGCAGAGATGGGTAGCAAGCAGAGATGGGCAGTGAGCAGCAAGCAGAGATGGGCAGTGAGCAGCAAGCAGAGATGGGCAGTGAGCAGCAAGCAGAGATGGGCAGTGAGCAGCAAGCAGAGATGGGCAGTGAGAGAGATGGGCAGTGAGCAGCAAGCAGAGATGGGCAGCAAGCAGAGATGGGCAGTGAGCAGCAAGCAGAGATGGGCAGTGAGAGAGATGGGCAGTGAGCAGCAAGCAGAGATGGGCAGTGAGCAGCAAGCAGAGATGGGCAGTGAGAGAGATGGGCAGTGAGCAGCAAGCAGAGATGGGCAGTGAGCAGCAAGCAGAGATGGGCAGTGAGCAGCAAGCAGAGATGGGCAGTGAGCAGCAAGCAGAGATGGGCAGTGAGCCACAAGCAGAGATGGGCAGTGAGAGAGATGGGCAGTGAGCCACAAGCAGAGATGGGCAGTGAGCAGCAAGCAGAGATGGGCAGCAAGCAGAGATGGGCAGTGAGCAGCAAGCAGAGATGGGCAGTGAGCAGCAAGCAGAGATGGGCAGTGAGCAGCAAGCAGCCCCACACGCTGGCCCTGCAGCCAGAGAACAACGGTGCGCAGGGCAGGGACAAGGCGACCGGGGCAGAGCGTGCTTCCACAACAGCATGGTCCCACGGGACGCTGAGCAGCTGTCAGGAGGCCCCAGCTCTCGCCCGAGCCTACCAGGGACTCGCTATGCAACCTCAGGCAGCACCAAACCTCTGGCCTGGGGTCCTCATCGGGAATGGGGGACTCCTGTATGTCCCTCCGATCCAACCCCACCCTGCAGGTTGAGAAGACATGGAATGCATTCTGGAAAAGGCCAGAACAGCACGGGCTCGGTGGGCAGACGTCCGAGCACTCAGTGTGGCACTTTGCCCCGCCCACAGCCCTGCAAATGCTGCTTCCGGTGGCGGAGCTCAGGCAGCCCCAGCGCGGCCCCACAGTAGCTGGGAGAAGGGTTCCAGGGCCTTAGGAAGACTGAGCAGTGTGGCCGGCTTCAGATCACAGGGCACTGCCACAGTAAGACAGTTTGGGGGGGTCACAGGGCACTGCCACAGTAAGACAGTTCGGGGGGTCACAGGGCACTGCCACAGTAAAGCAGTTTGGGAAGTGAGGGTGGGTCTGTTCTTCCCTTACCTAACTGCCATTTCCCACTGTCAAGAAAGTTTTCAGAAGCCGGGCACGATGGCTCACCCCTGTATCCTGTCACTCTGGGAGGCCAAGGCAGGTGGATCACTAGAGGTCAGGAGTTCGAGACTATCCTGGCCAACATGATGAAACCCCGTCTCCACCAAAAATGCAAAAATTAGCCAGGTGTGGTGGCAGATGCCTATAATCCCAGCTACTCGGGAGGTTGAGGCAGGAGAATCACTTGAACCCGATAGGCAACGGTTACAGTGAGCTGAGATCACACCACTGCACCCTAGCCTGGGCGACAGAGCGAGACTCTGTCTCAAAAAAAAATTAAAAGTCCCCAGAGGTCACAGCTTGCTAAAGTACCCTCTCACCTTTCGACACTTCTCAAACACCCCAACTATTCAAAAGACGCTAATGACAACTTCTTGCCAGTTTCAGTTCCAGTTGAAAAACCCCCAGACCTGCTAACCACATGATGAGGGAAAAGGAAGAAGTGAGAAACTGCCCGGGGCCAGCCACAGCCTCAGTCAGCACGCAGCCCGCCCCGCCCACACAGGACTGCAGAGTAGCGCCGCACGGGGTCCCCACCCACCGCCCAATAGGCAACGATGGAGCCTAAGGCCCAGCCAAGGAGCAAGGAACGGCAGGGCTGGTGCCGCCTGGGCCCAGCCTAACACCGTGGGCACGGATGTGGGGGCTGGGACGGCAGCACTGGAATCACCGTTTCACAGAAACAGCAGAACGCACGGCCTGCACCTCCCTGGAAAGTCGTTAAGGCTCTGCCGAGGCTCCGAAGCTTACAGCGCCAAAGGCCACCACCTCTGAAGGACGTGCACCACAGGCAGAGACCAGAGTCAAACGTGCAGCAGCGGCTGTCGGCCCCGCACTCACCTCCTCTCCTCTTCAATGTGGGGTGGCAGGGTGAGCCTTGAGGGGGGACCGCCTGGGCCTCCCTTATTCACTTGGGACCTCTCCTCACAACAGCACTGCGGACCGTGGACCGTTCCCAGAGGCCCTGCCAGCTTGCGCCACCCCCGACGGCACACGGCCTCAGTGTGCACCTTGGAGAGCGGGGAGGGCCGGCACAGCCTCTGCCGCAGGCGCGTGCTTGTCCAAGAAACCGTGCTTTGCTCAGCAGGTCAGAGTGCAAAGTCTGGGAAAGGCAGCCCGCTCCAGAGACTCGGCAATAAACCAGGACAGCAGCGGCCAGGAACTGGGAGGCCAGGGCAGCGTGCGGAGGGCCCGGTGCCCAACTCACCTTCACAGAGAGGTCGGCCGCAAAGAGCAGCAGGCAGAGCACCTCGACGCTCTCGGTCAGGCCGCAGGGCAGCTCCCAGGGCGCGGCACGGTAGCGCACGTCCGCCGTGCGGGTGAGCGAGGACGGGGTCTCAACAAAAGCCAAAAACAGGATCAAGAAGATGGTGAAGCTCAAAGTCCTGGCAGGGGACAGAAACATGAACAGGCGGGAGCCAGCAGCCCTCGGGCCAGAGGCTGAACAGCGGCTCCCCAGTCAGAAGCGGAGGAGCTGGCACGGCCTGAGCACGGACACTCGCGACTGGGAAGATCACGAATCTGCTCAGAGCTCCGCTGTCGAGGGCTGACCCCGCATTCCAGAAGGGAACCCTTGTTGTCAAAGGAACCCTCCATCCACAGGCCAGGCTCCTTTCCAGAGAGCATGACGGTAGTGGCCCTGTCTATGTGGGGAGGGGAGCCTGCCTGAACCCTGAGATCAGGTGTGGTTCCCACTCAGGGGCCGGCCTCCCCCCACCGTGCAAGCCGGCAGGAACCCTGAGTTCTGCATGGGTGCGTCCTCACCGTTGGCACACGTTCGAGTAATACTGTCGGTAAAGCCACAGCGAGCTGGCATCCATCCGGTGGTTGATGGAACGGTACTGGAAGCGAAAAGTCACATGGGGCATGAACAGGGTGTGTGCAGGGTGCGCCTGGACCCAACCCCACGCACACGGCCACATGAGGTACTTGTCCTCATTCAAACTGGCCCAAGCTTCAGGCTGTGGATCACAGGGTAGGCTTCAGCACGTGGACATGCCGGCCCCGACCCGGCAGGCCCACACCATCACAAACCATGAGGTTCGCCCAACAGACAAGCACTCTCAGGCCACACACCCATGGCGGATGGGTGTGCAAGCAAACATTCAGGGAACGCCTGCCAAGGGCCGGCCATGCCGCGGTCTGCCTGCAAGGTGCTCTGTTCTCTGTGCAGGGCTGGCCCTCCCACTCCCCATGCAGCCGTGTCATCCTCTGGGATGCCCCCACCCACCTGGGACCTAGAATGGGGTGGCCCACCACAGGCCTCGGAACACGGTGCATCAAAGCAGCAAATGCTTACAGGATGCAGAAGACAAGTCCTCCAGGGACTGAGGGAGCGCCGTGCCCAGAGGCCCTGCCCTCAGTTACCTTCACCTACAGTCCAGCATCGGAGGCCTTGGTCTGTCAGTCGCCCCTGGACGGGCAAGCCAATCAGAGGGAGGCCACCACCCAGGCCCAGCCACAGGGAGCAGGTGCCACCGACCTGAATAGCATCTTCTATGAAGACCACAGCCTGATCAATGCAGAGGTCCCACTGGGCCATGGCACCTGCAGGCAGAGGGGACACATCAGGTGACAGAGCAGAATGACATGGCCTCACCCTCCAGGACCCCCGTGATCAAGGAAAGACGCCAACTACAGTTCTTCCCAAGGCCATTTGTAAAGAGATGCCTCCACCCAGCAGTGGGG
Source organism: Saguinus oedipus (assembly GCA_031835075.1). Lineage (NCBI taxonomy): Eukaryota > Metazoa > Chordata > Mammalia > Primates > Cebidae > Saguinus > Saguinus oedipus. Next base: position 48,970,396 of record CM063178.1, read on the forward strand.
CCAAACCATGCCTGCCCAGGGCAGGGACTAAACCAGGTAAGTGCCTCGGCATCACACACACAGGCCAGGCCCAGGCACGGCAGCTCCGTGTGCAGCGCACACACCCAGCCAGGCCCAGGCAGGGCAGCTCCGGGTACAGCGTACACACCCAGCCAGGCCCAGGCACGGCAGCTCCGGGTACAGCGCACACACCCAGCCAGGCCCAGGCAGGGCAGCTCCGGGGACAGCACACACACCCAGCCAGGCCCAGGCAGGGCAGCTCCGGGGACAGCACACACACCCAGCAAGCCCATGAGAAGCAGCGCATCCTGCAGGGCCCTGGCACCAGGCTTGGGGTTCAGAGCCCGGCTCTCCAACAGGCTGGCAGAAAGGCTGGGGCTGGCTCCACCTCCATCAAGTGGAGCTGTTCACAGCCACCTACCCAGCTCCCCAGAGGGTACTGTGAGGTCCAACATGGGAGTGCAGGAGCCCCCTGCCAGGGTCCCCAAGCATGCTCACTACACGGGCCGCCACCCCTCCTCTGCCCAGCCCTACCCTGGCTCCTGAACGGCCTTCATGAGCCAGAACACCACACCCAGTGCCCCGCCCACCCCATCAACCCAGACCTCAGATTCCACACTGACAGAGAAAACTGGCATCTAGAACCCAAAGGTACCACTGTGAGGCTTCTTGAGAGCCACAACGTCCCATCCCCTCACTAGCCCAGCCCATGGGCCAGGCAAGCCCACCCAAATCACTCCCAGGGTCAGAGCCGTGGAACACCCAAGTCCCCCAGCCTCTGCTGATGCCTTTGTGTTGAAGGGTGGCCGCCCACCTTTACTGACAGCACAAGTGGGTGGAGCTTCCTGGCAGGCCTGGGCCAAGGTGGCAGTGGCTCCTGACTAGGAGTGGCCTTCAGGAAAAGTCAGGCAGCACAAAAGCCAAGGCCCTGCACCCTGGCCTGCTCACAAGCCCCTCACCACCAAGGAGCAGCCAGTGGGTGCACCTCTTCAACCACTGAGCCACGGCAGGAAGCCTGGGTTACCCACCAGCATGGCAGGCTCCTACCACCTCTGCCCACTGACCAGGGTGGGGCCTAGTCTACCCACCCACATCACAGGCTCCTGCCACCTCTGCCCACTGACCACGGTGGGGCCTAGTCTACCCACCCACATCACAGGCTCTTGCCACCTCTGCCCACTGACCACGGTGGGGCCTAGTCTACCCACCCACATCACAGGCTCCTGCCACCTCTGCCCACTGACCAGGGTGGGGCCTAGTCTACCCACCCACAACACAGGCTCTTGCCACCTCTGTGGCCTTGCTTCAGAGCTGCCCCTCAGCAAGTGAAGGTAGAACCACAGCAACTGAGAAGCCCTGGGAGGCTGACACTTTCTAGGGAGAGGGGAAGCAGCTGCTTTTTCAGTTGATACTCTGCTCTTACACCTGCCCCTCGAGGCCCACAGCTGCACCAAGACCAGGCAGTGACCTGGGAGTCAGCAGCAGAGGCTCGGGAGGTGCTGGGCTCTGGGCAGAGCTCCAGGCCACGAGGCTGACTCTGTGGAGGTTGCTGGGGAGGCAGCTGCTCCTGTCCTTGGGGCTCGTGCCTCGGGACACGAGGTAGAGGCTGCTGGGCCCAGGACGGATTAGAGATGTGGGGTGGCCCCAGACGGACACAGGAACCCAGACCCCACCCTGGCTCTGCCCGGCCCTGCTGCCTCACCAGGAGCAAGAGCCTTCCCTCCCTGCAGCTCTGGCACCCACACACACAGCCATGAGACCCACCCTGGGGACACCAAATGTCTCCCCAGGGAAGCTCTGAAAGTGGCTACTGCTTCTGTCCCCTGAGTGTGTCCTGGGGTCGCTGTGAACAGAAGCCACACTGTTGTTCCCGGCTGTATCTGCAGAGCCCAGAACTCAAGCACGCAGGACTCAAAGCTGATTTATCCATGAATAAATGAACGGCCCCGAGGGGAGCCAGTACAGCAGGTGACCTGAGAGGCCCCACCTCACCAGATTCCCTGGGCAAAGACAGAATCTCTACCAGGAGAGACCTAGTGATACAAGCTCCTTAGCCCAGAAGAGACGAGCTGCTGAGCTCCGGGCTCACTGCAGCCCCAGGACCACGGAAGGCGCTCAGGCCTCAGCGGTGGGCAGCCAGAACCGCCCAGCACCTGCAGCTCCCTTCACCTGGATTTCCCGTTGCTGGTGTGTAAAGTTCTCGGTCTGGCCATCCTCTGTTCCACCCTGCAGCAGCCCAAGGATCCTCTTCCAAACACCCAGAAGCACCCACAGCTCCCCTGGGTCCCCTGTTCCAGGCCCACACTCCAGCCTACTCCGTAGGTTCCGCATCTCCGGCCCACCCCTCTCCTGCCTTTCAACCCTCCATGCCACTCATTCTGAACCTGGCTCTGCCAACGCCACACTTTCCAAAACCCCCAACCCTTCACCCAGGCTGCTGCTTCTACCAGGGGCACCATCCCCCAACTTGTGAGTCCAGGGACTCCCTGGCAGCTTACCCGCCCCTGAGCCCAACACCTTGGGAAGCAATCACCTGTCCACACACCGTCACCCCTGGGGCTGGAGGGTTCTGCAGGGCACAGAGGACAACAGGGGCTGAGGCGCTGCATCCGGCACACCAGGCCTGGACACAGCTCCCTAACCCAAGCCTCTGTGCCGCAACACCTGGCTCTGAGCTCCCGCTCCCCTCTTGCTCCAGGGTCCAGGCTGCACAAGCCATGCCCTGACCAGCACGCTGTGTGACCCTGAGCAAGTCCCTTAACCTCTCAGTGCTCCAGGTCCTCGAGGACCCCACCTCACAGGAGCTAAGTACAAATCGAATGTCTTACTGCAGCTAGAGTGCTTCACTGAGTGAGCCGGTCATCAGCACTCACTATTGCTCTTAAAGCTTCTACACTACAGCAATCCCTTGTCCTCTTTCTTCATAACCAGTAAAAGCGTGATTTTCTGACCCAGAAACAAGAGAAAACAACTGTCCTTAACCTTTGACCCCGGCCCCATCAGGTGGGGTTGAGTCAAAAAGACCCAACAGCAGGGTCCACTGGTGTCCTCGGGGCGCCCAGAGCAGCAGTTCCCCCCACCTGTTGGCAAGAGACCAACCACAGGACTTGCAAACCAGAGCACAGGGCCTTCATTTCACAGCCTTGCACAGGCCCCAGAAGGACACGGCTCCCTGCAGAACTTTACACACCACTGCAGGAGTCTCTGCAGTTCCACGGTCCGCGAGTCTCCTCGGGGAGTATGACCAAGGGGATTCGGAAAGCAGAGAGTCCTATCCACATTCTCAGAAGCCCTGGGCGAGGCCACAGCGTGGGGACAAGGAGCACTTCCTGAGAGCCCCTATCACCAGCCACACTGCCCAGCAGAGCAGGTCTCACCTGCCAGGGCAGGACCTGCAAGGCTCATGGTGCTCCTACCCAAGATGGCCACCAGCCCCACACCAGCCCGCAGAGCCCCGTGCAGGGGACAAACTCCGGATTCCCTCTGAATCCTCACAACACCCCCCAGGCAGTCCCTAGCGTATCTCCCTTTTACTGAGATTCAGAAACATTAAGCGTGGCCAGGCACGGGGTCTCACACCTGTAATCCCACCACTTTGGGAGGCCAAGGCGGGCAGATCACCTGAGGTGAGGAATCAAGACCAGCCTGGCCAACGAGGTGAAACCCCATCTCTACTAATAATACAAAAATTAGCCAGGCATGGTGGTGGGCGCCTGTAGTCCCAGCTACTCAGGAGGCTAAGGCAGGAGAATCACTTCAATCCAGGAGGTCGAATAAGCCGAGATCTCGCCATTGCACTCCAGCCTGAGCCTGGGCAACAAAGCAAGACTCCATCTCAAAAAAAAAAAAAAAAACCAGAAAGGTTAAGCAATTGCTAAGGTCACACGGCCAGGGAGTGACAGCCCCAGAAAGGCACCCAGACCCCTGGACAGACAGTCTATGTTCCCTGAACACTGCCATATCCTGTATGTCTCATCAAGGGGCCTGCCAGAGATCTCATCAAGGGGCTCCCAGGAGATCTCATTCCAGACTGGCCCCAGGAAGCACCTGAAGAACTTCCCGGAGGCAGCTTCTGAGGTGAGCAGACAGGCGGCCACCTTGGCCTCTGGTTTTCATCTCCTGTCAGGGTCCCCTCCTTGGCCCCCACGATTCCAACCCAGTTCCTTCCCGACAGAGGAAAGAAGAAAAGAGAGGCCAGAGAGCGAAGTGGCCAGGTGGGAACTCACAGCAATTCTAGCAGCAGCCGCACCAGAACAGAGGGCTGCGACCTTGGGCCGGTCTCAGAGCCTCTCTGTGCCTCAGTTTCCTCATCTGAAAAGTGAAGCTAAGGTCCTTCCACCTCTAACCAGAACCTAATTCCCCACCCTGGGGGGGACTCAGCAATCTTCAGGCCAGGATAGGAAACAGGAAGAGCAGGAGGGAGTGGGGAGAGGACTCTGGGCTGGCAGAGGGCAAGGAGAGGAAGCCGCCCTGGTCTAGGGGACCTGCCCCAGCCACACGGGAGGTGGGACCAGGAAAGGCACCCTACAGAGAAAGGACTCCTCGCTCTTATCTGGTTCGAATCCCACCTCGGCCACTTACTGGCTGTGTGACTTGGATAGGGAATGCCTCTCTCTGAACCTCAGCTTTCCCCAAGAAGAAACGGGAAAAATCAAAGTGCTGCCATCTCTGAGTCCATCAGGCGACCCTCGTTACGGCGACCCTCAAGAAGCACGGCCACCCCGGGCACGCGGAAGGTGCCTGCCGCTGGGGGCCGGTTCCCTCGGAGCTGTCCAGGACTGGGTGAGGGCCTCTCCGCCGATCTGGTCGGGATCAGGACGCGACGTGGCAGCGACCCCAGCTCTGCTCCGACCCCAGGCCAGGGTCTGCAGGACGCAGCCCACCCGCTCTCAGAACACCGGCTCCCCTGGAGCCCGGCGCGGCCCAGGCCCCCCTCGGACTCGAACCCGGTAGGGGCGCGCCCGGCAGGACACGGGGTGCGTGGACAGCGGGACCCCCACGCGCGACCCCGGTCTCGGGCCAGTCCCCTCCCCACGCCCGGGTGGCTCACCAGGGCCGACTTGGATGCTGCGGCAAGTGGTCAGCCCCGCCGGACAGTCGCCGCCACCGCCGCGGCCCCGGCCCAGCAGGGGCTCCGACTCCGCCTGAGGTTCCGCCATCCAGTTGCCCGCGCGCCCAACGCGACCCTCAGAAGCGCAAGCCCCGCGGGCGCCCAGCTCCACCGCGCAGGCGCGGAAACCCGGCCCCTAGCGTTCTGGCAGGGGAGCGGACCGTACTGTGACGCAGGAGATCCCTGCACTTCCAGCCAATAAGAACGGGGTTTCCTGCGTGGGGCGGAGCTTCAAGAGCCCCGCCCCCCTAGGGGTGGAGCTCAGCTTCCTTCCACCCAGGGCGGGGCAGCGCTCTGGGGCTTAAGGGTTGAGGGCTGGGGAAGAAATACGTTCTCAAAAGGATGGGCTACCGGCCAGAAGCTTCAGCATCACCTGAAAACATTTTAGAAATGCAAATTCTTGGGCCCTTCTAAACGTACTGAATCAGCAACACTGCGGGCAGGACCCAGGAAACTTTTAACAAGCATTCGGGGTGATTCTGATGCACGTGAGTGTTGAGTACCTGGGGTGACTGCAAAGGACTCCTCCCAGAATGCAACTGGAGTTTACCCTCTGATAGTGAAATTGGGAAGACTAAATGTAATTAAGAGAAAAGTTTAAAAACACATAACACACTTAAAAAATATTTACGGGGCCGGGCACGGTGGCTCACGCCTATAATCCCAGCACTTTGGGAGGCCGAGGCCGGTGGATCACGAGGTCAAGAGATCAAGACCATCCTGGTCAACAAGGTGAAACCCCGTCTCTACTAAAAATACAAAAATTAGCTGGGCATGGTGCGTACCTGTAATCCCAGCTACTCGGGAGGCTGAGGCAGGAGAATTGCTTGAACCCAGGAGGCGGAGGTTGCGGTGAGCCGAGATCACGCCATTGCACTCCAGCCTGGGTAACAAGAGCGAAACTCCATCTCAAAAATAATAATAATAATAATAAATATTTAGGACATATATAAAAAGTGTTTCCAACATTAATGCATACAGACCTGTATTCATTTTCTATTGCTACAGTGACAAATTACCACAAACTTAAACTGTGAAACAACTGCCATTCATTATCTCTCAGTCCTATGGGACAGGAAACCAGCAACTCCACTGGGTTCCTGTCTCAGGGCCTCACAAAGCTAAAGTCACAGTGTCAGCTGCTGTGGGCTCTTATCTGCAGACTCTGGGGAAAGCCCACTTCCAGGCTCATCCAGGATGTTGGCAGAATTCTTTCCATGGGCCTAGGACTGAGGTCCACGTTTTCTTGCTGAATGTTGGCTGGTATCATTCTCAGCTCCTAGAGGCCACGGCATTCGTTCCATGATAGCTGGAACTCCTCCATCAGCAGAGCAGCAAGCAAGAGCACAGTGAAGACGCCTCAAGATGCAGCAAGATGCTTCCAATCTCTGAGACTTTCCCTTCTGCCACATCTCTTTGCTTCCGCCCCCCGCCCCGCCCCATTTTGTGGGGGGAAGGGTTTAAAATCAATATAGCTGGGCGCGGTGGCTCACGCCTGTAATCCCAGCACTTTGGGAGGCCGAGGCTGGTGGATCACGAGGTCAGGAGTTCCAGACCAGCCTGGCCAACATGGTGAAACCCCGTCTCTACTAAAAGTACAAAAATTAGCCGGGGGAGGTGGCACACACCTGTAATCCCAGCTACTCAGGAGGCTGAGGCAGGAGAATTGCTTGAACCTGGGAAGCGGAGTTTGCAGTGAGCCGAGATCGTGCCATTGCACTCCAGCCTGAGTGACAGAGTGAGACTCTGTCTCAAAAATAAAAAAATATAAAATATTTAAAAATAAAATCAATATAACACAAAATTTACCATCATAACTGGTGAAAGGAAAATAAATCTCAGGACCCCAAAATCACTAAGCCAAAGGGAAAAGTCACGCCGGGAACTGTGTTGGGAAAACCTGCCTCGCGTTTTATTCGTTAATAAGACAGCTCTAGGCCGGGCATCGTGGCTCAAGCCTGTCATCCCAGCACTTTGGGAGGCTGAGGTGCGTGGATCACTTGAGGTCAGGAGTTCAAGACCAGCCTGGCCAACGTGGTGAAACCCTGTCTCTAAAAAAATAAATAAAAACAAGACAGCTATAAAGAACTGAAAAGCTGCATACCTCCCTCACAATTTGCCCACTAGGAAATTTCTTATAGGCCCCAAGCTCTTTACCCTAAAACGGTTCTGTTGAATTTTACTCTGATGGCTTATCTTCACAGGTTCCAGACAAAGGGCGGAACTCTAAAGCCATCCCTCTGCTCACCTGAGACAAATGTATATCTGATTGCTTCCTCTGGTGTAAAAATGCAAATTCACTGAGCCAGAGTAAGGCGTAAGTGACTATTGCTCTACCCTCTACCCCTGCAAGGTGTAAATTGTATATTTCAGTGAAAGGCTGATCAAAGACTCAAAAGAATGCAACTTTGTTTCTTAGCTTCCCACACCCTTTTAAAATTTCTCCCTCTTTCCCAATACCCAGTCTTGCTTCGTTGCCCAGGATAGAGTGCAATGGCGCGATCTCTGCTCACTGCAATCTCTGCCACCATATCTAGCCTCTTTTCTTTAAATACTGAAGTTTAAATATTGAAGCATCCTTGGAGGAAGGCATAGACCTGCCTACCAGGCAATTCTTAACCTTGGCAAAATAGATTTACTAAATAAATTGAGATCTGTCTTGAATACTTTGGGTTCACAAAACTTTATTTTTTTAATTTTATTTATTTATTTATTTTGAGACAGAGTCTCACTATGTCGCCCAGGCTGCAGTGCACTGGCACAATCTCGGTTCACTGCAACCTCTGCCTCCTGGGCTCAAGCGATTCTCCTGCCTCAGGCTCCCGAGTAGCTAGGATTACAGGCATGCACCACCACACACAGCTAATTTGGTATTTTGTTTTTAGTAGAGACGGGTTTCTCCATGTTGGTCAGGCTGATCTCAAACTCCTGACTTCAGGTGATCTGCCCACCTCGGCCTCCCAAAGTGCTGGAATTACAGGCATGAGCCACCGTGCCTGGTGTCACATAACTATTTTTAAGTGTGCAGCTCGTCGGTATTGAATACATTAATGATGCTATGCAGCTATCACCTCCAGAACTCTTTTCCTCTTCCAAAACTGAAATCCTGGACGCATTAAGCACTAACTCCCCATTCCCCCAGCCCCTGGAAACCACCGTTCTCCTTTCTATCCCTATGGTTTTGACGACTCTAGGTACCTCATGTAAGTGGAATCCTGCAGTATTTGTCCTTTTGTGACGGACTTGTGTCATTTAGCCCAGAATCCTCAAGGTTCATCCATGTAGCATGTGTCCAAATTCCCTTCCTTTTTAAGGCTGAGGAATACTCCACAATGGATCGGCAATACTCCACGGTGTTTGCGGATCCATTGATCCACCGATGAGCACTGGGTGGCTTCCACCTTCTGCCTATTGTGAACAATGCTGCTGTGAACATGGTATGCACATAATTCGTCAAGACTCTGCTTTCAGGCGGGGTGCGGTGGCTCCCATCTGTAATCCCAGAACTTTGGGAGGCTGAGGCAGGCGGATCACCTGAGGTCAGGAGTTCCAGACCAGTCTGACCAACATGGAGAAACCCACTCTCTATTAAAAATAAGAAAATTAGCCGGGCATGGTGGCAGGTGCCCGTAATCCCAGCTACTCAGGAGGCTGAGGCAGGGCAATCGCTTGAACCTGGGAGGCAGAGGTTGCAATGAGCCTAGATCGCACCACTGTACTCCAGCCTGGGCAACAAAAGTGCCAAAAAGAGAAAGAAAAAAAAAAGACTTTGCTTTCAGTTCTTTTGAATATAAACCCAGAGGCCAGTCATAGTGGCTCACACCTGTAATCCAAGCACTTTGGAGGCCAAGGCGGGCAGATCACCTGAGGTCTGGAATTCAAGACCAGCCTGACCAACATGGTGAAACCCCGTCTTTAAAAAAAAAAAAAGAAGAATATAGACCCAGAAATGGAATTGCTGGATCACATGGTAATTTATTTTAAGTTTTCTGGGGAACCACCATCCTATTTTCCACAGCACCATTCACCGTTTACCATCCCACCAACAGCACACAAGATTTACAATTTCTCCGTGTCTTCACCAACACGTTACCTTTTAGGTTGCAGGGTTTCTAATAGTAGCCATCCTAATGGGCGTGAGTGGTGTACATGTCATCGCAGTTTGAAGGTGCATTGCCCGGATGATGAGCTGAACATCTTTTCACGTGTTAGTTGTCCCTTTGTACATTTTCTCTGGGGAAACATCAATTTCAGTTCTTTGCCATTTTTCAGTCAGGCTGTTTGGTCTTTTGACGTTGAGTTTTAGGAGTTTTCTACATAGTCTGGATAATAATCTAGTATCGCTTTTATCAATTGCAAATAGTTTCTCCCATTCTGCATGTTATCTTTTTCCTCTGTTGATATTGTCTCTTGTTTGTTTGTGTGTGTGTGTGTGTGTGTGTGTGTGTGTGTGTGTTTTTGAGACAGAGTCTCACACTGTCACCCAGGCTGGAGTGCAGTGGTGGGATCTCAGCTCACTGCAACCTCCGCCTCCCAGGTTCAAGCGATTCTCCTGCCTCAGCCTCCCAAGTAGCTGGGACTACGGGCACACACCACCATGCCCAGCTAATTTTTGTATTTTTAGTAGAGATGGGGGTTTCACCAGGTTGAACCAGGCTGGTCTCACACTCCTGACCTCAGGTGATCTGCCCACCTCAGCTTCTCAAAGTGCCGGGATTATAGGTGTGAGCCACCAGACCTGGCCTGATACTATCTCCTGATGCACAAACTTTTTTTTTTTTTTTTGAGACGGAGTTTCGCTCTTGTTACCCAGGCTGGAGTGCAATGGCGCGATCTCGGATCACCGCAACCTCTGCCTCCTGGGTTCAGGCAATTCTCCTGCGTCAGCCTCCTGAGTAGCTGGGATTACAGGCACGCACCACCGTGCCCAGCTAATTTTTTGTATTTTTAGTAGAGACGGGGTTTCACCGTGTTGACCAGGATGGTCTCAATCTCTTGACCTCGTGATCCACCTGCCTCAGCCTCCCAAAGTGCTGGGATTACAGGCTTGAGCCACCGCGCCCGGCCCTACAAATTTTTTTAATTTTCATAAAGTCTAACTTGGCATTTTGTGTTGACTGTACCTGTGGTGGCATATCCAAGAAACCAGTGCCCAATCTATTCTGAAGTTTTTGCTCAAAGTCCTTTCTTCTAAGATCACTTCATTTTTAAGGGCTCGTGTGATTATGTCAGAGGTGTTAGAACCAGAGCAACTCCATCTTGAGTGAGGGCTAGGATCAATGAGGCTGGGACTTGCCGGACCGCATTCCCGGAAAATCAGGCATTCCTAGCCTCCAGATGTTCATGTTTAAAGGAACAGATTGATAACGTTTACTAAACAGACCCAGACTTGGGAGTGCCCTGATAGCCTGATATCTTGAGAATAAAAGCATTCCTTTTTTTTTTTTTTTTTTTTTTTGAGACAGAGTTTCGCTGTTGTTACCCAGACTGGAGTGCAATGGCACGATCTCGGCTCACCGCAACCTCCGCCTTCTGGATTCAAGCAATTCTCCTGCCTCAGCCTCCCGAGTAGCTGGAACTACAGGCACGCACCACTATGCCCAGCTAATTTTTTGTATTGTTAGTAGAGATGGGGTTTCACCTCATTGACCAGGATGGTCTCGATCTCTTGACTTCATGATCCACCCGCCTTGGCCTCCCAAAGTGCTGGGATTATAGGTGTGAGCCACCGCACCCAGCCCGAGAATAGAAGCATTCCTAATTTTGCTTTAATATGATTGATTCTTGCAAAATACAGTCATTAAGAAAATTAACTCTGGCCGGGCGCGGTGGTTCATGCCTATAATCCCAGCACTTTGGGAGGCCAAGGCGGGTGGATCATGAGGTCAAGAGATCGAGATCATCTTGGTCAACATGGTGAAACTCCGTCCCTACTAAAAATACAAAAATTAGCTGGGCATGGTGGTGCGTGCCTGTAGTCGCAGATACTCAGGAGGCTGAGGATTGCCTGAACCCAGGAGACGGAGGTTGCGGTGAGCCGAGATCACACCATTGCACTCCAGCCTGGGTAACAAGAGCAAAACTCCGTCTCAAAAAATAAAAATAAAAAAACACGCAAAAAAAGAAAATTAACTCCTCATCACTGCTTCATGATCTTTGATCTTCCTTCATCCTGTGTATAAGCGAGTATCTACCAAGCATGGACATGTTCCTCCTCTTACTGGGAGGTCCTACTCTAGGATTTCCATTCTTTTGCATTTGCTGAGGAGCGATTTACTTCCAATTATGTGGTCAATTTTAGAGTAAGTGCAACGTGGTGCTGAGAAGAATGTATATTCTGTGGATTTGGGGTGGAGAGTTCTGTAGATGTCTTTTAGGTCCAGTTGGTCCAGATCTGAGTGCAAGTCCTGGATATCCATGTTAATTTTCTGTCTCGTTGATCTGTCTAATATTGACAGTGGAGTGTTAAAGTCTCCCAATATCATTGTGTGGGAGTCTGAGTCTCTTTGTAGGTCATTAAGAACTCCCTGTATGTATCTGATGCTCCTGTTCTTTCACCACTTCACTCTTTCTCGTTTTTTGAGATGGAGTTTCACTCTTGTCGTCCAGGCTGGAGTGCAGTGGTGCGATCTCGGCTCACTGCAACCTCTACCTCCTGGGTTCAAGTGATTCTTCTGCCTCAGCCTCCCAAGTACCTGGAATTACAGTCATGAGCCACTATGCGCGGCTAATTTTTATGTCTTTGGTAGAGACAGGGTTTCACCATGTTGGCCAGGCTGGTCTCAAATCCCTGACCTCGTGATCCACCCACCTCGGCCTCCCAAAGTGCTGGGATTATAGGCGTGAGACACGGCGCCCGGCCCACTTTACTTTCTTAATAAACTTGTTTGTGCTTTGCACTGTGGACTCCCTCTGAATTCTTTCTTGTGAAAGACCCAAGAACCCTCTCTTGGGGTCTGGATGGGGACCCCTTTCTGGTAACAATTACATCGGGCTCTTCAGATAATCTAGGATGATCTGCCTAACTTATGATCAGCTCATTAGTGACCTTAATTGCATCTAAAAATTCTTTTTGCCATTTCATTTAACACAATCACGGTCAGGACACCAGGGGTGAAGGTCCTGGGTGCCAAATTTCTGCTTCCTGCAGAGCCTTTAAAATCCCATAAATTCTGCCTTAAATTCCCCACCTGGGAAAGGACTTGAACCAGAAGCTCCCGAAAGAGGAAATATCAATGAGGAATGCCTAACAGAAAGCCCACCTCCTTAGGTTACAAAGGGATGCAAATTAAAATAACAATGAAATCACTGAGCTCTGAAGTCAGCAAAGATTTAAAAGATGACACACGGCTCTGGGGAGCAGAGAGGTCCCAGGATGTGGCCACAGGTTTGTTTTTTGTTTGTTTGTTTGTTTGTTTTTTAAACAAGGAGCATACATTTTAAACCATGAAAAAAAAAAAGCATAAGATATTTTTATTTCGAAAAAAGGAAATAATCGATGCAAGCAGCTCTCTGCAAAAATGGCACCTCCCACTGAATTATCTTTATTGCCACTAAAAAATTCCCTTGATGTTTGGGTACACAGCCCCAGAGGCCCCAGTGGAATGTGGTTCTCAGTAAGTGTTTACAGCCTGTGGAGCCGGATGCAGGGGGCAGCTCAGAAAAAGCAGAAAAAAACCGCGGGAGCGGGGCCCAGTGAGGTCCCACAAGGGGGCGCTGAGGCTGGGATGGCAGTGTCCTGTCGCTGGCACGGCCGGAATGGGGCGAAGACAGGTGGCATCGGGGCTGCATCCCTCACCGGCATTCAGTGAGTCCGTCGCCACGTACTTGTGGGTGCCGGGAGGGAGAGAAAGGGCTAGTGTAGGGGCCCCTCTGGGTAGCGCCATCCTCACAGCAGCCTGGCAGTCCCCGTTTGTGAGTTTTCTGGGCCCTGGCTTAAGGACCCTGCACCAAGGAAGCTGTGCTAGCCTGGGAGTAAAACTAGAGAGATAAGGCCAGGTGCGGTAGCTCACACCTGTAATCCCAGCACTTTGGGAGGCCGAGGTGGGTGGATCACTTGAGGTCAGGAGTTTAAGACCAGCCTGGCCAACATGGTGAAACCCTGTCTCTACTAAAAGTATAAAAATTGGCCAGCCATGCTGTCTCACATCTGTAATCCCAGCACTTTGGTAGGCCGAGGGGAGTGAATCACAAGGTCAGGAGATTGAGACCATCCTGGCCAACATGGTGAAACCCCATCTGTACCAAAAATACAAAAAATTAGCCAGGCGTGTTGATGCCTGCCTGTAGTCCCAGCTACTTGGGAGACAGGGAGGAGAATTACTTGAAACCAGAAAACAGAAGTTGCAGTGAGCCGGGATCGTGCCACTGCACTACAGCCTGGCAATAGAGACTCTGTCTCAAAAAAAAAAAATACAGGCCAGGCGTAGTGGCTCACGCCTGTAATCCAAGCACTTTGGAAGCCAAGGCAGGCGGATCACCTGAAGTCGGGAGTTCAAGACCAGCCTGACCAACCTGGTGAAACCCCGTCTTTTAAAAAAAAAAAATTTTTTTTTAATTAAAAAAATAAATACAAAAATTAGCCAGACATAGTGGCCCACGCCTGTCAACACGGCTACTAGGGAGGCTGAGTGAGGCAGAAGAATTGCTTGAACCCAGGGGGTAGAGGTTACAGTGAGCCAAGATCAAGCCACTGTACTCCAGCCTGGATGACAGAGCAAGACTCTGTCTCAGAAAAGTAAAAAAAGGGGCTGGGCACAGTGGCTTACACCTGTAATCCCAGCACTTTGGGGGGCCAAGATGGGCAGCATACAAGGTCAGGAGATTGAAAGCATCCTGGCTAACACAGTGAAACCCCATCTCTACTAAAAATACAAAAACTTAGCCGGGTATGGTGGCACATGCCTGTAGTCCCAGGTACTCGGGAGGCTGAGGCAGAAGAATCGCTTGAACCCGGGAGGCGGAGGTTGTAGTGAGCTGAGATCGCGCCACTACACTCCAGCCTAGGTGAGACTCTGTCTACAAAAAAAAAAAAAAGAAAGAAAGAAAAAGACAGACACCAGCCCGGCCTCTGCAAGACCTCAGGCAAGTCACAGCCCTTCTTGGTGCTCAGTTGCCTCCTCCGTGAAATGGGGGCATAACAAGCCCAAAGCCACGGTGCGGGGTGAAGGGGGTATTCCCAGACACATGTGCTGCCTTGGCTGAGGTCCAGGCTCTGGCTTGAGCTGCTCCTTTGGGGCCAGCTGCTCTGTGAGGTTGACCAGGAACTGCCGCCCAGCCAGCCCTGCCCAGCAAGCATTTACCAAACGCCTCGTATGTGCTGTGCGTTCTTCCAGGTGCTGTGGATATGACAGCGGGGAGGGCAGAATGGAGATCTGCCTGCTGGCTCTGCTGCTTCCACACCTACACTGGCCCCGCTGTGAGATGCTGGGCATATCACCCCCTCTCCGAGCCTCAGTTTCCCCATCTACAAAGTGAGAAAACTGCACCTGCCTCGAATGACTATTGGGAGGATTTGAACAAGATGACGTGTGTCAGAAGCGGGGCCGACGGGAAGCACTTGGTGAAGGGGGCACCCTGACAGCAGGCACAATCTGAGCACCCCACCCCATTCTCAGAGCTTCTTGCCTGTCTGGTCCAGTGGAGGAGACAGAACCCGGAAAGAGGAGGCTATGAACGCATTTCCCAGACCCAGAGAAAAGGGGACACAGACTCAGTGGCTCTGGCCACATCCCCTGCAAGGCTATGCAATCCAGAAGGGCCCCAGTAATCTTTTTAGGGAGGGAGAAACTGAGCCCAGAGGCAAGAAGGGCTTGGCCAAGATCTCCCCTCATCTACGGCTGAAGTTGGATGAAGTCATCAGTCTCCTCCTGCCTGCCCCGTCCTTGGGTCTTTCTGGTGCCCCAGACTCAGAGGCAGTTCTGCAGTGGACTCAAAGCAGGAAAGTGGCGTCCTTTGACCCCCTGCCACCTAAGCCCTTATCTTCCTCTCTGCTTTCTCTTCCACCTACCCACTACTGTTCCTCTTCCTCAGCTCAGAGATGAGAGGTAACCATTCCACAGTCCCTGTTCAGGTGATGGCAGAAGCTGTCCTAGAACCAGGGTTGCTGGCCGGGCGTGGTGGCTCACGCCTGTAATACCAGCACTTTGGGAGGTTGAGGCGGACAGACCTGAGGTCAGGAGTTTGAGACCAATCTGGCCAAGATAGCGAAACCCCATCTCTACTAAAAATACAAAAAATTAGCCACGTGTGGTGACACATGCCTGTAGTCCCAGCTACTGGGGAGGCTGAAGCAGGAGAATCACTTGAACCCGGAGGCAGAGGTTGCAGTGAGCCAAGACTGTGCCACTGCACTCCAGCCTGGGCGACAGAGTGAGATCTATCTCAAAAAAAACAAAACAAAACAGAAACAGAATACCTAGATCTCCAGTCCTGTCAGCCCACTGGACACAGGGCTACAGCAAACAGGTCAGAAAGTAATTCCTTCCCTGATGAGTGTGCTGCCTGCACTGAGGCTGGGGATAGGGCGGGAAGGAGCTATGGGAGGCAGGCAGCAGGAACCCAGATGATTTTCACATGCAGCCCCCTCTGCAGGGCACAAGTTACCATGGGGAGGGGAAGCCCTTGCGGCACCCTGTAGACTGCTGCACCAGACAGATGAAGCCTTAGTCACTCCCATCACTGAGCATGCCCACCACGGCTCCAAATGACAGTCCGTTCAATCAGCTCAGTGCTTACCAAGCTTCCCCTTGTCCCTCCACCCCTTGCCGTTTGCCATCCCACCTGTCTATACCTCCGTATCTGACAGTTCTCTTCAAATTGATTTACATTGATTCATTTTCTCTACTTGGTTTCTTTTTAAGAAATAAACACTACAAACTCAATTTGACGTGTCGGTTGTATTTTTCTAAGAGATGTTAAAATAAACGTGTATTAGTTACCTACTGCCAGATAACAACCCCAAAACCTAGTGGTGTTTTGTTTGTTTGCTTTTTGTTTTTGTTTTTTTTTAAATGGAGTTTCACTCTTGTTGCCCAGGCTGGAGTGCAATGGGGCAATCTCAGCTCACCACCACCTCAGCCTTCCAGGTTCAAGCGATTCTCCTGCCTCAGCCTCCTGAGTAGCTGGGACTACAGGCATGTGCCACCATGCCTGGTTAATTTTGCATTTTTAGTAGAGAGGGGGTTTCTCCATGTTGGCCAGGCTGGTCTCGAACTCCTGACCTCAGGTGATTGGCCCACCTCAGCCTCCCAAAGTGTTGGGTTTATAGGCATGAGCCACCACGCCCGGCCCTAGTGGGTTTTTTGTTTTGTTTTGTTTTTTGAGACAGAATCTCTCTCTGTCACCCAGGCTGGAGTGCAGTGGTGCCATCTCGGCTGACTGCAACCTCCGCCTCCCGAGTTCAAGCGATTCTCCTGCCTCAGCCTCCCGGGTCGCACAGCTGGGACTACAGGTGTGCACCATCATGCCCAGCTAAGTTGTGTATTTTTAGTAGAAACGGGATTTCACTATATTGGCCAGGCTGGTCTCAAACTCCTGACTTCATGATTCACCTGCTTTGGCTTCCAAAAGTGCTGGGATTACAGGCGTGAGCCACCGCACCCGGCCCAACCTCGTGGTTAAAACAACGCTGATCATGTCCCAGGAATCTGATTGCAGCCTGGCTGAGTGCCTCAGACTCTGGGTCTCCCAGGAGGTTGCGATCACGGTGCCAGCCAGGGCTCAGTCATCACAAGGTCTCCCACCTGCTTTCACTCACACCTCTGACACCAAGTGTGTGGGATTTGTTTTTCACACACACACCAGCCAAGTCTCAAGTATGACTGAAAGGGGCTTATTATGAGGAACAAAAGACACTTCTCTCACCCCTTTCACTTCAGAAATTCCAAAGGTTTTAGAAGCTCTGTGACAGGAAACCTAAATGAAAACCAGATATACACTCTTTAGTATATTACAATAGCACAAAGTTGCCCTAGGGAAGGGTCCTCTTTCAACCTTGTCCAGTGGCTGTTGGCTGGATTGAGCTCTTCACCGACTACTGAACTGAGGGCCTGAGGTTCTCAGAGGCTGTTGCCCAAAGGCCTCCCTCAGCTCCCTGCCACATGGGCCTCTCCACAGGGAAACTCACAACATGGTGGCTGGCTTCGCCAGAGCAAATGAACAAGAGGCCAGGAGAAGACTAACAAGATGGAAGTCCCCGTCCTTCAGCCTAACTCAGAAGTGACATCTCATCATGCTTGCTGTATTCTGTCAGGTAGAAGCAAGTCACCAGGTCCAGCCCACCCTCAAGGGGAGGGAACACCAAAGCCATGACCACCAAGAGGTGGGAGTCCTTGTGTTAGAAATAAACTTTCAGTGCCACAAAAGATACAGCACTTGAATATAAATTTTCTCAGCAAGGTAATTTACTTCTATAAAAGGGTGCATCTCTTGGCCGGGCGTGGTGGCTCACATCTGTAATCCCAGCACTTTGGGAGGCTGAGGCAAGCGGATCACGAAGTCAAGAGATTGAGACCATCCTGGCCAACATGGTGAAACCCCATCTCTACTAAAAAT
Organism: Saguinus oedipus; assembly: GCA_031835075.1. Lineage (NCBI taxonomy): Eukaryota > Metazoa > Chordata > Mammalia > Primates > Cebidae > Saguinus > Saguinus oedipus. Next base: position 48,988,061 of record CM063178.1, read on the forward strand.
ACAAAAATTAGCTGGGCGTGGTGGTGAGCACCTGTAGTCCCAGCTACTCGGGATGCTGAGGCAGGAGGATTGCTTGAATATTGGAGGTGAAGGTTGCAGTGAGCCAAGATGGTGCCACTGCACTCCAGCCTGGAGCCTGGTGAAAGAGCAAGACTCCATCTAAAAAAAAAAAAAAAAAAAAGAAGGGTGCATCTCACAGATGGAGCAATGGCGAGTGCACACCTGGACAAGGGAAGGGATGGGGTTCTTACTCCTGACGCAGGTAGCCCCTTCTGCTGTGTTCCCCTCTTGACTAGTGTTGGACCACACAGTCTAAGCTAATTTTAATTGGCTATTTTAAACAGAGCAAAGGTACAAGCCAGAGTGATACCCTGTCACTCTGGCAGTTTTGACAGGAAAGATGGTTACAAAACAAGCGACTAAAGGTAACTCAGGCCAGAGCAGGTGACTGGGGTGACTGAGGATGGAGCAGGTAACTAGGATGAATCAGAACTCTAAATGTGTGGATTAGGAGGGGGATGTGCAAGGTGGACGTGCAGTTTCGGTGAGAGGAATGGGTGCAGGGGAACCAATGTGAACTATTGATCAGAGCTGGTAGGAAGGTTTACTGAAACTAAGGCCAAGGAGACTAAGAGAATGAGGAAGGTAAACTTTAAAACGGAGAACAAGTAACACGAAAACTGAACATACTGGCACACTGATTCTTTGAAGAGAAACCTGGAACTCACTGTCTTCCACACTTGGGGTACATCTTAGAAGGCTGCCGACCACCATATGCAGCGTGGAAGTTCACAGTAGTTAAGTGAGGCTGTGGGTACACGCCTGCCCTTACGCCTCGTAAGGTCATCTTTCACACTCTTCTTCCCATCTGGTCCTCACAGCCAGCCTGGAGCCAAGGACACTGTCACTCTTCTTAGTTGGCAGATGAGGAAGCCGAGGCTAGGGGGACTCTGTGATGTTGTGTCGCCCAGTGGGCTGGTGGCCCAGTGTCTGAAAGCAGCCCCGGTATGCCATCCACTGTGTCACATGAGGCCAGGACCCACCCACGGTCAGATGACGTCAGGAGGGTGAGGTCCTCCCTGGCCGGTTGATGTAGTTTGGCTGTGTCCCCCCACCAAAACTCAGCTTGAATTACAGTTCCCATCATCCCAACATTGTGGGAGGAGCCAGTGGGAGGTAACTGAATCGTGGGTGGGGGCAGTTGCCCCCATGTTGCTGTTCTTGTGATAGTGAGTGAGTTCGCACCAGGTCTGATGGTTTTATAAGGGGCTTTTCCCCCTTTTACTCGACACTTCTCCTGCTGCTGCCATGTGAAGAAGGACAGGTTTGCTTCTCCTTCCACCATGACTGTAAGTTTCCTGAGGCCTCCCCAGCCATGCTGAACTGGAGTCAATTAACAGTCTCCAGTATGTCTTTATTAGCAACATGAGCACGGACTAATACACTGGTCAACCCATAGCCGCTCACTGGAATTGTCAGAGGCGTCCTAACCAGAGTGACTCCATCTTGAATAAAGGCTGGATAAGGCCAAACCTACTGGGTTACATTCCTGGGGGTTGGGCTCTCTTGGTCACCGGATTTTTTTTTTTTTTGAGAGGAAGTCTTGCTCTGTCGCCAGGGTAGAGTGAATTCTTATCAGGCACGGTAGGCTCACACCTATAATCCCAGCACTTTGGGAGGCCAAGACAGGTGGATTGCTTGAGCCCAGGAGTTTGAGCCCATCCTGGGCAACATAGGGAAACCATGTCTCTGCAGAAAATTTAAAAATTAGCCAGGCATGGTGGTGCATGCCTGCAGTTCCAGCTACTCAGGAGACTGAGCAGGGAGGGCCACTTGAGCCCAGGAGGCAGAGGTTGTAGTGAGCCGATATTGCACCACTGCACTCCAGCCTGGGTGACAGAGAAACCCTCAAAAAAAAAACAAGAGGTTTCTCTTAAAGATAATAGTACACTGGTAAATTCTTATTAAAATCAATAGTAACATAGGAAAATAATGCTAATAGTCTGTAACAAACTATCACAAGCCTTTGTAATAAAGCACACAGTTTTTAACAGCCTGTATAAGGAAGGACTGCATTTAATGTAGAAGTGTTCCCCCTCTTGCTTCCTGAGGATGCTGCCCTACTCTGCAATGAGTGGTTTCTTCTTCTTTTTTTTTTTTTTTTTTGTTTTTTGAGGTGGAGTCTCCCTCTGTCGCCCAGGCTGGCATGCAGTGGCGCAATCTCAGCTCACTGTAACTTCTGCCTCCAGGGTTCAAGAAATTCTCCTGTCTCAGCTTCCCCAGTAGCTGAGATTACAGGTACCCGCCACCACGCCTGGGTAATTTTTGTATTTTTAGTAGAGACGGGGTTTCACCATGTTGGTCAGGCTGGTCTTGAACTCCTGACCTCCGGTGATCCACCCACCTAGGCCTCCCAAAGTGCAGGAATTATAGGTGCAAGCCACTGTGCCCGGCCTTGAGTGGTTTCTAATAAACTGTTTTAACTTCATTATACTCTGAGACTTGCCCTGAATTCTTTCCCATGAGAGATCACCCCAGTCTTGGGGTCTGGGACAAGGCCCCTTTTCTGGTAACAGGATTGCTTTCCAAGGCTCCACACAGCAGCTTCCTCTTGCGAAGGAGACTGGCCCAGCTGTGTGAGCAAGTGTCGTGTGAGGTCAATGACAAAGGGGGTCCCTGGTACGGAAACCCCATTCCCTACCCTCCCCCTAGGCTAGAAAACAACCCGGAGAGTCATAGGAGGTCAGTGCTCCTCTTCCCCAGCTCCATAAATGAACCAAGAACGACCCTCGCAGCACAGCTGCACTCTCCAATGCGGCTTTTGTTGCCCGCCACGCATGTCTTTTGGAACCAGCAGTGGAGAAAGACGTCCTCTTGGTGGGGGCAGTGATGTTGGCTCAGCCTGAAGGTCCCTTATGTCCTGCCAGGGCCGATGGCTGGTGCCATCGACTGGGAGCTTTTTTCCCCAAGGCACCCGGAGGTTGCACCTAACTTGGTTTGAATGTCAGAAATACCTCCCTGGGCTTCCAAAACCTGCCCCAGTTGTGTTACTTTGGGCAAAGTGTCCACCGTCTCTCCCTGTTTACCTTGTAGTATGAAAAAAAGGTGTCTTCCGGGGAGGCTGCCAGGCTCGTGCGGGGTCCAGCAATGAGCGGAGGCACCAGCACTGCACTCACGGAAATCAATGTCTCCCAAGATGGAGGACGCCTGGGGAGGCAGGAGGGCCGCTCCCCTACAGGAACCTCCCAAGAGGAACCCACAGTCTGGAGACTGGCCGTCGGAGGTCGGGCACCCCGGGCCTGCTCCAGATGCTTCTTGGCGTATTTACTTACCAACTCCGGCGCGTCGGGCCGACTGCGCATGTGCGGCTGCGTTTCCGCCGTTCGATCGCATGCGCAGTGGGCAGGTGCTCAGATAGGTCTTTCTAAGGGGAGTTCCATGGTTTTTATTCATTCATTCACTGCTGGAAATAGATGCTCAGTGCCACAAAGAAAAATTAGCACTGAGACAAAAGATCTTTCAGCAATGCAGTTTTTACTTCCTAGACTGCAGGTGTGACGTGGTAAAAGCCCCGTAAAACTGCATACCTCAAACATATCTCGGCTTTCTGGTGAAACTGCTCTCTGTGGCCGGGCGCGGTGGCTCACGCCTGTAATCCCAGCCCTGTGGGAGGCCGAGGCGGGTGGATCACTAAGTCAAGAGATCGAGACCATCCTGGTCAACATGGTGAAACCCCGTCGCTACTAAACATACAAAAAATTAGCTGGGCATGATGGCGCGAGCCTGTAATCCCAGCTACTCGGGAGGCTGAGGCAGGAGAGTTGCCTGAACCCAGGAGGCAGAGGTTGCGGTGAGCCGAGATCACGCCGCACTCCAGCCTGAGTAATAAAAGCGAAACTCCGTCTCAAAAAAATAAAAATAAATAAAATAAATAAAAAAGAAACTGCTCTCTGTAACCCCTAATGTGACAGGCAAGCAGTCCAAACCCATGCCATCTTGGCCCCTGCGACTTGCAATAAGTAATTAAGGTCTGTGATTTCCACCCTACCCAATGTGAAAACAAACGCTAATCTTGACTTTTGTGAACCACTTAAGTAACAATCCGAATGTCAAAAGTCCCCTGGCCCTCATCTTCGCCCAGGAGGTGATTTACAGAATCCACTAGCCCTCAGAAGGTCTGAAGCCCCTCACCCCCACCCCTGCCCCTCACCCTCACTCCCAAGGTGGTTTTACGGGTACAAAAGGTCTTGATACCCTCCTTTCGGGGCCGCAGGTTGGAGAGACTCCAGTCCTCCGTGTCCACCGGCAATAAAGACCCTGCAATTTGGCATACTTTTGTCTTGGTGTTGACTTTCTATGCTCGCTCCACTACAATACAGGAAGGGTACCCTCCCAAGGCATCGTGCCACGAAAGTATAATGAACAAAGAAAAACACACAGATTTCTCTCTCATGCATTTGGGTTCGTCCTTACTGCTGGGTCTGATCTCCATTGGCTGGAGCCAGACCTCACAATCTAAACTAAAACCTGATCGGCTACAACTTAAAACTTTTCTAAACATGTCAAAGCAATGGAGAGCTGGGACATGCCTGTGAGCACATCCAGCGGATATCTTGGTTAAAGTATAAGGACATAGAATGTTCTACGTGCCTGTAAGCACCGCATATTTAACAGCTACATAGAATTGGGCTTCACAAAGTTATTAGCACACTTACGCTTCAACAAGAAAGGAAACTTTGAAAAGGAACTTTTCTACTTCCCACATTCAGTCATTCACCCACGTGTCTACTGAGTACCTACTACAAATCCTGAACTGTCCTAGGCACTATTGAATCACACTAAATGTGCTCATGTAACAGTCTCTGATGATGGCTAAGGTCACATGGAAGAAAGCAAAAGCCATCAGCCTCAGGGTCAGGTGAACAAAGGCTGGGCCCTGCCCCACCCACTGCCAGCCCCATGAGCTCTGGCAACCCCAGGGCCTCGATGAACCTCGGTTTCTGTATCTGTAGAATGGGGATAATGATGGTGAGGGCCCCAGGCCAGGTTTCTGCTCTCCCACCCACTTCCCTTCAGCCCCATTCTCTGGGAGAAAAAAAAAAAAAAATTGGTGTTTTAAAATCACTAGGTAAGGCCAGGCCCGGTGGCTCAAGCCTGTAATCCCAGCACTTTGGGAGACCGAGGCGGGTGGATCACTAGGTCAAGAGATCGAGACCATCCTGGTCAACATGGTGAAACCCCGTCTCTACTAAAAATACAAAAAATTAGCTGGGCATGGTGGCGCGTGCCTGTAATCCCAGCTACTCGGGAGACTGAGGCAGGAGAATTGCCTGAACCCAGGAGGTGGAGGTTGCGGTGAGCCGAGATCATGCCATTGCACTCCAGCCTAGGTAACAAGAGTGAAACTCTGTCTCAAAAATAAATAAATAAATAAAATAAAAAAATAAAATCACCAGGTATTCTCAAATCCCTTGGGAGGCCAAGGCAGGAGGATCACTTGAGCCCAGGAGTTCAAACCCAGCCCAGGCAACGTAGGGAGACCTCCATCTCTACAAAAAAAGTTTTCTAATTAGCTGGGTGTGATGACACATGCCTGTAATCCCAGCTACCTGGGAGGCTGAGGTGTGAGGATCACTGGAGCCAGGGAGTTTGAGGCTACAGTGAGCTATGATCTCACCACTGTACTACAGCCTGGGTGACAAAGAGAGACACTGTCTCAAAAAAAAAAATCTCATGAGCTATTCTCTCACCCCTTGTCACACTTCAGCCTTGAAACTACCGACCGCCCAGAGCAGCCCAGCAATTATCCCTCCATTGCACTCTGGGAAATGAAGACTCAGAGAGGCTGTGTGCTTTGTCCTAGGCCACACTGTGAATAAGGGGCACAGTGAGTGCCAAGCCCGGCCCAGGAGGGGAAGAAGAGCGTGTGAGCGGGCGCAGGGCCCCAAAATGGGGCATTGGTGAGCAAACCCCCTTGTCCTGCCCTGGGGACCAACCCCTGGGAAAACCAGATACTTCCCAGGCCAGGACGGGCTGTACATGCTATTTTGAGTTCTCTTGCATATGACACAAGCAACAGGAATCCGGGGAGACCCAGGCCATTTGCTATGTTGGGAACCAAGCAGCTTGTGGTGGCAGCCAAGAAAGGGGCTCTGGGGGACGAGAGTCACCAGGGTGGCGTCGGGAAAGTGAGGGCTGAAGTTCGAGCCCAGAGGCCTGTGGGGTTGGGGTGCAGAGAGGGGAGAAGGCTGGGAAGGGCCCGCCTGGGGTGAAGCCCCAGGAGAGGCGGGGCCGGTCAGGCCTGGCTGGGAGGACAGCCAGTGGGGTGGAAGCTGGGGCCTTGCCAGGTCTTAGGCTGGGGCCCTGGGTGCCCACGCTGAGACAAGGATTTGAGCACAAGTAGTGGGTTTGGGTGGAGAGCCTGGGAAGGGTAGGGGGGGAGGCGGGAAGGGGCACAGGGGAGGGGAGAAGCCAAATAAGGCGGATTTTCAGCAGTGGCAGCGGGGCCAGGCCCCATGGAGACCTCTGGGAGGCCATATAGAACAAGCCTGGGGGGGTATCTGAGGGTGGGGGAAAGCAGGGTGTTCCCACCCCATGGGCCCTGACCATGGCTGGGGGCTGTTCCTGGGGCACAAATCTCCCTGAGGGTAGAGGCCCAGGGACTGGCAGCAGGGCACTACCGGCCTGTCCTGGTCAGGGAGCAGGGAGCCTGTGGATGGCACCAAGCACTCCTGCCAGGAGGCAGTGCCAGCCTCAGACCCTCCCCACACACCCACACATGGAGGTCCCGAGGTTTGAGGCTGCAGCAAGCTCCAGCAGCACGACAGAGTGAGACTGACTCTAAAAAAAGTTTTTGTTTTTGTTTTTTGAAATGGAACTCAGGCTAGAGTGCAGCAGCTCAATCTCAGCTCACTGCAACCTCCGCCTCCCAGGCTCAAGCAATTCTCCTGCCTTAGCCTCCCAAGTAGCTGGGATTACAGGCATGCACCACCACGCCCGGCTAATTTGCTGTATCTTTAGTAGAGACGGGGGTCCACCATGTCAGCCAGGCTGGTCTCAAACTCCTGACCTTGTGATCCACCTGCCTCAGCCTCCCAAAGTGCTGAGATTACAGGCATGAGCCACCATGCCCAGCCAAAAAAAGTTTTTGAGAGACAGAGGCAGTTAAGACTTTCACGCATCTTTTTTTTTGTTGTTTATTTATTTATTTTCTTTGATACAGGGTTTAGCTCTGTCGCCCAGGATGGGCTGCAGTGGCACAATCACAGCTCACTATAGTCTTGACCTCCCCAGATTAAGCCATCCTCCCCCCTCAGCCTCCTGAGTAGCTGGGCCACAGGCATGTGTCACCACGTCCAGCTAATGTGTTCTTTGCTTGTAGAGACAGGGTCTTGCTATGTTGCCCAGGCTGGTCTTGAACTCCTGGGCTGTGATTCTCCCACCTTGACCTCCCAAAGTATTAGGATTAGAGGCATGAGCCACTGCGATTAGCAAAAACACTTTTTTTTTTTTAATTAAAACAGAAAGAAAAAACAAAACAAGCACACAGATAAATAAAAAGTACAGACCGGGCACGGTGGCTCATGCCTGTAATCCCAGCACTTTGGGAGGCTGAGGCAGGCAGGCGCCTGAGACCAGCCTGGCCAACATGGTGAAAACCCGTCTCTATTAAAAATACGAAAATTAGCCGGGCATGGTGCTGCACACCTGTAATCCCAGCTACTAGGGAGGCTGAGGCAGGAGAATCACTTGAATCCAGGAGGCAGAGGCTGCAGTGAGCCGAGATCACGCTACTGCACTCCAGCCTGAGAGACAGAGCAAAACTCTATTTCAGAAACAAAATAAAATGACACAAAGTACAAACTGGACCTGTGCTGCAAAGGGACTGATGAAAGGAACCAAGTGGCCTTCCCCCCGATGGTGTCTTACTCACCAGCGGAAAGTGGTGACGCACTGACACCTGCTTCAGTGGGGATGGATCTCGAAAACGTGGCACTGAGTGAGGGAAGCCCAGCTCCCTCATATTATACAATTCTACTTATACGCAATGTCCAGAAGAGGCAGGTCCCGAGAGAGAAAGCAGCTTTACAGTTGCCAGGGCCTGGGTGCAGGAAGGAACAGGGAGAGACTGCGAATGGGGATAGGGTTTCCTTCGGGGTGAGTGAGACCCGGTGGGGCAGGGCCACGGCCATCCCCAGTGTCCCCCGGACCAGACTGAGGCAGCCTTGCAGGCTTTTTACACAGAGGAGCCAGAGCCTGGAGGTGGGTGGGGAGGCCCAGGATAGACTTGAGGTTGGGCGGAGCTGGGGGTTACACACCCAGGAGGGCTGGTCCTTCCACAGCCTGCCAGGAGGATTCATGCTGGCTAGGGGGCCCTGGCGGTTCATGGGCAAGGCCTACTCTGTCACCGAGCCTTGGCCCCGTGGAGCTGAGATGTCCCCGTCCATTCCCAGCAACTACTCAGGTATTTGAGCAGGTCAGAGGGTAGGCAGTGTCCCCCAGCCCAGCAGCTGGGACCAGAAAGTGCTCCGGGATAGATGCCAAAGAGAGCATCTGCCCCCCTGCTGCGCTGGCTGAGTCGCCCACACTGAGGACATTCACCTGCACCAAACCCCATTAAGCGTCTGTGTGTGTGCCAGGTACTTGCCGGTCATTGGGGTCAGCAGCATATGGGCCATGGTGCCCATCCCTGGGGAGAAACAGACAAGCTCACAACAGTGACAATCTCACTGCAAACCCCCAGAGGCCAGGAGCCGGATCTGTCTCATTTACCCCAGGGTAACACGGAGACTACACACCAGCAGCTGCTCAGCATTACCCCAGGGTAACACACAGACTACACACCAGCAGCTGCTTAGCATTACCCCAGGGTAACACAGACTACACACCAGCAGCTGCTCAGCATTACCCCAGGGTAACACACTCAGACTACACACCAGCAGCTGCTCGGCATTACCCCAGGGTAACACACAGACTACACACCGGCAGCTGCTCGGCATTACCCCAGGGTAACACACAGACTACACACCGGCAGCTGCTCGGCATTACCCCAGGGTAACACACAGACTACACACCGGCAGCTGCTCGGCATTACCCCAGGGTAACACAGACTACACACCGGCAGCTGCTCGGCATTACCCCAGGATAACACAGACTACACACCGGCAGCTGCTCGGCATTACCCCAGGGTAACACAGACTACACACCGGCAGCTCGGCATTACCCCAGGGTAACACAGACTACACACCGGCAGCTGCTCAGCAATACCCCAGGGTAACACAGACTACACACCAGCAGCTGCTCAGCATTACCCCAGGGTAACACACACAGACTACACACCAGCAGCTGCTCAGCATTACCCCAGGGTAACACACACAGACTACACACCAGCAGCTGCTCAGCATTACCCCAGGGTAACACACAGAGACTACACACTAGCAGCTGCTCAGCATTACCCCAGGGTAACACAGACTACACACCAGCAGCTGCTCAGCATTACCCCAGGGTAACACACAGAGACTACACACCAGCAGCTGCTCAGCATTACCCCAGGGTAACACACACACTACACACCAGCACCTGCTCAGCATTACCCCAGGGTAACACACAGACTACACACCAGCACCTGCTCAGCATTACCCCAGGGTAACACAGACTACACACCAGCAGCTGCTCAGCATTACCCCAGGGTAACACACAGACTACACACCAGCAGCTGCTCGGCATTACCCCAGGGTAACACACAGACTACACACCGGCAGCTGCTCGGCATTACCCCAGGGTAACACACAGACTACACACCGGCAGCTGCTCGGCATTACCCCAGGGTAACACACAGACTACACACCGGCAGCTGCTCGGCATTACCCCAGGGTAACACACAGACTACACACCGGCAGCTGCTCAGCATTACCCCAGGGTAACACAGACTACACACCGGCAGCTGCTCAGCATTACCCCAGGGTAACACAGACTACACACCGGCAGCTGCTCAGCATTACCCCAGGGTAACACACAGACTACACACCGGCAGCTGCTCGGCATTACCCCAGGGTAACACAGACTACACACCAGCAGCTGCTCAGCATTACCCCAGGGTAACACACAGACTACACACCGGCAGCTGCTCGGCAAACGTTTTTTGGATGAATGATTGAACCCATGCGTGTCGAATGGATTCAGGAGCAGCAGCACTTACCGAAGGGACAAGCTGAGCTTGCGGTAAGAAGCAAGGCTTCATGGGGAGGCTTCCTGGAGGAAGTGACATCTGAGCTGGGTCCTGAAGGACGCCTGAAAGTTTTCCAAGGGACAGTGGCAAAGAAAACAGTGTGGGCCGGGGGCAGCTGTTCACACCTGTAATCCCAGCACTTTGGGAGGCTGAGGCAGGTGGATCACCTGAGGTCAGGAGTTCGAGACCAGCCTGGCCAACATGATGAAACCCTGTGTCTACAAAAATGAAAACAAAATTAGCCGGGCATGATGCCAGGTGCCTGTAGTCCTAGCTACTCAGGAGGCTGAGGCGGGAGAATCGCCTGAACCTCGAAGCCAAGATGGCGCCACTGCACTCCAGCCTGGATGAGAGAGCAAGATTCTATCTTAAAAAAAAAAAAAGGAAGAATAGAAAAAAAGAGAAAACAGTGTGATCACAGGGCAGAAAAGGGCCTGTACCAGCCAGGGACCCGAGTAGTCCACGGCAGGGCGGGGGCTGGAAAGTTGGGGAAACTCCTCCAGGACGGGTATGGCTTTAGCGTCCCTCTATCTGGAGCCCCTTTGGCCTGGGCCAAGCTAGCATGACTCTTCCAGCTCCTGGTGTGGCTGAGGGTCCCCCTGTTCCTGTTCCCTGAAGCCTCTTTCCCACATGAGGCTGAAGCTCGCACGGGCCAGGGCAGAGGTGAGGGAGCGCAGCATTTCTGCCAGAAGTGATTCTGTCACAGCTCAGACCCCGGAGGACGTGCCTGGAATTTGGGGGTGGCTCTCCTCATCTCAGGAAGGAGCTCGGGCATTGCAGGCCTCCCTACAGGGACCCCCCGCCCCGCAGAAAAAGACCTCAAAACCATGCAGCCACACCCTCCCCTACGATCAGGAAAGCTGCTAGGTCCTGCGTGCATTATCCAGGTGGGAGGGGTGCATCCCAGGACTAGACCCAGGACTCAGCAAACAGCATGGGCTGGAATTTAGCCCCACTCACCCTCTCAGCCAGGGGCACTTGAGGAGTGCGCAACCCAGCAACAGGACAGGGCAGCCCTGCTTAGAGTTCTATCCGCAGAGTCTCTGCAGTCTCGAGTCCAGAAAGGCCAGACCCTGAGGCCTGTCATGCCCTTTGGAGCTTTTCATTCCCACTGGAGAACACGGGGGCTGCCATCCACTCTTTGGCTTTTATAATGAATGTTTCTGCTACTTTTTGGCAAGCGGGTTTGAAAGCAATCTGGTGAAGATGGGACAGTGATGCTGCCCATCCCAGCTACTTGGGAGGCTGAGGCAGGAGAATTCCTGGAATCCGCGAGGCGGAGGTTGCAGTGAGCCGAGATCGCGCCACTGCACTCCAGCCTGGGTGACAGAGGGAGAGTCCATCTCAAAAAAAAAAGAAAAAGAAAAAAGTTATTTTTAGTAAATAAATGCAAATGCCGGAGAGGATGTGGAGAAATAGGAACACTTTTACACTGTTGGTGGGAGTGCAAATTAGTTCAGCCATTGTAGAAGACAGTGTGGTGATTCCTCAAGGACCTAGAAATAGAAATTCCATTTGACCCAGCAATCCCAATACTGGGTATATATCCAAAGGATTATAAATCGTTCTACTATAAAGACACATGCACACATATGTTCATCACAGCACTGTTCACAATAGCAAAAACCTGAAACCAACCCAAATGCCCATCTATGATAGACTGGACAAAGAAAATGTGGCACATATACACCATGGAATACTATGCAGCCATAAAAAATGATGAGTTCATGTCCTTTGTGGGGACACGGATGAATCTGGAAACCATCATTCTCAGCAAACTGACACAGGAACAGAATATCAAACACTGCATGTTCTCACAGGCGGATGTTGAATGATGAGAACACATGGGCACAGGGAGGGGAGCATCGCACACTGGGGTGTGTTGAGGGAGGAGGGGCTGGGGAGGGTGAGTGGGGGGGAGGGTGGGGAGGGATAACACTGGGAGAAATGCCTGATGTAGGTGACTGGGGATGGAGGCAGCAAACCACCATGGCGTGTGTATACCTGTGCAACAGTCCTGCAAGATCTGCACGTGCACCCCAGAACCTAAAGTACAATAAAAAAAAAAATATTTAAAAAAAGAAGGAAGAACAAAGAGAGAAAGGAAAGAAGAAAGAAAAGAAAAAAGAAAGCAGAAAAATTTAAAACCAAAAAGAAATTTTCAGACCAAAAATAAAAATCAAGGGAAAATTATAGCTATAGAAAATAGGCAAATTGAGAAAAAAGAAAATAGGCAAATAAGATTCAAGGTTCATGTAACAGGAATCTCAGGAGAAAAGCAAAGCAATGAAGCAGAACAAATAAGAAGAAGAACTCAAGAACATTTTCCTGAAATCATAAAATAAAATTTTTTTTTTTTTTGAGACGGAGTTTCGCTCTTGTTACCCAGGCTGGAGTGCAATGGCGCGATCTCGGCTCACCGCAACCTCCGCCTCCTGGGTTCAGGCAATTCTCCTGCCTCAGCCTCCCGAGTAGCTGGGATTACAGGCACGCGCCACTGTGCCCAGCTAATTTTTTGTATTTTTAGAGACAGGGTTTCACCATGTTGACCAGGATGGTCTCGATCTCTTGACCTCGTGATCCACCCGCCTCGGCCTCCCAAAGTGCTGGGATTACAGGCGTGAGCCACCGCATCCGGCAACAAAATAAAAAAATTTTATTTTTTTTAATTTTTATTGATTTATTTATTTTTGAGCTGGAGTTTTGCTGTTGTTACCCAGACTGGAGTGAAATGGCATGATCTCGGCTCACCGCAACCTCCGCCTCCTGGGTTCAGGCAATTCTCCTGCCTCAGCCTCCCGAGTAGCTGGGACTACAGGCGTGCGCCACCGTGCCCGGCTAATTTTCGTATTTTTAGTAGAGACAGGGTTTCACCTTGTTGACCAGGATGGTCTTGATCTCTTGACCTCGTGATCCACCCACCTCGACCTCCCAAAGTGCTGGGATTATAGGTGTGAGCCACCGCGCCCGGCCAATAAAAAATTTTTAAACTGAGTAATTAAAGAAAGCCAATCAACAAAAGCCAAGAAAAAAAAAAAAGAGGGCTTATTCTTGTGGCTGCCTTTCTCCAAAACCTTCATAATCAGATGAATAACAACAGAGAGGTTCTCAACAGCAAAATCCACACTAAGCAAGAAAGAGAAACGTGGCCCCACCAGCATACGCTTCTCAGGCTACAAGCTCTTGAACCCTCTTCTCTGTAAGGTTCCTGGTCAGAGTTTAACCATGAGAGGGGTTTCCAAAAGACGTATAGGAGGCCAGGCGAGGTGGCTCATGCCTGTAATGCCAGCACTTTGGGAGGCCAAGCCAGGTGGATCACCTGAGGTCTAGAGTTCAAGACCGGCCTGGCCAACAGTAAAACCCTGTCTCTATTAAAAACCCAAAAAATTAGCCAGGTGTGGTGGCAGGTGCCTGTAATCCAAGCTACTTTGCAGGCTGAGCCAGGAGAATTGCCTGAACCTGGAAGGCGGAGGTTGCAGTGAGCCAAGATCACACCATTGCATTCCAGCCTGGGCAACAGAGTGAGACTCCGCCTAAAAAAAAAAAACACGTGGGGTGGAGGTAAAGCAGACGCCATTATTCTCTGGAGGCCACACGGTCCGTGCAGTAGCTTCCCGGGTCCCCCTCAGCCTCCAATCTGCCCCATGTGGGAGTAATCCCAGGGCTCTGAAGCCTCCTCCCTCCCGGGGCTCCAACTCTGTGCCCAGGATGGCCAAAGGTGGTCGCTTCTGTACCACTCCGTGACTTCTGCATTCCCACCTGCTCCACGGCGTCGGGTGGGCATGAGCAGGGACCACTTCCTGGTTCTCTGGCTGCAGCTTCCCGTGCCTTTACCCCCAGCCCCACGCCAGTTCCTCCTGCACGCAGCACTCCACTTGCTAGTGGCAATGAGGCAATATCTGCCCTTATATAATCAGGTCAGACCACAACGTTCACATTCTTATCTTTAAGGTTTGGTTCTCCAAGACCTCACTTCTGTTATTTCTTTTTAAACTATATCAAGGATGGGCACAGTGGCTCATGACTGTAATCCCAGCACTTTGGGAGGCAGAGGCAGGAGAAATGCTTAAGGCCAGGAGCTCAAGGTCAATCTGGGCAACATAGTGAGACCGTGTCTCTACCAGATTAAAAAAAATTATAAAAAATAGGTGCAGTGGCATAGGCCCGCCTATACTCCCAGCTACTCCGGAGGCTAAGGTGGGAGGATCACCTGAGCCTGGGAGTTGGAGGTTGCAATGAGCTACAACCACATCACTGCAGTCAGCCTGGGCAACACAGTAAGGCCTTATCTCTAAAAATAAAGATAATTTTTTTTGGCCAGGCACAGTAGCTCATGCCTGTAATCTCAGCATTTCGAAAGGCTGAAGCAGGCAGATCACTCGAGCCCAGGAATTTGTGACCAACCTGGCCAACACTGCAACACCCCATCTCTACAAAAACTACAACAAATTAGCTGGGTGTGGTGCGTGCCTGTGGTCCCAGCTATTCAGGAGGCTGAGATGGGAGGATCGCTTGAGCTGGAGGTTGAGGCTGTAGAGAGCCATGATCGTGCCACTGCACTGCAGTCCAGCCTGGGTGACAGAGCGAAATGCTATCTCAAAAAGAATTTTTTTTAAATAAAAAATTTAAAACCATATCCATCTGAGTTTGGAGAGGAAAGCAGAGTCATTCCATGCATTCCAGAACAAAAAAGGGGGCCTACTATAGAAATCGCGGAGGGTGGGGCTGGGGAAGGTGTGGAAAGCTTGCTGCAGTCCTCATCACTGAACACAGGGAGTCAAGTGCCTGCAGAAACTGTGGCAACAGAACAGGATGGTGAAATAGAGTTTGCACGCTGTGGAGTCAGTGGCCTCTTCCTTTTGCACTGTAGAATTTGCTGGGGAAAAAAGTATGAGCTGGCCGGGGGTGGTGGCTCATGCCTGTAACCCCAGCACTTTGGGAGGCCAAGGTGGGTCACAAGGTCAGAATTTGAGACCAGCTCGACCAACATGGAGAAACCCCATCTCTTCTGAAAATACAAAAATTAGTTGGGCTTGGTGGTGCATGCCTGTAATCCCAGTTACTCAGGAGGCTGAGGCAGGAGAATTGCTTGCACTTGAGAGACGGAGGTTTCGGTGAGCCAAAATTATGCCACTGCACTCTAGCCTGGGCGACAGAATGAGACTTCGTCTAAAAAAATACACACACACACACACACACACACACACACACACACACGGCTCAGGGCTTTAAATATCCAGTTTAAGACCTAAAGTACCAGAAAACCTCCTGTCACTTGAAAGGAAGTCCCTAGCTGTTGTAGCCACAGAGTTGGGAGATCAAAAACACAAACCCAAACTCTGATCCCTGGGTGGCAACATAGACTCAAGGTCAACTACTGCTCTTGAACTCAGGGCCGCAGGGTTCTCTTCTGTGAAAGTCAGGGCACTGATTGGGAAAGAGTGGATCCCCGAATGAATGAATCTTCCATTTGGGAAGATTCTCATCCTGGGGTAGACTCTTCCTTGAGAGCCCCTACCACCTCTGGCTTTCCGATCTGTCACTAAACCGAAATCCCTACGAGCTTCAGGAATGTGGGCACAAAATCTGATCCAGGAAGACACACTATACACAACAAGAGAATTGAGAGTTATCTCCAGTTCATATTGGCAGAAACCTAGGAAATCTGTATGAGAACAAACCCTGTGGGTCGGGCTTAGTTATTTTGAGATGGGTGCACTCGCCAGAGACTCTGAGCTCCACATGTTCTCAGCAGCTGTGAGTGGCTCTCAGAGTTGGCCCATTCCATCGACTGAAACCTGGAGCAGTGGTGACCCACATTATTATTTATTTATTTACTTATGTGAGATGGAGTTTCACTCTTGTCACCCAGGCTGGAGTGCAATGGCGCAATCCCGGCTGACCGCAACCTGTCTCTTGGGTTCAGGTGATTCTCCTGCCTCAGCCTCCTGAGTAGCTGGGATTACAGGCATCTGCCATTATGCGTGGCTAATTTTTGTATTTCAGTAGACACGGGGTTTCACCCTGTTGGCCAGGCTGGTCTTGACCTCCTGACCTCAAGTGATCCATCCGTCTTGGCCTCCCAAAGTGCTAGGATTACAGTCATGAAAGTCGCCATGCCAGGCCTTTTTTTTGAGGTGGAGTCTTGCTCTGTCATCCAAGCTGGAGTGCAGTGGCATGATCTCAGCTCACTGCAACCTCTGCCTCCCAGGTTCAAGTGATTCTCCTGCCTCAGCCTCCAGAGTAGCTAGGATTATAGACGCCCACCTCCATGGCCAGCTAATTTTTTTATATTTTTAGTAGAGACAGGGTTTCACCATGTTGACCAGGCTGGTCTCGAACTCCTGACCTCAAATGATCCACCTGCCTCAGCCTCCCAAAGTGCTAGGGTTACAGGCATGAGCCATTGTGCCCAGCCCGGTGGTGATGCATTTTAAATAAAGATGGGATTCCAGGACTTCTTCGGAATTCCATGAAGCAGAGTTTTTATACTTCAGCACTTTTTTTTGTTTTTTTGAGATGGAGTCTCATTTTGTTGCCCAGGCTGGAGTACAGTGGCACGATCTCGGCTCACAACAACCTCTGCCTCCCAGGTTCAAGTGATTCTCCTGCCTCAGCCTCCCAAGTAGCTGGGACTACAGGTGTGCGTCACCACACCCTGCTAATTTTGGTATTTTTAGTAGAGATGGGATTTCACCATGTTGGTCAGGCTGGTCTCAAACTCCTGACCTCATGATCTGCCCACCTTGGCCTCCTGTAGCACTGGGATTACAGGTGTGGACCACCGCGCCCGGCCTACTACTTCAGCACTATTGATATTTGGGGCCGGATGGCTCTCTGCTGTGGGGGGAGGTTTGGGGGCTTAGCAGCATCCCTTGCACACTCAATGCTAGAAACATACCCCTCCCAGCTGTAACAATCAGAGATGCCTCTGGACATTGCTAAATGTCCCCATGGGGGCAGAATCTCCCCTGGTTGAGAGCCACTGCAGTAAAGAAAGGTGTCCAAAGAGTAGCGCCAAGCACAGTGGCTCACACGCAGAATCCCCGCACATGGGAGGCCAAGACAGACAGGTCGCTTGAGACCACCCTGGGCAACATGGCAAAGCCTCATCTTTACAAAAAAAAAATAGAGCAAATTAGCCAGGTGTGGTGGTGCGTGCCTGTAGGCCAAGCTACCCAGGGGAACTGGGCCCCAGATGTGGATAAAGGGACAAATGGGGCCAGGCGTGGTGGCTCACACCTGTAATCCCAGTACTTTGGGAGGCCGAGGCAGGCAGATCACCTGAGGTCAGGAGTTTGAGACCAGCCTGGCCAACATAGTGAAACCCCATCTCTACTAAAAATACAAAAATTAGCATATGTGATGGTGGGCACCTGTAATCCCAGCTCCACAGGAGGCTGAGGCAGGAGAATCACTTGAACCCAGGAGGCAGAGGTTGCAATGAGCCGAGATTGCAACACTGCACTCCAGCCTGGGCAACAGAGCTAGACTCTGTCTCAAAAAATAAAGAAAAAAATATATATATATATAAATGGCTAAACACAAATTTTATATCATGCATATTTTATCACAATTTTTAAAAAATGATCCTGGAGTTCAATACTTTTAAAAAAAGCAAAAATGGGCCAGGCGCAGTGGCTCACGTCTGTAATCCCAGCACTTTGGGAGGCCGAGGCGGGTGAATCACGAGGTCAGGAGATCGAGACCATCCTGGCCAACATGGTGGAACCCTGTTTCTACTAAAAATACAAAAATAATTAGCCGGGTGTGGTGGTGTGCACCTGTAATCCCAGCTACTCAGGAGGCTGAGGCAGGAGAATCACTTGAACCTGGGAGGTGGAGGTTGCAGTGAGCTGAGATGGCGCCACTGAACTCCAGCTTGGAGACAGAGTGAGACTCAGTCTCAAAATAAATAAATAAATAAATAAATAAATAAATAAATAAATGGCAAAAATGACTTGAAATAAACACCAACACACCCACACCCACTCCCCAATCCATGTCATCTCTTCAGCTATCCAGTGGAATCAAGCCTTCAGCCATCCAGTGGAATCAAGCCTTGGGGAAATTCCAGATCCAGGAGGGGCAGTAGAGGCTGGACAGTCGGGAGTTGTGTCTGGAAGTAGCTGCTTCTGATAAAAAGTTGAGGAAACATGGTCTCCCCCAAACAGAAAACCCCAGATCTCTCAGACTTGAAAAAACAAAGAGTTTTGTCCTACTTTTGCGCCAGTTCCAGGGGAACCCGTGACAAAGTCTGATTGGATACGAAGACGTAGTTGTTCTGTTTGCACATGCGCACCAGAGACAGGCCCGGAGGGAAAGCCCGCACGTGGCCTCAGTGTTCAGTGCAACTTCCACTCGTGTCTCCCACTCTCTTGCTGCCCCGAAGCAGGAGTGAGCTTCCCATTAGGCCCCTGAGGGTCCGACAGCCATCCCGGAGGCTGCTCTCAGATTGTTGCTGGCTGCCGAAGCCACCCTCGCTGAGGACCTACCTAGGATTTGCAGGTGTCTGTTGCCACAATAATCCACAAAGAAGGCAAGGGCAGTGGTGAGCTGAAGACTAGACCCCACAAAGCAAGGTAGGAGGGAACTCTCAAACTTCTCTCCCTTCCCTGTAATGCTTCTTGGGGTCACCCCCCCCAAATAAACTCCTCGCACCTCCCCACAGAAAGGTTAAGTCTAGTTAAAAGAGCATATGCAGCCAGTCACGGTGGCTCACGCCTGTAATCCCAGCACTTTGGGAGACTGAGGCGGGCAGATCACCTGAGGTCAGGAGTTTGAGAACAGCCTGACCAATATGGTGAAACCACATCTTTAAAATATATATATTAACCAGGAGTGGTGGCACTGCCTGTGGTCCCAGCTACTCAGGAGGCTGAGGCAGAAGAATCGCTTAAACCCAGGAGACAGAGGTTACAGTGAGCCAAGATCTCGCCACTGCACTCCAGCCTGGGCAACAAAGCTTGACACCATCTCTCCCCAGCCCCCAAAAGCAGCACATTCACTCTTGGGCATGGTGGATTACTTTCCGGTGGCTGCTGTGTATCTCCTTTGGCTTGTGACACACACAGCAGTTAAAAAAAAAAAAAAAAGAGATGTGAGGCCGGGCATGGTGGCTCACGCCTGTAATCTCAGTACTTTAGGAGGCCAAAGCAGGTGGATCACCTGAGGTCAGGAGTTCAAGACCACCATGAGCAACATGGAGAAACCCCATCTTTACTAAAAATACAAAATTAGCTGGGCGTGGTAGCACATGCCTGTAATCCCAGCTACTCGAGAGGCTGAGGCAAGAGGATTACTTGAACCCAGGAGGCGGAGGTCGCGGGGGGCTGAGATTGTGCCCTTGCACTTTGCACTCTAGCCTGGGCAACAAAAGCGAAACTCCATCTCAAAAAAAAAAAGAGAGAGAGAGAAAGACATGTGAACGCCAATTGGATGGTGAATGAGTTTTAAGGAATTATTCATTATTTCTAGGAGTGACAAGGCCACTGTGAACTTTTCGAAGGTTGGTTATTCATTCCTGTGCTGAAATTGAAGATCTAGTGATGGCATATCTCAGATCCACTTTAGGTGAGACAGAAGCAGGCAGGTGTGGACAAGGTGGACCAAACCTGGCATCCAGGCTGCCCTGGAAGTTACAGTGGCCAGGGCAGAGGAGGGGTGCCAGTGGGGTGCACCAACCACTCATGGGTGGGCACCACACTGAGGAGCTGGGTGTGTGGGAAGGACTCCACTGGGGACAGTGAGGAAAATGCACCTGGGGAGCACCAGCAAGGGGTCTCAGTGGGAGATGGCCCAGGGGACAGGGAAAGGTGGATACAGTCAGGCAGTACCTGACATCAGAAAAGTGGGGAATTGGCAAAGGCAGAGTCCTACACGAAAGATGGGAAATGGAAATGTCCAGACCTCAGGGCTCAAGGCGGCGGCTCTGTGTCTGGACTTGCAGGGGACTGCAGGGTGCCTCGAGGCCCCACTCTCCTCCCCAGCCTCCACAGGCACCCTCCCCTCCTGCCCTTCAGCCACCCACTTCGTACTTCTAATGCACCCATCTTTCCATCACGGGGCCTTTGCACCTGCTGTTTGGATCCTTGAATGCTTTCCTGTTCGTTCCGTGAGCAGCCTCCTCCTTCTTCTCCTTCAGGGCTCAGCACAAGCATCATCTTCGTAGAGGCGCCTCTACCCCACCCCAGCTAATCAGGTCGGGCCATCCCTGTGGATTACTTTCCTGTGGCTGCCGCAACAAATGACACAAACTTAGGGGCTTAAACAGCACAAGTGTATTCCAGTAACAGTTCTAGACATCAGAGGCCTAAAGTCAAGGTGTCGGCAGGCTGGTTCCTTCTGGAGGCTCTAGGGGACAGCTGGTTTCCTCGTCCTCTCATGTTTCTAGAGGCAGCCGGCATTCCTTGGCTGCTGGCCCCTTCCTCACATCAACACATGACCCACTACTCATTCTGATCTCCTGCATCCTTCTTCCAAGGACCCTTGTGATTAAATGGGGCCCACCTGGACGATCCATGACGATGCTCCCATCTCAAGATCCTTCACTCCATCCCATCTGCAAAGACCCTTTGGCCAAGTGTAAAGCCACATGTTCTCAGGATCTGAGGATTAGGATGTCAACATCTTCAGGGGCCATTTTTCAGGCCACCTCCCATGCCTCTCTGCCTACCACCTAAGTTTCTGCCGCTATGCCTGTTTGGTTTTCTCAGTGCACTAATCACAGGTTGGAGTTCTTGTGCTCAGCTGTTTCTGTTTATCACCTGCTCCCCATGACCTGTGTCTGGTTCTTCCACATTCTTTTCCTAGCACCAACATTGTTGGTGTTCAGTAAAAGTGTTGAATTAAGATAAGAATGAATGGATGGGCAGATGGGTGCATAGACGGATGAATGGACGTATTGATGGAGAATGGATGAATAGATGGATTGATGGGTGGATGGATAAATAGATGAATAGATGGATGATTTGATGGGTGGATGGATGGATGGACAGATGGATAGATAAATGGATGGATGGATGGATTTTTGGTGAGTAAATGAGTGGATGAGTGGATGGATGAATGGATTGATGGGTGGATGGATAAGTGGGTGGGTGGGTGGATGGATGGATGGGTGGATAAATGGATGGATGGATAGATGGATGAATGGAGGATAAATAGATGGATGGATGGATGGTTTGGTAGGTGGATGGGTGGGTAGATGGATGAATGGATGGACAGATGGATTGATGGGTGGATGGATAAGTGGATGGATGGATGGATTGATGGGCAGATGGATGGATGGATGAATGGATGAATGGACAGACTGATGGATGCATGAATAGATAGATAGATGGATAGATAAATGGATGTATGGATGGTTTGGTGGGTAGATGGGTGGATGGATGGATAAATGGATGGTTGGGTGAGTGGGTAGATGGGTAATTGGGTGGGTAGATGGACAGATGGATAAATGAATGGTCTACCACATGCAGGACAGAGGAGAATGTAGACTTCTGCTGAGATTCCTAAGATGCACCTTCCAACACAGAAAGGTACAGCCTAGTGGAGGAGGGGAACAGAGTCAAAGGAGAGAGGTCCCTGTGACTATGAGGAAAGCCAGCTGGGCCTTGGTTCAACCTTTTTTTTTTTTTAATTGAGAGCAGGTACTGTTTATTAACTGACCAGCTTAGAAAAATCATCATGGTAGACACCTTAGTCCATTCCTCCAATAAGCCTGTTGATCTGATCCTCCCTGTTGCCAGCATCTCCACCTTCTACAAAATGGGTGGTCTTTTTCTTCATTCCGCCCCGTGGAGAAGATAATTTAAAGGGCCACAGGAAGTTATTTGCTTCTTTGAAGCATTTTACAACAGTATAGATCTCATGAATCAGATCCTCCATGCCGATGATGCCGTATTTTCCAAGAGACTGAGCAATCAGAGCGTTATCTGTCAAAGCAATTCGCTTCTTTTTGATTTTGCCATGACCACGTTTGTAGATTAGCTCATTTTCTGACTTCAGATTTGGGTACCACATGCAGTATATGGCTCTACGATCCTCAGCATGTTAACTGAAGCCTTGCTGAGCTTCACAAAGGTTCCACTGAAGATTTGACGAAGGCGAAGACGCCGCAACACCTTTCGGACCTTCGGGCTCACACCATCGATAGCTCTGGTCCTGATGACAGACGCCAGTTTGGGTTCTGCAGGTGCACAAAGGTTGCCAGCTTTCCTTGCAGTCCTCACCGTTCGAATTTCAGTTCTGTACACCTGCCTATGTTCCCTGTGATGATGCTTCGCTTTTTCAGAGACGAGCTTCCTCCTTGCCTTTCGAAGCATCTTTTGGGCAAACTTCTTTCTCAGGTGCTTGATCTTCAGTGCTGCGAAATTCCTTCGCTTTTTCTTTCTTTTTTTTTTTTTTTTGAGACCAAGCTTCACTGCTGTTACCCAGGCTGGAGTGCAATGGCACGATCTCGGCTCACCGCAACCTCCACCTTCTGGGTTCAAGCAATTCTCCTGCCTCAGCCTCCCAAGTAGCTGGGACTACAGGCGCATGCCACCATGCCCAGCTAATTTTTGTATTTTTAGTAGAGACGGGGTTTCACCTTGTTGACCAGGATGGTCTCGATCTCTTGACGTCGGGATCCACCCACCTCGGCCTCCCAAAGTGCTGGGATTACAGGCGTGAGCCACCGCGCCCGGCCTATCCTTCACTTTTTCTTAAGGGTTTCTGGCACAGCAGGAACCTTCTTCTTTTTCTCTTCTACACCCTCCACGGTTCTAGCTGGAAAAAGAGTTTTTTTGTTGTTGTTGTTTTTGTTTTAAAGACAGAATCACTCTCTCACCCAGGCTGGAGTGCTGCGGTAGCACGATCTCAGCTCACTGCAACCTCCGCCTCCCAGATTCAAGCTATTCTTATGCCTCGGCCTCCCCAGTAGCTGGAACTACAGGTGTGAGCCACCATGCCCAGCTAATTTTTTGTATTTTTAGTAGAAATGGGGTTTCGCCATGTTGCCAGGTTGGTCTTGAACTGCAGAGCTCAGTCAATCCACCCACCTCAGCCTCTCAAAGTGCTAGGATTACAGGTGTGAGTCACCATGCCCAGCCTGGTTCAACCTTTTTATCTCAAGAGTTGAAACCAATGGGCCTCGGGGGTTAACTTGGGAGAACCAGACCATGTGCCTATTTGTCTTGTCTCCTGGAGAATCTTAGCTTTTCAAGGGCTCCACGCAGAAGAGAGAAGGGCCTGGAACGCACAGCCCTACAGAACTAGCCTATCACCATAGGAAGGCAGGCAGCACTGATATGTGCCCAACTTCCCTGTCACAACCCTGTCCCTCTTCAAGGAGGCTGACCAGATCGCTGTGGCCGGAATGGTCCTGCGCACCTTCTTCACCGCGGGTGAGCTCTGACGTGTGTTTCCTTTGACCTGGTCTGTCCCTCTGTTGGACATCAGCTCCCGGAGGGCAGGGACCTCACCTGTCCTGCTCATCAACACAGAGCACAGTGCCTGGCATCCAGCAGATGCTCAGGAAATACCTGTAGTCTTTACTGAGGATGGTGCTGGCAGCAGAAGGGCCAGGAGGACTGGTCCACACCCACCCCCTCATCCAGGGAGCAGCAGGGCAACCCCAGGCCACAGAAGCAGCTGGCAGAGAGACGCTCTGTCCAGAACCAGCCCCCTTCCCCCAAGGACCCCCTAGCAGAGGAGGGTCCAGGCCTGCACCCTCAGGAGGGGACATGGGGAGAGGCACAGGACCACGAGGCCCTTGGCAGAGGACAATTGAAAACAAAGTTCTTAGGCCGGCTGCAGTGGCTCACGTCTGTAATCCTAGCACTTTGGGAGGCCAGGGTGGGCAGACTGCCTGAGTTCAGGAGTTCGAGACCAGCCTGGGCAACACCGTGAAACCCCATCTCTACTAAAATACAAAAAATTAGCCAGGCCTGGTGGCACGTGCCTGTAGTTTCAGCTACTCTGGAGGCTGAGGCAGGAGAATCAACTCAACCCGGGAAGCAGAGATTGCAGTGAGCCGAGATTGCACCACTGCTCTCCAGCCTGGGCGACAGAGTGAGATTCTGTCTCAAAAACAAATTTCCCTACTGGCAGGGGCAGGGGAGGACACCGGACAGCAAGTGGGGGCTGTTCAGAAAGTAAAGGCTGTAAGAGCGGGGACCATGCCCCATTCTCCGCATCAGCCAGAGCCCTGAGCCTTGCTGGGAGGGAGGAGGGAAGGTCACACGCAGGACACATGGAGCAGGGCACAGCGTTGTGAGGTGCGCGGAGAGCTCTTCCACCCGGAATCCGACTCCTCCCAGCTGTAACCCTATGGGTCATTATCTTTTCCCATCTGACAGCTGAGGAAACCAGGGCCCCCAGTGGGAAGGAAACTGACCAAGGTCACCCAGGCTCGGAGGCAGCACAGGAGCTCCTAGCACTGGGCCTCTGGGCACACCCCCATAGCGCACCACTCCCCAGGGGAGTGGGGAGACCCCCAGGGTGGCTATTAGAGACTCATGTTTGTAGTCCCAGCCCCTGCCCTCTGCCCCGCTGCCCTAGATTCGTCTGTTGACATCTAATCATCAGTGTAAGGTGGGGCGTTTGGGAGGTGAGCAGGTCATGAGGGTGGAGCCTCGTGATGACATTAATGCCCCTATAAAAGCGGTCCCATAGGGCTCCCTCGCCTGCCTGAAAGGGGTCACCACATGGGGACACAGTGAGAAGCTGGGTCCTCACCAGACACTGAATCTGCAGGTCCCTTGATCTTGGCCTTCCAGCCCCTGGAGTGGAAGGAAACAAACACCTGCGCCCGATAAGCCCCGAGTCCGCAGTCCTGCGCCCGAGCAGCCAGACACACCCAGCCCCCGGCAAGGGGACTCCACACACCCGGCCAGGACGACCTTCCCATTCACAAGCGCCTCTCGCTTATTCTGAGAGAAACAAATTTCCATACCAAATAAGGCGGTGGACTTCAGAGCCTCTGCCCACTTCGCACAATTCCTTTTAAGTGTCCAAACGCAATTACACTTGGAACTCGCCGGGATTCGGCCTCCCCCGGCCTCCGTTTGTAAACAAGGGTTCCAGCTGGGCCCCAGCTGGCTGCCCTGGAGAGGAGGGGACAGGTCACCACCCTGCCTGCTGCCTGCCAGCCTCTCTCTCAGCCTTGGGCGTGGACCTTGAGCCTCTAGGATCCCAGAGTCCCCTCCCCACCCCATCCCTGAAAAACGGACCCCAGGAGGCCAGCTGGACCGCGAGGGGAGCAGTGCAAGGCTCCCTCTTCCACGCTAAGGCTTGCACATGGCCAAGACAAGCAGGAGGCGAGCAGCTCCCAGGGCAGGTGCAGGGGCAGCTCCGAGTCTCATTTCCCTCCAAAATGCCCACAGAGGCTCATCCCTCCCCGTCGGGGCACCACGCTCCCACAGGAAAAGCTCAGAATTCCCTTGGGCTTCCTGGACCCTGAGAAAGTTGGCCCCAGGCAGGAGGGGAGCCCTCTCACCACCCCCTCCTCCTGGCCACCCTGCTGACTCCTGCACTCCCCACTCTGCACCCCCTACCCCTACCATGCCTGCGGGGGCCCCAGGCATGAATGCGTCATGGACCCCCCACCAGGAGCTCAAGGGGAAGGGAGCCCCCGCCTCATCCTCCCTCTGAGCGGCACGGGCACCCGGCACCGCAGCCCGCCAGTTTCCAGCCCGCTCGCCGAGCGCCGTGATTTTCCACTTGCGCCATCTGATTGCTATTAGGGCTAGGGAAAAGGGAATTCCTGGTTCCATAAGCCCGCAGGGGGCCCAGGCCTAGTCCCGGGGTGTGAAGGGGGAGGGGTGCCGCCTGGGCAGTGCTGCCCACCTCTCTGCCAATTTGGAGCTGCCCCTCCATTGAGCCCTCGCCCTGATGCCCCCCCTGCTCTGTATCAGCCCCTGAGTAAATTAAAACAACCGGGTGGGGACCAGTCCCTCTTGGGCCAGCCTGCCCCAAAATGCCCACTGGGGGCAGACCAAAGGCTCCAGGCAAGTGGACAGCCAGTGCTCCCTCTCCCGGGCAGCCTTGCTGAGCAGCAGAATGCGAGGGAGATGAACAGCTGGACTCCGGCTGCAGTGCTCGGGCCAACATGACGTCATCAGGCGGAGAGATGAGTTCCCTGTGGGGCTGGTGGGGGGGCTCCTGAGCGGGGCATTCCTTCCTGAAGCCTCATCCCTGCTCAGCCCCTCCTCCTCCTCCCTCCCCCACCCCCTCCTGCCGGGCCAGGAATTGGGTTTGGGGCGGGTTCTGCTTCCAAAGCCGCTTCTTCCAGCAGGCGAGGGCTCTACTCCGAGCTCGCATTTTCCGAGGCTTTGGGCCGTGCTCAGCGCTGGCCTGCTGCCCCTGCTGGGTCGGCCGGCCGGAGGCGGGAGTCACAGGAAGAACCCTCCAGAAAGGGAGGCCTCCTCGGATCAGGACAGCTGCAGGTAGTTCTGGGGGCCCAGGGTCCAGGGGAGGGTGTTTCAAGAACCTAGGCTGCAGAGTGAGGGCCAGGCAGAGAAGGAAAATGACGCGGGCACCGTCAGGGCAGAGAGGTGGACGCTGTCCAGGCAAGCAGCTCCCAGAAATCCTAAGGCCCCGGGAAGGGAGCCCTGAGACCCCAGAAAGGCTGTCACCCACCAGAGAAGCTCCTCTGCCACTCTTGAGGCTCCAGGGTTCTGGGGCCATGGGGGAACTTAAAAAGTCCCCCTCCTGTGGCAGGACCTGACTGCCCCCCCGAGCTGGCCTCACCCCCCAGCCCCACTGTCCAGCTCCTGCTCTGGGCTCCTGGGGATGAAGGCTCCCCTCGGTCCCTTCCCCAGCCTCACTGGCCATTCAAGCATGCATTCCGGAGGGGCTGGAAGGGAACACCCAGCATCCCTCCGGAATACATGCTGAGAGATGGCTCCCCCTGCTCTCAGCCCTGGGGCGCACACGGGGGTCCGTGTGGGCAGCCACAGGAGGTTGGGCAGCTGTAGTCCTGCCTTCTCCCAGGCCAGCGGCCTGGTGAAGCTGTTGGCCTTGGATGGAAGCAGTTCCTGGAACGTTCTGCAAGGTCTCAGTTTCCCTAGACAAGCCTCTTCAATCCAAGCTGTTAAGCAGGGACTCCAGGCCTGGAGTGAGGAAACAGAGGCTCTGTGTCTGGGGGAGCGAGGCAGGCCCCTCTGACGGCAGTGCCTGCTGGCCCAGCCCAAGCAGCGGCCAGGGTAGGAGGAGAGGGGCTGCGACGGCCCCAGCTGCACCGGGGCTGGGTCAAGGTGGGGCGGGGGTGAAGGGAGAGGAGGAGCTTCCTTAGGGCAAGGCTGCAGGAGACTGACAGGTAGCCAAGCCACTCTTGGGCGTGCTCCGAGGGGAGGCTCAGGTGTGAGCTGCGCTGGCAGTTTTTTGGAGTCAGCTTCAGTGGAAACTAGTTCTGTCATAGCCCAGATCCCACCCAGAGGGGCACATGCACACACGCACTCATGCACTCACACACTCGCGCACACAAACACACGCATGCACACACGCACTCACACTCGCTCACACAAACACGCATGCACACACACGCTCATGCGTACACACACACTTGCGCACACACAAACACGCATGCACACACATGCACTCACACACTCGCGTGCACACGCACTCATGTACACACTCACGGACACACGCACACATGCATGCAAGCACATGCACTCACACACGAACCCACACATGCACACACATGCACTCACACACGTACCCACTCATGCATGCACACACATGCACACTCACCCATACACACGCTCACACACCCGCACACACGCACTCACACATAAACGCCCCCATACACGTGTCACACACACGTCCTTTAATATGGTCCATCTGGGATCCACTGGTTTCTAGATCTTTCTGTGCATGAGTAAAATCGCTTTTCAGGTCGTCCCTGGTAGGACAAGGACGGGCACACAGGGACACCCACATATGGAGAAAGCAGATGGCAGAGGGGGGAGCTGGAGGCCCCCACTGCATGCCCACCTGCAGCGTGGGGGGCAGCCCTTGGGACACTAGTTGGTGTAGCTGGGGTCTAGGCTGGTCAGGGTGAATGGGTGAGGCTCCTGTGAGTCAGGACATCCCTGGAAACAAGGCTGGGGTCCCAGACCTAGGGGTGGTGAGTGTCTAGAAGTGTCACCAAAAAGAGTAGGGGCAATGGAGAGGGCTGGGGGGCTCTTCCCAGGGACCAGCAAGGATGAGGGCAGGTGGTAGGTCTGGGGCTGCAGGGCAGGAAAGCTTGGACAGGCCCCAGAGCATGGAGAAGGTGCGGCCTGTCGGTGGCAACGGGACAGTGGCCCAACCGGAGTCCAAGGAGGGAGACTAAAGACGCACAGTCGCAGCACCGGCTGTCTGCAAACCCACAGCACACACACCACGAACGCACTGGCTCGCTCCGGCACATAGGGTGCTCCACCCTGGGGCACCCCGCAGGCCCCAGGCTGAGTCACCCACAAGCCAGGCACAGGTGCCCAAAGACGCCCCGTGAAGGCGCAGGGCGGCGCGGTCCGGCTGCGCGGGCCGAGGGGAGGTGGGCCCCTGAGTGGGAGGGGTCCTGGGAGAGACCCCTGGGGCTGCACTTGCGCCTCCAGCTCCGGGAGGCCAAGAGTTAAAGAGGGGGCGGGCCACATGCACAGACGGCCACCCCTTCCAGCCAATGGTGGGCGCGGAGGCCGGGGGCACGGCCCGCCCCGGGCGGGAGGAGTGGGCTGTGGGCGGGAGCGCGCGGCTGGCCGAGGCCCGCACGGCGCAGAGGAAAGAATTTCCGGGGAGTTGAGTTGAGCGCGCTGCCAAGCTCTCCCCTTCGGGAGAGGAAGAGCCTGGCAGCCTGTGACCCGGGCTGTACCCGGCAAGGCCCTTGTCGCTCACAGTGTCAGTTTCCCCCCCAGCACAACAGGAAGTAATAGGTGCTTTCCTGAAGGGGCAGAGCTCGGGTTGGGGGACAGGGGTCAATTGCAGGGGATCCAACGCAGGCAGACCCATGAGGTCTGGGCGGCCATAGTGGACCGGCCTCCAGCAGGGTCGCCCCCTCCCCAGGCCTCCTATTGGCCTCCCATCTTAGGGTGAGTGCAGCTTCCCCTCCCCACGCCAGCAGCTGGGGCCTCTACAGCCGCCTCCATTCCTGGGCAGCTGCTCCAGACACAAATCTGCAGAGCTGCAGGGCGTGGTGTGGTTATGGGTGTGCCTTTTGGCCAGTGACCTTGCCCTCTAAGCCCAGGAGCGCCCATCAGAGGGGCAGGAAGATACCTGGCTCATAGCTGGTCATGAGGACCAGACCAGGTGATAGGTGTAGGCCGGCCGCGGGGTGAGTGGTGGTGACAGTGATGACCCGGCTAGCCTGCCTCCCAGGCACATGTAGGGGAAAGACCAGGTGCCTCAGCATGTTACAAACACAGGCTCAGCCAGAGCCCTCCTCCTCCAGGGGTCCCCCCTGCCAGAAATGATCCCTCTTCCCCTGCTCCTCCTTCTGGGACCAATTGCTGGGAAACCCCTGTCCCACACCAGGCAGAGCACAAAATAAGGCCCAAAACACGTGTATGGGTAAATAAATGCATGTCTGCAACAGCAGCCTGGCTCCAG
Organism: Saguinus oedipus; assembly: GCA_031835075.1. Classification (NCBI taxonomy): domain Eukaryota; kingdom Metazoa; phylum Chordata; class Mammalia; order Primates; family Cebidae; genus Saguinus; species Saguinus oedipus. Next base: position 49,017,858 of record CM063178.1, read on the forward strand.
AACTCTCACAAGAGGGGAAGGAGAAGGCTTCTTTTCCAGTGAGCTGCAGTGGAGCTGAGGAGTCCACAGGCAGGAGGGGGCGGTGCCCCAAGAGTGACCTCCAGAATCTCACCAGGACAGTCCCACAACACCCCTGCCTCTGAGGGAATGGGGTGATTGCCTTTCCTCTAAGGTGACAGCTGAGAGCCACAGGCCTTGGGGACCTAGGCATGGGGGTCCAGGAGGGGGAGGGGTAGAAAGCCACTCTTCAGGGAGGAGTCCCTGCTGCCTTCATCCACCTTCTCTCTGGGTTTCTGCCAGGTGGGTGTGCAGACTGGTGAGCTGCCAGCAGGGGCCCACACACACCAGGGCTGGAGATGGCTGGAAACTGCTCCTGGGAGGCCCATCCCAGCACCAGCAATAAGGCAAGTGCCACAGGCAGAGGGCCCCAGGTCTGCCCAGAGGGTTGTGGGTGGGAGGGGCACACCCAGCCCAGTGTCTCCTCCCCCATCTCCCCCTTCCTGCCCTCCCCCCCCCCAGCTCTGGACCCACAGTGGGCAGTGGGCCACTCTGGGCTACATGGCTGGGCATGAGTTCCCTGGCCCCTCATATCCTCTTGTCCTCATCAGTGAGGCAAGCACCAGGACTGGACCCCCTCAAGGTCCCTCGCTGTGCTGCCCCTGGGTGGCCGTGTGGCATCCTTGTGAGGTTTCGTTTCATCTCTTCCCTGCAGAGGTGGGATGGTCAGCTACTCACCACAGCCAGGCGGGCCAGGAAGCCCTGGGATGCAAGCCCCAAGGTGGCTGTTGGAAAAAGATGCTCGGGTGCCACACACAAAAATTAGCACTGAGACTTTTGCAGTTGCTGAAAGGATCTTTCAGCAATGCAATTTTTACTTCCTGGACTGTAGGAAGGGCACTCTCACTAGCCATCTTGCCACCAGAGTACAAAGATCAAAGGAAAACACACAAATTTATTCCTTATGCATTTGGGGTCGTCCTTACTGCCGTGTCTAATCTCCATTGGCTGGAGCCAGACCTCGCGATCTAAACTAAAACTCAATTGGCTAATAACGTAAAACTTTTCTAAACAGGTGAAAGCAATGGAGAGCTGGGACATGCCTGTGAGCACGTCCAGCACAGATATCTTGGTTAAAGTACAAGCACTTTAGAATTCACTACGTGCCTGTAAGCACAGCACGTGTAACATAGGATAGGGCTTCACAAAGTTATTAGCACACTTATGATTTATTCTTTAACAAGAAAGGAAACTTTAAAAAGGAACTTTGCTACTTCCCACAGTGGCCCTGATGTCATGTGCTCCGTGGAGCCTTGCAGGTCCTGGGCCATTCTGAGGGCGTTGCCCAGGGTCCATTAGTCATGAGTCACTCACTCTGAGACTCCACCACCCCCTCCAGGCTGACCCTCCTCCTTCTGCCTAGTCCCTTACTTCTCTGAGTCCCTTGAAAAGTCTGGGATTTCCTTCTGAATCTCGGGCAAAACGCTCTCAAGTTGGAAGTGTCTCTTGAATTCCTATCCATCCTCTTCTGCATTTGAGAAACTGAGGCTTACACCCAGGTAGTAACTTGACTGGGATCAGCCCCTAGGTCAGAAGCAGACTGGAGACTCCTGCCCAACCCCCGGGATCTCGCCCCCATGCCCTTGTGCCCTCTCCCTCATTCCTGTAGTGACTGCTGTGGAGTGGCAGCCCCAGGAGGCAGATTGGATTGGTGGGTCGGGTGGGACAGTCTGCAGAATCTCCCGGCAAAAAGGCAGAGCTTAGGGTGGGGCCCGGCTCCGGAGAAGGCATTTTACAGAGCAGTATGTGGCTGGTCACAGCAGCTACACGCCCAGTGATTCATGCCACCTCCCCCTCTGACTCGACGAGGGGATTGCAGACTTTTTCCAGTGTGCACGCATGCAGGAGGTACTGAGTAAGCTGGCCGCCTCCATCCAGCCCTGAAGCCCAGCTCTTTCCTGGCGCCTGAGCTGGTCCTCCTGGGCCTGTTTGGGCACCGGATCCTACAGATCACTGGGTCTAGTTCCCCAGCCCAGAGAAGTGTCCAGGTCACCCACAGGAAAGAAAAGCTGAGGGGGATTTGGGGCACACAGACCGGCAGACAGTGCCGCTGCGCCAATAAATGAATTTAGAGGATGTCAGGGAGGGAGCAGGGTCCCCTCACGGTGCCAGCCCTGACCCCATGGTCTCCCCAGAGTTTCACCAACACCTCCAATCCTGTTTTCAGATTCCCCTTAACTCGAGCAGGCCAGGAGTTCCCTCCCTTTGCAATAGGGTGTCAAGCCAGAGAACAGTCTCTCAGGACCCAGCTTTCCGCCAGAGCTGGGAGCCGTGTGAAGGTGGCAGAATGGATCCTGCCCTCCTAACCTTCTCTTTTGTTAGGGAGCCCTGGAGACAGATACCAGCCTTAGGGGGAGAATGCTGGGGCAGATCCCTGATGTGGGGAGGGGAGTGAGTGTTCTTTAGGCAGGCAGCCTTTGCCTCTGAGATGCGAGGTCCCGAGAAGACCCCCTGAGAACTGAAGCCAGCTTGCAGATAGATGGATTGTTCGGCCCGCACAGCGTGTGTAAATGTTAACATTTAAAGATGGAGTAGTTCACATTGTAGTCTCGAGTTCAGGCTTCTCCGGGGAGCGGGGGAGGACGATCAGCCACTCCAGCCCAGCCATCCCCTGGCCCCCACCGGCTGGAGCACAGCAAGCTGCCTGCTTGGCTCAAGAGAAAGGCTTTCAGGTTTGCCATTCTCCCCCCGCCCCCCCCCCCCACCGCCCCCGTTCCTTGCACCTGGCCCACCTGCCTGCAGTTACACGCAAGCCTTGACCCTGAGGGCAGCGCTGATACTCCGCTGGGATGCACTCTTACAGCTGCACCGTGGTTGAAGTATTGAAATGCTCCCTGCAGCTTGACAAATAGCTGCTCCTGCCCCGCCCCAGGGACCCCCTGGACTTTCCCACAGTCTGGAAACTCCAGGGGCAGTCCTGGCTCATCAGGGAGCCACCTCCCATCCCACTAGAGTGGACAGGGCCCAGCTCCGGGGAAGGCCGAGGTTCACTCATTTTTTTTTTAAATGTAATTTAGAGGTGATTTTACTTCAAATAGTTTCCTGTGTTTTGAAACATTGCAAGATTTTGGAAGAACAGTACCATGCCCAGCAATACCTCACCTCAGTTAGTCATCCTTAACCCTTCACCATGTGCTTTCTCGCTGTCTCTTGACGGATAGACTTTTTCTCCAGAACTATTTGAAAGTAAATTGCAAAGCCGGGCACGGTGGCTCACACCTGTAATCCCAGCCCTTCTGGAGGCCAAGGTGGGCAGATGACCTGAACTCAGGAGCTGGAGGCAAGCATGGTGAAGCCCCGTCTCTACTAAAAATGTAAAAATTAGTCGGGCATGGCGGCGCGTGCCTATAATCCCAGCTACTCAGGAGCCTGAGGCAGAATTGCTTGAACCTGGGAGGTGGAGGCTGTAGTGAGATGAGATGGAGCCACTGCACTCTAGCCTGGGCAATAAGACCAGACTGTCTCAAAAGCAAATAAACAAATGAAAGTAGATTGCAGACACCAAGCCCTTGACGCCCATACAGCCTGTATCTTCTAAGAACACGGACGGTCCCGAAGCCACATCATGAAAATGTGCATAGCCAGGGTGCATTTTCACATTCAAGAGATGTAACAGCGATGCAATACCATTATCTACCCACTGTCCACACCCACATTTCCCCAGTGGTCCCAGAGATAGTCTTTCCAGCAGCTGTTGAGATCCGGGTATAACTCAGGATTCTATCGCAGTGCTTATGAGTCCTGTCTCTGGTCTTAGAAATGGAAGGGCTCTGCAGTTCTTCTGCCTTGCATGACTTGGATGCTTTTTGGACAGTCTGACCAGTGGACAGCCTGGCGCCCTTCCTGGGCACTGATGGGTGCTACCCCCACTCCTGTAGGTGCCATGCTGTGCTGCTAGCTCTAGACTCTGGGACAGAGAGTTACCATCGGGTGGGGTCGGGGTGTTTGAGGACAGAGTTGCAGCCAGTTAGCTGCTCCACAGCCAATGCCCTACAGACCCCCTCCCTGTCCCATGTCCATCATCGGGACCCCTGCGCTGGGCCCCAGGTGCAGGTCTGCGTGTGGGGACCGGCCGGCATCACAGCTGTCCCTCTCTGTACCTGCACAGATGTGCCCTGGCATGAGCGAGGCCCCGGAACTCTACAGCCGGGGCTTCCTGACCATCGAGCAGATTGCGATGCTGCCGCCCCCGGCTGTCATGAACTACATCTTCCTGCTCCTCTGCCTGTGTGGCCTGGTGGGCAACGGGCTGGTCCTCTGGTTTTTCGGCTTCTCCATCAAGAGGAACCCCTTCTCCATCTACTTCCTGCACCTGGCCGGCGCCGACGTGGGATACCTCTTCAGCAAGGCGGTGTTCTCCATCCTGAACACGGGGGGCTTCCTGGGTGCCTTTGCCGAGTACGTCCGCAGCGTGTGCCGGGTCCTGGGGCTCTGCATGTTCCTCACCGGCGTGAGCCTCCTGCCGGCCGTCAGCACAGAGCGCTGCACGTCGGTCATCTTCCCCGCCTGGTACTGGCGCCGGCGGCCCAAGCGCCTGTCAGCCGTGGTGTGCGCCCTGCTGTGGATCCTGTCCCTCCTGGTCACCTGCCTCCATAACTACTTCTGCATGTTCCTGGGCCGCGGGGCCGCCGGCGCGGCCTGCAGGCACATGGACATCTTCCTGGGCATCATCCTGTTCCTGCTCTGCTGCCCGCTCATGGTGCTGCCCTGCCTGGCCCTCATCCTGCACGTGGAGTGCCGTGCCCGGCGGCGCCAGCGCTCCGCCAAGCTCAACCACGTCATCCTGGCCATGGTGTCCGTCTTCCTGGTGTCCTCCATCTACTTAGGGATCGACTGGTTCCTCTTCTGGGTCTTCCAGATCCCAGCCCCCTTCCCCGAGTACGTCACCGACCTGTGTATCTGCATCAACAGCAGCGCCAAGCCCATCGTCTACTTCTTGGCCGGGAGGGACAAGTCGCAGCGGCTGTGGGAGCCGCTCAGGGTGGTCTTCCAGCGGGCCCTGCGGGACGGCGCTGAGCTGGGGGAGGCCGGGGGCGGCACTCCCAACACGGTCACCATGGAGATGCAGTGCCCCCCGGGGAACGCCTCCTGAGAGCCCAGCACCTGCGGGGGTCGGGGGCAGGGGCAGGAAGCGGCCTCCAGACCCTTCGCCTTGGGACAGGAGTGGGCAGCTGCCTCTGAGTCCACACAGGAGGAGAAAGATCTGTTTCCTCTCCTTGGGCCTCCTTCTGCCTGACCTGGAGGCTCCAGGGGTGGCTGGGAGACTGTGTAGCTATCTGCAAACAGCCCCTGTGACCCCTGCCTGCCTCCCCCAGCCATTCTGCCTCCCTAGCGACCCGTTGTAGAGAAGTTGTCCCCAGATGGTGGGGCTACTCCTTGCCCCAGGTTGGTCAGTAAAAGGAGAACAGGTGGTCACCCAGCCCAGCCACTCTGCCTCTGGGGTCAGCCCTCCTTGACCATGTCCCAGTCAGCACCAGGCCAGCAGCCTCGTCCCCACCATTTGGGGTTGTTCTTGGATTCGATCCTCTCCAGGCCGCCGCGGTGAGCAAAACTGAAGGAAATGGTGTTGTCTGGAAGAAGGTTCTGGTTCACAGGCCTCGTAGCCAAGCCTTTCTGCACACAACTTCCTGCCCCCCGTCGGATCATTCGGTGACTTCGACGGGGTGATTTCCGGTCATGTCAGGGTACTGGAGACAGGAGAGACCTCTGACCGCCTTGGGGAGTTGACTGCCTTTTCTGACTCCATGATGGGCCAGTGCTGGGCTGCCTCGGGGAGAGCTCTGGGCATTCCGCAGGCCATGAGGACCAGCTGGGCAGCTCCTGGACAGCCTCTTGGCTCCAGCCCCGACCTGTAAGTGGACACTGGCTCCACCCTGGCCACCAGGGGACTGACACTGCAGTGCTCACCTACAAGTGGCCCAATGTAGCCAAAGGAAGTTTTATAAGAGACAATAAAATGTGTATCAATAAATATTTTCTAACTTGCAGCCAGGAAGGCTTCATGCCCTGGTCCCTGTTTCCTCCAGTGAGGATGCCCAAGGGTGGGGAGTCCTGGGACAGGCGCCCCCCTCACCACCCACCCCCAGCTCCCCTGCACACCCTGCTCTTTGCCTCTGCTCTGGGGCCTCCTCCTGGGGCTGTGGCTGCACAGGCTTGTGCTCCAGCTCCTGTGCTTGTCCATTCCCTGCCAGAGAGAGACGGTCAGCCAGTCCTCTGCCAGCATCTACCAGGGCCCCTTCTCAGCTCAGAGGCCCCCACAGCCTCTGGGAGCCTCAGCTCTTACCTCCTCCACGCCAGGCCTGTGTCAGCCACCAGGGTCCTGCCTGTGTCCACCAGAGGGGAGTGGGTTGCTGCCTCTCCTGCTGTTGCCCCTGTTCAGGATGCCCCTCTCCGTCCTGAGATCCCTGAGCAAGGCCAGCCTCCCAGTGCCCAGACACCTCTTTACAGCCCAGTGATAGGCTGGGAGCCCTCCCTGGTGACAGCCCAACCAAGGCCAGGCTAGACAAGTTCCTGACTGGCCCTTTTGCCTCTGGTCAGCCCCCAGAAGAGCCCCATTCTGGGTTCCTGGTGTCCAGCCTAGGACCCCAGCTCCGTTGGGACAAGCCTTATGGCAAGCCTGCTCACCTGATGGCCCAGTGGAGAGAGATCAGGGCAGAGGCATTGGTGCCCCCAGTCAGGAAACGTGGCTGACAGAGCTGGGACCCTCTGCAGAGCAGAGCCAGGCATGGGCAGGCAGGCAGTGCTTCAAGCTCCAAGCTCTAGCTGGGAATGGGCAGAGGCGTGGGCAGTACTGCCAGGCTCACCCACCCAGCCGCCCGGATCCTGGCCTTCTACTTGCAGACCCTGGAGCCTGCTCGGCCTGCCCCTGGTGACGTGGTCCAGCCCTCAGTGGGCTGCCCCCAGGTGTCTGTCCCTGATGGTCCACCACCCAGCCAGCCTGACTTCCACTGCCCTCCTGCCCACTCAGGCCACTACTCCCCTGTGCTCCCCTTCCTACCAATCCTAGCTGGGTCCTCCCAGCAAGGCCATCGTGCTATGAAAAGAGGGGATCAAGCCGGGCGCGGTGGCTCACGCCTGTAATCCCAGCACTTTGGGAGGCCAAGGTGGGTGGATCACGAGGTCAAGAGATCGAGACCATCCTGGTCAACATGGTGAAACGCCATCTGTACTAAAAATACAAAAATTAGCTGGGCATGGTGGTGCACGCCTGTAGTCCCAGCTACTTGGGAGGCTGAGGTAGGAGAATTGCTTGAACCCAGGAGGCGGAGGTTGCGGTGAGCTGAGATCGTGCCATTGCACTCCAGTCTGGGTAACAACAACGAAACTCTGTCTCAAAAAAAAAAAAAAGAAAGAAAGAAAAGAGAGGATCTCGTGTAGCCTGGAGGGAGGGGTTCCAGGACCTCTAGGTCATGAAAGTCGCATGTCCCCACCTGTGCCCTCCCCGTGCCCAGAACAAGCCCTGCCATCCTCTGAGCCCCACCCTCCCCGGGGCTGGTCACAGGATCCCAGAAGAGCAGAGCTGGAGACCACCACACCCGACAGCTCATTTCCAGGGACCCAGAGAAGCCAGGTGGGTCCTGAGCAGACATGCCCAGGGGCAGAGCTGGGACCCCGCCCAGTGGCAAAACTCCCACCAACATGGGCATCATGGCTACACAGGATGAGTCACGAGTAAACAGAAGCACGTCCCTGTTCTGAAGGCGGGCACGGTGGGGATCGGCATCCGGAGCCCTGGCTCCTCCTCAGGGCCCAGAACACCCCAGTTACTGGGAACTCACCTCTTCCTTAGGAGTCCCCACCCCAGGACTCCAGCCCTGAGCCCTCGTGTGGAGTTGCTGACCTAGGAGGAAGGGGCCTCCCTGTCTGGGTGTGGCTGCAGGGGCTCAGAGCCAAGGGCCGGTGAGGGGCGGGCAGCCTCACCCAGGAGCAGGGCCTGGAGGTCAGGCACAGGCTGGGCCCAACTCCAGGAAGAGGCATCTGTCCTGATGGGTTCTAAGGCAGGAGGGGCAGGGCTGAACCCCAGGAACTGGGCCTCCCCCAACCTCTGTCCCCTTCTCAGGTGCAGATCTCACAGCCTTGCCTGGAGCAGCTTTCTTCCCCTCCATCCCCCCACAAAGCCCCGGGAGGATTCCTGCAGCTCCACAGACCACCTCTTCTCTGCGCTAATGGAGGGAGACTGCACAGATGATTAGACGGGCAGGAACTGCCCACTCTTGCCACTTTCCTCCTGCTTCCTCTGGTATTTAATTATTAAAGTGGGCTTGGGAGGAGCCAGGGGCTGCGGGGGAGATTTCCATCCCACGTCTCTGGGAGAAGGATCCCCAGCAGGTCACAGGACGGAGAGGGGTGTGTGGGACCAGCGCTTCTGGGCTGCCCTCATTGTTACAAAGCCAACTTAGTAACAACCATGTGGTATGTGGGAAGGGTGGGGTGAAGGGGCAGGGGTGGGGGCACCAGGCAGGGCAGAACTCACCGCTTTTCTGTGCTTCTTGCCACCCATTACCTCTATAATATCAAGCTGTTCTTTTATATTATGCAAGGGACGAGCAAGGCCAAATTTGGAAAGTCAAGAGCAAGCCTCGGGGAGGTAGAGGGTCCCCTACGAGCCATGGGACCTCAGTCCTGCTGTGCCTCAGTTTCCTTGGATAAGCCAGCTACATCACAGACTTCCGGGAATTGGTGTATGGGCTGGGGCGGCAGCCAGTGCACCTAATTGCCCGGTTGGGCATCCAGGGCAGGGAGCAGAGTGGCCACTGCAGAAGGAATGTGCCCGTGAGCTGTCCGTCCGCAGCACCGATCCGTTGGTTGGGGACATACTATGGGCAGTGGGTGCTGGTCAAGAGCTGCACGCAGGCATCCTGGTGGCTGTCCATGCAGGGCTACACGGCCCACGCTGTCAGCCCCAGCTGTGGAAGTGGGGGTCATGCATTCAATGGAGTTTCTCGTCCAAGGTCAGTCGCATTGGTGGATGGCCCTGGCTGGAAGCCCCCATCAGCATCCAGGGACTCCCCACTGGGGCCTTCCTGTTGCCCTGGAGACTCAGGTCTCTGACTTTTTTTTTTTTTTTGAGATGGAATCTCACTCTGTCACCCAGGCTGGAGTGCAGTGGCGCATCTCAGCTCACTGCGACCTCTACCTCCCGGGTTCAAGTGATTCTCCTGCCTCCGCCTCCCAAATAGCTGGGACTACAGGCACACACCACCACGCCCAGCTAATTTTTGTACTTTTAGTAGAGACGGGGTTTCACCATATTGGCCAGGCTGGTCTCGAATTCCTGACCTCATGATCTGCCTGCCTCGGCCTCCCAAAGTGCTGGGATTGCAGGCGTGAGCCACCGCGGCTGGCCAGCACGTCTCTGACCCTCTGTCTCCCGTCAGCAAAGTGCTGGGAGTTGGGATTCCAGGGAGATGCATGGAGTGGCCAGGACATGCCCCATCACAGCCCCCAGATAACCCAGACAGGCCATCGAGACCTGGCCACAGTTTTAGGGTGTGGGTATCTGAACGAAAGAGGGGGAATGGGAACAAGGTGCTCAGCAGACACTCCACAAAACGGCCTCATCGCCGACGCCTCTGTCTCTGTCTCCCATCTTCACAAAAAGAAACGGATGCCTCTCTGGCATCCGCCCAGCTGTCCCAAATCCCTTGTCGTTTTCAGATAACTTGAGTTTTATGTTTTATACTAGGATGTTTAATCCCAGGATCTTTTCACATCTGCACAGTTTGGCTCAGAATCCTCAGCCAGGACCGTCCCTCCTCCGCAGGAACCAGGGCCGTGGCTGGGAGGTGCGGCGGGGACGTGGGTCAGTCGGTGTATGGTCCAGCCCCTCAGCATACAGGGAGAAGACCAGGCCTGGCATGTGTGACCTTCAACAGGCTGGTGACAAGGCAAAAAAGCTGGGCAAACACATTGCAGAGATCTTCCCAAACCAAAACCACTGAGAACTCGAATGCAAAAATATTCCCTTTAAGCCAGCAGGAGCTCGAAAGTTGAAGAACTTGAAAACAACAGGACACAGTTCACAAAATCAAAATTCACTGAGAACTCTGCTGGATGAGTCAGAGGCGCCAGCGCGAAGTTTCCTGGCCTGTGAGAGGACGCTCCCCACTCAGGCAGATTCTTTCTAAATGTCTTTTTAATTCATTGAATCGAGGCCTAATTTACATACAGTAAAACTGACCCATTCAATACATAGTTTAATTGTCTTAGACAAATGTGTATGTGCCCAGGTCATCACCAAATCAATATACAGATCGTTTCCATCCCCGAAAAACGAACGTTTCCATCATCCCCCCAAAGTCCCCTGGCACCACTGGGCAGTCAGTGCAGCCCCAGGCACACCCCTGCCCCCACCCGGGCGGACCACCCACCTCTGCTTTTATGCCACTATAGATTAGTGTCCCACACAGACTTATACACCGTTATCAGACAGGATTCTGAGTGACAAGTAACAGAACCCCGGGGTAATCTAGCTTTGGCGTGTGGTGTAGGTGGAGGTATGTGTATTTAAGGGAATTTACTGACTCACATACCCAGAAAGTTCCAGAAGTGATTCTGGCTTCAGACACAGCTGGATCCAGGGCCGCAAGTGATGTCTGCTAGGCCACTTCCTTTCACCTGTTTTCATCCCCGCTTTGGTCTGTGTTCCATTTATTCTCAATGGAAAAACTAAACATCAGGTGAGCAGCAGTTCTCGATGTATCTTCTACAAATTCTGCAATCCCAGCAGAAAGAGAGCACCGCCTTCTCGGGATTCCGGCTGAAGTCCTGATACCTTGCGCACTGGCCAGGTGGGGCAATGCACCCTCTCAGGAGCTGGAGGCAGAGATGGGGGACAGGGGATGATAGCCACCCCACCTAAGCCCAGTGGACTCAAAACAGAAAAGAGGTGCACCCAAGGTAAAACTGGCAGGCATGGCCGGGCGCGGTGGCTCACTTCTGTAATCCCAGTACTCTGGGAGCCGAGGTGGGTGGATTGCTTAAGGTCAGGAGTTTGAGACCAGCCTGGCCAATATGACAAAACCCCATCTCTACTAAAAATACGAAAATTAGCCTGGCATGGTAGTGCATGCCTGTAATCCCAGCTACTCGCGAGGCTGAGGCAAGAGAATCACTTGAACCTGGGAGACGGAGGTTGCAGTGAGCTGAGTTCGCACCACTGCACTCCAGTCTGGGTGACAGAATGAGACTGTCAAAAAAATAAATAAACTGGTGGGCAAATGGCAGGTACTGGCCACGTTCCTCCCCTTAGTCCACCATCCACGTGCCCACTTCTTTCCTACATGTTGTTTTTTATTTTCTGAGATGGAGTCTGGCTCCGTCACCCAGGGTGGAGTGCAGTGATGTAATCTTGGTTCACTGCAACCTCCACCTTCTGGGTTCAAGCAATTCAGC